>CM037862.1:52919638-53645904 GCA_021292105.1 Anadara kagoshimensis
AGGTCAGCCACATTACCATGATCACATCATGATTTCAACACAAGGCATACAGTTAAACTGGCCAATATACAAATGTCAGCCACATTACCATGATCACATCATGATTTCAACACAAGGCATACAGTTAAACTGGCCAATATACAAATGTCAGCCACATTACCATGATCACATCATGATTTCAACACAAGGCATACAGTTAAACTGGCCAATATACAAATGTCAGCCACATTACTATGATCACATCATGATTTCAACACAAGGCACACAGTTAAACTGGCCAATATACAAATGTCAGCCACATTACCATGATCACATCATGATTTCAACACAAGGCATACAGTTAAACTGGCCAATATACAAATGTCAGCCACATTACCATGATCACATCATGGTTTCAATGCAAGACACACAGTTAAACTGGCCAATATACAAATGTCAGCCACAATACCATGATCACATCATGATTTCAACACAAGGCATACAGTTAAACTGGCCAATATACAAATGTCAGCCTCATTATGATAATCACATCATGGTTTCAATGCAAGACACACAGTTAAACTGGCCAAAAAGACAACTGCTATTCAGTTAAGCTTGAGAAGAGAAGATTAACTTCAAATATCAATACAAGACATACAGTTAAACTGGTTCAACTACTCTTGGAAACATGTTTATTATAAATAAAAAAAGTAAAAATATCCTGTAGTCTCACTTAGCATACATTTGGATTTTCAAGGTAAAAAGGTAAGATTTTTATGTATGCTAAGTGAGACTGGAACATGGTTATGGACCATAGAGAAAACAATAGAAACGAGTACTAATGTAATGATGGATGCATCATTACAAATAAGGCGCCCAAACGAATAAAAATCAAACCCTGTATTCAAAACACATATTAGGACTTGTACATTTGTTGCTTTTTTCCATTTCCATGGCAACGGCTGAAAATTTTAAACCTTTAAATAAGTTCTACACACAACAGAAAAACTGTTGAGAAATTTTTAACTTGTAATATTCTTTTCATTTTAAGATTTAATTTTATACAGAGAAGTAGTACATGAATCCATTTGGTTGAAATTCAAACAATAGGCAAAGTTGATTGACATCACCTATACCCAATATCACAAACCATTGTTTTGATGAGCTAATGATGTGTTGATTTTAAATTAATCCAAGCATTTACCCATATAATGTCATACTGATAACTAAATGCAGTTACTCTATTGAATTGAATAATAAATCATGCCCCAGGGATAACTGACCATTAGGGTTGCTTATAAAAAGACTTAGCTTGAGAGCTTTTAGACATGGATCAGTGATTACTTAAGTATCCTTGACAATGAAAATTCATGCTTATTGTTTTAATTCTTAAACAAAATGATAGCAACCAACCCATGAAGAAAACTGTAGTTTGAGGGTGGGGATCTCAAAGTTACTACCTAGACCTACCTGTCTCCACCCTCCTATTGGAATGCCCATACGGGTTTACTTTAGTATCAATCTATTCAACTTTTCATAAAGAATAAGAAAATATATATGTTAGGGGTGGGGATCTCAACTGATCAAAAGTTAGTACCCAGCCCCGCCTGTCCCTGCCCTCCTCTGGAAAACGCCATGGGCATTTCTTCAGTAAAACTCTATTCAACTTTTAAAACAGAACCGGAAAATATATAGTTTCAGGGTGGGATATCAACCATTTAAAAGTTAGAACCAAGCCCCGCCCGTCCCCACCCTCCATCAGGAATGACCCCATGGGATTTTCTTTAGCATCACTCTATTCAACTTTTTATGTAGAACCAGAAAATATATAGTTTATGGGTGGGGATCTCAACCGTTTAAAAAATAGCACACTGCCCCGCCCATCCCCACCCCTCCCTGATACCGCAGGGAAAATCTACTGATACAGACTTGTGCATCTTGAGATACTGATCATGAATATATATGGTTTTATAGTACAAAATAAAGTATAAATGGCAAATTGATCATTATTGTTTTTAAGACCCCGCCCTCCTGCCCCTCCCCTAATGACCCCATGGGCATTTTACCTCGGCCTCTGGGAAGGAGATGGGGATCAACCTTCATGTGAAGTTTGGTTAAGATCGGACCAACGGTCTTCGAGAAATTGGTTGGACAAGTTCATGGCCGGAAGAAGAAGAAGAGGAAGAATAATAATATATAATAAGAAACGGTGCAAAAACAATAAGTCGCCAAACTTTGTTTGGGCGCCTTAATTAATTACAGGTGAACTAAAGTCTGTTTCAAGATAAAATGACATGAATGCAAATCATACAAGCACCATACAACCAATTTAACAAGACTTAAATGTGTTCAATACTATTTTAATCTGAATACTGAAAAGCCAATATCTTTATAAAAAATTTATAATAATAATATAATCAAAATTATATTTTTAACAGTCACATTTTCAAATTGTGAAAAAGACAAAATTTTCACTATAATTAGCAGGTTATTAATTAAAAAGACCTAAATTCATTTACCAATAAATAAAAAAGTATGGAATACTTTAAACAGACAATATTATTAATTTTTCACAAATCCATAAATCTTACTACATAAGGGAATTTTTAATGGCAGAAAAACAAAACTGAAAGGTTTTTTTTTAAAATAAAAAAAAAAAGTGAATATCGTTATTGTCATTACATTTCTCTTAGAAACTGCTTGAAATCCTGGTGTAGTTTATCAAAATTTTGTTTTTCTAAAACTTGACCATATTCCCGTTCATAAAACAAATTTATTAATTTATTTTCATTTTCCTTATTTATTTACCGATTTTTATTTCTTTACTGGTTTTTATTAATATGTTTATTTATTTATTTATTTATTTATTTATTCACAAGTTTTTATTTATTTTATTTACTGTTTTTATTAATTAACTGATTAAATTATTTATATTTCTTATTTATTTATTTATTCTTTTACTGGGTTTTCTTTATTATGAATGAATGAATGAATGAATGAATGAATTTTCTTTGAAATTTATTTATTTATTAACTTATTATTATTATTATTATTATTTTATGTTCTTTAATTGTTGTTTTTTGTTGCTTTTAAAAAAAAAGACTAAAATTTGACTATGATGATAATTATGCATATTTAGGAAATGGACTATAGCCAGGTGTACATGTCTCAGGTAAAATTTGGTGATTTTTAAATGTATGCTAAGTGAGACTATAGTTTTTTAAAATGTATGCTAAGTGAGACTAAACCAAAAATATTACTGTAGCATGCTTACTTCAGAGACATAGCTCATTATACATAGAAATACAAGTTCATCATAATCATCATACCTCCCCCTACCTCCCACACACCAGCCTGACAAAAAATTATATTGAAAATGTCAATAATGGATAAACGCTATACATTAAAAAATTCACTTACAAAATAAAAATATATGTCTTATCAGCTTCCGTATTTTGACAATATCTATAGTCAAAATATGATATGGCTTGTTCTTTAATTAAAACATGGTATTTTCAGGTAACATATTTTCTCAGAAATGGTTTAAATTTTAAACTATAAATGGAATAAAGGTTGCCAACCCCCATAAATGCATTTCTTCAATTTTAAAGTAAATTTTAAATAAAAACATTATGATTTTATCAATACCGGTAATTCTGACACCTGTCACATTGTATGCTCACACACACATGGGTACTAATTTTTGTGTTTTCAATTATAGCAAAAATAAGATAACATGTTATCAATAAATACACAATTTCAGCAACACATGTTAAACAAATAAAAAATAATAGATAAAACTCATTTTAATTGAAGTTTTGTGTATCAATATATAGTGTACAATATTTCATGTATAAGTTACATCAATGTGAGGTATCACTTTTAATGTTTGTGTGTGGTACATTTATTTCCATTGTATATAGAATATGTTTAGGTATGCTCTATAAAACCAAATAACATAATTTTTTGGGGTAAGTGTGGAATTACTGCAATTTTGTGTATCAATATGTTAACAGTGTATAATATAAGTTACATCAATACAGGGTATCACTTTTGATGTTTGCATGGAACAATTATTGTCATTCCATATAGAAAGTGTTTAGGTATGTTTATAAAACCAAAAAACATAATTGTTTGGAAAGTGTGGAATTTCATGATTCCGTTATGTCACTCACATGTTAATGGTTCTGTATTACATACAGGATTGTGAAACCAATTGGATATGTTTTGAAGAATTCTAAGTTGGTAATTTTTTGCATCAGTTAATTTTCACAAAAATCATCATTTCAAGATATTTGTGTATTTTTATTTTAGCATTGTCAGATGATATTCAGTACAAATGCAAATAGTTATATCAATATAAATGTTTTATTTTGCATTTCTTTACACTTGTGAAATTGTGCAAAAAAAAAAAAAAAAAAAAAAAAAACATGCAAAATTTTCCTGATTTCAGTATACAAAGTAAGATCATAATATAATCCTGGAATCAGTTTAATCATTAGTATCGGTTTTTGAAGGACTATATGTCAATCTATGATCCTTTTTCTGTTGAAATTTCTCTATATTTAACATCCTTTTTATTTAATTTCTATTTTCAGTTATATATTCATGTGCACCATACCCATTGCTGCAGCTTTCTGAATTGAGAGAAAAATATACCTACAATATACGTCCATTTACCGGTAGTAACTCTGCTAATTCTAATAAGAAGTCATCTGTCCTTGGAGGGTTGTTGCCTAGCGACGAGGATGAACTTGATGATGATGACCTTGAAGCTATCTCCTGTTTTGGTGGGATTTTACCTCCTAATCTGTCTTCCAGCAAATCAAAAGGTAAGTGTTTATATATTTTCTTATGCTCATGGACCAAATGATACCTGTTACCCATGGATCAAAGGGCCTGTAACCACTGGTGGTACTGTAACCTGATTTGCTCCACCATTTGTAAACCAAATTCCTTGACATGGGTGAAAGAATCTTAACAGGAATTTAAAAACCATTACTCAATGCTATTCCATTCCACTCAATCTATTATTGGAACAATTAACAGCACATGATGAATCAAGGTTTTACTGTACCTTGGATATACTTAACACCTATTAATTTGTCCCTATTTCACTGTCGTCCACATAATGGGAATTACTCTATATAAGTTTTTACCTGTAGTCCACATTTATACTCTCACCTGACTATAGATTTTATCAGACACTTTATTATACTGACCTCTACTTTATAAATCCCTCTATATCTGTGATAAAAATAAAACAAAACAACAATAATCCTATTTATATGTATGTGTTTCATGCTGTACATTTTATTCTCTTTGTACAGTTTTTTTTTTACATGTATTGACATCAGTGCTAATAAATGCACTAAAATGCTCATTTCTTGCAGTAGTAGTTTGTCATCTTGGGAGAATCAGCCAAATTATTTGCTATTCAAACTTTGATAATCGAAGAAGCATTGGACTTCAATTTTAACATTACATTTTTGGAGTGATCAGTTATGACAATTGGTTTTTCAAAGGATGATGATGGAAAACTACCAAAATCTAATTGCAGTATTTGAGACACGAATAACAGTGAATTTGTTTCATTATGGAAAATATTCAGAATGTTCAGAAAGATTTTGTATTTGTGCATTAGTGATTCATAGTCTGAACATAATCAGTAGTGATTTCTAGCCTATTTTCAAACTTTATATAATTGCTAGTGATTACTAATAAGTTTACAAACTTGGTTTTTAAGTCACTAGTGATTTCATGCTATCTAAGAACCACAAAATTATGCTTACATGGATATAATACAGAAATTTTAATACCAAGTCTTTTTATCATTTACCAATCATCAGGTGCAGAGGGTGAGACTTTTGGCAGTATGCCAGATATCTCAGCAGTAGGACCAGGAGCTTATGGTAACACCCCTGAATCTAATTTAGCTGCTAGTTTATCACCTTATATGGAAAGAATGACCACAGATATCGGAGCACTAAAGAAGCAGTATGCTAAACTAAAACAGCGACAGAATCAAGCTCACATCATTATTGCTGGTATGTATAAATTATATTTTGTCAATCACACCCACAGGACATCAAGCACAAAAAGGGGTCCAAAATTTGAAAATGGGAACGTTTCATGCCCTTAACTCATAATGTCAAACAATAAGGTTCAAATATCAAGTCTTAAGACCATAAATTCATAAGCTATATTTTATATTGAAGTTGTTATATGTTGACTCAACATTGCAATGTTTCAGCTGTTCATGACAAGAACAAGTTTATTTATCTCTAAGGATTAATCTAAAAAAGTGTGTATGGGTTAGATGTATAAGTGTGTTTCATGGTCTACCTTGCTCTAGTGTGCACTTGGGTGAGTGTAAGGTGCTAGCTCAGAGTCGGTACACCACTGGGAGAACCTCTTATACCAAAGTCTTATGTATGACCTGGCTGAGACTTGCACCCAGGAACACCCACTCTCAAGGTGTACACTCTACCACTAAACCTTTTGGCTGTCATAATGAAGTTGTAGTAACTTAATTACTAATTTTGAATTCACCTGGCTTGTAACAGTGAATTTGACACAGCTTTTATTGAAAATCCAATAATTATTAATAAAGATTATTTTGTTCAATTACTAGGCCTGGTTAAAAGTGCATGTAAAGTCACTATGCCAAAGTTTACTTAATATCCTAATCTTATTATTTTCTTCAGCTGCTTCAGCAAAACAGGTGACAAAGGCCAGAGCAATGGTACCAAAGATCGAAACACCTAAAGCAATGAATCATTTATTTGTTGGTAAACATTGCCCTCCGCTGAACAACAAAAACCGCTTTGTGGCAGCAAGTCCGAGAATAGCTGCGAATGTTTACCCGAAATCTGTGTTAGTGGGCTGTCAAAATGAACAGGATAAACGAAAGGTGCCATCAAATAAATCTAGCCATGTCAAATCTATAAATAGTGAGTCATGTGACCTAAACAGTAAGTCAGGTGGTGATGCATCACCAGGTTCTTCAAATAAGTCTAGTAATGTAGAAATGAAAGACTTGGATAGACATGATTCTGTGAAGGATGTAAGAATGACAAATAATGAGTCAGGTGACCTTGATAGTAAGTCATGTGACAATATAACAATGTCACATGATCATCCTACAAAATCAGTGGAACACAACGGTATACTTTATGATAATGTGACAGAAAATTCTGAAAGTTGTGAGAAAATGAAATCGTCACAAAAAAGTGTTAGTGATGATAAAGATTTGATAGAAATGGAACCGTTACAACCAATGGATTTAACAGATTTGAAAGAGGAACATATTTATCAGGAAGTAGCACAGAAGTATACAAGTGACAAAACGGACCTTAGTGATGACAAGGACAAACAATCAAAAAGTGACGAGAAACAGCCTCATGAAACTGATAGTGGAGTTAACATTCATCAGCCAAATGATGAAATTTATCATCCAGCTTTTGAAAGTGACAAAGTTCATCAAAGGGACAGTGGTGCTAATGTTGATTATCAGGGTACTGGAACTCGTCGACCGGTTCCTCAAAGTGATGAAGTTCATCAAACTGACAGTGGTGTTAGTGTCCATCAGGGTGATGATGAAATTCATCGACCAGTTTGTCCAAGTGATGAAGTTTATCAAACAGACAGTGGTGTCAGTGTTAATCAGGGTGATGGTGAAATTCATAAATCAAACACTAGTGAGCTTTGTGGGCAAAATAATGTTAAACGTTTAGTAAGAACAAGCTCATTAGATGCTGAAATGATTTGTGATGGTAAAACAGCACATGTGAGTGAAAGTGACATATTAACAGAAATTCGATGTAAACAACAAACAAGTGAAAATGTAAACAAGAAATCTACTGATAATGATGTATTTAAATGTGCCTTAGATGACGAGACTCACACTGACATCAGATTATAAGGGAAAAGGGAAATATTCATCTCTAGTAGCTTAAGTTCAAAGGGAGGTGTTGTCTGTCAAGAAACTGAACCTTCAGACCAGAATATAACATCAATATTAGAATCTTCAAATAGAGTTATCTCCCTTGTGAAGAGAAACCCGATATGGGTAATAAAGATATTAAAAGTAGTGATTCTGGTTTTATTGAAACAAGTTCTCCTGAACACATTTCTAATGATGCACAGGCTAACAAAGGGTATAAAGAATTTGTTGAGGGCTTAAAGGTTATACAGGGAGATAACTCTTCTCCAGACAATAAGGATAATGCTGATGAAAGTTATAATCAAAATTACAGAAACATTGAATCAGATGGCATTGGAATTTATGGAAAAATGTCATCAAATACTGAGTGTAAAAAGGAAGGAAACAAAGATGAGATTCTTTCCTGTAAAACAGATATAGATAGTGAAAAAACTTTGTCCATTGAGGAAGAAATAACAAAACTACTGGAATCTGAGGAAAGTTCTGCATATGATTATGAAAACAGAAGCAGTGTCAAAAATGGTTCAAGTTTGAAAATATCAACCAGTAACCATAGCAACAGTAGTGATATTGATACTGACAGTAGTGTAAGAAATAGTCCAAACAGTACAATATCCAGTATTAATTATTCGGATTCCGATTCAAGTCCTGTTTTCAGTCCAGCTGATCCAAGCTCTCCAAGTCATTTTTCAGATATTGAGAAGAATTTAAGTTCAAATGGTGATCGCAGGAGATACTTGAGTGATGTTCCAGCTCAGTATCTGCAGAGTAAACGATCTGGTAACTTTAAACTTACGAAGCCATTTAATCCATTCCCTGTTAAACATATAAATGAGAACCGAGCTAAGACTGGAGTAAAACTTGGAATTTATACATCATCTACATTACAACAGCTAGAAAAGCAGACCAAACGTCGGCCATTATGGAGTAAATGATGATGTCATGTTTACCATTCCAGTTATTTTTAGATCAGGGATTTCCAGTTTATGCCAGTTTGTGTCCCCTTTTTGTTATTAAGACTATAGGTGCTAGATGAGTCTACTGTTTGAACTCATGGTTATTGAAAAGTTATTTTTTAGAATCACAAGATTTTTTTTTAAGTCGTAGGTGAACATGGATTGTATAAATGGGAAGGTACAAAGCCATTTGTCAAACCTTGGTTGAACTTATGTATGTCTTTACCATAATTTTTTTTTCAAATAAATTTTCTAACAGTACATTTTTGATAGACTTGGTAATCTTTCATTAAATGTCTAAATTTTCAAAATCAATCAATTTGTAGGCAATGGAATTCTTATGCTTAAAAAGTAACTAATTAATTCCATTTGAACATTATACATATGTGATTATTCAACTGAGCTGTGTCA
This sequence comes from Anadara kagoshimensis, assembly GCA_021292105.1. Lineage (NCBI taxonomy): Eukaryota > Metazoa > Mollusca > Bivalvia > Arcoida > Arcidae > Anadara > Anadara kagoshimensis. The sequence continues at coordinate 52,928,930 of CM037862.1, forward strand.
TGTCTATTTTAAATGGGGCCATTGATTCCTTATTTTGCCAAAAAACATTGTTCAGGCCTGGGCCCTATTAAACATTGCATGAATGCAAAAATATTGATGCAATGGTGTTTTAGAGGAATTTTTTTAAAATGACCCCTCTGACAAATCCTAGATTTAACACTGGTGTGTATAGAAAATATATGAATATATTTTGTGGATAGAAAAATGAAAAGTTTTAGTTGCACCTTAGATAGAAAAATCCATAAAAAGAACAGTGACAGATACATGTACCTTCATCTTGCACCCTTCTGTGCAAGATAGCATAACTCTTGTCAACATTTATTAATTTAATCAGAGGTGTATCTATAGATTGATAATATGTTGAAATTTATTTTTAATTGTATCGATGTATTTTGTTGTGCAAGAAATAGAATGATATTGCTACTTGTGGGTGCAAGATGAACCGTTGTTCCAATATATTTGGTCCAGAACTTGGCAATATAATATCTGGACGAAATATATAAGAATTAGGGTTGACATTTCCCCATCTGGCACCAACATAGTGGTAAATTCTACTAATCTGTGACATTTAAGATGTAGTTAACTACAGGTGCTAAGTATTACATAGAAAATTATTTTGCCTTCAAAATGTTTATCTTACTAGTAATGGCACAGTCCAGTTTTCATTTTTGGGTTGTTTCATTATGTTGAAAGGTGGTTTTGAAGGATGTTATGTTGTGTTGCCATTTCAAACTATAAGAAATGTTGAAGTTGGTTTTGAAATTTGTTGTTTTTGTCTATATTTGCTATATTTTTATTGTTTATTTCTCATTCCGTTGTTTTGTCTCTAAACATTCATAATCCATATTGTTTTTGTTTATTTTATTTTTCATGATTTCTTTACATTTGTTAATTTGTATTTATGGTAAAATGGCAGGGTCTTGCATATTTTCAAGTATTACTCTAACATTTGTACAAAACTATCTTTCCAACTGGATATGCAAAACATTGACACCGCAGATGTTCCTGGTATACATTAGTGTTACTGGGTAATATCCATTTATGAAGCATGTGATTTTATATTTGATGGAAATGATTGTTTCTGTACCAACATAAAAGGGGAATTTTGTGAATAGTGATCTCTTGCATTTGAATTGGAATATTTTTTTATCCTTAACAATCTGAAATCCGAAAAGAGAGAGAGAGAGAGAGAGAGAGAATCCTTAACAATCTGAAATCCAGACTAAGAGAAAGAGAGAGAGAGAATCTTTAACAATCTCAGATCCAAAGAATGAAAGAGAGAATCCCTAACAATCTGAAATCCAGAGACCAAATGAGAGAGAGAGAATCTTTAACAATCTCAGATCCAAAGAATGAAAGAGGGAATCCTTAGCAAGAGAGAGAATCTTTAACAATCTCAGATCCAGAGAATGAAAGAGGGAATCCTTAGCTATCTCAAATCCAGAGACCAAGATAGATTGATAGATTGAGAAGAGAGAGAGAGAGACTCCTATACAATGCCAAATCCATAGAGAGCAAGAGAGAGAAAGAGAGAGACAGAGAAAATCCTTAACAATCTCAAATCCAGAGGCAAGAGATTAAGAAATTATACTTTACTCATGTATTATACGATGACAATAAGGTTGTTACAGATATACCATTAGAAATCCATAATATACATATATATATTACACATTGTAGTCAACCAAAGATCAGCATAATAACTGTTTTACATATACTGTTTAGATTAGCTTTAGAATTATACATATATATTATGGTTATGGGATTTTTTCCTTTTGTTAAGTTTCTTATCTTTAAAATTTTATTTATTTTTAAATCTCATTATTTCTAGCTCACCTGCTTAAAATGCTAAAGAGGCTTAAAGAGCCATTGTCATACCCCAGTATCGGCATCAACATCAATGTCCAGTATTTGGGACAACCTTTATAACATAACGCATCCATACTGCAGAGCTACTGTACAGTATATTACTTTCAGTTGTGTTCTAGTTTCCGTGGTGATACAGTACCACTAATTTAAAACCACTACCAAATTAAATATGACCCTGGCACACAAGGTGATCCATGAAATTTGTGTTAATTAAAGTCCATGTGAATTTATTCAAATTATAATTTGCACTAAAATTTGTACATGCTAAAATTTAAACATTTACAGTATATGCTATCTTGTTAGTTGATTTTTTCCATGCACTGGCAGTATTATGCTCTTATATACATGTATTTTTGCTCAGTTATAAATATAAATAAAAATGGCACACCTTTTGACACTTTACATAATTTACAAGATTTATTTCAATTTTACTTGTCTTTTTCTAGTCATAAATTTTTCTGACATGAAATGAGAGGTGTAAAGGGGGATAATCTTATTGCTGTAATATTTTTGTGATTTTATTTAATTTTTTGTTCATTTCAACAGCATGTTCAATAATTAGATTTTCAACAATTAGATGGACTTTATTCAGTATCATTTACAGTGATCTCTAACTTCTATTATTCATTTATGACCCTTTACATGACGAATGAAGAACTGTTCTCCAGAAAAGATGAAGGCTGGTACACAGGCAAATCCTAAAACTTGAATCTCAGAACTAGAGATATTAACATATACATTCTTGTGTTCATTTCAATGTTATCTATTGTATTTTCTTTGTTTCTAAAGGCTGATTTTATTCCATTTATATGACAAGTTCGTCTTCATTATTCAGGGGAGATAACTCAGTTGGTGTATTACTAGTATTATTTATGGTTTGGATTAAATGTTGCTATTATAAAAATAGAAACAAATGTCTTGCTATAACGGTAAAGTATCTGGCATTCAAGGCAAACGTGACCTTGTTATGAATATTCCATCTTGTTTTTCAGGGACTTAATTGTAGGTTTAAGACACCCAATATTTGACATCCATCCTCTAGCAGACAAACAAAATATGTCTAGTGTTCTATGCCTGGTTAACAATTACACTAGTAATTATCAGAAATTCTGCTATAGATCATACACAATCTGATAGCTGAGTATCTGTAAATGAATCTAATGACACAAAAAAAGTAATAAGTGCAGTTTGCATATAATATTTATATCAATACTTCGAATCAATTTCGACATGGGGTTGTTCTTACAAATAGAGAATTTCAGAAAGACATGATTAAATACTAATGCAGCACACTATTATTACAGATTAAACTGGTAAAGACTCGGCCATTATTATAAACACTCTGCCATCAAATTGTGAAAGACCTATAGTAAAATAGACTCGCTGTATACATTGCCATCAGATCATGAATAGCCACAATAACTCTGTAATGTAGGTAGTCAGTCAGTTTTGTCATATTCTAGATTGCATATAATCACGCCTACTCACTGATATAGATTATAGATGATACAGTGAATAAATTTTGACATTGGGGTTGTTATGACAAAGAGAAAGATGTGATTATATACTAACACAGTACACTATTATTACATATTCAGGTGGTATAGACTTACCCGTGTTTATAAACACACTGTCAGCAGATTGTTAAAGATCTATAGTAAAGTAGACTCACTGTATTGCCATCAAATCATGAACAGCCTATACATTCCATGCTTCTGTAAAAAGCATAATAACTTCAGGTAATGTAGGTAGTCTGTAAGTTTTATTATATCTTGGATTTATTTAATATTGTTCAAGATAACTGCCCATCCTTACAACTAGTAATATGTCGATTGTTCTATGTGAAAATTAATGGATTGCCGGCCACGCCCACAATGTTCCGACAAGGGCCTTGCATGCTTGAATTACACACAAAAAGAATGACTTGGTCTGAATTGTGCCATTTAATGACGTCACTGATACTAGTACATCATTAGTTGCTGTGATGCTGCTTTGGTACCGTGATGGGGGCCAGTGTCAGAAAATTGTGGGCGTGGCCAGCGATCCGTCAATTTATTCAACAGTGCAATTTTTGTAAAATGATGAAATATGGTATCTTGATAGAAAAATCGTTGGTAGATCTTTCAAGATTTTCATTTTAAAACAATTGTTGATTTTCTTTCATCATTTCTGTTACATTTACATGTTTATTATTGAACATTTGACACCACTTTTATATGAACCACTTATTCTGCAAAATTCTCATCTACTGAAGTGCTTACTGTAAAATGGGAAATTTTAGCACAAGTAAATTTTCAGGAGAACCAATACACGTCATAGTTTAAGTTTTGTGTCGTCAGACGATTTATATCAGGATAGAATATTAGCGAAAGTTTTATATTTGGGTCTTGTTACTCTCAGTAATTTTATGCAAAAATTAAACAAATGCTAAAATTTCCGGATTTACATTACCTGAATGCATTTCCGTTCAGACAATACAATGGTGTATGCATCAATTATGTCGGATACCCTATGGTAAGAATGTCTACTCAGAAATGAAACATAAAATTCTAGGCAATCATTGTTTCTGCAGAAAAAGTGGTTCTTATATATAAATGGTCAAAAAATGTTTGCATGTTGAGATTTAAATTTCAAGGTTGTAACTTCATATATATTTATTTTACATTGAAATGAGATATATACATGTACCTATTAATATTGTTAAAATTGTTTCCATGACAACAACTATGTGATAAGTTTCATGCAATAAAAAAATTTTGTTCTTGAAATCCAAATAAAATTTAATTTCTTACAATGGTTTTAGTATATCATTTAAGAATTGATAAACATTTACTTGTGTTTTATTATCCAGTAATGCACAGACTGGTCTGAATAAATACAGAGGCAATGAATCCATTAGGCCATTTATTTTGTCATAATTGCATGACAACCCATTAATTATTGGGATCGTTCCAATTTTAACATGTTAAAATGTTTATCCAAAATCCTTCCTCGTTAAATTGTAAATTATTTGATTGCGACATGCTGATCTGCTGTTCCTTCTTGCATCAAACAGAATCAATTTGTTTGATTTGCAATGATATAGTATTGGCTGCACAAATCATTACAATTAAACCTGTTATAGTGACCACTTGTCAATTAAGGTCCTTTTGCTCCAAGTTTCAAACATTCCAGTCAAGAATATTTCACTTAGACCTCACAAGCTATAGGTGAAGTGCCAGAAATTTTTACCTTTGCAGTTTACTCAGGACAATGTGCAGGGATTCTTTAGCATGCTATGCCTACTATGACACAGAACATTTGATTTCAAGGTCTCTTCTGAAGGATCCCATTACTTTCATCTCTAAACACGGACTGCTTGGCGAAGGAACAGTCAATACCTAATTTCAAGTCTTGGTTGGATCTGGCCAGGATTTGAGACCTGACCTCCAACACACAAAGCAAGCTCTCTAACAAATGAGGTACTATAATGGTGTAGATCAGTTTGTAAAGTGCTCACTGATATTAATAGAAGGAAGATTGTAAGTTTAAACCAGCCTGGAACTCTTACCAAAACTAGAAAATGAGTTGGAACTGTTCTTGCAGTAAGCACTTGGCATTTTAGGGTTAAACAATTATCGGTTCTTCCTTCAGGTGAGCAAATAAATGAACAAAAATTGGTGAAATAAGTGAAATAATGGTATTTTACACACCAGTCAAGATTCTGTCACTTATTAAAAGGCAACTAGTGCTTATGGTGGGGGAAATAGATTGGGAGTACCCAGCAGAAACTATAGACTTTCAGCATGGCATCATTATATGTCAGTGTTAGATTTAAACCTAGAGAGGCAGGATACTGTCGACCTGCAATTGAGAGTCGGTGAAACCCCCTTCCAAAAAAAATAAAAATAAAATAAATAAAAACAATAAGGACTACTTTAATAAAATGTTTCTTTTATTTTATTTTTTATTTATTTTAATTTGGTACATAGGATTGTTAAAACCCTTATTCACTATATCACTTGTCACATGATTATGGCAGCTAGATGACAGACTGCACAATTAGTACCTGTCATCCATGATGCATATAAAGTCTTAACACAACACAAGGCTTACTTAATAAGTCATTAAGTTAAATTGAGAAAAAAAAATAAACAAAAAACTAAGTATCTATTTCTGTTAAGAAGTCTTTCTCATTAATGCATTCTGAAAGAAAACAAATAAATAGTTATGAACATCAAAAGGTTTTATTTTATGGCAGTCATCACAATATTGTTCATGAGTAGCTAGCTAAAAATGAGGTGCTTACCCTTCCAGAGCATCCAGTCTCACTTCCCTGCTAAAAGTTTACACGTTTTTAAATTAATTAGGCAGTTTTTGAGGTTTTACTTACTGTAGCTTTTGGGATTGTGATTTGGACATATTGGTATGATTGTTTTTATTGAAATGATGCTATTTTGGGTTAAATTGAGTACTTGAAGGAAAGAAGTTTTATGCCTCAGTCCCAGTCAAAGTATAAAGGTAGTCAGTTTTGGAATGGTTGAGAAAACTGGAATGCCTGGAGAAAACCAACAAATTACTGCAAGTGAACTAAAAATCTTTATCAGATTTGGACATCATAAAGGTTGAGTTCAAATCTAGACAAGAGACAGGAAATGTGATCTGTAGCCTTTATATCACTTTAGATCACTATACAAACAAGGCTATCAGTATGTAATATTTAGTGTATTTCAGCATACAAATCATAAGTCAACTCTGGAGTTACCCCTTGTATAGATCTGGATTACAGTGGAGTCAATAATCAAGATAATTTATTTCTGATTTCAATGATGTACAAGAAGAAATATTAGCGGTTAGAAACTTTCACAGTTATTGTCTTCTAAACTATTTTACAGTAAGAAATGTTCATGGTTCAAACTGTAGGAAAAGTGTACCAAAGGAAATAAATAATTTTCCCTCAGAAGATATATTCAGGGTACAGGTGTCACCAAGAAAATCCTGAATATTTCTTCCTTGTAAATGTTTCTTCTCATATACATGTAGTATCTCATTGAGAAACCTACTAGAAATACTTATTGAGGTAGATGTAAAAACTACAACATCTGGTTACTGAAGAGGAATAGGTATATAAACATGATATATATTCAGACTTATGAACTTTTCAACAAAAGAGAAGAGAGGAGAAATAATGCTTTACACAATCAAGGTTACGTGGTGTGTTTTTGGATGACGGAAAGCTACAGGTCTTGGGCTGGTGAACTAGCTTAAACTTTTTGAATTATTATGATTTACTGTTTACATTTAAAGTGGAGTGATGAAGTTTTACACCCCAGTCAAGATTCTTCCACAGATACTGAGGCTGACAGTTCTGGGTTGGTGAAGGAAACCAGAGTGCCCTGAGAAAATCATCGACCTTCAGCAAGCAAACTGACAAACATGTCCTTAGCGGGATTTGAACCTAGGCAGTGATAGGTGCTTAAGTGTGTATTTTAGACAACTCTGCCACCGAGGCCCCTGGTTTACATTTGAAATTTAAATACATGTACACTTATCACAAAGATAAATATATACCTGTCTCGCTGATTCCACACAATTTGAAAATGCTTGTACTTCTTTTGAACAAATTAAAGTTTCTTTTGGGTATTGATGGTAACACTCAAACACTTGCTGTTGTAGATCCTGGCATACTGGAGAACAATATGTTCTTCTACAAATAAAAAGATCATTTCAAATTAATTTATAATCATAGAATCAGTTGATTTTCCACCAATTAATGTTAAAAATGGTTCCATTTCAATAATAGTAGAATCCTACACTGGTAACAGTATTAGGTCATACAAGGATGAATATTTTCCTGTCCAGAACAAATTTTTAGCGAGTTCTAGACTTTAAATATACTGATCCTAGTTTGAAATATATCTGTCTTACACTGTTTCTGATGTAGGAATATTTTTTTGAGTCATCTGCAGCATAAACTGTGGGCTGAGACAAGTAATCAATAGAGAAATCCAATATCTAAATTGACAGCAATGGCATGGAAACTTTGTGGTAGAGCTGTCATTGATGAGAATTTGAATATCTATATATCAACTGAAAAAATATTTTGACAAATCAATAAATCCCAATATGAGAAAGTGATTAAAAGTATATTTTTGTTGACTCTTTTATAGACAGAATATTTTCCACCAATATTTTGCATGTCTGGTGTCATCTTAAATGTTTCTAATATAATATGAACTCTGTTTTGTATGTCAGTTGGTTCTGAGATTCATTTAAATGATGAGTTGTAATTATAACACATTTACAACCAGTTTAATCTATGTGTCATTGACTACGCCAGCATTAGCCATGAACTGGCTGCCATTTTTGTTGACATCCATACTAAAAAATTGTATGGATATATTGTATCAATGACTTTTATTGATGATATATCAATACATTGATCTCGAACTCAGAGAGGTGAGCGACCCGGGATTTGTAGACTGATGTCTTATTCATTAGGCCACTGCAGCCTCAAACATTACCAATGGCTTCAATTTATTAACCAATGAAATCTGTAGACAACCAGTATTTTTCAATACATTTTCATGGCTGTATTATCATTATTTAGTTCTGACAAGTAAATGATTCTTACATAAATTTTTTTTCTACATCTTCTATTGCTTTGGCAAAATGTATTTTCTGTTTGTCAAACATTTCAGCATTCTGAAATTAGAAATATAATAAAATATAAAATTTTATTACATGCATAATGACATTGTAAATAAATAATATTATAGTCAAAAAGGGACCAACTCTACGTGTTAATCCTTAAAGCCGGGCCAGCAGTATAAAAGGAAATGGGAGGAGCCTAATTTGAAAATGTCTCAGTTTCTTGCACCTTTCATGACAGGGCAAGATTTTTTTCAGTAACTATTGTCAAAATTTTTTCATAGTTTCAATTTTTGGCATGCAAACTCATCTGAATGTGTTGCACATCATGACAAAAAATTACTTTTGAAAATTCTGTAATTACAATGTAATCACACTGTAAATATTTGAAGCAGGAGATGATTCAAATAAACCCATTCCATATATGGAATATGTGAACTTTCAACTAGGCCATGTGACCAAAACAACACCATGTGCTTTCTAGACAATAACTGATTAAATTATGTTTGACTAAAAACAGAATCAATATACTAAATGCAAATATATGTATATAAATAACAACTCACCAATCAGAAATCCAAATTTTATGTATAGATCCATTTATGGTTATTATTTATATAATTTATGATAGTAAAACGTTTTCATCCTTGCAGTGATATCAACAATGGTTTGTGTTTTGCACAATTAAGTTAGAAGTTGATTGAGATGTGATTTTTCAATACAAATTCCTGGACATCACACATTCAAATTACCTGTTTTTAGACTGTCCAGTGCCTTAGCAGCATAAAAACATGCTTTTCTAATTGTATATTCAATGACTATTTGTGACACAAAGTTCCACTGTCTGAGTATACAATAACTTGACCTCTTTAATATTGTTTTTGTCATCTATTACTGGATTATGGTAAGGCATTAAATTCAACAAATCTATATCTTGCTACAAGTGTAGAACATATCAAATTCTGTTCATTTGCACAATTTTAATTTCTAAATGATTAAAATCCAATCCTGACACTGAATTACCGATAAACAACAAATGGTAGATTAAAAAATTACATAACTTGTTGAATAAGTTAGTTTCCATTCTTATCTTCCGTTTCTAAAGTCTATATAATCCACTATTTTTTAAATAAATGACAAATAAACTTTACAAATACACACTGGACAATTCAATAGCTTTCCCGCCTAAAATGGATGTTGACCTGGTCAGCTAGTGTTACCCATACCATGAGGACATAAATCATTCTTACTGTTATTTACAAAGTTTAGGAAGTGATTTTACCTGGGGAAACGAATTTCTAAAAGATTACAATTGGTATTGAAATAAACAGTTGGGATGAAAACAGAAATGACATTCTTTATCCTCTTAATTGTTATTACCAACTAATTAAAGATTGTAAAGTGATTCATCTGTGAATAGTGAATTCAGCAAAAATGTAGGGTAGAAGCAATTGAGAAAATCAGAATATAATTATTAATACCTTGGTATGAAGGAAATATATTCTGGGAAACATTTTTATCAAAATGATGCTAGAAAATATGCATTATATCAAGTTGAACTTAAAAATGTGACATCTTCTGATAATAAACTTAACATTTTAAATGATAAAAATAAAACAGTTTGGACTTTCATGCAAATTATTTATTTATTTATTTATTTATTTATCTTAAAAAATTCCAATGTATACAATCCACAGCTAGAAGGCAAAACTTCTCATTAAATAGGTAACATGTTTTAGTTATTTTATGGATATAAATAACTTCAATTAGTGCAATTAATATAAATTGAATTTGAAAACTTATTTTTATTTTGCTTCAAAAGTTTTAATTTCACTGGTTTTTTTTATCATGTCATATAATAAGACCATTCACAGTACTTGCTCTGTATCTGAATACCCCTTTATACTGGTCTGTGTACCCATGTGCTTAATGTTTACAAACACAATGTGTTGCTATTATTAGCTTCACCCTCTTGTCATCAGACAGAAAGCCATTAATCATTTTAGGTCGGTAGGAACTACCGCGGACTCCCCTTTAAATTCAACAAGTTCAACAGTTGTAATTTTTCTTTAGAAACAGAGGAATCGGAGGAACATTACCATACCCATTACATTTGATTATCCTTATGCAAAAAGGACCATAGGTAAAAAATTTCAGAATTTCACTTTTTGTCATATTCTTGAAGCACCAACATTTAATTATGCAAAAATAATAATACAAGTGAAAGCAACACAATGGTTGTGAAAAAATTGTCAGGCTATATTTATCTGCTGTTTCCTGCATTCTCATCAAACCGTGTTTAAATACTCCAAAAAGGTAATCGGTGACTGCGAGACAAAGAATATTATTTACCTTATTTCTTGCTCAAAATGTCACAAACAATATGTTGGCCAAAGTAAAAGACCATTCCGGGAACAAATGTATGAACATACCCGTTACATCCTTAAAAATTTAGACGAACCGACGGGTAGACACTTCAACCAAAGTGACCACAGTCTCCAAAATGCGATCTTTGAGATCATACAAGTACATGTACTAACAAGTGACCCAGAAGATATAGTCTCCCAAAAACATCGGGATGACAGTGAAGACTACTGGATCCTCAAATTACAAACGCTCAAACCAAAGGGAATGAATGACAGGCTCTCAGCTAGGCGGCAACACTCTATATTTGTTTCCTGCATTATGTTTGGATTGATCTAAGGGACCTTTTCGCTTATGGAACGTCATTTCTGTTTTTTTCCCCCCAACCAAATTTGTTGAACTTAAAACCGATAACTTTATATTCTGAGTAGCTAATCTACAATGTGAGGAGAAGTCCTAGGTTTATGTCATTTCTATAATACGATATATAATACAAGTATAAATTACCCGTTTTTCCATTTCTATCAATGTCTTTTCATAAACATCATCTCTGTTTATCTGTTGTTTTTGAGATGACTGTAATAAAAATAATCAAGAAAGTAAATATTTGAGCATTACAAAAAGTGTGCACAGTATCCAATCAGTTTATTTTCATAACCCCAATGAAACTTGAGATTCAATGCCTATAATTGACGTATCACCGACCACCCCCACAATGTTCCGACACTGGCCGCCATTGCGGTACCAAAGCAGTGTTGAGGCAACTAATGACGTACTAGTGTCAGTGACGTCATTAAACAGCACAATTCAGACAGAGTTTTCATTCTTTTTGCATCTAATTCAACATGCCGGGCCTTTGTCAGAACATTGTTGGCATGGCCGGCAATCCGTCAATTAAATATCTAATAAGAGTTTAAATAATTCTGACAACTTAAATTATTATTTAGTAATTTTTCAATACCAAAATAAACAATAAAAGTCTAACCATATATTTACTATACCACCCACCATAGTAAACAGCAGCATGACGGCATTGTCCTTAAAGACGTCACACTCAATTTATGTTAAAATAAGATTGCATGTTAGATTCAACCTTTTACACATGCAAGATATCAGGATTCAGATTGTTCCTTCATTTCGGAGTAACATTTGCATTGGTAAGATTGAACTTTTTCTGTCAATTGTCACAATGTCAAAATATTTTTCTGTATATAGAGACTCATTTTACAAACTACATTTATTATATTTCAGGTATGGTATATAACATTTCACCATGTTTTAACACTTGGCTATAATTATAATAAACAGCTTGAAATAAATGCTTCTGTGATATGATTGAGAAAACGGCCTTAAGTGCAGCAGTTCCACTAGGTTTCTCCATGCTTACATTACATGTAATGCTATTTCACTATTTTTAAGACTGCAATTAAAGGTTCAGGCTCCGGTTTCACAATCATTCCTTCTAAGATTTCTAGAAAATTTTCAAATCTTTCTAATTTCATGATTTTTTATGATATTCAGGAATTTAAGGTGTTATTTGTAAGGTCATTTCTAGATTAAAACATTTGCATTTAGTTTTGACAAAAGTAATCATCATTAGTTCCAAAAAGAGATGACTAAAATTTGCTGAATTTAAGTTAAGGAAAATCTTAGCTAAGGAATGATTGTGAAACCAGAGGCAGTTCATACAACAGCTAAATTCTATATACATTACCTCAACATTCATGGTTGGTGATTCTGAAAAGACAAAATGAAAAATATTTACAATTAAAACATTGTGGAAGATGTTTAAAGATTCAACTTCAGTACGGTTTTGCATAAATGCAGTCCAGGGGTTCAAAATTATGTTTTGTAATAGAAGGTCCAGAACCTTTTGCCTTTATTTTTGGCAGGTCCTACATAAAATTTTGAAAGTCCAATATCGTCATCAAAAGATCTATGTGCAATGAAAAATATAGTATTATCCTGGGAAAAAAATGATGGGTCCATCAGATTTTTACATTTTAAATATCAAAGGTCCCAATGATAAACCAATAGGTCCTGGACCTCAGACCTTGGGAATTTTAAACCCCTGGCAGTCACTTAACTCAAATTGTGAAATTAATCTAATGTTAGATTAAAAGGTAAAAATTAAGTCTTTCAACATCATTTTTTTCACTATTGGTTATTCCGTTTTTATTTTGAAAATTGTAATTGAATTTATTTGATTTGTTTCTTCAAAACTTCAACAACTAGACTTTTGACATTGAAATTATATCACCTGAATTATCAGAAGTTGAGTATCGGTGATTTCAGCACAGTCAAGATTCTTTCACTTATTAGTATATTAAGACAATCAGTTCTGTGATGGTGGAGGAAACTGGAGTGCCCAAAGAAAACCCTTCAATCTTTTAGTATGAGGATTAACAAACTTGAGCAAACTAGAATCTACCTATGCAGTGCTGTAAGCTCCCACTTTGGACTATTTAATCACCAAGGTCCCTGTAGTTATCAGGAGAAATTTAGTTGCTTGTGTAGATGTTTTCTGAAATCAGGTTTTTTTTTTTGGTTTTCTGTTTTTTACCAAATTGGGCAGAAGATTCAATGGAAGCTGGGAGTCCAAATTGGAAGACTTTGAAGGTGTTAGGTTATAGAGTTGAGTAATGGTGTTAACTTCCTAATAAAGAATATTGCACTTAAATCAAAACATTGCCAACTATAGACAAAGGTCCAAACTTTTGCCTGTGTGTTGTGTCGATGATTTTTACAGCAGGGTTCTCTTTTGTGCCACACCTTCCATGACACAGAACCTCATTTTAAGTTCCCATCCAAATGAACCATGACTTTCATTTGTAATGTTGAGTGCCTGCTGAAAGAACAGTAACTAACAACTTTCAAGTCTTGGGTCAGACCAGATTTGGGTTCAAACACATGACCTCCCACTTACAAAGTGAGCACTCTACCAACTGAGCTACTGCAGTAGTTTGTGAGGTTATAGAGAGTTCTGACCAACCTATTCACTATAGGGATATTAATATAAATTTACCTGTATAATACAGTGGTGGTAGACCAGCTACCCGACGTGCAGCTGCATCTGATACCTTGAAAATAAAAAAAAACCAGATTATTAATGATCAGAGGATAAAATACACTACTATAGTCTCAACAGATGAATAATGGAGTGAAATAATAATGCAATACCCAGTTAAGATTCTTTCACTTATATCTAGGTGGTCAGTTCTGGAATAGTGGAGGAAACTGGAGTGGTTGGAGAAACCACCAACCTTTAGCAAGCGAACTGATAAACTTTCACACATTGAGAACTGTCCAGAGTGGGATTCAAAACTACATGTATATATTAAGAGGCACTGTGATTGGTAAGCAGTCCTTTAAGACCATTCAGTCACCAAAACAGATGAAAAGCAATCCCACTATAAACTCAACTGATCTATCAGGGGACTTTAAGGTTTAAGGTCACAGTACAATATCCTGGCACTAGCCAAATCAATAGCAATCATTCTAAGATTCCGACATTATATTGGTCTCAGTGGTGCACACTCTTCATACATAAGAAGAAATATATTTGAATAAGTGAACTTAATTGGCAATAAGATTCTGCTCTGAACACTGTTAAATTTCATTTTAAAAATTGCACAAGAACACAAACATTATGAATGTAACGGGACAAAAAGTACTATGGTCCTTAATATGGCATGGAAAGTTCTGCAAAAGTTATGGAATGTTGTGGTACATTGTGGTTTGATCTATGCATAGTCCGACGGATGTTTTTTGGAAAAAGAAACAATGTACCAAACCATGTATTGCTAAATTAAATGGTAGAAAATAATAATTTCATAAATATATGAAAAAGATAATCAGTAATTAAAATTTAATAAAGTCGTACCCAATCGTTTTGTCATTTCGGATAGAGAGAAAGTAGAGTTTTGCAGACCCTACCGTCGCTATGAGGGGGTACATTCTAGCGGTTGTATACATGTAACTGGATCATTTGCTGTTAAATCTGGGTTTTAATAAACTGCTGATTATCACTCACAATATTCCTGTTTCATGTTAATGGTATTTAAAATCCACATGTGGTCATTTGCACACAACACTGTACGAATTATCTCCCTTTCACGAAAGTGAAATCTAATCGATAAACAGGTTTTAAAATATGACACAATTGCCTCAACATCAAAATACGTTATCATACCCTTCAAAATAAATTTAAATTACCGTAGATTTCATGAAGAATTAATTAAATCAACCTGCCATTGCTGTTTATTTCATAGAAAGTTATGATTTTACATCGTAGGACGCAAACTTCTCAGACTATTTTTTATTGTAAACACAAGATCAGTTCGTCAAATTGCAGAAATTATTGGATGCATCCCGTCGCAATATTTTACTAGATTCCAAAATGTATTCCGAAAATTTATTCCAAATGTGCATATGTAACCAAATGCATTACCCGTCTCAGAATACATATCTCACGATAAAACAGATATATTTCTTTCACGCTCATTTACCAGGCGCACTATTTCCGTGTGTACTCATATCTTATAATTTCATTGCAAAGAAGCCTGATATCTTGGAAGAAAGCGATAGCAAAGTACGCGTTCACTATCCTGAAACGTCGTACAAAAATTAGGAAATCCTTGATTTTTAAATCATCTTATATTAAATTAATTATTTAATTATATTAAAAGTTGGAACGAGTTGGTAATGGCTAAAATCATTAAAATTCTTAATTTGGAATGAGTTGGTAAAAAAGTTGGAATGAGCTGGTAATTTAGTTAGCGAGTTGGTAATTAAAACACAGGTGTAAAAACTCTGCATAAACAAGAGGCCCATGGGCCTTATACGCTCACCTGATAACTAATGGCTAGCTGATAGATTTAAAGTAAACGTAAATACTAAACCCCAATGACTTTTTTCTTTACATCAAAATGATCATTGTATCAATACCTACAACATTCTAATATACATGCCTATACAAAAAGTTTATAGTTTTCGAGATAATTAACCATTTCGGTATTGTTTTCACATCTGTGACCTTGACCTTTGAACCCATGACCTTTTTCTATACATCAAAATGATCGTTGTATCAATACCTACAACATTCTAATATACATGTCTATACAAAAAGTTTATAGTTTTCAAGATAATTAACCATTTCAATATTGTTTTGCATCTGTGACCTTGACCTTTGAACCCATGACCTTTTTCTATACATCAAAATGATCGTTGCATCAATACCTACAACATTCTAATATACATGCCTATACAAAAAGTTTATAGTTTTCGAGATAATTAACCATTTCGGTGTTGTTTCGCATCTGTGACCTTGACCTTTGAACCTATGACCTTTTCTATACATCAAAATGATCGTTGTATCAATACCTACAACATTATAATATACATGCCTATACAAAAAGTTTATAGTTTTCGAGATAATTAACCATTTCAGTATTGATTCGCATCTGTGACCTTGACCTTTGAACCCATGACCATTTACTATACATCAAAACGATTGTTGTATCAATACCTACAACATTCTAATATAAATGCCTATACAAAAAGTTTATAGTTTTCGAGATAATTAACCATTTCGGTATTGTTTCGCATCTGTGACCTTGACCTTTGAACCCATGACCTTTTTCTATACATCAAAATAATCGTTGTATCAATATCTACAACATTCCAATATAAATGCCTATACAAAAGTTTATAGTTTTTGAGATAATTAACCATTTCAGTATTGATTCGCATCTGTGACCTTGACCTTTGAACCCATGACCTTTTTCTATACATCAAAATGATCGTCGTATCAATACCTACAACATTCTAACATACATGCCTATACAAAAAGTTTATAGTTTTCGAGATAATTAACCATTTCGGTGTTGTTTTCGCATCTGTGACCTTGACCTTTGAACCCATGACCTTTTTCTATACATCAAAATGATCGTTGTATCAATACCTACAACATTCTAATATACATGCCTATACAAAAAGTTTATAGTTTTCAAGATAATTAACTTTTTCAGTATTTTTTTCATATCTGTGACCTTGACCTTTGAACCCATGACCTTTTTCTATACATCAAAATGATTGTTGTATCAATACCTACAACATTCTAACATACATGCCTATACAAAAAGTTTATAGTTTTCGAGATAATTAACCATTTCGGTGTTGTTTCGCATCTGTGACCTTGACCTTTGAACCCATGACCTTTTTCTATACATCAAAATGATCGTTGTATCAATACCTACAACATTCTAAAATACATGACTATACAAAAAGTTTATAGTTTTCGAGATAATAATTATAATCAGAGGTAAAAAAAATTAGGTCACGACCTTCACAATTGACCTTGACCTCATTTTGAAGATACTAACAAGAAGATGTCAAAACTGAAAACCCCATGTCATTATCTGGTCAAGTAGTCAAGTTATAACAATTTGAAGCTATTTTACGATTTTTTCAAAATTAAACGCAAAACGCGTAACCCATTTTTCGACCGAATTTCACAAAATGAACAAACTATAGGCTTAAGACCCTAGAGAAGCCAAATATCTCATCAGATTTTTTCTCCAAACAATACTTTTGGAGAAGAAGATTTTTTAAGATTTTTGCACCCCTAGGTCACCTTGACCTAGTTATGGTAGCCATGGCAACGCCACGAACAATCTGAATTGCACCGACCCAGACATGCTTCTGACCAAGTCTCATTGAAATCTGCCAAGTACTTTCAGAGGAGAAGTCGAAAATGTGAAAAGTTTACGACGACAACGACGACGACGACGACGACGACGACGACAGACAACGGACAAATTGTGATCAGAAAAGCTCACTTGAGCCTTTGGCTCAGGTGAGCTAAAAAGTGGAGCGAGTTGGTAAAAAAGTTGGAACGAGTTGGCGGAAATCAGTTGGAACGAGTTGACCAGATACCATAAAGACGCGTTAAGCAAAGTGGGAGAAATTTGACATTGGTTGTGATAAAAGACTAATTAAATTTGAGTCGAAATTCTTCATTAGAAATGAAACGTATATATTTTTTATAATTTTGCTAAAAATTGAAATGATGCTGTTTACTTTAGACATGCCCAACGAAGATCAACGTTATGAACATATTATTCCTGGTGGTTTAGAGGATTTACTACCATTATGAACTTCCAACTATTGCATTGAAATTGAATTTGTCAATGTCAATGCTGTTTGCAATCTAATATGACAGCAAGAGAATTAAATATTTATAGACTAGAAAACCTTGGAAATTTTTTATAGCTATCTGTATGTTTATGTTGAAGTGACCAGAGCTGAAAAAACCTTTATACCCATTACCATGTAGCTGATGGATCAGCTTTGGGAAATATTATCGAAGGGAGAGATAGAGTTGTTATTGTTATCCTTATCTCCTTCTTCGCGAGAAATGGACTCTATGGAATTCGGAATAACACTAATGCTAATAGTGTTGAATGTGCATAAATTTATATGGATTCGCTGTTCTCTTAAAATAAGCTGCTACATACAAACATACTACCTCAATATATGGTGGCGATTTTTCGTCTTTCTCATTTAGAGGTATGACAATTTGTTTAGGAGTTGAATTCCCCGTCCCCATTCCCGAGATTTTCTGCTGTTTTCTCTAAAAGCCGGCTACCGGAAGTACAATCCAAGGTCGTGTAACAAAACTCGCGTTCGGTATTCAACCAATACATAACCAGGTTTTTTTACTGTCATTCATGGTTACCAATGGTAGGAATTAACTCAACGGAAGAGGCTAACAGACAAAAATCATTGAAATGTTTTGCATCACTAATCAGTAATCAACAATGTAGATACACGGCAAATTCACATTATGCGCTTATTGTTTGTCCTTTCCTAACACTGAAATGTTACATACGATACCGTGATAATTTGAGCAACGAAGTTTATGATGAATTAGTTATTAAACCCTTTGGATGTAAAGGAGTTGATGGTAGTCAGGGCTCAAAGTCACAAAAAGAAATCTAGGAGTATATGACTTCTTATAAGAAGTCTTCCGTCATTATTTTTATTTTATTTTTTTATTGACACCA
The DNA here is from genome assembly GCA_021292105.1 of Anadara kagoshimensis. NCBI lineage: Eukaryota > Metazoa > Mollusca > Bivalvia > Arcoida > Arcidae > Anadara > Anadara kagoshimensis. The sequence goes on from CM037862.1 coordinate 52,947,859, forward strand.
GTCCGGTGTCAATAAAAAAAATATTAATAAACTTTAAATAATAATATATTAATAATAAATGAAAATTTTTATTTCTAGTATGTTACATTAGTATGAAACACTGTTGTTTTTAATACAAAATTTTATAAGTATGTGCATATTCTTTTGACATTCGTTAATAGTTTCGTGGACAGCAATTTGTTAACCAGAAACGGGATTTGGTAGCCAAATTGGCCATTTATAGCATGCCATGCCATGCAGAATATTTTTAGCGCAACCTTTTTTCCTTGTAGTTGATTCTACTAATGTTACCAATCGGTAGGATTTGGTATCTATAGTAGATTTTCGAACACAACCAAAGTTAGACGTGTTGACTGAGCGGGAAATTTAAATTTATATACACGTGCATGGATGAATAAATGAATACATGACAGGCAAGGGTTTTTGTTTTTCATAACATTAACATTTTATAAATACAATTTTCGAAAGAATTTTCCTTCGTAATATTGACGTAGTTACAGAATCAAAGGCATTGAAAATGTCCTTGGTAAAACCATGTAACATAAAATGTCCAGTGTTGTTCTAAACCATGCCATTTATAATAATTATTTTACACTAGTGATCCCTAAAATGCACATTCAAAATTTTAAATGAAATAGCCCTGATTGCCGAACAAGGACTAGTGGCACCTCATGTTAACTTTGGGTGTTATCTTCAAACACAAGGTGTGTCACTGCACGGTTACAAGTGAAAGGGGCGCTTGTTATTAGTCTCACTTTCAAAGGAGCGCTTGTTATTAGTCTCACTTTCTGCTAGTAGTATATTTACTGGTTGGTACCTGTTTAATGGATCCAGTGTCAGATCCACTGTTTATCTATCATCCGAGTTGCTGGCAACTGTATAGATCTACATGTAGATCAGAAACACTTGGATCTATAAAACCCATGAATAGCCATCTCAACTTCCTGAGTTAAAATAAATCCTTAACTGGGACATTACAAACAATATCTACATCCTGCGACTAATAAGAATAAATAAGTGAAAATAAATCAAGTTGAAGCATGGAATTTCCAATTTTCAAAATTTCTGAAAAATCTATTTTATAAAACATATACAGTATATTTTTAAAACCATTCCATCGGTAAAATTAAATTTAACTTTTGTTTAGTTATACCAGTTATAAACTTAAGCCATGATAGGGGGCCTCAGTACTTTCATTTCTAAATGCTGAGTGCTTAGCAAAAGAACAGTCACTACCTATTTTTAAGTCTTGGTCAGACCCAGCCAGGGTTCGAACCCACGACCTCCCATATACAGTGTAAACTGAGCTACCATAATAGCAAATAATATGACATAATGGTCACCAGAGAACATATATTGTTATATATGTCTCTGTATCAATGATATCTTCATTCTTTCCTGTGCTAGTACATTGGGCCAAAATGTTCTCTCAGGTTAATATTGCAAACCCCTCAGTCCATAAGTAGTGATAAATTCTACTCATAAGATGTACTTATTTGTATAAAACTTATTCTAATACGAATACTGAATACAAGATGGGACTTAATTTTCACCCAACAAGACCATGCCATGTCCACATTTTCTTGTTTTATGTCATTTTATCATAAAAGGTTTTAAATAATTTTTTGGCTCTTCTACAGTTTTCATTTCCAATATCCAAGAATTACCCAAATATCCGGAACTATAATACTTGTTCTAAGAACTGCCATATGTACAAATTATTCTAGCTCTTGCAGGTTTTAAACTAGAAGGCCCTTTACAGTTCCCCTATCAGACCCTTGGCTCATGTGAGCTAATGATAAAATAAAAAGAAAAAAATATTTTAGAAAGTTTTATTTTATTCTTTCTTTATATAATTAACATCAAAGATATAGATAAATTTCTTGAAAGCATATAACATACATTTTACAATAGTAATGGCTATATATGTATATATATAAAGCATATGTATAGATCTAATGTACAGATCATATATTTCTTGGCTTTATTACAACAAGGTGTAAAACACACGCACACATCTGAATCATACATGCAAACAAATTTGTCTTTCATGCATAAAATAATTCTTTTGATCGAAAATGATGTGTTTGACATATAAAAAGTTAAAAAATTTCAAACTTAACAGATTTCAGTACTTTATACAAGGATCAAATACATTTAACATGAGCTGTCAGAACTGTTGCTCCTTTTTACATTTTATCAAATAGATATCTACACAACCTGTATGATTCTCTAAAATATAATTTTTCAAATTAATATACCATTATCTGTTGTTTTTGGTGGTCTTTTTTAAACTGTAATATATTTTCTATTTAGCTTTGTGAAGATACTTACTGGTAATACACTAGATATGGTATGATATAAATAGAAAACAAATGATGCAACCTTTTAAGTTTAATATATCTATACATCTACACAACTTTTATTGGAATTTAGAAGTAAAAAAATAAACTAAAAATTACCATACAAACATTGAATATGTGTGTACATCTAAACAAGAGGCCCATGGGCCTTAACGCTCACCTGTGACCTTTGAACCCATGAGCTTCATTCAAATATCAAAATGATAATTCGGCCAATATTCTAATATACATCCCTATACAAAAAGTTTATAGTTTTTGAGATAAATAATCATCTCAGTACTTGTTTGTATCTGTGATCTTGACATTTGAACCCATGCTCTTCATTCATCTATCAAAATGACCACTGTGCCCGTACTAACAATATTCTAATATACATGCCTATACAAAAGTTAATAGTTTTTAAGATAATTAACCATTTAGGTATTCATTCGCATCTGTGACCTTGACCTTTAAACCCATGAGCTTCATTCATATATCAAATGATCATTAGGATAATACCTAAATAGTCTAATATACATGCCTATACAAAAGTTCATAGTTTTTGAGATAAATAATCATTTCAGATCTTGTTCACATCTGTGACCTTGACCTTTGAACCCATAACCTTCATTCATATATCAAAATGGTTGTTAGGCTAATACCTACAATATTCTAATATACATGCATATCCAAAAAGTTAACAGTTTTCAAGATAAATAACCATTCAGGTATTCATTCACATCTGTGACCTTGACCTTTGAACCTATGACCTTCATTCATATATCAAAATGATCGTTAGGATATACCTAAAATATTCTAATATACATGCATATCCAAAAAGTTAACAGTTTTCAAGATAAATAACCATTCAGGTATTCATTCACATCTGTGACCTTGACCTTTGAACCTATGACCTTCATTCATATATCAAAATGATCGTTAGGATAATACCTAAAATATTCTAATATACATGCATATCCAAAAAGTTAACAGTTTTCAAGATAAATAACCATTCAGGTATTCATTCACATCTGTGACCTTGACCTTTGAACCTATGACCTTCATTCATATATCAAAATGATCGTTAGGATAATACCTAAAATATTCTAATATACATGCCTATACAAAAAGTTAATAGTTTTCAAGATATATTGACAAATACATAATTTTTAGCAATTTCCCCACTCAGCACCTTACCATTTCCCCATTTTGAGCCCCATGGCTACCATTTGTGCAAATCTGAAACTAGATGACCTAAGGATGTTATATATGAAATAAATAAGGTATATGTCTTGTAGATTCAGAGGAGAAGATTTTTAAAGTTTTTCACTATTTCCCCCCTTATGGGGCCCCAAGGGGACATAACTCCTTCATTTGTGCAAATCTGAGAGGGCTTCACCCAGGCATGATGGTTACCAAGTTTCATTAAATTTGGCCCAGTGGTTTTGGAGGAGAAGATTAAAATGTAAAAAGTTTACGCACGATGGACGACGCACGACGCACGACGGACGAAGATGGATAGCAATAGCTCATCTGAGCTTTCAGCTCAGGTGAGCTAAAAATCACTTTAACAACCAATCCCAATTTAAAATTGGAATGTAGAAACAATATATATAACCAATCACAGAACACTCTTTATTTCAATTTGTAACTGGAATACTCAAAAGTTTGTAGTTGTGTAGTTCTAAGAACCTGCTTAAAATCTTTTTCAATTAAAAACTGGAATGTAGAGATAAAATAAAATTTACAAATATTTAAGTTGTGTACATTTAAGATGCCTATTAACAACCAATCAGAATGTATAAATAATATTTACAACCAAACAGAGAATGTTCTGCATGTAAATTTTAAATGGAATAGAGAGTTTGTAGTTTTGTAGTTCTAAGAACCTGCTTAAAATCTCATTAATTTTAAAAATTGGAATATAGAAATATTTACAACCAAACAAAAATATTCTATTTCAACCTTTATCTGCAATACACTTTGTACTGTTGTGTAGTTCTAAGAACCTGCTTAAAGATTTTTTCAATTTAGAATTGGAATGAAGAAATAATATATACATGTATAACCAAAAATAGAACACCTTAACTCAATCTTTAACTGGTATACAGAAAGGTAGAAGAAATCTGCTTAAAAATCTTTCTCAATTTAAAATTGGAACGTAAAAATAATATTCACAAAAATAAAACTTTGTACAAGATTAGCTAACAACATTTAAGTTTTCTATCATGTAATCAGACATGATTAGAAATGATGTCATGCCAACTTGACCAGCTGTCTTGAATGCTTAATTCTTAAATTCAAATAGAATTTCACTTGTGAAATTACAATAAAAACAAAGATAAATTGTGATTTTGTTAAATAATGAACAGGAAATTAAGCATTTTTAACCATCCATTAGCTTCATTTAATTGAATAATTATTTACTGACTTCGTTATAAACCATATATTTTCCGTTTTTTTTTTCTACGGACACGAAATTTACGTCATAGGCCTTTTCCGGTATAGGAAAATTTGAAATAAGCATTTTGTTAAACATAAATCATATAGTAAATTTGTCAGGATTTTTTTCTAGTTTGTTATAGACCTATTTTCGTTACATCTGTGTCTGTTATAGGTGAACTCCACTGTACATGTATTTCTAATTGAAACTTACAGAACCAAATGTGTTTAATGTCACAGTGACATCAACTCCATTATATGTATGTATATATTTTTACAAAAACATTTAATCTAAATATATACAAAGAAACAAGTTAACAAGTAAGCTTTATATAGGTACATACATTTACAACACACTGATACAATTTAGTTTATATTTGTACACTAAATGTATATATCTATATCTACAGCACCTTTAAACATAATAAAAACATGAAAGACTTGTAGATATGTCTAAATAATACCAAAACAATACACTGCCAACAATAAAATACTTCTACATGGTTAACAAGAGGCCCAATTGGTCCCTAACACTCACCCAATTTATTGAAACACATGCCAAATATTTGTTTTTGAATGGGGTTTTATGCCCAAGTCAAGACTTTTTTCACTTATAGAAATCAATGTGGTGAACTCAGGAATGATGGAGGAAACCGTAATGCTCCGAGAAAACCAACAACCTGACAAACTTCTATCCAAAGTAGGATTTGAAGCTAGACAACGAGAGGTGCTTTGATCAATGCATTAGACCACTCGACTGAGGCCCACCTGATAAATACTGCCAGTTAATATGCTACAAGGACACTAAATACCTTTCAGATTTCTTATCTGAGTATGATGCTTACCTGAAGTATGACAATAAGTTTTGGGCTTTTGTACAGGTGAGCTAAATGCATTATCCTATATAAAGTTATTTATTGATAGCAGTGTATAACCATCACAGTTTATAATGTCACATTAAAATCAAAGTACTGGCAGTACTGAAAGTACTCATAACAATACAAATCTACATCTAAAATGATCCACAGATGAATCAAAATACCCTAACATACACCTAACTCTATTAATACATGTACTACATTACTTTGTAATAGTTAAAGTGCTTTAGTTTATGTTTCAGTTAATAGTTATTATAATGCTTTTGCTTGCTCAAATCACAGACTAATATGGACATATGTATTCTTTGCACCAAAATTAAAATGATAATAAATGCATCTTATATTTACTAGTAGATATTTCAATCCCTGATCTAAATCATACAGGGAATTTTGTTTTCTTTTTGACACAAAATTTCAATTACATCTACATGTATATAAATAACATATTATTGTTTGGTTGAATTTTTAAATGGATACCGTAATCATTTTATTCCCAAGAAAGTTACTTTTCTGATCAGATCTAGACACAAAATTTATGAGAAAAAAAAAATACACAACACAATTCAGTTTTTAAATCACAAAGTCTTGTGAATGAGTCTCCATAAAAAATATGAGGGACAAACATGTATATACATGTACAACATGTATATAGTTTGATCACTTGAATTCTTCTTTCTGTCTAGTGTTTTATCACTGATACATAAATCGCTTTTGTATTGAACATTTTATACTACAAATGAGTTACACAAGTATACACACTTGTAAAATATTGTATACATGAATCTGTATACACTCGTAAAAAATTCTGAACCGTATACATGAATCTGTATACATTCGTAAAAAATTCTGAACCGTATACATGAATCTGTGTAAAATTGTAAAATACTGTACACTGATATGTGTATTAGTAAACACTTGTTAAAATAAGTTTTGCAGTTTTTAGCATTAAAATAAATAATATGCAATGCACATTTTCTGAATAAACAAAATTACATATTTTACAAATATATAATTGCAAAAACACATTTTATTATATTTATAATATATTGCACACACAGCTTTAATTCAGTATCAAAATATTATTTAGATACATTTAATGTTTCCTTACAGATTTCTAAACAACAATAAATCTTAACATAAAAGCCCCTATTACATGTATATGTACCCATTTAATTTCATCATTTAAATCTCATTTTTTGATAATTTCTCAAAGAAAATATAAAACATTGGAATGGGTGGTAACTGGTAAATGACCACCTAGTCTGACATGTATTATTGAAAAACAATAATTTGATATAGCACAAAAATATGAAAACTTGAAATATCACTTTTAGTGTACAACACATGTAATGATTCTGTGATTGTTGTACCCTGACCCATCCAACTTTTTAGTCTTAGTACAACTTCTATTTCTTTTTTCATTTATATTTTTCTTGGATTAATACTGAACTTTTTAGGCAAAATGCATAAAACTATGTTACCATGTTGGCCCATATTTTTTTTTGGAAAACATGGCTCTGAAAGTTTATCAAAGAATGGCCCAGGTGACCCCACTAACTACATTATTCAATTGAATGCTGTCACATTTAAACAAAATTTCTGCAATCTGTAATAAATTTGTCAATTTGTCACCATTCATGTCAAGTCTTGAAGTCCAGTTTCAGCAATTTTAACATTGTTCTAAGATTGTTACACAAGTTTTAATACATTATATTTTCATATAGTTGTCTCTTTCGAAAGATGCCTTCCTTCCACAATATCATAATACCTGCAAAAAGAATCCTTATAATGTAATATCATTTATATGTCTATATTTCATATTCAAAACTTTCTAAAATAATATTTTTTCAGGCTATAAATTTTAACAATTTACACATTATAGTTCCCTGTAAATACATACTAAATATGCCAGCATTTATGAGAGACAGAGAGAGAGAGAGAGAGAGAGAGAGAGAGAGAGAGAGTATTTACACCAGTGTGCACATTTTCTGTTTCATTACTGACCTGAAAAAAGAACTCAATGTATGAGGAATATGGAAGAGTTCTTAAAAGCTTGGCATGATAAAGAACCCTCCCTGCAAATAGATCTAAACACACTACAAAGTTAAACAATTCTGCCACTTCACTTAAAGATGCTGACATTTTAATATAAATATAATATTTTTGACTGGGATGTAAAACCACATTCAATCAGCTACCATGTTGTTACCAATTTGTATTAGATCACTAAACAATTGATCATTTCATATAACATAAATAACACGGCCTTAGGTCTTGAACATCAAACTCGAGGATGTGGTTTGGACATTTTCATATCATAGATTTTAAATGTGACCTACAGACCCTTTTATAAAACAATAATACATTACCTATCCAACATATCATCTAACCACATTCTATGTACAAGTTTTTCTATCCATCCACGAGGCATGGCATCAATGCCGACTTTACAACCAAGTAAAGCACCAGCTATAGCACTGTTAGCATCTGCATCACCTCCCTGGAAATAACACAAATTAAAATTGAATTGTATACATCTGTGGCTGGCACTACTTATGCACATTCATTGTTTACGGTAATTGATAACCAGATGATAAAGTTAAACTAATGACAGGGGCCTCAGTGGCTGAATGGTGTTTACGGATCACAACACATTCCAGTGTGTGAACTTGCCAGAGGTTGATTTCTCTGGACACTCATTATTCCTGAACTGACAGTTTCAATATAATCAAAAGAATCTTGACTGGGGCATAAAACACCATCAATCAACTCCACTCAACTCAAAAACCAATGTCATGTTGAATCTTGAGTATTGATTAAAGTACAAAATGTATCAAATACATGACCAGTCCTAAGAAGCATTAGATGAAGCATGAAACTAAAGGAAATGACAATGATATGGCTGATACTTAACAGTTAAGTGGACAATGACAGTGATGACAACCATGTGGCTGAATCTTAATAGGCAACATCAGTGGACAATGGCAGTGATGACAGCCATATGGTTGAAACTTAACAGGCAACATTAGTGGACAATGACAGTGATAACAACCATGTAGCTGAAACTTAAAAGGCAACATTAAAGGACAATGACAGTGATAACAACCATGTGGCTGATTAGAAGTATAAATTTACCTCCATAACAATGTCTTGTATTGCTGTCCTGAAGTCTTTTTGTTTTAATGCCCACATACCAGCACCTAGTGTTTTATAGGTATAGTTCATTTTACCCACTTCATTTAGTTTCAACTCCTTTAGAGAAGTGGCAAACATGTAGTGTTTTAATTCTTTAGCCTGAAATAACCAAAGTTTAATCATAAACATACTGGGTTTGATATACTTTGACACTACTGGGTAGTACTTATACAGTACATGATATTAGTGTTTTTTGACGATTTGAAAAATTTCAACCAAGTCATGCATATGGATGTTACTAAATAACATGTATAATAGTTTTTGTCGTGTATGTTAAGAAAATGAGTTTAATCCTCACAATTAACTTTCTCCTATATTCACCATGAGGTTCCACATTTTATCTAATTTTGACATTATATTTCAACATTTTGATATTTGCATTAAACATAAATTACAAAATATCATTGTCACATTGACCATTTGAAGTAATTTTCAAACAAATTTGTAATAACGTTAACACAAGTATAAGGATTAACTAGTATGCATTTGACAAGCTGCTGACATTGAAAAGTTTTAAACCCAAGTGCTGGTTTATGGTTTAAAGTAAACTTAAATCACCAATCTTACTTATTATGCACAATAAGCCCTATCTCCAAAAGAAAGCTGAGAGTTTTTAATAATTAAACTTTCCTGATCATATATGCTGCAAATATTTTTGAATCATCAGAGAGACACTAATAAACTTAATTTAAATACAACACAGGCAATTATTTAAATACAAACCTCATCATGTGAGCCTAAAAATGAGGCTGCATACGTATAAGCTTCTCCTATAACACCATCTGTATCATAAGAACCACTTTTCTTTATATGTCGCTGATTTCTTTGTAATAACAGAGCTATTGCTGTTGTTACCGCAACACATGATGCTCGGCACCTGATAAAAGTAACAACATATTACAATTGATACCAGTACATGTATGTTTTAAATTGTTCTCTTTCAATATGAAAAAAAAAAATGTAATATTAGTTTGAAACCAATTCATTTGATTGAGTAGTTGTACCTATTAGCTTTTTTTCTATACACATGTATTTACATTTACATATTCCTAGTAGTGATTCAAAATTCCCTTGGTCAAAAGTCCAGGACCTACTTATGTTACACTGGGACCATTGATATTTAAACTCTAAAAATCTGATAGATCTACCATTTTTTACCAAGATACTTTTCATTTCAATGATGATATTGGACTTTCAGAACTTTAATATTGGGACCCGTCAAAAGTAGACAAAAGATCCTGGATCTTCCATTACAAAACATAATTCTGAATCCCTGGATACTTTTATTTCCCTGTTTTAACTCTTTGTAAGTTCATGGATTCAAAGTATTGATATACCGTCTGTGGAACTTCTGAAGTCATATTTCTGCTATAAATGTGATTATAATTGTGAATCGTGAATGAAATAATGTCACGAAAATATCCCCATACAGCCCTTAAAATTTGTTTAAAATAGCCGACAAATTTTCTTGAGTAGACAGCAAATTCAGTTGTAACTCTATATAAATGTAATACTGATGAATGAAAGTAGGCACCAGACATAGTGTATAAATACCAAAGTAGACGACAGGTTTTACTGGTTGTTGGCTTCTATTGAAACCACATATAAACATTAAAGCATTTCACTAGCAGAAAGTACACATGGAAAAATCTCAAAAATACCCCAACATGGAATGATCAGAAGACAAAATTATGAAATTATACACAAGTCATCTTAAATATGTTCACAGTATTTTTTTTTTTTTTACAGTTTTTGAAGACAGTATATTTATATATTTTGTATGGGAGTAAATTCAGTACTGTACATACCTTGGGTCAGGATGTGTGGTGTTACAGATATCAACAGTTTTTTATCACTTTTCCAAGATTATTGTAATTGTGTATACCCAGCATTGTGGTTCTGGATACTGCACTGTTTGTAGCAGACTTCTTCCCAGAATCTCTCCAAACTATTTCTGCAGCCTTCAAAAATAATAAAATAAATTAATGAAACCTTGACATTCTAAGTGTATGAATGTCAAGTTTGACATAGCAAAAGAAGAAAGGCCAATAACTAGGTCATGCTCTTGACCCCCTGACCTTGACTCCATTTTAAACGGCAATTCAAGAAGACATCAAAGTTGAAAACTCCATTTCAAACAGTCAATACATAGCAATTTCAAACAATTTCACAAAAAAACTACAACTTTTAACACAAAATTATTTATTAAACAATTTTATACAAAATTTCATGTAATTGGAAACTATAGGCTTAAGACTCTATTGAACCCAAATATCACATCTGTGTCAAATAGGATTTTTTTTAAAGATTTCTTAGCCACTGTGACCAAGTAACCTACTTAAATTTGCTACTGGGATGACACAAACTTGAATTTCACCAACCTAGATATGTTTCCGACCAAATTTCATTGAAATCTGCCAAGTAGTTTTGGACAAGTTGAAAATAGGTGTTCAAACACACATATATCTGCACACAAACACCTATGCATGCTGCACTATAACATTAGCTCAAATGGCTTTTCAAGATGTAACAAGCACATACTATTGCTTGATATGTCAACCAGAGGCTCAGTGTGGCTGAGCCTGTATCGCTCACCTGACTAAAATGCTTTTAAAGCAAATTTGTATTCCAGTGATGAACAAATGCACTGTTTATATCAGACAGAATGGCTAAGGAAATCACTGTAGAACTATATGTACCATTCAGTTTTTTTCAATCTGATTAAAATCACATCTCTTACTTGCTCTTCCCATAGGGTCCAATGTGAAACAATGTTCTCTGCTGGCAGCCATGTTTTATGGCAGATCAGAAAAATTTTGGCAATCTATGTAAAGGACCTTCTATACATTATTCCTGTAAAGTTTGGTTCAATTTGCTTCAGTCATTTCAGAGGACATAGTCAAAAATGCGTTTTTCCCATAGGGTCCAATGTTAAACTATCTTCTGCCCTGGCGGCCATGTTTTTTTGTGGATCAGAAAAAATTTTGGCAATCTAAGTAAAGGACCTTCTATACATCATTTCTGTAAAGTTTGGTTAAATTCCCTTCAGTGATTTCTGAGGACATAGACATAAATGCGTTTTTCCCATAGGTTCCAATGTTAAACTATCTTCTGCGCTGGCAGCCATGTTTTTTGGCAGATCAGAAAAATTTTGGCAATCTATGTAAAGGACCTTCTATACATCATTCCTGTAAAGTTTGGTTCAATTTGCTTCACTAGCTTCAGAGGAGATAGCATATATATGCTTTACCCATAGGGTCCAATGTTAAACTATCTTCTGCGCTGGCGGCCATGTTTTTTGGTGGATCAGAAAAATTTTGGCAATATAAGTAAAGGACCTTCTATACATCATTTCTGTAAAGTTTGGTTAAATTCCCTTCAGTCATTTCTGAGGAGATAGCCAAAAATGCGTTTTTTCCATAGGGTCCAATGTTAAACTATCTTCTGCCCTGGCGGCCATGTTTTTTGGCGAATCAGAAAAATTTTGGCAATCTAAGTAAAGGACCTTCTATACATCATTCCTGAAAGGTTTGGTTCAATTTGCTTCACTAGCTTCAGAGGAGATAGCATATATATGCTTTACCCATATGGTCCAATGTTAAACTATCTTCTGCGCTGGCGGCCATGTTTTTTGGTGGATCAGAAAAATTTTGGCAATATAAGTAAAGGACCTTCTATACATCATTTCTGTAAAGTTTGGTTAAATTCCCTTCAGTCATTTCTGAGAAGATAGCCAAAAATTTGTTTTTCCCATAGGGTCCAATGTTAAACTATCTTCTGCCCTGGCGGCCATGTTTTTTGGCGGATCAGAAAAATTTTGGCAATCTAAGTAAAGAACCTTCTATACATCATTCCTGTAAAGTTTGGTTCAATTTGCTTCACTAGCTTCAGAGTAGATAGCATATATATGCTTTTCCCATAGGGTCCAATGTTAAACTATCTTCTGCACTGGCGGCCATGTTTTTTTGTGGATCAGAAAAATTTTGGCAATATAAGTAAAGGATCTTCTAAACATCATTTCTGTAAAGTTTGGTTAAATTCCCTTCAGTCATTTCTGAGAAGATAGCCAAAAATTTGTTTTTCCCATAGGGTCCAATGTTAAACTATCTTCTGCCCTGGCGGCCATGTTTATTTGTGGATCAGAAAAATTTTGGCAATATAAGTAAAGGATCTTCTAAACATCATTTCTGTAAAGTTTGGTTAAATTCCCTTCAGTCATTTCTGAGAAGATAGCCAAAAATTTGTTTTTCCCATAGGGTCCAATGTTAAACTATCTTCTGCCCTGGCGACCATGTTTTTTGGCGGATCAGAAAAATTTTGGCAATCTAAGTAAAGGACCTTCTATACATCATTTCTGTAAAGTTTGGTTAAATTCCCTTCAGTCATTTCTGAGGAGATAGCCAAAAATTCGTTTTTCCCATAGGGTCCAATGTTAAACTATCTTCTGCCCTGGCGGCCATGTTTTTTGTTGGATCAGAAAAATTTTGGCAATCTATGTAAAGGACCTTCTATACATCATTCCTGTAAAGTTTGGTTCAATTTGCTTCACTAGCTTCAGAGGAGATACAGTACAGCTCAAGTGGATACGTGATTTTCCACCCGCCGCGGTGGAAAAAGTTGCCGATACGAAGGGATTAATTTTCCACCGCAATCCACCGTGATCCACCGACATTCACCGCGACTGAATAAAAAACGGATTAAAAATATTTCTGCCGCGGATGTTTATTGAAAATGAATTACACTTAACCATTGATGTATTTGGCCATACGGTGAGTATGTTCATGAATGATTGAGTTGGTTAAAGTTTTTACCAATCAAATTATTATTCAATTACAGGTATCGGGAGAATAGAAATTATGTGTGCAAAAGTACTTTAAAGACTTTTTTGGATAAAAAAACATGAATAAAAAATATGCTTTAATCCGATGTGTATCGAGGTCTATTCCATAAATATGTCTATGTAAATCCCGGTTTCAAAATAAATTTGAAGTAAGGCAATCTTGCTTGTTTGTCTCGCTTGTCAAAAAGTACATACGTTATTTGAACTTTGATTTTTCAAATACCTACAGTGATTCAAAGTCCCCCCCAATTTATTATATTTAATATTTAAAAAAAAACAACTTATTTTCGAATTCATTCATTCGAATATCGCCGATTATTTGAACCCGAGTTCTAGTTCCTTTTGTACCCCACCTATTTTCTATGTCAAATTTTTGAAAAATAATTTTTCAAAGAAATGTTCGAAATTGATCATTTTAGACTTTTTAGTCGAAATTAAAATTTCACAGGAGGGTACAAATGGAACTCTCAAGAATTAACAGTGTGCCAGTTTTTCCGGCGTGTATTTTTTCATCACCTTCATTAAGCAAGCATAACTGACAGTAATTGTACTCAAATGGGCCCGTTATGGCGCATGTGCCATTTAGAATGATATAAGTGCACGCACACCCTGAAATTGTCGTATGCTGTCCATTTAACCACCCCCGCAACATATCCACCATAATCTGAGCTTCAGGCACGTACGCACCACTACAGCGGTATGCCGACAAAGTCCAACGAGCTCTTATTTCAAAGCTTGCCGACAGATGAAAATAAACCACCCCCGCCACATGTCAATCATAGCTGAGCTCCAAGCACGTGGAAACCGATTCTGCGGTATGTCAACAAAGTGACGTGTATTAGCCTTTCAACGCTCTCGTTTAAAAGCCTGCCGACAAAGATGACTATACACACACAATAACAATACTTTCAATGAACCACCCCCGCAACAGGTCCATCATAATTTAATCCCCAATCGTCCTTGACACTTGTCAGTGTATTGGATATGATCAGTACACACACACTATTTTACCCCTAATGTGTCCTATATAAAAGACATCTTTTTTCAAAATGTCGCATTTGATTAAACTCTAGCTTTTTGGAAATTCCCTTGGAACGGACCTTAACAACCGTGTGTCGGGATTAGCGCGGCACTCTTAAGAACCACATCGCAATTACCGAGGTCATTGCAAAGATAAATAATTCTGCCATTTCACCTATAGCTGGTGGTGTCTCGATAAATGTGAAATATTCTTGACTCTGAACGTAAAACCCTATTAAAATCACCAATCTGTGATTGTCTAGACATCAGTGGCCGAGTGTTCCAAAGTTACCTGCCTGTCACCGCCAAGGTTCGAATCGACGGGAAGTTTGTCTGACAGCAAACAATCATTCCTTTACTAAAATTTTCCTTAAACGAAATCTTGCAAATTTACTTTAAAATATCCATGTCAAATTTAAGAAAAATCTTAGTGAAGGAATCATTGTGAAACTTGCGCAGTGTCAATTTTTCGCGGTAATCTTGACGTTTTAGTAAGTCATTAAAGTATGCTATACTTTTTCCACGGGATCTTTCTGGAAATACGCGTTTTGGGACATTTGCTGTTGCTCTTCCACCAAGGGCAACTACGAGTGGAACTACTTTAAAGTTGTGATCTATGTATCTATTGCATTTAGAATCTTTAATGCGTGTGCATGAACAACTTATTCTTTTGCCACTTTGTCAGCAGTGATGCGTGTACGCGCGCGTGTGTGAACGTGAACAGAGATTGACATTAGTTTTTTATGTGAAAAATTTATTACAATGAACATTTATAAACTTATTCTTGTGCATGTATCTGTGTGAGGGTGTGGTGGGTGATGATAACTTGTAACTTTATTACTTCTCAATGAAGTTTTGAATTTGAATAAAATAAATTTTAATTATTATGTTATGATCGCTGATGTCCTAAATTTTTAATTCAACAATGTAAGTTGTTAAAAAAACCCACTTTCTCATGCATGTTTGTAATCTTGAGAATATTTGTTGGACATGTTTAACCTCAGATTTAAATCAGTTATCGGAGTGGAGTAATGGTGTTTTATCCCGTCAAGATTTTTCTACTTATATCATTTTTGGATAGTGGAGAGAACAAGATTACCCAGAGAACATTGCCATCTGTGGCAAGAACCGACCTACTGTTGGACTATGTATAGGATCTGTCCGACCGGGATTCGATCCTTAGACCACTCTGCCAGCAAGGCCCATTCAAAAACTATTATGCTATTTATAAAACAGGCGTTTTCTTCTTAATTTCAATGAACACATCACTGTCCTTCATTTCATTCTGTTAAATAGTTTAGTAGAATAAACTAAAATGCCAGAAATTTAAAATGCGGATGTTTTCAATGAAACGCCAGTTATTCATAAATATACGTTTTCAGTAGACAGCACATGTACATGTTTCCAATTGCATATTTCCTACCATTTACATGAAATATAGTTCCAGTTCTGATATACATTTTTAACTAAGAAAAACGGGAAAATAAACGCAACAGGAATAATTTATTTAGTTCCCCTTTCATTGTATAAATCGACGAAGTTATCGGGTTAAGCTAGTGTTACCTTAGAATGGGCCTACGTGACTAAAAGAAGGAAGACATGGAACCGTTTATAAAATTATTTCATCATTTCTAATTATGGATTTTAATACATAAAAATAACAAAATAAATTGGATTTGATTCTTTATTCATCAATAATATAAAGACATCGACTTGATAGTGTTAAACACCCAATGTTTTCTATCTGCCGTGAATCTTTATGTAGATCTACAATGTACATAACGGGAAAGACTAATAATTACAATACACTTATTTAATCCTTAAAACTGATGACCGCGGTGGACGATCCGGTGGACTAATCCCTTCAGTAGTTTTCCACCGGTAAAATCGTCCACCGCGATTCGCGGTGGACAGAAAATTTCCACCGGCATCCACCGGGAATTTTGCTATTGGGGATTAAAAAAACACCGCGGCGGGTGGAAAATCACGTATCCACTTGAGCTGTACTGTAGTATATATATGCTTTTCCCATAGGGTCCAATGTTAAACTATCTTCTGCGCTGGCGGCCATGTTTTTTGGCGGATCAGAAAAATTTTGGCAATCTAAGTAAAGGACCTTCTATACATCATTTCTGTAAAGTTTGGTTAAATTCCCTTCAGTCATTTCTGAGGAGATAGCCAAAAATTTGTTTTTCCCATAGGGTCCAATGTTAAACTATCTTCTGCCCTGGCGGCCATGTTTTTTGGCGGATCAGAAAAATTTTGGCAATCTAAGTAAAGGACCTTCTATACATCATTCCTGAAAAGTTTGGTTCAATTTGCTTCACTAGCTTCAGAGGAGATAGCATATATATGCTTTTCCCATAGGGTCCAATGTTAAAATATCTTCTGCGCTGGCGGCCATGTTTTTTGGCGGATCAGAAAAATTTTGGCAATCTAAGTAAAGGACCTTCTATACATTATTTCTGTAAAGTTTGGTTAAATTCTCTTCAGTCATTTCTGAGGAGATAGCCAAAAATTCGTTTTTCCCATAGGGTCCAATGTTAAACTATCTTCTGCCCTGGCAGCCATGTTTTTTGGCGGATCAGAAAAATTTCGGCAATCTAAGTAAAGGACTTTCCATACATCATTCCTGTAAAGTTTGGTTAAAATTGGTTCAGGGGTTTCAGAGGAGATAGCCAAAATGTGAAAAGTTTACAGACGGACTGACAGACGGACTGACTGACGGACGACGGACGCCGAGTGATGGCAAAAGCTCACATGGCCTTTAGGCCAGGTGAGCTAAAAATGGATACTTTACCTTTTGAGGCATTTCTGAAAACTGTGGATGAGATACAACTAATTTAGTGTAGGAACAAATTCCGAGACCTGACACATCATCTAGTTCTGGAAAACCTCTCTCTGACCAATCCATAAGTCTTTTAGCAAAGTCAATAGGGTTAGCCTGTCAGTCAAAAGGTCAAGGTATTAAAAAGGTTGTCAGAAATAAAAACATCCTGCAAATCTAATACAATGTACATGAAAAAGTCTTTAATATCTGACACTGGTGTTGACATTAAAGAATTGTTAAGACTTAATTGTTCGGAAACCAAAAATGTTAATAGCAACAGGGATGAATCCTTTGACAATATTATTGTTATTATAACATGCCAAAATCTGCAGTCATAAGTTAACTACCATAAATACAAGTAATACAGAGATTGTTAATACATATGCATCAGTTGTTGGAAATTGCCTGAAAGATTAGGTATATGTATAGGTTGATTTAAAGTTATTCCAAAATAGCTTAACCATGAACAAGCATTTACCAAAATTATTATGACCAACCAGTAACTGTTTGCAGTTGACATGACACTGATCATGAGAAGTAAACTACCCGGTACCAATTTAAAACCCAGAAAAACATCACTTTTTTCAGAATTTCAGGAAAGCTTGTCCCAAAGGGAAATAGAAGTTAGAACCACACACAGTAACAATAATATATTTTTTCTACAAGATGGTCTGTACATCGATTGATTGAATGGGGTTTTATGTCCCAGCCAAGAATATTTCATTTATATCAAGACTTCACCAGCTATAGATGACGTGGCAGAAATTTTTACCTTTGAAGTGCACTAAGGGCCAGGTACAGAGAGGGTTCTTTAACATGCCATGCCGGCTTTGACATGGGACAACAGTTGCTTTTATGGTCTCCCCCAAAGGACCTGTTCTGTACATAATGTGAGGTATGATTGCTGACCCACTCACCTCTCCTCTATTTTTCAGGATAGTTTGTAAAATCAAAATCATTTGATCTGACTCATCAGTCCAATCAGCGATCTCCCATTTACGACGATGAGTATCTGGTAACATCTTCTTGTGGACATATTCTAGTTTTTGACACACTTCCTTATATTTCTGTGAAAAACAATGGAAAATTAAGAACTTCAATAACAAAACTTTCTTTGTTAGTCAGTGCACTTTCGTTTCATACATAATAATGTTAAACATTGACATACATTTTACATCTAAAGGTTTTAAACGTCAAGATGGAAGATAGACTTAGACAAAGTAAAGTTTCTTGGTGAGTCTCTCATAGCCTAAGTTTGATTCTCATTGAGGGCAGATGCTGGTGAGAAACCTTGTCAGTTTACTATCTGTAGCTTAGTGGTCTTGTCCAGGCACTCTTGTTTTCTCCACCAAAACTGAAGTTCAGAACTAACTGCCTCAATTTTGTCCATTGTGAGATTAATACCCAGTATATTTGCCAACATTTATTCATTTAGCAACTCATATTCACTGAGCACTGGTAAAGGACAAATGCATTGGGGCTTAAACCCACAGCATGTGTATGTATTTTACACGAAACTGAAAACAAACATACCGGTATATTTACACAATCTATAAATTGTAGATGTTCTCAATTTAGTATAATACCTTCTTTGCTTCTTCCTTTGTTAGAGATTCTGTTAGAAGTCCTAGAGCATCACCAATGCAATGACCATATATAGTGGCATAGATTCTATCATACACACGATTCACTTCTTTTCTTATTGTCTGAAAATAAATTAAATGATATTATCTTTTATGTATGGTTTACGCTGTATGTGAACTCGGGGAATAATCTAGATTTTGGAGGGAACTACTTTTTTGCTGAAATGAAAAAACTAGCTGGTGATCCCTGTGAATCAAGTGCAACATCCGCTTGCAAGGACTGGGGGAGACACAGCCCCCTTGGGCCCCCAAAGCAATGTTAGTTATTTTGTCACCCTATTGAGTAGACTCAGGAACATGCTTTTTGAAAAACTGCCAGAAATTTTATATATTAAAACTGGCAAAATGCTAATTTTATTGATGACTGCAACAAAGAAAACATTTATTTCCATATGACCGGATGTCATCTAAATGCTCCACTCCTTCAATGTGAACATTATCACAGAAGGACAGTTCTGCAACTTCTTGACCAATACCATCTGGACTTGTTGTGACACAAGGGGCCTCAGGAAATATTTCAGGTTTTTATGGCCAATATTCAATCTTGACGACAATGTAGACAAAAAATAATATTCCAAAGCCCTTGAGGTTGTGCAGGGATTGAGCTATCCATTAATATTACAACTTTTTTTCTAGAGTTAGTTGGGCCCCTAACTCAAAATCATTAAGCTTCATCAATGTTGTGGTTAAACAATGTTATGACTGCAACATAAAACCACAACAATATGCTCAATAATTATGACTCTTTATTAATAAAATCAAGACCAGTGATAAAACTGCAAAAGTTAATGGACACTTTGCTTAAGCTGATACGAAACTAGATCACATTTAACCAGCTGATTTTGCCAGTCAATCATGGATATGCCATCATATGGAATAAAAAATGATAGAAACTTAAGAGAAGGTTAGAGAATTTTATCCTTACAAAAACAAGAAAATTCTTTATGACTTAAAATAGATACTGGAATTTGTCAGTAATTTTATGGGGAAAATGCAATATTTCTTGAGGGGAAAATAATGTGAATTTCGATAGTCACATGATCAGGCTAGATAAATCACAGGATTTTAGTTGCCAGTGATCTTCTTCCAGGTTATATCCTACTTCAACTGATTGAAGATACTGATATTTGTAGGAGTGAACAAGTGCAGGAAACTGTACAAGGTTAAAACTTTAAAATAGTTAGGAATTAAAAAGAGTTTTGACACTAGAGTGATTTAGTGGTTTCATGTCTGGCTTATATGTGAAATAGTTAATGGTATTCTTATGGTCTTTCCATTATATTTAATAATTTTTCAAAAACTTTTTTGAAAAAAAAGTGGTGTGCGGTATTACCAGTATACCGTGGTACTGACTAGGTAACGGTAATACTGTGGTAAAGTCTTTGAATACCGGTATTTTAACAAACAATATTATGTTGATAATTGTTGAAATCGGTCCCTAGAAAATAAGCCCAGGGAACAAAATAAGCCCAGGGAAAGCCCAGGGAAGTTTCCCGCGCCCAGGAAGTTATAAAGCATTACATAGATGTGAAATTCACATATTTATTAAAGATCATATCATATTTTATCATGTTAAAAAATTGTATCGATCTAAACCAGAATGACGAAGTATTTTATCATTGATTTTTTCACCTTACAGTATGCGTCGGTGAGTGAAGGGAGATAACTCACTATCATAGAATACTCAATTATTAACGTGGGGGAATGTTATCTATTGTCTTTCTAATTTTGGTTTTTGAATTGGATTTGTTATGCAAGGTGACGTAAATAATTTAATAAAAGATTCCTGACGTACAGAGATGAGATTTAAAAAATAATAACGATGGATACGGTATATTTACTTTACAAGTGAAAAATACTAATTTTCCCCTTCATTTACAAAATGTAACTAGTCTTTAAAACAAAAAAAGGAAATAATAAATTTTCATAATCGAAGGTTTTTCTGAGTTTTAACGAAGTAATGTCTAATAACTGTTTTAAAGGACTTTTTGTGAATTTTTGGTTTGTCAGTAATGTATTGGCTAATACTAATACTATAGAGTTTCCCGACGAAGGACAGTTAGTATGTTAAACACATTTTAATGTTAACACTGAAATTATTGTTCTTGTTTTGTTTTGCTTCTTCTTTGAAATTAAAATTAAATCGTGTGTAAAACAATTTGCTGTTATCAAATTCTTTGTCTCAGGTAAGCCAGACAAGTCTGTTACAAGGTGAACACGTGCCGTGAATAAACACCCGCCGGGTATAACAGACGACCTCAATATACTGTGACGGGTATAAAGCCTGATCAATCAGTACTGATTAATACTCCTAATTAACGGATTAATTTACATCTTCGGTTAATCGGATTATTAATATATCCCGTAAAAGTGTTAGGAACTTTATGCATAGTATATATTTGTTTTGGTATTTGATCCTTATTATGGAGAAAATATTTCCAATCATGACATACCTACATATCTGTATTATTAAATAAATAAATTATAAATTAAAAGTTGTGTAGTTGACATGCATTACTGTACATGTTATAAATAGAAGAGTATTTGCCCGTTTTATTTTCGTACATTAGCGTGAATATATTTTATGGAGAGATTCAATAAATGATGATGGCTGTCATAAGAAATGTACGAGATGATTGTTTCATCTTTGTAATAAATATCTTATAAACCGTCACTCATAGAATCCAGTATCGGGTTAGTGTGTTAAATTCTCTAAGAAAATTGTTCTATTACATTGAAATTTCGTCCGCATATTTACAGTATTGTTCGGAAAATGCCGTCATCTAACGGTGGAGAATCTCTCTCTCTCTCTCTACCAGATTAGAGGATCGAAAATGTCGACTTTACACCATAAAAAGATGGAGGGGCATTATTAAATATTAATTACTTAACATACTCCTAAAAAAATTGCAGTCTGTGAAAAAATCGTTTCGAGCGGACCTATGTCTTTTGTGAGTACAATTGTTGTCTGACAAACTCTAGAAATATTGCGATGAATATTCACACAATAAATACAACAATCCCGATAACAGAAAATGGCGGGAAATGGCACGTGGCGACGGAATCTTTTCATATCTTCTCATATCTTCAGTGTAATTTAGGAAATCAACTTTTGAAAAATTCTCACTTTGGTTCATGAGTTTAAATTATGAAATATTAGTAGGTAAATAAATTTCACGGAGACATAAACGAAATGTATACTTTCGTCCTTAATACTTTTGATATTACAGTGCAGCAAGCCGCTAAATATTACCCGGACCACTTGTTCATTAGTCAATTACTTTCCACCGTGTTCACTTGTTCACGATTAATACGAATCAAGAGTTTTTAACTGGCACAGATGATTTGTTTGCCTTTCAAAAATGCGTGTACCAGGCGTGATAGTTCATATTCTAAGGCTACCAACGATCCAAGGGAAGATTATAAAAGCTAAGCTTGTATATTACTTGATTATTGTTGAGGCATATTCGGCTTTATATAGTTAACTATTGTTAAAACAAAACAATATTCACCTCAATTCAAATAGAACAGTATTGTGTGACCGTGCACTTTTAGTGACTTGTTTTATTTTGGATTATTAGTGGCCTTAGAATATAAATATCACGCCTGGTACACGCATTTTTAAAAGGAAAATAAATCGTAGATAACCTCAACCGTAAATTGTCGAGTTTTCAAAAACCTCGTATATCTTTAACAAACTCTGGCCCCTTTGCACTGCTCTATGACGTTGACTATCTTAATATCTTTTCATTTTTTAAAATAAATTCGTTATACAAGGTGTAAGCTTTTTCCCCAACACGTGTATTTTTGCACAATTTTCTTTAAAAAATGCAATAAATATTTTATAAACTCTTAAATTATCAATTCCTATTTTATTTTTATTTATAAATCTTCACACTTGTGTAGGTAATTTCATAATTATACCCCTCTTTCACGCTTTTCAACCAAATGGTTTTCACTTGAATTTTCCTACTTAGATGACCCTTAAACAACATTTTATTCAATAAGTACAATTACAAATAATGAAATGATAGGATTCTGGTACTAAAATTTGTTGTCGACGAGAGGTGCATTTCAACATTGGTCAATAGAAAGGCAATGGGATTGCATAAGTTTTTGAATCAACTTTACACCCGGCAGTAATAACTTCATAATATGTCTCGTTCACACTTGTCCTTCAACGACAGTAATGTGATGCAAGTTACAAATTGTCATACATTACTTCTACGGGGTAATGGAATAAGTAAATCATTAAAATGGTTATTATGATGATGTATGAATTTCTTCAAAAAATATTTTTACGATTATATCTATACATAATAATATTCATTTATAGATAGTGTGTTTTTGTTGTATTTCACACACACACACACACACACACACACACAAAACACACACACACACACACACACACACACAGAGATCCAATGTCTACAAGAGTTATCTCTCTTTGATGATAAAGCCTAGCGGTCTCACGGTGTCGGAAATTCAAAGTCAAATTATTCCATTTTTAGCTCACCTGACCGAAGGTCATGTGAGCTTATGGCATAGCGCAGCGTGTGTATGTGCGTGCGTGCGTGCGTGCGTGTGTGCGTGCGTCGTTAACACCTGTTTTCGACTTCTCCTCTGAAACTACTGGACAGTTTTTAATGAAACTTTGTCAGAAGTATATATGGGCCGGTGCAATCAGATTTGTTCGTGGCGTTGCTATGGCTACCATAACTAGGTCAAGGTGACCTAGGGTGCAAAAATCTTAAAAAATCTTCTTCTCCGAAAATACTGATTGGAGAAAAAATCTGATGTGATATTTGGCTTCTCTAGGGTCTTAAGCCTATAGTTTGTTCATTTTGTGAAATTCGGATAAAAAATAGGTTACGCGTTTTTGCGTTTAATTTTGAAAAAATCGTAAAATAGCTTCAAATTGTTATAACTTGACTATTTGACCAGATAATGACATGGGGTTTTCAGTTTTGACATCTTCTTGTTAGTATCTTCAAAATGAGGTCAAGGTCAATTGTGAAGGTCGTGACCTAATTTTTTTTACCTCTGATTATAATTATTATCTCGAAAACTATAAACTTTTTGTATAAGCATGTATATTAGAATGTTGTAGGTATCGATACAACGATCATTTTGATGTATAGAAAAAGGTCATGGGTTCAAAGGTCAAGGTCACAGATGCGAAACAATACCGAAATGGTTAATTATCTCGAAAACTATAAACATTTTGTATAGGCATGTATATTAGAATGTTGTAGGTATTGATACAACGATCATTTTGATGTATAGAAAAAGGACATGGGTTCAAAGGTCAAGGTCACAGATGTGAAACATTACTGAAATGGTTAATTATCTCGAAAACTATAAACTTTTTGTATAGGCATGTATATTAGAATGTTGTAGGTATTGATACAACGATCATTTTGATGTATAGAGAAAGGTCATGGGTTCAAAGGTCAAGGTCACAGATGCGAAACAATACCGAAATGGTTAATTATCTCGAAAACTATAAACTTTTTGTATAGGCATGTATATTAGAATGTTGTAGGTATTGATACAACGATCATTTTGATGTATAGAAAAAGGTCATGGGTTCAAAGGTCAAGGTCACAGATGTGAAACAATACCGAAATTGTTAATTATCTCAAAACTATAAACTTTTTGTATAGGCATGTATATTAGAATGTTGTAGGTATTGATACAACAATCACTTTGATATATAGAAAAAGGTCATGGGTTCAAAGGTCAAGGTCACAGATGTGAAACAATATCAAAATGGTTAATTATCTCGAAAACTATAAACTTTTTGTATAGACATGTATATTAGAATGTTGTAGGTATCGATACAAGGATCATTTTGATTATAGAAAAAGGTCATGGGTTCAAAGGTCAAGGTCACAGATGTGAAACAATACCGAAATGGTTAATTATCTCGAAAACTATAAACTTTTTGTATAGGCTTGTATATTAGAATGTTGTAGGTATTGATACAACAATCATTTTGATGTATAGAAAAAGGTCATGGTTCAAAGGTCAAGGTCACAGATACAAAACAGAACCGAAATGGTTAATTATCTCGAAAACTATCAACTTTTTGTATAGGCATGTATATTAGAATGTTGTAGGTATTGATACAGCGATCATTTTGATGTATAGAAAAAGGTTATTGGTTTAAAGGTCAAGGTCACATATGCGAAACAATACCGAAATGTTTTATTATCTCGAAAACTTTAAACTTTTTGTATAGGCATGTATATTAGGATGTTGTAGGTATCGATACAACGGTCATTTTAATGTATAAAAAACGGTCATGGGTTCAAAGGTCAAGGTCACAGATGTGAAACAATACTGAAATGATCTTGAAAACTATTAATTTTTTGTATAGGCATGTATATTAGAATGTTGTAGGTATTGATACAATGGTTATCATGATGTAAAGAAAAAAGTCATTGGGGTTTAGTTTTTATGTTTTCTTTAAATCTATCAGCTAGCCATTAGTTATCAGGTGAGCGTATCAGGCCCATGGGCCTCTTGTTCTTTCACCAATCTCATGCATTTTTTAACAAGATTATAAATAACACATGTTTATCAGTATTTCAAAATCACAGACTTCTACCATGCATTGTAAACTCCTGGGCGGAAGAAATATGCATAGACTGTACAAGCATGGAGTCGCTGCCGATATCAAAAACGAAAAGTGAAATTTTTCCATTTAAACTCAATCAATTTTAATGATTTTTTCACAAAAGTATAAATAGCATATCATAAGTAATATTACAAAATTTTAACCTTCTAGCATGTATAGAATACTCCTGGGCGCGAGAAACGTCCCTGGGCTTTCCCTGGGCTTATTTTCTAGGTACCCTGTTGAAATAACTGTTTGAATTTTGAAGTGTTCATTTTAATTTTGTTAAAATCTTTGTTTGACAATAATCTTATGAGATTTAGATTTCAACTTTTGAATCAACTTAGTTGAAATACAGACAATTCTGTGAATTTATTGTGTTTTAGCATCCTTGATTTTCTCAAACTATCCAATGCCTGAATTTCTTAGCTGTTATTTTAGATAGGAATAGATATACTAAATGCATTTCGAATCTTAATGGATGTGTAGTATGCCGTGGTATTTGGTAAAATACCATGGTATATACCGTGGTAACTTTATTCTGTGGTATCCCATCTCTAAAAAAAAACCAGATTTCTCACTTTCACTACTGCAGTTCAGTTTCGTGTCAGAAGACCTGGAAAGTTCGGACCGATATAAAATCTTTTATGTATAGATCGGGGGTTCATTTTTTCAGGGCACGTCAATTTTGCAACAAAAATGTTTCTAAACAGTCTCAATAGGGTTAAGCATTCCCCGCATAATTTGTATGAATTTGTAAACAAGTGACAAACCAAAAGGGTAGGGCACAGGCATTTGTTTCTATGAATGAAAAAAAAATCGAGAAATTACTATATAATAACACAAGGTGGTCATCTCTTTTTCAGGAGAATTACCACCAGTCCGCTTCAAACTGATTATTTCCATTTTTGCACGATAAAAATTCAAACAAACCTGGTACCGTTCGATTCAAAACACTTTTATCTTTACGGTAATACACATTTTTGTATCCCTCGATAACCCCTCGCTTGAATAATTGACATATTTCTCAGCTATTCCAACGACTACGACAAATATCACACTTCCACTATATTCACTTCCGGTCCGCTGCGCAGGGAATATGATGACCATATTTGATTGGTCGGTGAATAAATAGAATCACAAATCGAAAGTAGAAATTGTAAAACAGGTAAAACGACAAGAATGCAAGACGATATTGTTCAAAAGGCGGTAAATGGCCATTCCTTGTTAATTTTAGGCCAGAGTGGCACTGGAAAGAGTTTTGTTTGTAAAGAAATTGCCCGTAAACTTAAAGAAAAGTGTATAAATGTAAGGCTTACAGCCACTACAGGGATAGCATCCCTTAATATAGGGGGACAAACTGTTCATTCGTGGTGTGGTATTGGCGATGGTAGATATTCGAACGAAAATTTACTGGACAAAATTTCTAACAATGAACATTTTTTAATATATAAGAACAATATTTTAACAACAGACTGCTTAATCATTGATGAAATTTCTATGTTGTCAAAACGCTTATTCGAACAATTAGAATATATTTGCAGGAAAACAAGAAAAAGTTCTACCTGGCGTCTCCTCGTGAAACCAGGGTCTTCCTCCACCATGGAAAACTGGACGCCTCGTATAAGTGAAATATTCTTGAGTAGGCGTAAAACACCTTACCCTATTTAATCAATGCATAAACATGAAATATAGATATCTCTATTTCAAATACAGAAATCTATATTTGAATTAGAGATATCTGTATTAAAGCATTAATTTTTGGAAAATGTAGATATCTGTATTTGAAAGAGATATCTTTATTTGAAAAAGATATCTGTATTTAAATGTAGATAACTCCATTTTTTGAATAAAAACCCATTTGGTCTGCCATAGAATTGCATATCAACTAAATATATATTGACAATCAAAAATTTCTCGATAATTTTTTTATTCATGAAACAAGTGCCTGTGAGAAATATGCACTCTCATGAACATATAGAACATAATAAACTTTGAACATTTTTTTTTTAATCTTTTTTTTTTTTTTACTGCATAAATGTTGTGCCAGTCCATAAATCTGATCCCCCCCCCCCCGTACAAATGTAGGTACCGTCATTTTTTTTTAACTCTATGCTGCATTCTCCATGTTTACAGAAACACAAATTTGACTAGGTACTAGTACCATAGAAAGCCTCATTTGGTACTATCTCCTTTATATATTTCCCCAAAACGTCAATATAATTGGCTGTATTACAAATTGAGAGTTCTCTCATTATACTTACCAAAAAGTAATTGCAAAATTATTTCTGCATTCACTCATTTTGAAAAGTATCAAAATTGTCCGTTTTAAATTTCCCACCAAATGTCAATTTGATTTCATCGGGAGTTATCGTTCTTATTTGGAAACCCTCTTGACTTGTCATGGCGTACATGTTGAGAACATAAATATAGTCAAAATAATAAAACACAGATTTTAAATTAAGATATGTATTATTTTGTTTGTGTAAAAATATAAATGTTAAAACTGTTATACGTTTATATTTTTTAAACAACTCATTTTATTTACTCAAAATAATATTAACTGCGGACCGGAAGTGAATAGTGAAGTGTGATATTTGTCGTAGTCGTTGGAATAGCTGAGAAATATGTCAATTATTCAAGCGAGGGGTTATCGAGGGATACAAAAATGTGTATTACCGTAAAGATAAAAGTGTTTTGAATCGAACGGTACCAGGTTTGTTTGAATTTTTATCGTGCAAAAATGGAAATAATCAGTTTGAAGCGGACTGGTGGTAATTCTCCTGAAAAAGAGATGACCACCTTGTGTTATTATATAGTAATTTCTCGATTTTTTTTTCATTCATAGAAACAAATGCCTGTGGGGTAGGGGGTCAAAATATTTGGGTCAAATTTTAAATTCTGAATTATTTTACAAGTACGATATCCCTAGGCAAGTGTACTATATATTCCTTTAGAAGTATGTCGTTAGATTTCCAAGTTTACCCGTGTATATGGATGGTATTTCCTTGAATAGTTTGAAGAAGATTTCAATTTCCCGCGGTAGGACGATCGAATGTCCGCCATCTTGTTAACTATTCTACTCAACTCAAGCATTCGTTACCAAGATTCTCAGTCGAACCTAATCTGTGTTCAGTACTGATAATACCTATTAAAGGGATTTTTTTTATTGAAAAACAAATTTGGGATTTGTTTGAATATTTATATAAGTTTAATCCTTTAAAAATTAGATAAATCTAATTATTTTTTCAGTGATTGGAAATATAACTAAAGAAAAACACCTTTGGTTCGTTTACGGTTACTGTGTAGTAAAGTATTTCCTGTCAATTCCCCACATGGGAAGAGAGAACTTAACAAACTGAAAATAGGATGGTATTGTAAGAAACACTGAATGAATGAAGTGAAAGATGTATCTACCAGAAGCAGTTGAAGATGGAACAACAAAAATATTGGGGAAGCTTTCAGGTAATTTAAAGTAAATCGGATTAAATCAACATGCAAGTTTACTGTTGGAAAATTATGGAACAAAAAAATTGCATTGCTGCAAGTTACAAATCTAGAACCAATATAATGTTTTGATCTTTACCTTTTTATAATTTTCTGTAACCATATTTATTTCACTTGGTAACTTTATGATTATCTTCACTTATTTTAAATTTAGTCAGTGATCTAGTTATTTAAATAATGTAACTTATTCTTAATTCTTAACTGAGTTTTAATTGTTTTAACTGTAGGGGTATGATGGTGGGCACCGCCTAAAATGGTCAATGCTTCAGAAATATTGCTAACAGAGAGTGTCCGATTTACCACACTTTATCATAATTCATATGTCATCATGTTCTGTGACTCGCAGAAACATGATGAGTCACAGAAACATGGTCTAGTGTTACTACTTGGAAATTGAACGTACCATCCATTGTTTTTATGTTTTTAGATTTTCTGTAAAATTTAGTGTGGTGCATGCTCACAAAATTTGTTCATTTTAGATTTAAGATGACACAGGGCATCAGTTTTTAATTTATCTTTTAAGAACCCCAATGACTTTCATTTCTAAATGCTGAGTGCTTGGCAAAAGAACAGTTACTACATATTTTCAAGTCCTAGGGCTCAAACCCACAACTAACTACAGTCAAACCTGTCTATAAAGGCCACCCAAGAGAGCCAGTAAAAGTGGTCTTTATGGACAGGTGGCCTTTATATACAAGTTCAAATAATATAAAAAACAATTGGGATAGAATTACACTGGCCTTTATAAGCAGGTGGTCTTTATATAGAGGTGACCTTTAAGGCAGGTTGGACTGTACATACTACAACTCTGAGCATTCTACCACTCTGAATTCCCTTTAATAACCCTTTTGAGAGCAACCTGATATAATTACTAATAACTTTGTTTGGTTGCATGCAACCTTTCATCCATGACATCACTTGTTTGGGTTTTTTTTGGTGTTGACAAATGGGCAAGCTTTCATTTGATGTCATTAAAATCGAATGTGAAACTTTGATGTGTAGAATAGGCCAAGTGACACCAAACATAGTCATATTTGGACCCTTTTTAAGATTGTATATATAAGGATTGAACTTTGATTCTACTGAATTTATTGGGTGATAACTTCAGATGGTCACATGCAAATTCCTTCATGAATGGCAGCCAATGGCTTTGCCATTCATTCAATTTGCTTGTCACCAACTGAAGTTATCACCAATATATTCAGTACAATCAAAGTTCAATCCTTAAATACAAAAGGATAATAATAGAAGCCCCTAAAAAAACAATCTAAATGCCAGGTAAGGAATAATAATAAAGGTCAGCATAAGCAAGAATGAAACAAGACCAGAATCAAAGATATCCCCATGAGAAAAAAAACCAGTTAAGATAGTATACATGTATATATCTGTATTTCACCAATATATACATTACCTATAGAGAGTCTGCCCAAATAATAGCGATTTACTGTAAGACTTTCTGGTATTGACCCTTTAACCAGAAAAAAAAATTGTTTGCAGCCTCCACTACAATATTTGTTTTGATTGAAATGCCTAAAATGACTGATTGTCAGAAAATAATTATTGTGGGTAAAAGTATCCACGGAAATAACTACATCTGCAACACCACAAAATTAATGTGGGTAAAGATATCCATGGAAACAACTAAATCTGCAACACCACAAAAATTAATCTGGGTAAAGATATACATGTTGTAACTCAAAAACGAAAATCTGGGGCACAAAGACAAAACAATCCAGAATTTTGTGTTTAGGATGTTTTTATTGGAAATATTGTTGCCTTTCCTGCCACACAAGTAAGTTTGATATTTATAAATATGTGTATTATTTATTTTATGTTTTTATTTCAGAACCTGTACTGATTTGTGTAGAGCCAGCAGGTCGATGGTATGAAGCCATCTGTACACGTAAACATCACAAACACTCACAGTCATATCACTCTGAATCTAGTTCTAGTTCTGATGAAGATGATCAGAAAGTAGATGAAGTAGAAGATAATGAATCATTGTTACTAGGACTTGATCCTAAAGAATGGAAGGTTAGTGTTCAAAAATATAAAAATTAGGCTCAGTGAGCCAACTTTGTCTCTTTTTTCTTTGTCCTAATATTCTATTCCAGCCCCATTCAAAACAATTTTTTCAAGTTTTCTTCATCTATCTTGATAACTTTTTAAATTAAAATTTATGTGAACCTTAGCATCATATAATTAATTTTCAAAAAAAAGTGTAATCGAGAAGGTCCCATTTTAAATGGAAGTTAAAATTCCAGAAAATAGTTGACTTAAGGGAACAGAAAAAATAAAAAATTGATATTGTTTTTGCAGGGCTATGTTTATTTTTATGTCAATGTACTGGTAATATATTTCCATGTTTTCTGTTTCACAGCAACAAGATCACTATGCAGTTTTAGGACTTGGAAAGTTACGACACACTGCAACAGAAAATCAAATCAAGAAAGCATGTAAGCATATCTAGCTATCCTTTGGCATTTTGTTGCCCTCAGGATTATTATCCCTTCACAAACACAGATTTCAGGAGGAAATTTAAGATTCAGCCAATACATATGAACCCTGTATGTACACTCCTACATACATATGTTTGTATTTGCTTCCTTGATGACTTTATTTCTGGTTTAAGTACAGTAATATCTTAAATGAGTCCTTGTTACATAACCCAGACTTTCTTATTTACAGAGTTATTGCCCTTTGCTTATTTCACTTCAGTGCTCCAAGCAGGTTTTGAAAACTGGTAGCCACATGGCTAATAATTTAGAAATTTCAGTAGCCATTTCAAGATTTTTGTCGCCAGGTAAAATTCTTGGTGGCCAAACCTTATATTCTTTCTAATCACACCGCCCGTCACTACTACCGATTGAATGGTTTAGCGAGATCCTCGGATTGGTCCCACCACGGGAGGTAACTTTCAAGGCGGAGCAATAAGAAGACGATCAAATTTGATCATTTAGAGGAAGTAAAAGTTGTAACAAAACCCAAATAAAAAAATGATTTTTGCCGTTTGGTTGCCATTATGCAAAACTAGATCACGGTCAGATATGTGTTTTAAACTATAAAGTCACCTGCTTTGATTCAAGCGCTTTTAAGATATTATTGATGGCGAGACTATTTGTCAGGTTGGGTGATGGGTCATGAACAAAATTTCCGGATTTCTCCATTTTTAGTGGCCAAACTCAAAAAAATTATTTGACATAATGGCGATCGTCTGACAATTTGTAGTCCCAAAATCTGAGTTTTGGTCGCAAATTTCGAGTATTTACTAGGCTACTTGGAGCACTGCACTTAGTTTAATTTTAAATTGCTCTATTAATTTTATCTTTGAACATAAATTAATGAATTTTGATACAAGGATTAGGTAAAGTGCATTAATATCTTGGGCAAGTTTCTGTTTTGTAAAGAGTTGTTTCACTTTGTTTATTTTTGAAGAATTGAGCTGTTTCACAAAAACTCACCAAGTTTGCTTTGATATATAAAATAATTTCAGATAAAGTACAGGTACTAAAACATCATCCAGATAAACGGAAATCCAGAGGACTACATGTAAAGAAAGATGGTGAAGATGATTATTTTACATGTATTACAAGAGGTATGTTTTGGTCTCTGAACAGCATCAGTGTTGGAACTCTGAACTGGTACTTTATAATGTAAACAGAGCTCCATATCCACATATCTATTGAAACAAGTTGAAAAGGGGGCTCCATATCCATGGAAATGAGTTGTTAAGGGGGTCCCATATCCATACCTGTGGAAACAGGTTGTAAAGGGGGCTCCATATCTATGGAAATGAGTTGTTAAGTGTTAAGGAGGTCCCATATCCATATCTGTGGAAACAGGTTGTAAAGGGGTGGGGCCCATATCCATGGAAATAAGTTTTAAAGGGGCTCAATAATCATTCATCTGCTTTATACCAGGTTTTAGATGCATATACTATTAAATGTTTCAGATGGTCTTTTATTTAAAATTTGAAATCTGGACCTCATAATGGTTGTTGTCAACTATATGCCAAGTTTTAAATTCCTGAATTACCTTATCACACTGCATTTCTTTGAGACTAGTTGTTAATTTGGTACACTTTATAGATAAACATTATTAAATGTCCGAGGCTTTTAATCTATTAAGATTGCAAAAATTGAAGTAAGAAAATAAAACGTTTTGTAAATAATTATTTTGTGTTGGTTCTTTTTCAGCATATGACATATTAGGTAACAAATTAAAAAGACGTTCATATGACAGTGTAGATCCATTATTTGATAATGACGTTCCCGGTGTTAACACTAATTCCAAAGAAAACTTTTTTAATGTTTTTTGTCCTGTATTTGAAAGGAATTCCAGGTAAGAAAAGTATTTGTGAAGAATTATCGTTTAAATAACCAAGTTTGTGATAGTTAATTATCCAAATAAATCACATTAAACATTTGAAATAGAGTTAATCTGAATACCGGTACAGTTAATTCATTAATTGTAGTGTTGCTGCTAGTTTAGTTGTTTTCTTGGATGCTTACCTTTACCCACCATTATTATTTATCAAATTTCAATCAGAATATTTTCAAATGTAGACAGGCATTCATTCAACAAATTTATCATCCTACAATATAGTTTATTTTCTGTAAACCATGAATATTGATGCCCACAAATTTTCATGTATTCAGAGTAAAGCTTGGACAGTAAAGCTTAAAGTTACTACATAAAAAAAACCCAAAAAACATGATTTATGGCTTTCTATTAAGCTTTTATCAAAGAATAATGGTCTATAACTTTCACAACTGAGTAGTAATACTGGTATTTTTGCTCTGTTTTAGGTGGTCAAATAAAAGAAAAGTTCCACTACTTGGTACAAATGATTCCACATTTGATGATGTAAATAACTTTTATTCATTTTGGTAAGTATATGTTCAGATTTTCTTTTTAAATGTTTCTTATAGGCCATGTTGGTCCATCATGGCTGAGGTGCTCTTGCTAGACCTTATCGAGCCTTATTAACAATTAAAAATATAATTCAAAGTTTTATAACAATAATGGTTTGTTTTCATTTTTACAGTTTTGGCTATTGGACCTCTAATTTTCACAATAACCA
Source organism: Anadara kagoshimensis (assembly GCA_021292105.1). Classification (NCBI taxonomy): domain Eukaryota; kingdom Metazoa; phylum Mollusca; class Bivalvia; order Arcoida; family Arcidae; genus Anadara; species Anadara kagoshimensis. Next base: position 52,982,264 of record CM037862.1, read on the forward strand.
TGACCTGCCCATTCTTATTGAAATTAAGGAGTTATTTTTAAAAACTATTGGAGATAATTCACTCATATTCATGCAGTCAGTTCTAGAATGGTGGATAAAATGGGAATACATGTACTTTGAGAAATACATTGACCATCAGAAAATGAGCAAATGAACCTCTTACTAGGATCTGCCAGGGCAGGTTTCAAACCTTGACAGTGAGAGGTTATGTGTGTTACCCATAAGCCAGCATTTAGACCACTCCAACACCAAAGCTCCTATAAGTCATTGGCTTGATTTGGTAGAGAATATAAGATTCTTTTATGAATATCCATGTAGAATAGGAATATCTTACCTGAGATGATGTCATGTTCCTCACAGGGTAACATCAAGTGAAACCTATTGATTATTATATGACATCACAAAAGGTCAGGTGGTCATATGTGATACACATCATGGCATAAAACTGTACCGAACATGTGAGAGGTGAAAATATTATTGGTCATCCATTTATGTCTTAAAGTCATCAAAATGCATGATTGGTATTTAAGCTAATTTTTTTTTATACATTTTGTATACATTGATTATTGTAGGTATAACTTTGATTCATGGAGAGAATATTCTTATCTTGATGAAGAAGAAAAAGAAAAGGGAGAAAAGTAAGTAGAAACATATTACTAGAGTAATAGAGTTAGTATTTGTACCACCGAAAATAAAGTTTGGGGGTATATACTCACATAATAGTAAATAGTAATCCCTAGTCTCTGTCTGTCTGTCTATCTATCTGTTTTCTATCTTGCTATCTGTCCTGGTGTTATGTCAATGTCAGGTCCATATCTTCCATGTTTATGGATGAATTTTGATCAAACTCAACACAAATGTATACTAACACAAGACTATGTGTTACATACCAAGTTTAATGTGTTGTCTGTCCTTTTGTTTGATGGCCATTGACACAGGGGTATTTCTCTATCAAGAGATTGCTTTTGATAAATGACTTCTTATAGAGTTGTTCAAGTCACTAATGTATGTTGAAAACATAAGAGATACTAGTACATAATACATGTACTTATGAACTGACTCCTGATAGAATTGTTCAGATCACTCATCCATGGTGAAAACATTCACTCAGCATTCATAAATTTTATTTGTCATACATTTAAAGTGTACTTGCACTGTTGAATTTTACCATTTTCTTTAAAGGCAACTTGTTGGTTAGTTTTTACCAAGACAACATTTTAATTGAGTGGAGTGGAATAATTTACGCCTAAGTCGAGATCATTTCACTTACATATCAGGGCAGTCAGTTCTAGGATGATGGAGGAAAGCAGAGTGCCCTGAGAAAACATCTTGACATTTTGCAAGCACACTAACAAAACTTGTTCACACTAGGATCTGCATGAGTTGGGTTGGAACCATGATGGTGAGAGCCACTATGATCCCTATGCATATGCTTTAGACAACTCGGCCACAGAGACCACTTTAATTTATCCAAGACTGGATCATAAGTCTTTGGTAGTTGCAAAGGACTCATCAGCCACGGTAGGCAACCAGTCTAGGAGAAAGAGACTCTGATTTAAAACCTAACTCTGCAAACTTCAAAATCCAACCCTGTATCAATGATATGAAGTAGGTGGAGTCAAAACACTAGGGACATGGTGAAGCTGGGTAGGCTAATCCCCCGCTCAGTGGATAAATTGGATTACAGAAACACAGACAAAGAATACAAATGTAAGAGGTAACCAACGTCGAGGAACCAATCCAATTGGAACTATGACGCTCAAACAGCCGACTATTCTATCGACACGGAAACCTATAAGAATTGGAACATGGAACGTGCGCACCATGTATGAAGGAGGAAGAAGTGCAATTATTGCAAAAGAAATGAAAAACTACAACATAGAGATCTTAGGGCTCTGTGAGACAAGATGGAATGAAGCAGGAAAAGTTAGATTAAATACCAACGAAACTATTATCTACTCAGGACACAAGAACAAAAATGCTAACCACACAAGAGGAGTAGCCATAATGATGTCACAGAAAGCAACACAATCGCTTATAGGATGGGAGCCAGTGGACGAGAGACTTATGATTGCTAAGTTTCACACATCAGAAAGGAGAATCACACTTACTGTCATCATGTGTTACGCTCCAACAAATGACGCAGAACAAGAGGCAAAGGACATCTTCTATGAGAAACTGCAGAGCATCATTAGTAAGAGATCGGAAAGAGAGGTCACCCTACTGATGGGTGACTTTAATGCCAAGGTAGGAAGTGACAACTTGGGTTATGAAGGCATTATGGGGAAGCACGGAATAGGCACAATAAATGATAATGGAATGCATCTGGCTAACCTTTGTGCAGAAAACAACTTGGTAATTGGAGGCACAATATTCCCACACAAGGATGCTCACAAAACAACTTGGGTCTCACCTGATCAGAAAACTAAAAACCAAATAGACCACATCTGCATCAATAGAAAATTTAGAAGAACGTTGCAAGATGTAAGAGTGAAAAGAGGTGCAGACGCAGCTACAGATCACCAACTTGTAGTAGGGAAAATCCAGCTCAAGCTAAAAAGATTTGGGAACACCAACCCTAGAGCAAAATACAATGTGGACAGACTGCTAAAGAACAATGATCGGCAGACATACCAACATGCACTCGCTGGAAAGGCACAACACCTAGAGCTAGAAAGAGAGGGTACTGTAGAAGGGAAATGGGGCAAGATAAAAGAACTATTTATTACATCCTTAGAAGAAAATGTTGGAAAAAAGAAGACCATCAATAAACCATGGATACAAAATGAAACTCTAGATATCATAGAAGAAAGAAAGCAAATCAACATTAAACTCACGAATGCTCGAACAAGATCAGAGACAAGTAGACTGCAAAACGAGTACAAACTCAAACACAACGAAGTAAAGAGAAAAGTGAAACAAGACAGAAAGAAGTTCATTGAAGACCTAGCTTTACAAGCAGAAACAGCCGCTGAAACAAGAAACATGAGAGAACTTTATAACATTACAAGACTACTCTCAGGAAAGCGAGCTACACCAGAAAAACCTATTAAAGATCTCTTAGGGCACACCTTGACAACCACCGAAGAACAAAAGGCTAGATGGAAAGAACACTTTGAAGACCTGCTAAATAGACCTAGACCAGAAACCCCAGCTAACATACCACCAGCAGAAAACGACATTCCTATCTCATTAGCTGCACCAAGCAAAGAAGAGATCAGAAAAGCGATCAAGTCCCTCAAAAACGGAAAATCAGGTGGACCAGATGGGATCCCAGCAGAGGCCATGAAATACTCTCAAGAAACAACAGTTAACATCTTCCACCAGTTGTTCAACACAATATGGCAAGAAGAAGCACTACCTGAAGAGTGGAAAGAAGGCTTTCTAATTAAATTACCAAAGAAGGGTGACCTAAGCGAATGCAAAAACTACAGGGGAATTATGCTATTATCAACCCCAGGAAAAGTATTTAACAAGATCATATTAGAAAGATTAAAATCATCAGTAGACAATCTTCTGAGAGAACACCAGGCAGGCTTTAGAAGGGAAAGATCGTGTACTGACCAGATTGCCACACTCAGAATCATAATTGAACAGTCACTCGAATGGAACTCATCATTATACATCAATTTCATAGATTTTGAGAAAGCGTTCGACAGTGTAGATAGACCAGCACTGTGGAACATCATGCGCCATTATGGAATACCAGAGAAATATGTTAATATCATCAGTAACATGCATGATGGTATGACCTGCAGGGTATTACATGGTGGAGATGTTACTGATAAGTTTGCAGTCAGGACAGGAGTGCGCCAAGGATGTGTACTATCCCCCTTTTTGTTTATTCTTGCCATAGATTGGGTAATGAAGGAGACTACAAACAACAGGAAAAATGGTATACAGTGGACCCTTCTGAATCAGCTTGACGACCTTGACTTTGCAGATGATTTAGCCCTACTATCGCACAAACAAAGTCAAATGCAAGACAAAACATCAGCCCTAGAAGAAACAGCGGAACAAATCGGGCTCCGAATCAACAGAGAAAAGACAAAAGTTATGAAGATCAACACTAACAATACCAATCCCATCATGCTTCACAATGGCGAGCTAGAAGAAGTCGAAGAGTTCACATACCTTGGCAGTAAAGTCAGCACCACAGGCGGAACAGACAAAGACATCAAAACCAGAATAAACAAGGCAAGAACAGCATTTAATTTACTAAAGAAAGTTTGGAACTCAAGACAGATAAACAGAAACACCAAAATCAGAATATTTAACTCAAATGTAAAAGCCGTCCTACTCTATGGTTCAGAAACATGGCGAACCACCCAAGCCTCAGACCACACCATTCAGACTTTCATCAACAGATGTCTTCGCCGCATACTTAATATCTATTGGCCAAATAAAATCAGCAACAAAGATCTCTGGAATCAAACACACCAACTCCCACCACCTGCTCAAATCATCAAAAGGAAATGGACATGGATAGGGCACCAACTGAGGAAAGATCAAAGCAACATCACTAGGCAGTCTCTCAGATGGAATCCACAGGGCAAGAGAAGACGGGGTCGTCCAAGAAACACCTGGCGGCGATCAGTAGAGGAAGAAATGAGAACTGCAGGATTGACCTGGCAGACCATGATGCAGCACGCCCAAAACCGAGTGAGATGGAGGCAGATTGTCAGTGGCCTATACTCTGAAAAAGAGTTACAGGCATAAGTCAAGTAAGTCAAAAAGTTGCAAATTTGAGGATTTTTTAACCACCTGTAGACAATGAATGAATGTATATGAACTCTAATTTACAGTCGAGAAGAAAGAAGATGGATAGAAAAACAAAATAAAGCTGAAAGGACAAAACGGAAAAAGGAAGAAATGACAAGGATACGTTCACTTGTAGGTCTGTACAATAAAGTAAAAATACAGGTAGAATAGGTGAAGCAATAATACATTAATGTTCGACTGTCTTCAGAAAGTCTTCATCTTTACAAAATATGGGAATGTTGTGACCTTGTCTTGTCCAACAGTTTTTGATTGGAATTTAATGAAATTTGGTATGTGTATATATGACAAATGTGCATATTATCCTGATGTTGCTTGACTATTTAATAAAGTTATATCTATTTCCACTTCACAATATGGGAATATTGAGACTTAACTCTTCCAAAGTTGAGTGGAATTTATTGAAATTTGGTAAAGGTATTTGTTATGACATGGAGTTGTTTACATTTTAAAATCCTGACTGTTTGAATTTCAAATGGATTTGTGACACTTTCCTCCACATTTCGTTATACAATTTGGGAACATCGTGACTAATTGGTTACTGTTTTGTGCGGCTGGTGTATTATGTAGTGCTCTGTTGTATTCTTGTTGCATTTTATAATCAATAACTTGTTAATTTATGTATTTTAGATAATGCATATGCTTGTGATCCAAGAATACAACGATTTAAAGATGAAGAAAAAGAAAAGAAGTTGGCTCAAAAACGAGCAAAACAAGAAGCAGCCAGACAAAAGGCTGAAGAAGAAAAACGAGTAATGTTTAAGAATTTTTAATTTCCTTTTATTTCTAGAAACAGGACATATTTTGGCATGGTCTTCTCCATCCATCCATTCGTAATACATGTAGTTTGTCAGGCCCACTCCAACACTGTTGAAGATATTTTTTTACTAAACTTGGTAGACATGAATACCTGGATTATGATATGACATTGTGTTCACCAGAAGTGGAGGTACCTCTGTGCAAATTTCTTAGAGTTGTGCCCTTTTAAAATTTTAATCATGTTTTTCGCTATCTTTACCAACAGTTTAATGGCAAAAATTGTAAATGTCATATCTTGCTGCACCTGTTGGCACTCTTGTTTAGTCATTCGTTCAAAACAAAATCTGAAGGTACCTTTACACAAAATAACCTAAGGTCAAAAGTTTTAGTTTAACCTTCTTAGGAAATGGGGAAGGGTTGGTTCATGTGTTTGTTCTTCTGTAAATTCTGAAAATATTTCTTTGAAAATATTTGTTGTGAAAACATATGTTTGACTTAATTTTCAGATAAAGGAGGAGGCATTAGAAGAGGAAAGAAAGAAGAAAGAAAAAGAAGATGAAGAAGCTAGAATACAGGTATGAATCTTATATATTGTATCTTTGTAGGGATTGCTATATCAGAGAGAAAAAATAGTCTCTTATCTAATTGGTTTTCTGTGGCCAAGTGGTCTAAAGTATGTACTTATCGATCACAGGGCCTCTGATCACCTAGATTTGAATACTATCCTGGAAAAAACCATTAAAATGTCTATTTTGCAATAAATGTGTGAAGTGTACATGTAGTTCTAATCTGCTGTATAGATTTTCTTAATAATCATCACACTATGTAAAACGTTTTACTTTTTATACTTATATAAAAAATGAAAAGAAGGACAAATCAGTGATTTTCATCTGATAAAAGTATAGAAACAAAAATATTATAACAAGCCAAAAGCCATTTTTAAGGCAGAAATTATAAAAAAAAAAAAAATAGCAATTGGCTGAATTGGTAAATGGCAGAGCTCTAACCCTATGTGGAATAGCAATCATGTTCAGCTGCATATTTTCTCATTTGAAATTTTTGTTTGGGACTATACATTATAATTTAGTTGTTTCAATGATTTAAGGTATTTTACACCTCATCAGATTGATGAAATTAAGATTTCATATTTATACATTGCAGAATGGACATTTTTCATGATATTTTTTCAACACCAATATTAGAAAAATTGACTACATTCGAAAATTTGTATATCAGAAATTTTTTTTGCATGTAACTACAAGTGGTTAAATTTTTATATTCTTATATGACAGGCAGCAGCAGCAAAGAAAGAAAAAGAAATACAGAAGAAAGCTTTAAAGAAAGAAAGAAAATCTTTACGTACCAGTATTAAGGTAGTTAGTTCATTTATTGTATGATATAAAATTTTGAACTCTTTTTTCCCAGCTCAAGTTTAAATAAAGAGCTTCAGTAGCAAGTTGTTATAATACAACACTTTGCATTTATTTCTGGGTTATTTAATTAATCAAAGGTGAATTTGATGTAAGTCAGTAGCAATCTAACCATATAAATTATGATTAAAATTAGGGTATTTAATTGAATTTTTTGTAAAATGGGATCTTGCTCATTCAACTGCTCATGTTCCAGAGATGTTTTAATTTGAATGAAAAGAATTTTCTCTTGATGTTTATTTTAATCTATTATATATGTCCAACAAATTTTCTGTTACTTTATATTTTGATACTACATGTATCATTTTAAAGAATGGGTAGCATAATTGTAACACAGGTACAAAAAAATTGCGAAAAAATTGACAGGTAACATTTAGACACAGGACTACCAACCACCAGGTGCTTAAAAATTCAATCTACTTGTCTAATTAACTTATATGCCAATTCAAATTGTCAGTAATATAGAATGGAAATGGAAAGTTATGCAATTAAATGGACCTGGGCCACTGGAATTTTTTTTTTGTACACTAGAGTTAAAAAATTCTATAGTCTTAAGACCAGTGGGCCAAAGTTTGACTCCTGTAATAATGGTATTTTGTATTTTTAAATTTTCAGGACATGAATTATTTCACGGATGATGAGGCTGAAAGAGTAAACAATATGGCAGAAGTTGACAGATTAGCAGAACTCTTATCTTTAACCAAGTAAGTCAAAAGGATCAGTATTAAGTCAAAAATTAAAAAAAATTCAACTAAGACTGAAAAAGGGCCAAAGTGACAGAATATTTCAGTGGGGTAAAATCATTATTTTTGGGCAGTGGTACAAGGACGCCTGCTACATGTAGATTTTACATTAAATAATTCATTGGGCTTTACTGTCATATGGTACCCAATGATATATGTGTCACAACATGTATGCCAAAATCTAAGAAAACATTATTTTATTTAGAAATTTCAACTTATTGATTCCATTTTCATGGGAAATAAGTTTAGCAAACTTTATGGGTGTCACATAGTACCCATAGGAATCTCATTGTAAGTAGTTATGTAACAAGTTATTAAGCTTCATGATAATAAAAGATTCGCTGTTTAATAAATTCAATTAATTGTAGATTACAAAGTCTCAATGAAGTTTTAAGTTCTGGTGATCAAGACAAATCCAAGGAAGCATTCTTAAAGGAGCTTAATGATCTCAACGCACAGATTGAAGAGGAGAAAAAACGGCAGCTAGAAGCTCTCCAGCGACAATCAGTGACGGATAACTCTCAGGGAACTAAGAAGAGTTGGTCTGAACCAGAAGTCCAGATGTTGATTAAGGGAGTTAATCTTTTCCCGGCTGGAACTAAAGACAGGTACATGAATTAAGGTTATCACTTACTCCTCCGAAGCTACCGGCCTGACTTCTCTGGTGTTCACGTGTTTTACTTCATTTGCCAGTTTTTCTAAGTATTTAAACAGACCATTTTTGCAAAACAACCACTGCATAATATGGTAAACATACAAACCTAAACACAAATTATAATTATGGTGAATTCATGTGGAATTGAATTAGTGAGTCTAATGGATAATTTTGTGCAGTTAGTTATTCAGTTTAGCATTGTTTTTAAAGTATCCCTACAGTATCATCACGAAAATTGCTAAAATTAGCACATGTACTAAAATTAATATGTTAATTTTTATCAGTTTTGTATTTTTAATTTTTTTTAATTTTTTCTTCAGATGGGAAGTAATATCTAACTTTATTAAACAGCATGTGACTACCAGTACTAAAAATGCTAAAGACGTCCTTGCAAAGGCCAAAGATTTACAGAAAAACGGTATGTTAAGCTTAATAAAACCAAAACCTAAATAACCAAAATTCCTGGCCCCAGTATCACAATCATTTCTTAGCTGAGATTAACCTGAACTAAATCTGGTAAATTAGAAATCAGAATAATTTTTGTTAAGTTTTCAAGATATTTGTGATTAAGGTTTCATTTTGAAGATCATTTACATTCTAATTTTATTGAAACTTTTCATTTTTAGTATGATAAAAGATCCACAAAATTTGTCAGATTAAGTTAAGGAGAATCATGGTTAAGAAATGATTGGGAAGCTAGAGTCTGTCTTTAGTATTGTTTTTAAGGAGTAGAGGATGATTGTTTTGATTGTCAGATTTAACTTTTTATGTGGCCAGACAACCAATGTGCAGATGCATTTAAGAGTAAAGTGGGAGTTATTTTATGCCCCAGTCTAATCAAGTTAATGTAGTAATTTTTGGGACAGTGGAGGAAACAAGAGTGCCCAGAGAAAACCATCAACCTTGTGAAGCAAATTGACAAACTTTCTCACACTAGTATATGCAGGGTATAATTCTTAACCTAAGTGATGAGAGGCACTTTGATATGTAAGGTCTGCACATAAGACCACTCAGTTTTGTTTTTAAGAATGAAGAGTAATTTTTGCCGGAGAAGTGGAGCAATGGTGTTTTATGACAAAGTCAAGATTATTTCACTTATATCAAGGCTGTCAGTTCTTGAATGGTAGAGGAAACTAAAGAAAACCACTAACCTTCACCAAGCAAAGTTACAAACTTTATCACACTAGGATCTGCCCAAAGAGATTCAAACTTAGGTGGTTAAAAGCACTCTGATCCGTAACACACACTTTAGACCGCTTGGCCATCAGGCTCCCATCTTATCATACCGACTTAAGAATTGATGTTGGAGTGGGATGAGTGTGGAGCACAGGCAGCCTTACCCAAACACTTCCTCTACTATCATTATTGACTAATATTTACAGACATTTATTTATTTCTGATTACTATATTTGTTATTTGTAGACATGGCACTGAAACAAGACGCTGATAAAAGGGCATTTGAAAAGTTTGAAAAACAGCAGAAACCAGGAGCTGTATGTAAACCTAAAGAAGGGGTTACTAGTGAAAGATTTGAAAGTAAGTTAATTTGGATTTATCTAATTAAAATTGTTACTGTCTTATAAATTACACAAGAACTCAACAATCAGCAGGTTTGATGTGGATGTTAATTTATGAGGGACTAGTTTCACTGGTAAAGATCCAGTATCCTGAAGATGCCAGATCTATACTGTTAAAATTTGTCTATTGTACTTTAATAGAACATTGGACACTTACATAATTATAAACAACCAGGGTGTTGGTTCCACTTATTATTAGTTATCTTATATACTGTAAACGTGTTAACTTTCACTTTGTACTTATTTTTGTTAACTTTCACTTTGTACTTATTTTTGCTTATGTTGCAGTAGTTCTTTTTGCACGAAAAATAATACTGAGCAAAAATTATATTATGATTATTGTGTAATGGTGCATATTTAAAAAAAAAACGTGAAAATTTAACTCTTCTTTAATTTTTCTCTTTTAGGTGTACAAGAGCAGCAGGTCCGTGAAACAGGAACCAATCCTGCCCCATGGACAGCTGAAGAACAGAAGACATTAGAACAGGCACTTAAAACTTTTAATGCAACTGTACCAGACAGATGGGACAAGATAGCAGAGACTTTACCTAGTCGAAGTAAACGAGATTGTATGAAGAGATATAAGGTATATTTAATAAACTTGTATCAACGAAAAATATTTGTGAGTACAATTTTTCTCAACTCAATATTTAGAAACATGTTTGTGTGTACTTACTTTCATGGTTGACAAGCTGGTAGGTAAGCCAATTTGTATTTTTAACATGTAGAAAAGCAGTGTACTTATTTTCTCAGTTGAGACTTGACCGTTCACGAATATTTCTCGTTATACAGTAGTGTTCACTCCATTTTTTGTCCCCCGCCGCTACGTGGAGCGAGGACATACATGTAGAAATGCCGGGCGTCCATCCGTCCGTGTGACCGTGCGTCCGTGTTTCCGTCTGTCACACTTTTTTGTAAGTGCTCTCATGCCTACAATTTTTGACGATTTTCATTAAATTTATACAAATGTTTATACACTAATACCTTGGTCAAGTTTGAAAATCAGCATTGGTTGATACTTTTTGTTGGAGTTATGGGACTTTGACCACAATAATGACTCTGTTTTTATCCAAACTTGACCTTGTAAGCGCTCTCATGCCTACAAATTTTGACGGATTTTCATTAAATTTATACCAAATGTTTATACCACTAATACCTTGGTCAAGTTCGAAAATCAGCATTGGTCGATACTTTTTGTTGGAGTTATGGGACTTTGACCACAATAATGACTCTGTTTTATCCAAAACTTGACCTTGTAAGCGCTCTCATGCCTACAAATTTTGACGGATTTTCATTAAATTTATACCAAATGTTTATACCACTAATACCTTGGTCAAGTTTGAAAATCAGCATTGGTCGATACTTTTTGTTGGAGTTATGGGACTTTGACCACAATAATGACTCTGTTTTATTCAAAACTTGACCTTGTAAGTGCTCTCATGCCTACAAATTTTGATGGATTTTAATTAAATTTATACCAAATGTTTATACTACTAATACCTTGGTCAAGTTTGAAAATCAGCATTGGTTGATACTTTTTGTTGGAGTTATGGGACTTTGACCACAATAATGACTCTGTTTTATCCAAAACTTGACCTTGTAAGCGCTCTCATGCCTACAAATTTTGACGGATTTTCATTAAATTTATACCAAATGTTTATACCACTAATACCTTGGTCAAGTTTGAAAATCAGCATTGGTCGATACTTTTTGTTGGAGTTATGGGACTTTGACCACAATAATGACTCTGTTTTATCCAAAACTTGACCTTGTAAGCGCTCTCATGCCTACAAATTTTGATGGATTTTCATTAAATTTATACCAAATGTTTATACTACTAATATCTTGGTCAAGTTCGTAAATCAGCCTTGGTCGATACTTTTTGTTGGAGTTATGGGACTTATAAGTTATGGAGTTATACAGTATACTAGTATACTGCTTGACCGGCGGGGGACCCAGGAATTCTATTTTTGTTCTACCAATATTTTGTCTGGCACTTTTTTGTCGAAAACAACATAACAGATATGTATGAAACTTCTTTGGGTGGAGTAGATTAGCCATTGGCTATTCTTATTTCCATCATGCTCATGGTTGGGAAAACATGGGATTTCCCAGTTGGGGTTTGTTTTGGGGGGCAATTTTGAAATGGCATCCCATTTCAGTTATAACTTGTTAAGTATTAATTTTGATACCAATAAATACATTTACTGAAAGTTTGAAATATTATATAATTATGTAAGAGCGAGTTTCAGAAGGGTAACTTTTTTTGGTCTTCATAAAATTTGTAATTGGCATTTACTACTGTACATATTTCAGGAATTGTGTGAATTGGTCCGTGCCAAGAAAGCAGCTCAAGATGCAACAGCTAAAGGAAAGAAATAACATCAATTTATGATTTAGGATTTATTTTTAATGAAATGGACATTTAGGATTAATTTTTACTGAAGAGGACATAGTTTTATCTGCTGTGTTGTGCCAATCATTTTCTAACTACAAATGCCAGTACAAATCACAGAAGTTCAAAGGTCAACATTACATCTGGTCATAAACTAAGTCATCAAACGATATGAATGGTACAGATGTGGAATCTGAAAGTATTGGATATCAGTTTTGGTTTTGGTAGAGTAAAAACTTCCCAATTTTATAAACAATTTTATAAAGGATAGTATATGTGCCTCATCTATACAATCCAAAAGATTATATTTGCAGATAAATTGTGAATATTGATAAGACAAGCCAGATAGAAATGTTTAATCTTAATAATAATAGTGCTATAATGTATGTGTGATATTTATTAATATATAAATTGAACATCGCTTTCTTGAATATAATAGATAAATTAATCATTTTTTGGTCCCTCCCCATTGGCGGTTTCTTCGATATCCTTCATATTGGATGAATAACGCATGCACTCAAAGAACTACATGTATGTTTCAAGTTTTACACAAATTTTACTGTAAAATTGTGAAAAAAAAAATTACAGTAAATTTTACAAGTGAGAATCTGTTAGATTACATACTATTAATATTGAACATGATAGAATGTTTCATCGACTACTGCAAATGTGTACAGTTTATAAGTGTAAAAAAAATCTGAAGATGTATATCTATGTATTTGAAAGTGGAATGTGAAAGATTAATGTGTCACAGCTTAGGTTACAATGGAGCTGTGTAACCTGACAAAAACCTGTATAACATTTTCAGGAAACTTTTTTTTAGTTTTGGCGAGGACAAGATGATCGTAAAAGTTGATCGCTGCAAACTTGTTTTTGACAATGGTAATTTTATACTAAATATTAAGCTCATGTAGCTATAGTCCATATCATGACGTTTATTGTCGTGAAATGTTTGCAATAAAAGGATGGTAAAAGTTAATAGCCACAAGAAAAAGTTGGTTTACAATATTGTCATATACATCTATCATGTATTGATTTTATATGAAGATTTGAGGTTGGTTTATTATACTAAGGTACATTGAAATTATAATATATTCCTGTGATATTTTTGTTTTCAGTGCCTCAGTATTTAAAATTACTGAAATTGTTTGTTAAATAAAATGCTATTAAATACATGTATTTATGAAACGATTTTTCCTTGATTGAATTGTTGGTTGTTGTAAAATATAACTGTAGCTCAGTTAATTAGAACTAATATTTAGGCAAACAACATTGACCTTTTTACAGTGCATTTATGTATAGGGGACACAGGTTGGTTAATTTTTTGTCTGCATCATGGGGAAACACTAATTCCAAACATATCTGTATGTACAAAAACACATATCTATATATAGAATCATTGGTGGAGAGTTTGAAGGTATGTGCATTAATTCATTGTTCATTATCTACATGTATGTATTAACTGTGAATCGTAACCCTACTCATTAATTAGGCCGATTCTCAAAAATAAATTTTCACAATAAAATGTCAAGTGGACAAGTTGATGTTGTTTGCCTATACCTGTAAATTGCTCACTCCATAAAGTCACAACTGGGTCAGATGTGTTGTGTCTATAGGTTGCTAAGCACTCCAATTAGAAACGTTAGATAAGTAAGGAAAATAAACTTAACTGCTTATTGTCATGAGTGCATAGCAAAGACAAATTTCTGATTTATCTCATATTGATGATGATGTCGGAATGCAAGTGAAATCATCTTAAATAGAACACAAATCCCATTTTTCTCAATCAACGATTGCAATATCTTACAGTATGTCTTAGTAAAGCACCCAATCATATGTTTACAGGTTTTCAATACTGATGAGGTTTGAATCCCAGGAGAAGAGGAGTAAGGTGTTTTACACCCTGTCAAAATCTTTTAATTACCTATATTGAGGTGGTCAATCTGGCATGATGGAGTTGAGTTTTGGTATTTTACACTCCAGTCAAGACTCCTTTGTATAATGAGATAGTTCAGGAATGATGAAAGTTCCTGGACAGAATCATAGACATTCAGCAAGCAAAGAGACAAATTTTTCACAGGCGCTGTGATCTGTGTGTGCTTTAGACCATTCAGCCACCAAAGTTCCTGGGATGGTGGGGGAAACGAGTACCAACAGAAAACCACCAACTTTAATTTTGCAAGTAAACTGCTCAAGTTGAATCCCAGGGGAAAAATTATTTTTCACTGCATAAAGTATTAAGTGATTTTATTTAGGCTTCAATAACACTTAAAGAAATCCTAGAATAAGAATGTTTTTCAGTTCATTTGCAGAACTAAGGTCGGTGGTTTTCTCTGCTTTCTCCAGTTTTCTTCACCAACCCAGAACTGATCTAAGCATACCTGAAAAAACACCAATCCCACTGAAAGAACACCTTGTCTCAAAGGTAAACTGAAGCATTTTTCAGATACATTTCCTGATTGTGAGAAGAATGACACTATAAAATACACACCCAGATAATAAGAATAATTAACACAAGATTGTCTTTTAATGACGATTTATTATGAGATTTTTAACATTTAACTGATTGATTTAACATATAACAGCTGCCTTTTATAATACTTGCTACAAACAAGAATCATCACAATAGATTAAAGGTCAAAGTTCACTGTGCTCTACGGACAAAACAGTTCTAGTACATAAAGGTCAAAGTTCACTGCTATAAAGAAGTATATAGAGGTCAAAGTTAGCTGTGCTTCACAGAAAAAGCAACTCAGGTACATAAAACTCTAGGTTCACTGATTTATAATAGTATACACATGTCAAAGTTCACTGTGTCACAAAATAGCAGCTGTGGCATATAAAGGTTAAAGTTCACAGTAAACTAGCCTAAGGTCGAAGGTCATTGCTGCAATATAAATAGCATTAGGTTGAAAGTTCATTGCTACAATATACATGTCAATGTCTACTGCTACAATATACATAGCGCAAGTCAAATGACTAGTCACTACAAAAGTAAGATGTTTGTAGACTTCAAATTCTTGCAGCAGAGTGAGTAAAATTATCATACATTAAACGAAGACTTTGCAAGTCATGACACACAAATGAACAAAGTTTCAGTATAAATTACAGTCTAACTTCAGTTATTCAAACATTGATATTTTTGAATACCTTACCGGTAAGTTATTCAAAATTCCCATCTGGTCCTGACTGTGATGTACCATAATTTATTTATATTAAAAAACAAGAGGCCCATGGGCCTAAACGCTCACCTGTGACCTTTGAACCCATGGGCTTCATTCAAATATCAAAATGATAATTAGGCCAATATTCTAATATACATCCCTATACAAAAAGTTTATAGTTTTTGAGATAAATAATCATCTCAGTACTTGTTTGTATCTGTGACCTTGACCTTTGAACCCATGACCTTCATTCATATATCAAAATGATCATTAGGATAATACCTAAATATTCTAATATACATGCCTATACAAAAGGTTTATAGTTTTTGAGATAAATAATTATTTCAGAACTTGTTCACATCTGTAACCTTGACCTTTGAACCCATAACCTTCATTCATATATAAAAATGGTTGTACGGCTAATACCTACAATATTCTAATATACATGCATATACAAAAAGTTAACAGTTTTCAAGATAATTAACCATTCAAGTATTCATTCACGTCTGTGACCTTGACCTTTGAACCAATGACCTTCATTCATATATTAAAATGATCGTTAGGATAATACCTAAAATATTCTAATATACATGCCTATACAAAAAGTCTATAGTTTTTGAGATAAATAATCATTTCAGTACTTGTTTACATCTGTGACATTGACCTTTGAACTCATGACCTTTATTTATATATCAAAATGATCGTTAGGATAATACCTAAAATATTCTAATATACATGCCTATACAAAAAGTCTATAGTTTTTGAGATAAATAATCATTTCAGTACTTGTTTACATCTGTGACATTGACCTTTGAACTCATGACCTTTATTTATATATCAAAATGATCGTTAGGATAATACCTAAAATATTCTAATATACATGCCTATACAAAAAGTCTATAGTTTTTGAGATAAATAATCATTTCAGTACTTGTTTACATCTGTGACCTTGACCTTTGAACCCATGACCTTAATCTATATATCAAAATGATCGTCATGTCAATACCTACAATTAACCAAAAATCCTACATCATTATCACCAGAAATGTTTAAAAAATAGCATTTTTTATCACAGGTCAAAAACTGGGACATGACCTTGACCTTTGACCTTGACATCAATCGGAAGAATATCGCAAGACAAGATCAACAGTGAAAACTCCATACAATTATCTTCAGCCATTATGAAGTTATAACAATAATTGTCTCATTTTAAAAATTGCATAATTTTACGCAAAAAACGCGTAACCTATTTTTCGTCCAATTTTCATGAAAAACACAATTTTAGTGTATCTAGGTATCCTGAATCCAAAAATCTAATCAAACTTTGCCTGCACCTTTTGGTTTCAGAGAAGAAGATTTTTTTGTCTTTTGGCTATTTATAGTAACGGCAGCCATATTGTTGGGCGTGGTCAAACCCCGAACACAATTTTGAAAGGCTGTTACCCAGGCATGATAATCATGAAGTTTCATCAAATTTGGCTCAGTAGTTTTGGAGGAGAAGATTAAAATGTAAAGTTTACGCACGACGCACGACACACGACGGACGACGGACGGTGATAGATAGCAATAGCTCATCTGAGCCTTTCGGCTCAGGTGAGCTAAAAATTATTATTCAAACTTTGTTTATTTAAATACCAGCAATTATCCATACTTATCAAAAATCTTCACCTTCAAATAATCTAAGTTTGACTGTATATTAAATCTAGTATTATTAAGCTACAGTACTTTATAGACAAACATACATGTAGCTGTATACAAGGATAAACAAACACAAAATTTGTTGTACGTGATTATAAGTTTGTAACTAAATCCGATGAATGGTAACATAAGATATACAAAAACAATTTGAATTGAGTTTACCGGAGTACCATATGTATCACAGTACTCCAAAAGGTTTTTGTTGAACAATTATTAGTCTGACTCTTTTGCAAAAATTATATTAATTTGGGTAAATATATGTGGACTTAAATTAGTGTAAATCTCGAACATCACTTGTGTGCCATGTATGATGTATGGAATAATTTTGAAATTCACTAAAATCATACACTGCTAAAGTTAATATGTTTACATACATACTCATGATAAAACCGACATAACCTCATTTTTACAGGAAAACACCAAAGTACTACATGCAATTTCATTTTGTTCTGCATAAACGTTAAGGAGTATACATCATATGGTACAGTGATGAAGCCCAATATATTTTACATGCAGAATGATTTATCACAAAACACAAGTATCACAGATCTAAATAAATAACAATCTCACTGTCTTATACTGGAACATGTATATACTAGTATACTTGTCACAAAACTGGAATACTGGTGAAAACAGGTTTGCAGCTGCTAGTAATTACCAATGCCGCAAGGGGGGGAGGGGAAAACATTCACAGGTAATGAATATTTGCAATTATTTTGGTCAATGGGGTTCACCATTGCAGTGCATGTATCCCCATAAAGTTTGTGCTAAACATTTTACTGCAATGGATATGAACAGACACAAACTGGCAGACAAAGAAATCCCTCTAACTATTCACAACCTTTGCCCAGTTTCCTTGTATAAATTTCAGGCATTTCAAATGTATTGTTACTGACCATTTCAGAATTGCAAATATTCACTCCCTAGGGTTTAATGTTAATGTCTATTATGTAAATAAATCACATTTTGATTTTAATTGGAAGATATTTCTGTATGTAAAGATACATGCACTTGGAAGAGAGAAAAAAAGAAGTCAAGATTTTATACTTGTGCGTTTTACAAGTCTTCACAACTCCATCACCAAAATAATGTCTACTGTCTGCATAGTGTTTAAAGTCAAAACTGCAAAAATTGTCATCCCAGGGAAACTATCTAGAAAGGTCATCCAAGGAAACCTATCTACAAAGGGCATCCAAGGGAACCTGTCTACAAAGGCTTTCCAAGGATACCTGTCAAGCAAGGGAAACAATACAAAGTCACCTTTTTGACCGGAAGAGCTTTATTGGCAGGTTCAAGTAAGAAATTTTAATGAAGGAAAGGGTTTGATCAGCATATAACATGACTTTATATAAAACTTACCACACACATAAATGGAAATGTACGAGACAGGTCATAAATGATTTGGCAAGAATAATGTATAATTCCCCTGCAAATCCCATTTATACAAATATCAAAGAACGAATTTAATTTTGGGTAATATAATAGGTATGATGGAGGCAAGTTGATTATGCTTCTAACAGAAACAATAAGTGAATGCAGTGTTTGAAATAACAACCTGCTTGTCAGTGTGTGATAGGTAACTTTTATGCAAGACTGGTTTCTTTTCTAACATTCTTTAAGTCATTATTAAGAACATGGTGACAATCATTCATAAGTCAGGACATGATTGAAATTTCAGACAAGTTTCAAACAATGTTAAAATTCAATGATAAGGTGTTTGTTAAAAGTACAAGGTACTTTCAATGTGGCCAATAGCAACCAATGGTGGACAAGTAACCACTGGAGCATATTGCTTCAAATGACTTACCAATGGAGTAAGCAACAAACAACAACCGTAGGTTCATCTGACATTCTATAGAGACTACCAGGTAACCAATAAGTTGGATAAGGGTGAAAGCCACTGGATTCAAGCTCTGTATTCTGAATGGACACATTGAGCTCTAAACACAGACAGTAGACATTACTTGGTAACATTTTTACTGGGAAACAATTAAATCATAACCAATTATGTGTTATTTCTTGACAAAATCATCAGTTACAATATATACATACAAATTCATTTTACTCATGATCATAGCACTATTCAGTATAACAAATCATTATATACACAATAATGTATACCTAAAAATAACAAAAATTTGTAACAAATACATCCACATGACATTTTAAGTGGTTTTTAACCACACTTGAGTTTTGCTGAAGTTTCCTTTGTCAAGTCATATAGAAGGAAGCAATGGTTGAATTGTAGATACTGACAATTCTATAACCTGAATGAGATCTGGGAACTTTCTGTGTAAAATTTTCACAAGAAGAAAATTTTTATTTTATTTCCTTACTTTTATTTTCGTAACATCAGATGACAGCAAGTACAAATTCAAGCCATCAAGTCAGATTAAATTAAAACATTTTTGATAGTTTTATCTTTTTATTCAGTGTCTCATTACTCTTACAAAATTTTTAGACAGATTCTGTTGTAACTTTTCCCCCCAAAATTAAAAACTTATGTCAGAGAAGTAGACTAAAGGAAAAATTGAATACAAGCAAACAAATAGTTCCATAAAGTTAGACCTATGGGATGTGATCAAATAGTCTCCTATGGTTGGACCTCTGGGATATCATCAAACAGTCCCCTATGGTTAGACCTTTGGGATATGATAAGAGCTTCAATACACAGCTAAATGATGTGAGTGTAACACTCTAGTCTATAAGGATTTCTATTTAAGGATTATTCAAAATGACAAACTACTCCAATGCACATTAACGACAAATACTAATGATAATATTGATGATTTAAAAAATTCAAACACACTCTTTTTCTATGGCTGTGTGTGTAATCTATTTTCCCTCAAAAGTTTATGAAGTTATGTCCATGTAAAAAATTCCATTCCAACATTCAACACCTACCGGTATTAATATATTAAATGTATAAAAAAAACAACATATACTAATCACTAGTAACCACATAACCTAGTAATGAACAAAGAATGTAAGTGCCATTTAGTTATACTATTACAGATGCGTAAATTTTTCTACCATATCTTTTACTGTAAATTGAGAAATTTTCATGTCAGTTAATTTTCATGGGAATCCTCATTTGACGATAATCGTGAACTTTTATTTTCGCATCCCCAGATGATGTGATGATGCAAATGTATGTGAAGTGAGAATCATCATTTCAAGATATCTGCATACTTTTACATGTATTTTTCCATCATTAAAATTATATCAAACTAAAATAATCACAAAATTTTAATCTTCAAATTTTGTAAGTCTTGCAATTTTCCTCGAAAATAAAATAATATGAAAATTTCTCAATTCAAAGTACCCAAAACCTATATTTATGCACTCATCATGCGCGATTTTCAATCTATGGAGTATTACATCAATTAAAGGCAGTGACACTAGACTAAAGTGATATAAAATGAGTAGCCATTTAAATGTTTATATACATGTACATAAATTTTGGCAATTACTTTGGATTAACACTTCTTAAATTGCACCATAATTGTATTTTAAAACAGTAAAACCCATTGTAGAGGGGACACCTGTTTGTTAAGGACATTTATTTAATCATTTATCCATGCCATTTACACAATTTACTAGAATAAAATATGACATACAGGTATAAGATCTTGATATTTTGCTCATTTTATTTTTTAGATTTTAGATTTTAAATTTGATTTCAATAAATTGTGAAATTTTGAACATTGAAATTGACAACCTTTATCATATGTATATTTTATTATATTTTGTAGATTCAAAATTGAAGCTGATATTGGCAATCAAATAGGGTTATACCTAAAACTTTTCTGTATTGCAAACAGGCATGATGTTTGCAGCAAGCTCACAAATCTTTCTTAGAATCATAAATTGGCACCTGTTTACTCAAGGCATAACTTATCAATCAAATAGTCTCCGTCATTTATCTACATTTAAAGGGCACCTGTTTACAAAGGATATAACATATATCGGTCCAATTCTGTGACCCCTACCTAAATATATAAGCACCTGTTCACACAGGTTATAATGTATAAGTCCAAAACCGAGTATGTCCTCTATCTCCAGGTTTTACTATAATTAATAAATTTGTTTATGCACCAATACATAAATATAATAAATACATATAAAATAAACATGCAGGATTTCTTACTTTGTCATGCTTCCCAAAACGAGTGAAGATTCAATCATGTACCATGTGATAGTGACTTACAGTAACAGTTCTATCATTTTAATAATGTAGGAAATACTGTAAACATGTAATTTCACGTGTATATATTTTTCATGGTAAAGGAAATTTAGACATATCCGCGCAGTTAAATTTTCACGTTTTTGAAATATGCAGTACCGGTATAACATAATAAGCATAATAAAATTTTCTCTTAATATTAATTTTCGCACAAAACAAACGACTGCGAAAATAAGCAAAAAGTTTACCACAAGAATAAATAGGTTTACAGTATTTCCAGCCATGTTTTTGAAACACCTTTGATCTTACAGAAAAATGGTAAACAACCTGATCCCATATTCAATGGAAATAGCAATCTGCACTAATGTTCTCAGGTATCACATGGTGCATGTGTAAATTGCATCATATCTAAAAATAAACACTGTCCCCCTAAACCAAGTGAAAAACAAATGAAATGTAACAAATCACAATTCAGTAATATAGCAAAACGTTTATACTTTCATCAAAAATACGAAAAATTTTTAACTTTAAACCAAGCCAAGTATTTGTCAGATAAAAAAACCCACTTGTGATTATTATTCAGATTTGTATTTTTGTGTTAAAAATAACATAAACGAATTTAACACATAAATCTACCCATCTACATGTCACACTATCCTTAAAATTCAAAAACATAACAAAAATCAAATAAATCATCAGAAACAATGACTGACATTACATCAGCATTTGTCAGATATGATGGTTGTCAACATCACATCAGCATTTGACAGTTCTTCACTTAAAGGTAACATATGGTCATGTGCTACTTCTGAATTTTTATGACAAAATACTATTCAGAAAATGAGATCTTCCCTTTATCTATAAGATGAGATGATTTTGACAGAATCTATCTTGAACAGTTAACTCGGCATCTTCCCATGAATTACTTAGTAAACAGCTCGTAAAACGCTATCATTACTACCTCTAAGATTAGATAATATTGACAAAATCTATGTTGAACAGTTAACTACATCAGCATCTCTTCATCAACTACTTAGCATACTGCTCGTAAAATGCTATCTTTACTCTTTCTATCTGGTGACATAATTTGATTGCTGGTCCTAACTTTAATTCCAGATATTCCTGGACAGTTGGTAGTGTGAGTAGTAACAATGCTTGACCATCTATTTCCTGAAATAAATAAGAATATAATAAATATAAAGGAAGATGGAAATATTAAAATAATCTGCCTCGTATACATGTAGGCAAGCCAAATCTAAATAATATAAATTTAATTTTTGCCAAATTTCTGTAAATCAGGAATTTTCGTGTCCAAATTAGTTCTATATTCAAGCCCTGTGAAATAGACTATAAGCAGTTATATTCATGGGACATGTCAAACTCTTTGAAATAACCTACCGGTAGTATATAGTGGAATCAATGTAATTATACAGAAGAGCTTAGCCTAGCTGGTAATCACTTGTTTACAGTGCAAGTGGCTATGGTTTTATGGTTTTTAGTGGCGATAATGCACCATGTGTTTTCCTTTCCTATTATAACAGGAAATCCTGCTAATGCAAAATGACACTCCGAGGTCAGCACCATGGTGAACACTGTTAGAAAAGTACCAATTTCAAACTCTAAACTTCAATACTAATTAAAATTGAGCATAAATCAAACTTGTCTTGTAGGTCAACTTTTAAAAGTACATACAAAATACAAATCCAAAATCTATTAATAATAAAAGAAGGATACCAACACCCGTAAGGTATAATTTGTGGTAATGTTCAGTCTAGTGGATAACCTATGCGGTATTCAACAGAGGTCCATAGTACCGGTAGTAATAAATCCATAAAAGAAATGGTTCTCAACACTAGATAAACAGTGGTGGTAAGACTTTTATTAGTCTACAATTAAATCAAGTGTCTAATTTGGCACCAACTTTTGTACTTTAGCTCAATTACCACCACTGTAAAATTCAGTCCTGATGATGGCAGCATAGCTGCTGAAACATGTAGACTAATAAAAGTCTTACCACCACTGTTCATCTAGTGTTGAGAACGATTTCTTTTATTAAATCCAAAATCTCAACAAATAAGGGAAAACTGTTTGGGGCAGACTGGAGGAAAACCTATTTTCCCTTCTTGTTTCACTGGTTGTTTCACTGGGAGTGAACTAAAAACCTTACCTGTTCTTTAAATGCTCTAGCTAGGTGAGAACAATCTGTATTTTTGATGAATTTGACTACTTCGGACACTGTCCATTGTAATGGATTTGTATCCAGACGTAAAGATGGTTTCTTTTCTTTCGGTTCTTTCACTTCCTGTTTGACCTATAAATATAATTTTATTAAATTTTAGACCATTGGTTTAACACAGAAAATTTTAAACCATTACTGGTATGGCAAAAATTCTATATACTTTTTCTTATGTATATAATATCCACCATTTGCTTAGATCCAAGTGCTCCTGTAGTATCATAAATCAAATTCTTATTGAATATTCAATGAGAGGCAGAGAATAATGCCATATTATTTTAAAGTAAAAACAAGAGCTGCCAGAAGATCAGCATAGATTGCCTGACATCTAGTTCATCAAACTTCTGTTACCAAACACAACATTAAATGCAGACAGTATGGCATATCAGTACATGTACCACTCTTCTGTACTAGGTAAAGGTAAGCTGTGGAAACCAGTTCAAACCACAGATATGAAACCATAACCCCACAAAATGGCATTTTTCTTTAAATCACAA
Source organism: Anadara kagoshimensis (assembly GCA_021292105.1). Classification (NCBI taxonomy): domain Eukaryota; kingdom Metazoa; phylum Mollusca; class Bivalvia; order Arcoida; family Arcidae; genus Anadara; species Anadara kagoshimensis. The sequence goes on from CM037862.1 coordinate 53,006,383, forward strand.
ATATAAGTGTTTTTACAGTATCTGATATACCAGTAGTATTTTTGCATTATTTTTCATAAGAGGGCAATTAGATGTTTATTTTTCCCCGTAAAGCAAAAACCTGTTTACAAAAGAGTATAAAATTCTCCAATCAATGAAATAATGGCTAATACTGCAACTTGCACAACTTATGTAATTTACCATATGTAAATAAAATCATCATACCTGAACACTTTCTTTATTATGACTAGAAGATACATGAAGTTTTGTCGGAGAACGGTGGTTTGTGCTGGTTATCATGACCTTTTTGTGCGTTTTCCGTTCAAAGCTGTATTTTGGCAGTTTAGCACCTCTCGTTTTGATATCCGACGGCGGAGGTAAATGGTGAGTATACTTCCGTTTTAATTCCACCGTCTTTTTAATTTTGTTTCTACGTTCAATAATAGAACTTGTGGTAGATCTATCACTACTTTCGTTTGTCCGTGAACTATCGACACTGTCCTTGTCATCTTCCACATTTTCAGTGATATCATCTTCATTTTGATCTGGTAAATTTGATTCATCCTCTTTTTGAAGCATGTGCCATCTCCTTTTCCTTCGTCTTTTACCGGGTTTCTTGGGACCATTTTCAAGATTACTATGACCCCCTGGAGGTCGCCCAATTTTCCGCTTCTTTTTTTCCATAATAATCAGCTGTAACAAATTTGAGGAAGAAGTTTTGTTACATGTTGTGCAAAATAATGTTCCTTTCTGCATACTGGTAGAAGAAATTAAATAAATTTGACTACGACTACCGGTATTTATATTTCTAATGAAGATAAATGTAAAACAAGCAAATTCAGTGAACTAGTATCTCCCGCAAGTACTTGTAGTTACTTTTTAATGATTTGTACTTATGTTCAAAGGACCATAACTCCAAGGAAAATAAGCAAACCAACTCGGGTTAATGACATAAGCATTTCCTATCAATGTTGATACTTTGCATCAAATTTCCTAAAATAGTGCTTTATAGATTTGGAGAATGTAATTGTACACAACCAATGAAAATTTATTTTAGGTGTGTATGTAATTTTACACAACCAATAAAAATCAAATATAGATTTATATCTAATACAAACAACCAATGAAAAATTGATGTTATATACATACTGTATTTAGTTTTTGTAAGCTGGGAACAGTTTTCTGGACAGCTACCATTTACAGCATGGGGACTGATAAGATTAGGACAACACTCCAGCTTAATACAAACTTGACGACAGAAATCTTCTAACTGTTCCGTGTTCTGACAAAGTTCTACAACAGCTCTGTAACTTTTACCTTTATACCTATCAAATAACAAAATACATGTATAGTCCATGATATCACATTACAGTTAAACCTTTTTAATGTAGCGGTTAGGACAGCACTGTTTGTACAGCATTTGCCTATCGTGAGGGAGGTCCCAAGTCCGACCCTCATTCCAACGCTGCATTTTTTTCTTCTTCCTGTTACATTATAATGCCCTTATATAACTTTGCCTCCTCACTATATTTAAGTCCCAAAATTAAATTCCTTCTATTTTTTGTATGCCTTCTTCATTTTATTGCAAAACCCTTTAATAACACTCAAATCTGACTGATCAAATCCATGTTTAACTGTATATTATAAATGTTTCTGATATAACAACTAAAGAAAAAGTTCCACAAAAATTATACATGTACAATAATTTCCCCATTTCATTTTCAAAACAACACACTTCAAGGTTTTAATATGCATGTGCTGCACCAAACAAATGTTTCTTGACTGTGAGCCTACTACTTTTCAGAATCTGAAGTACAGGTATAGTTATAATAAATGTTGATAGGTAGCTATCATGAACATAAAATATTTGTTCATATACTTGTTTGAATAACAAATGTACTTACTTAGCTTTGAGCGTTTCCCTGTGTTTATTAGGATTTGGTTTTCCTTCAAGCTGGATTTCTCTTAGTACCCGACATGGCTTATAAGCCACATTGATTAACATAGACAATACTTCTTTCAGGACTAAAGTAATAGGTCCTGGACCCACACATTTAGGTAGTTCTGCTATCCGACCTTTACTCAGATATGGACCACTGAAGCATTGATGATTGTAGTAGATTTTGGGACACATGGCAGTTCCTATAGGATGGAAAATAATTTATTTTTAAAACAATGTAAGACAGACTAATGGACATATTACACTTTTAAATTTACAATCATAAAAAATATTGTTAGCATGACAAAAAATCAAAATCATCACTACAAGAATTCATAAATAACAAAATATGAGATGAATGAAAGAACACTTTTTCCAAATGAGGATTAGAAATGTCAGCTTAGATTGGAATGCTATCCATAATCAGATAATTAAACATGATGTTATCAGAGATCATGAACAACAATCATATTCACTAGAGACTGACTGCCAGCAAAAAGAAGTTCAAATCCAATTATAAATATATAATATATATTGGACAACAATGCTTTTTAAAGAGGAGGTATGCCAGAGGCTCTACTTTATTTTGAATACATGAACTAAATGCAATTAAAATGTTTACCTGATGCATCTCCCTCTCCTTGCTTTAGTAATGTATAAGCTTTTTCTGTTAATGTCTCACATTTCCTACAAAAAGAAAACCAAAGTATCTGTTATATGATATGCATGTATTGAACAACATATAAATGTAGATATATGTGTATGTATATACAGTAAAACATGTTTATAACGAAGTTCTGGGGACTCTTGTTTAGCTTCGTTATAAAGCGACTTCGTTATATTGTTATTACGGATATTTACAGTGAGCCACAAAAACTCACTATATGTGTAAGATTAAAAAAAACTCAACTCTGAATTAATGACTCACGGAATTTTACTAAATTAAAGTATCATGTGTTTAATTACAGGTCTTTGTCTGAAAATAGTCTGAAACTTTCGTCTGCTTAGTCTGTCTCTGTTTCATGCCAGTAATAACTTTTTTCAAACTTTCAAGATCGGAAAATGAAATGACTTGTATGTCGTTCTGCTCTTCTTCAATTTTTTAATGCAATCTTCAGCTTGAGTCATAGAAATTAAAGAATGATCTAACTCACAGAAATCATCATCACTGTCACTATCCTGGTCATCACTAATGCCTAAAACCAAATTCACAATATCATCATCATAGTTCACAATTTGTCACAACATTACTGTCAATGTTAACATAACTGGAAGTAGTAATCTGATCATCAGTCTCATTTTCACGTTCACATAATTTATTGATGAGGTCCACGTTTTATGTATACAATTATAACGTCCATTTTTACAGGCAAGTCAAAGGTTTTTGTCGATGAGTGTAAAATTTACTTCGCACTAAACGGGCAAAAATAGTAATAAATGTTGTTCTAGGGGACAAAATTTCTATTCGCAATAACCAATAATTCCCAAAAAAACAACTTCGTTATAACCTGTGAATTTAGTATAGACTTGTATAGTGGAGTGGTCGGGACCAATATTTGACTTCGCACTACCCATGTTTTCGGTGTAAACGTGTTCGTTATATTTGTGTTTCACTGTATATGGATTTTAAAGCAAAGTCATTTTCTAATTTAATCATTCAATCAATATGACATGAGGATGAACTTTTGAATTTCTAAGAATAAATTCTTGTTAAATTTAAAGTTTTACAAACTTATTAGCATACATGCACTTTAATTCAAGGACAACAAAGGCAGTCCATAAGTAATGCCAGAGAGGGCATAAAGATTTTGAAAGAAAATACATTTTTTTACAATGAACATAGTTATCAAAAGAGGGACCTTTAGAAAAACAGTGTGGATCACCTGTGCAACTAGTTAGCCCTTCATAAAGCTGTAACAAAAAAGTTAGCAAGCAAAATGACAAACTTTCTCAACACTATGATCTGTTTCGAGTGGAACTTGAACCTAGGCAGTGAGATGTGCAGTAAGCACAAATTTTAGACCATTTTGTCACTGAAGCCCCTATTATGAAAAGCGTGTGACATAAGCTCTTTTGTAACCGTTACACTTACTCTGGCTGTACAACTGCTACTCGTTTTGATGGAAGTTTCATTCCAGTTTTACGAGGCGGCTTCAACTGATACCCATTACTTTCACACCATCCAACAGGAAACAAATTATGCGAGTCTACATGTTCAATATGACTTGCCACCATTTTAGCACTGTTGTCAAGATGAACCCAGATAAGTGGCTCAACTATCTTTGTTATAGTGGCGGCACATATCTGATTGTGGTTTTCTGGGTTGACAGCTTCTAATTTCTTTCCTCTTTCAAATTCATGATCGGTTTTTTCCTGCAACATTATAAGGAAATATGATATAGCAAAAATGATGACAAAACAGAATTAAACAAGGGCACTGTTAAGTGGAGCAAGATATGTCCCGCATAATGCCCTTTTACTGTTGGTAAAGATCGCAAAAAAAATGATTAAAATTTTCAAATTTCAAACTACCACTTGATCCAAAACCCAAAAGTACACTCTGTACAGAGTGTTATGGAAAATATTTACTGGTAGTTTATAAAAACAAAAGATTTAGTTTACAAAAACAAAAGATTTTTTTATTCGAATAAATGTCAACTTATGCACTTCCATATTCAATAGAAATGAAAATTCAAAACAAATATTAAGGGGCATCATGTGTTACAATAGTGAAATAAATGCAGCTAAAGTTCAGTTGCTTATTTCATAGTGTAGATTTAATTGGATGGACATTTTCCAATGGCAGCTAGTTCTGAGAGAAGTTTTATCAACTTACAAATAACAGTAATTCATTCTTACCAGACTAAAACATGCTTCTGGTGCAGCAGTTCCTTCACACTGCTCTAAATAATCCTGCCATGAAAACTCTGATCTGTGCCAACCTGAAATCCAAAATATAACAGTAGTAAAATAAGAAGTCAGAACCCATATATAAAGATTTCTTTTAAAGGACAAACAGGTGTCCCAAGCTTAACTGTAAATACATGTTTCAATACCCTTATCATGACAGATATAGTAACAATTTACAATATAAGCATATGGTTGACACTGACTTTTGATAACTATGCATATGTCTCACATCCACTTCTTCAGCTTACAACTTTGATGATGAAACTATGAATTGAACTGAACTCGATTGAATAACATGATAAAGTTGTACATGTATATAGGAAGACATGCTCTTAAAACACTCTGATAATGGTTTTCTTTACATATTTATATTTTTGGTATGTCGGAGAAAACAATCCAAGGAATCTGTTTACCAGAGAAATCAAACAAAACAAACTGGAGTCTTTTTATTATCTATGACTTTTTGTGCTTAAATCACTACAATTCTATTTACCCTTTGGTGGAGTTAGTCTAAGTCCTTTCCATAAACACCATTGTGCTGGAAATATACATCTGGACTTGGCATGACAAGAAAATCTGATACGACCATATGGATCTGTACACTGAAGATCATCAATTTCCACAACAAAATATTTAGAATCCAGGATTTGTCGTACTGTCGCTGGACATATCTGGTTACGAGTTATAGGATTTAGTGCTTCCAGTTTCCAGCCAGCCTGGAACTTGTGTGGTACAATATCTATCTGGTCCTGCAATGTTAGAAAATGAAGTATTAAAGAAATATTTACATGTAAGTGCTTTTATAGCCAGCATGAATTTTCAAGAACAATTTCTGCGAATTTAAGAAGAAAAGTATAATTTAAGATTATACATTGTTTTTTTTCAAAATTAGATTCATATTATGCTTAAATAAAATCTAATTATAGGAATAGATAGAGGGGGTAATTGTGATTTACGCTACAGTCAAGACTCTAACTTATATTTCAAGGTCAGTTCTTGCATGGTAGAGAAAACCAGAGTACCCAGAGAAAACCACCAACTTTTAGGATGGGAACTGACAAACTTTCTCAAGCTAGGATCTGTCCTAAGTGGGGTTTGACCCTAGGCAGAGAGAAGCGCTGTGAGTAGTAAATGCACTCTTTAGACCACTTTTCCACGAAGGTCCCTTTTATAATAGGATACTATAATATTTTTACTATAAAATCAATAATACTTTATACCTTAAATATAGCTATAGGTAATAACATTTGTTCAGCTTCTCTCAGAGCATTCTCTAAAATTTCCATCCATTCTTCTTCTGTATGATCTGCTCCAAGCTCTAAAATTAATTTAAATTAATTCAATATTAAGTGCAAGCATAAACAGGCTTAAAAATATCCAAAGGGAGTCTAAGAGTCTGAGAGTACTAAATTCTGTAAATAATACATTACAAGGGTAACTACAGATACACATGTATATTGCTGATACTTGTGATATCTATAAACTAGAGGAGTACACCAATGTCTTGCTTCAAACCCATGACCATTAAGTCTTGAGTCCATTGCCTTCTACTCAACTCCATGTATTGGCATGTACAACTGGCACCCTCTTATATAGCAGCTTCTTGGCACCTTACAATACAGTAATTTGGATGAAACCTTCAAAACCGACGCCCAGTGTCATGGTAACATACCCCTCCCTGTACATACCTGGTGGAGGTTTATATCTGTAGCCATTTGCCTTGGTCCAGCCAATTGGATGTAAGCGATGATTGAGGTAAAACAACCAGAAGTCATGTGATGCTGAATCCGCTCCCTCAAATCTAAGATACAATCTACCGCCTACATTCTCTATGATTTTAACGAGCCAGACATCCATGGGACTAATCGGATGTTGTAGTTCCAGCCTCATTCCCTGTTTTAGCTGGTCAATGGGAGTGATACCAGTTGTCTGGAATAAATAATGGTTCATTTTCATCAAAATATTTATGAAACAATCATTAATGATAACCATGTATCATTCCTGGTAGCCAAAATTAATACTGTTAAAGAAACAGTTACCGAAAAAATTGCAAAATTTCTCATATTATATATTACAATTAAAGACCTTCAATGTCAAACATTGATGGCAAGTTGAATGAATTCCTTGCCTGAGGAAATCAAATGTATATACACCATTTTCCTCCTTGATAGGAGCATACATTAGTGTGACACAAAGTTTTATTCATCTTAATATTCATGATATTAGAAGTGTCTCTTTACAGTTTGTACACGTAGTTGGATTTAAACACATTTGACTGGATATATGTATTGTTTTAAGAACTTATTTTCGTGGTATTAAAAATGCATAATTTAACAAACCTTGTCCAGCAGGTAAGATGGAGCTGTTCTGGCACCTGTTAACGATCTTACAAGGAATTCTCTCCAATCATCAAATTTATCTTTGATTGCTGTAAAACATACATGTAATCAATCAAGGATATAGTATTATAAATGTAACATTTTATTACTGAAATTGGATACCCTTTCAAAATTGTCCACTGTTAACTAGGAAATCCATGTTTTCCTAACCATGTACAAGCTCAAAATACAAATAGTCAACAGCACATCTACTCCACCCAAAAATTGTTCCACTGAATTTTCAGTTGTTGAAGTTTCCAAGAAGTGGTGAAAGGAACAGAGCACCATATCCCCCACTTTGTATAAGAGACATAATGATTCATAACAGTCTTAAATACACTGTTAAAAACTATCAATAACTGTTTGACAATACACCATTTTTATTGTAAATTTTCTGAATTTAAAACAACAATACCAGCAGTTTATTCCTTAATTATCGGAATTTTGAATGGTAGATATATTTCTAACATTCTCTAACAATTTATTTGATATTGAAACAATATCACTAATCTTCATTACACAGTTTAGACAGTTTTTCTATTTGCATGTACTTAAGCAGGCTGCACCATATTCCGATTTGAACAAGATCACTTTTATTTTCTCTCTAGAATAATAAGTTTGCAATTACCTTCAGGAGGTTGAAGTATCTGATTATTCTGGGCACACCAGCCAATTGGATGTATCTCAGAGGTCATAAGGTCACACCAGAAGTCAGCTGTAGAGTCCTCTTCATATCCATCATACCTTAGTCGTAACAGTGGACCACATGTCATGATGACAGAGGCTACCCAATAGGTACCCAGGTTACATTTGTTAGGTACCTCTAGCTTCATACCTTTACAGAACCCACTTTCCAAACTGTACTCAACCTGATTCAGAAACAGAAAATTACATGAAGGTTAATATTCTTTAAATAGTTAAGGACTGTATTTCAAAAACATCCACAATTTCACAAACAACAACATTTCCCTTCTTAAAAGTCCCTACATTGTACAATGGAATACACATGTATGTCATATTCATTATACACGTACATGCATGTGCAATGTGGAAACATCATGGGGTGCAATGGGTAGTGTTGGACTACTGACCAATGGACTATAGGGTCAGATCTCATAATGGGCATAAGTTGTGACGTAATGCTAGATTTCAACAATGTCAAAATTATTAGTTGCTAAATTTCTGAAATGGTGTAAAAATATAGTTCTTTTTCAAGTATTTTTTTCAAAAATAGGCTAAATTAAGTTCCTTTTTGAAAGGATTTCTGAGAAATTAGTAGCCAATTATGATTTAGGCTACCAAGAATAGAAACATTCCACCAGTCATGAGCACATTGTGGTGGACTGGTATGATCTGACTGACACTAACACCACCACCACAGTCCAAAGTGCCACTACAGATCTAATGCTTACAAAAGCCTCATATATGATATACATGTACAGTCAAACCTGTCTATAAAGGCCAGCTAAGGGAACCAGTGGCCTTTATATTCATGTTCAAATAATATGAATTAAGAACAATTGGGATACAATTCTACTGGCCTTTATAAGCAGGTGACCCTTACATAGAGGTGGCCTTTAAGGCAGGTTGGACTGTACATGAATTGTAAATAGCAACAAATATACCGGTAAGCTACAAAAAGAGGAGAGTTGTGTAGTTTTATGTTGAGTAAAGGTTCTTTGATTTAAATCAGGGCAGCTGGTTAAGGAATGATGGAGAGAAACCACACTGCCTTGAGAAAACCACCAACCTTCATTTTGTGAACTAATTCACTTTCTCACACTGGGACCTGCCCAAAAGCAGTATTCAAACTTTGGCATTGAGAAGCAAACTGATCTGTAAGTGTGCGTTTTAGACCACCAATAGATAGGATGATTTACATCCAGTATATGTAATATTCTTATACCACAGTGCAAAATATCACTACAGGCGTAATGCTCACTAAGGCATTGAATATAATATAGATATACATAAATAGTGAATTGCGGTACCATCAAATAAGTGCTTACAAAAATGATTGAGCTATATATGTAATATTTCTATACAATACTTACATGTTTAAATGCAGTAGGTGGAACAGCAGATGATCCTGTTTCCTGAAGGTATTCCTCCCACACAAACTCTGGCTCATTATATTCTATAGGAACGCCATCTGATGAAAAATACATAAAGCATGTAATAATAAAAAATTTGCTGTTAACTTTCAATACACAGAACAGGAATGAATGAAAACCGATTCTTCAATAAGCCAAACCTGAACCCACAATTAGCCGAAAGCTGAATCCCTTTAATAAGCCAAAATCTAAACCTTTAAATTTTGCACTTAATCTTAAGCAAAAGAGTTTGAGAGTATTTCATAAATTCTTTTATTTTTTATGGTAATTCTAAAATATATTCACAATAAAGATTTTATGGTTGAATACCAACTGTAAAAATTATGATTATCTGCTATCTTTAAATCTTACATTATCCTGTAAACATATTTATTTTCGCGGTGTACTAATTTTTGCTTATTTCGCAGGCGTTTGTTTTGTGCGAAAATAAATACCTAGCGAAAATTATATAATGTTTATTGTGTTATAGTGCATATTTCAAAAATGTGAAAATTTAACTTCTCGGATATGTTTGAATTTCCTATACCGTGAAAATAAATACACACGAAATTAAATATGTTTACAGTATGTATTTAAAATAGACTCAGCCTCCGATGACGTATATGAAATTATCCAATACTGGTCATTCAGTAAACGGAATCATTCGCACCACCAAATAAATGTTTAGTCTGCCTCGCAGCATGATAATAGATGGCCAAATTTTCTGCATTTAATCAAAAACAAACACACCAATCCATGACAAAAGCACAATCCCAAAGCAAAGTTAAAGTTTGGAAACTGGCAAATTAAGTTAAACACGTAAAGTTTGTAAAGTTCCATTAGGGCAGTGAGGTCAGGTGCTCCAGAAGGGTAAGCACATCCTGTTCTACTTTACCTTCATTGTAATCCGCTGTATCTATGTTACAATATCTGGAATTTTCTGTCTCTACATGCGTCTTTATATCCTTCTTCTCTTCCTTAATGGACTTCTGGACTGGTCCTTCTATTGGATTTCTATCAGAGGTGTAAATTACCTCCCTTTTATCATTTCCACCTTCAGGTTCCACATTATTTTCTTCTTTTGGCTTAATCAATGGAATAGAAGAGGATTTCTTAGATAAATCTGTCGGCATGTCATTTCCATTATCGGGAAATGTTGGTCCACAAGGTGGAACAATTGGAGAAGCAGGAGACAAAAATGGCAGAGTAGTTTGTATCGTAGGAATTCCAGAAACTGCTGGAAATATTCCAGGCGGGATTCCTGTAACTGGAGTTGGGTTCAATAGTTGCATCTGTCCAGGATTAGCAGTTATGTTTCCAGGATTTGGGACTGTGGTTACTATGGCAGCTTGTTGACCTCCAATAAATATTGGCTGCACTTGCTGGGTGGCAAAGATCTGACCTGGGGCCATATTTCCAGCCATTTGTAGCAAATTGGGACTAAGTGGAACAGCCATATGTGGATTTCCTGCGGCAAAGATTTGAGCTGGTATAGACTGAGCTAATGGATGTCTAAAATTTGCAGTTGATGGAGCTATAGGTGACATTGGAGTTGCATTGGCCCTAAATGAGCTACCATGTACAATCTGAGACATTGGATTCATCGGAGAAGATGCAGATGATGAGGTCCTGATTCCGGGCGATATTGGCCTTATATTTGGTGGTGCTGTAGCCACAGATGATATAAGTGGCAGTGGACTAGATGGTGGATAACCACCACCATGACCTCTGGCCAGCTGATTGTTCTGCATGACCAACCTTGGCCTTAACCACGGCTTTATCTTCCTAAGACACAAACATCATCTTTAATGTTCAGTTTCTGCAAAACAAATAAATAAATAAATACATACGATAAATAAAAATCATAAAAATGAATAGATAAAAATGAAAGAATCTGGGTTCATAAATTTCATACATTCTACCTATTTATTGCAATTTTGAGTATGAGCTGGGTCCCTTACTCAAAATAGTTAAGTTTCATTCCTGTGTATTTACATTCCCCATAAGTAAAATGACAAATCATTTAATTTATAGGTATTAGAAGTTCTCTACACATATACCTGATATCCATATCATTTAAATGTCATAAGTTCATATATATGTATTTAAATTTCCACACAGGATATTACAACATGTCTTAACATTTAGCAAAATCAAAATCATGCTTATTTGAAAACAAATTATGCTGAATCACTGTCATTTAAAATGCATATATATATATATATATATATATATACCATAATGTGACAGTATACGAAGTATTCTGCTGCAAAATTAATAAAGTACAATGTACCAGTAACCAATCAATAAGTAGTATGTTCATTGAACACACACGCACACAACACACACACACACACACACACACACACACACTGCCTTCATTTATTGATTATATTTTCATTAAAATCCCAAGGGTATTTGATTATGTTAAAATAAGAAGCTTTAGTTTGTCCAATTAAGATGTTCTACAAAATCTTAACTCCTACACAAATTATTTAAGAATCATGATTCATGCTTATGTTCGAAAGATAATATATTAAAGTACCGGTACATGCAGTTTTGAGTAAAATAAAATCCTTAGAAGTCAAATTTCTCAAAATTTGTGAAAATATGGTCCTTTTCATTTATTTTTCACAAATTTGGTAAAAAACATAAAAGATTTTCTCAGAAATTAGTACTGACTACCAGGAATGGTAACATAAATAATTTTGAACAAGTACCTAATTGAATAATATTACCGATATCTTGACATAATATGTATATCTTCAGAAATAAGTGTTGAACACGGAACATTAACATTTTAAATATTACAATCAGTCTATATTCATTCTTTAAAATCCCATGTCTATCTAATGCCTAAAAATAGAACCCATGTGACCATGATTCAGAAAATATAACTTATTTGTTTAAATTCAAACCAATGACATCATTGTTGGTGATTATCATTGCTGATAAATATGCTAATATTTATCCAATTTAAAAATTTTATTTATCTTTTAGTAAAGTGAATACCAAACACAATATCCTATATATGTGATAAATATGCTAATATTTATCTACATAAAAATAAAATTTGAAAAAGAATTCCAAATATTATTCTTACTTTTTATTTAGAATGCCATATTCATATTTTTAATAATGAATGCCTAATTAGCCGGGCTAATATATTGTCTAAATCTACTATTTAATAATGAATTTATTATGTAATACCAAGGTCCCAGTTTCACAATCATGCTTTAACTATGACTTTCCCTAAATTTAAATCTGGCAAAGTTTCAAATTTTAATAATTTTAATAATTTTGTTAATTTGTAAGATATTTAGGAATTTAAGGTGTCATTTTGAAGATTACCCCTAGCTTAATTAAAACATTTGTATTTTTATTTTGCCAAAAATGTTTATTAACATAGTACTTTCAATAAGAAAACAAAAAGATTAAAAGAATTTGCTAAATTCTTATTTAAGGAATAATTGTGAAACTGGAACCAGAATGCCTATAAATTTATATTTTAATAATGAATGCCAAATAGTATATATTTATTAAAAATACACATACCAAGTATAAATGTTCCACCATATTGTGATACATGTAATTTTAATGAGTGGAAATTCTATGAGGAAATTCTATTCTAAATACAGCCAGGGACCATCCAATCCAATGATTATATGAACACTCTTTCCAAGTTGTCAAAGGAAGTTCAACTGTAGATTTTTTAACTAGATAATTTGTGGTTTTTGGAGTGTAACTTTACAACCGTGCACATACAACACAATACACATATTTAAATTCTGAAGTAGACAATACGCGTTTTTAAAATTTAAAGTTTCTTAAACGGACGTTAATACGATAATGCAGTACAGTGTATACATGTATGTGTACTGCATTTATTTGGTTTTATTAAAGTACATGTCTGGTTTTTTTTTCACAGTTTACTACAACAGCGTACAAATTTTTTATCTCAAGATTTTTCATTCCTGGTAACCAAAATCACCATTAGATAATAATTTCTGAGAAGTTTTTTCAAAAATTAATCAAATTAATTGCCTTTGGAAATATGAAGAACAAGAGCACCGCCGAGCGGAGCATTATACGCCCGTGTTATATTGATCGAGTAGTACTTTTTACTGAGAAGTATTAGTACAACTAGGATATATGTATGTAAAAATATATTACCAACTCTGTGTTCGGGCCATAACTCGCAACCCAAAAAAGTTGTAGTTCAAATTTGCACGAGATATTACCATGATTAAGGTGTAACTGAATAACAAATTTCATTTAAATCCATGTTTGTATTGTCTACTGAATGGAATACAAACCACATGGTCATACATACAAAAATTTCTAACTTAAAAAAGGAGCATAACTCCTCCAAAAATAATCTGAAAAAGTTGTAATTCGAACTTGCACCAGATATTAACATCGTAAATGTGTATACCAAATGTATAACAAATTTCATTTAAATCCATGTTTGTATTGTCTACTGAATGGAATACAAACCACATGGTCATACATACAAAAATTTCTAAGTTAAAAAAGGGGCATAACTCCTCCAAAAATAATCCGAAAAAGTTGTAATTCGAACTTGCACCAGATATTAACATCGTAAATGTGTATACCAAATTTCATTTGAATCCATAAATAGTTGTAGGCTCTAATGATCGGAAACCACATGGTCATACATACAAAAATTTCTAAGTTAAAAAAGGGGCATAACTCCTCCAAAAATAATCCAAAAAAGTTGTAATTCGAACTTGCACCAGATATTAACATCGTAAATGTGTATACCAAATTTCATTTGAATCCATAAATAGTTGTAGGCTCTAATGATCGGAAACCACATGGTCATACATACAAAAATTTCTAAGTTAAAAAAGGGGCATAACTCCTCCAAAAATAATCCGAAAAAGTTGTAATTCGAACTTGCACAAGGTATTACCATGGTAAAGCTGTATACCAAATTTCATTTGAATCCATAAATGTTTGTGGTCTCTATTGAACGGAATACAAATTGCTAACAGACGCCCGCCTGCCCGGACGCCCGCCCGCCCGGACGGACAGCACCGTAACATAATACGTCCCGTCATATGACAGGCGTATAAAAATTCTTTAAAAAACACTATACTGTCAAAAAACTGTCTACAGTACAAAGGTCATAAATTAAACCTGTAAAGGTGCTCAGCCTATAAGAAGGTTACCAAGGTGACATGTCACTGGTTCCGTTGCCTTCATCATGAATATTTACTAGGTTTTCACAATTTTAAAATTACCTATTAGTCACCAAATTTCTGTAATTTGTGAAAGTATAGTCCCTTTTCAAGTACATGTATTTTTCAAATTTGCTAAAAGGGGTCACTTTTAGAAACAATTTGGCAAAAATTAGTAGCCATAAATGTTGATTTTGGCTACCAGAAATGAAAACATAGTATTTAGGAAAATTTGATGGTTTTAACAAGAAAACATTTTCAAGATTGGAAACATATTACATATGTACCTAATTTTGCCAGAGGAAACTATATATAGTATTAAATTAAGCAAAATAAATTACATTATCTGCACTGCCCTATCCTTATACAAACTTCAATTACATGGATAAGTGTCAATTACCAGCAATTGAACCATGTACAGAAGTGAATGACCTGTAAGGAACACTTTTCAGGGCTTAGAGTTCAATCCGGAAATCATAGTACCGGTAATCAGTGGGGTCAATCTGGCCTTGAAAACAAAACAACAAAACAATGGCAAAGTTTTTAAAAATTTTGTCAACATAGTACAAGTAACATAACATTGTATTGGAAAAGATCAAAATGAAGCCAAAGGAAAAACACAAATGAGACAGAGACAAAACTGGATTTATTAATAATCCAACTTAGACTAAAAAGATGGGCTAGGTTTCACAGATGATATTTTTGTAGGTGAAAAAATATTATTTTTGGACCAAGCAAGCAAATGTCCCTTAGTAGATTGAACACTACTGAGGTCTTAAGGAGCTAAAACATGAAAGTTACTTTATTAATCCTGATAAAGAAAGACTGTTGCCAGTTTAATCCAAATGCTGATGCCCAATGCTCTACACAATTAAACAATGACAATGTGCAGTGCTGGATGGGAAGGAAGAGTTGTCTTGTTTATCCTGGTGGCAATGTCCATTGGTCTCCAGGAGTCAGAGGAGAGTTGCCCTGTTTATCCTGTTGTCAATGTTCATGGCTCTACAGGGGTGAGAGCAGAGTTGTTTTGTTTATCCTGATGACAATATTCATGGCTCTACAGGGGTGAGAGGAGAGTTGTCCTGTGTTTCCAGATGGCAATGTTCATGGCTCTACAGGGTTGAGAACAGAGTTGTCCTGTTTATCCTGATGGCAATGTTCATGGCTCTACAGGGGTGAGAGAAGAGTTCCCCTGTTTTTCTTGGTGTCAATGTTTATGGCTCTACAGGGGCGAGAGCAGAGTTGTCCTGTTTATCCTGCTGTCAATGTTCGTGGCTCTACAAAGGTGAGAGGAGAGTTGTCCTGTTTTTCCTGCTGTCAATGTTCATGGCTCTAGAGGGGTGAGAGGAGATTTACCCTGTTTATCCTGATGGCAATGTTTATGGCTCTACAGGGTGAGAGGAGAGTTGTCCTGTTTTTCCTGATGGCAATGTTCATGGCTCTACAGGGGTGAAAGCAGAGTTGTCCTGTTTTTTTACCTGATGGCAATGTTCATGGCTATAGAGGGGTGAGAGCAGAGTTGTCCTGTTTTTTTACCTAAAGGCAATGTTCATGGCTCTAGAGGGGTGAGAGGAGATTTACCCTGTTTATCCTGATGGCAATGTTTATGGCTCTACAGGGTGAGAGGAGAGTTGCCCTGTTTATCCTGCTGTCAATGTTCATGGCTCTACAGGGGTGAGAGGAGAGTTGTCCTGTTTATTCTGATGGCACTAGAGGGTTGAGAGCAAAGTTTTCTTGTTTTTCCTGATGGCAATGTTTATGGCTCTACAGGGGTGAGAGGAGAGTTGTCCTGTTTTTCCTGATGGCAATGTTCATGGCTCTACAGGGGTGAAAGCAGAGTTGTCCTGTTTTTTTACCTGATGGCAATGTTCATGGCTATAGAGGGGTGAGAGGAGAGTTGTCCTGTTTTTTTACCTGATGGCAATGTTCATGGCTATAGAGGGGTGAGAGGAGATTTACCCTGTTTATACTGATGGCAATGTTCATGGCTTTACAGGGGTGAGAGGAGAGTTGCCCTGTTTATCCTGCTGTCAATGTTCATGGCTCTACAAAGGTGAGAGGAGAGTTGTCCTGTTTAATCTGTTGCCAATATTGGTGAGAGGAGAGTTGCCTTGTTTATCTTGTTGGCAATGATCATGGCTCTAGAGGGGTGAGAGGAGATTTACCCTGTTTATCCTGATGGCAATGTTTATGGCTCTACATGGTCAAGAGGAGAGTTGCCCTGTTTATCCTGTTGTCAATGTCCATGGCTCTACAGGGGTGAGAGGAGAGTTGCCCTGTTTATCCTGCTGTCAATGTTCATGGCTCTACAAAGGTGAGAGGAGAGTTGTCCTGTTTAATCTGTTGCCAATATTGGTGAGAGGAGAGTTGCCTTGTTTATCTTGTTGGCAATGATCATGGCTCTAGAGGGGTGAGAGGAGATTTACCCTGTTTATCCTGATGGCAATGTTTATGGCTCTACATGGTCAAGAGGAGAGTTGCCCTGTTTATCCTGTTGTCAATGTCCATGGCTCTACAGGGGTGAAAGGAGCGTTGTCCTGTTTAATCTGTTGCCAATATTGGTGAGAGGAGAGTTGCCTTGTTTATCTTGTTGGCAATGATCATGGCTCTAGAGGGGTGAGAGGAGATTTACCCTGTTTATCCTGATGGCAATGTTTATGGCTCTACATGGTCAAGAGGAGAGTTGCCCTGTTTATCCTGTTGTCAATGTCCATGGCTCTACAGGGGTGAGAGGAGAGTTGCCCTGTTTATCCTGCTGTCAATGTTCATGGCTCTACAAAGGTGAGAGGAGAGTTGTCCTGTTTAATCTGTTGCCAATATTGGTGAGAGGAGAGTTGCCTTGTTTATCTTGTTGGCAATGATCATGGCTCTAGAGGGGTGAGAGGAGATTTACCCTGTTTATCCTGATGGCAATGTTTATGGCTCTACATGGTCAAGAGGAGAGTTGCCCTGTTTATCCTGTTGTCAATGTCCATGGCTCTACAGGGGTGAAAGGAGCGTTGTCCTGTTTTTCTGATGGCAATGTTCATGGCTCCAGAAGGGTTAGAGGAGATTTACCCTGTTTATCCTGATGGCAATGTTTATGGCTCTACATGGGTAAGAGGAGAGTTGCCCTGTTTATCCTGTTGTCAATGTTCATTGCTCTACAGGGGTGAGAGGAGAGTTGCCCTGTTTATCCTGATGGCAATGTTCCTGACTCTACAAAGAAGAAAGGAGAGTTGCCTTGATTATCCTGATGACAATGTTCATGGCTCTAGAGAGGTGAGAGGAGAGTTATCCTGGTTTTCCTTAATGCAATGTTCATGGCTCTAGAGGGGTGAGAGGAGAGTTGCCCTATTTATCTTGGTGGCAATGTTTATGGTTCTATAGGGGTGAGAGGAGAGTTGCCTTGTTTATCCTGATGGCAATGTTTATGGTTCTACAGAGGTGAGAGAAGAGTTGTCTTGTTTATGTTGATGGCAATGTTCATGGCTCTACAGGAGTGAGAGGAGAGTTGCCCTGTTTATGCTCATGGTTCTATAGGGTGAAAGGAGAGTTGCCCTATTTATCCTGATGGCAATGTCCATGGCTCTACAGAAGTGAGAGGAGAGTTGTCCTGTTTATCCTGTTGTCAATATTCATGGCTTTACAAAGGTGAGAGGAGAGTTGCCCTGTTTATCCTGATGACAATGTTCATGGTTCTAGAGGGGTGAGAGAAGAGTTGCCCTGTTTATCCAGTTGTCAATGTTATGGCTCTACAGGGGTGAGAGGAGAGATGTCCTGCTTATCTTGATGACAATGTTCATGGCTCTACAGGGGTGAGAGGAGAGTTGCTTGCCTGTATGTAATGATGGCAATGTTCATGGCTCTACATGGGTGAGAGGAGAGTTGCCCTGTTTATCCTGTTGTTAATGTTCATGGCTCTACAGGGGTGAAAGGAGAGTTGCTTGCCTGTATATAATGATGGCAATGTTCATGGCTCTACATGGGTGAGAGGAGAGTTGCCTGTTTAACCTGTTTTCAATGATCATGGCTCTACAGGGGTGAGAGGAGAATTGTCCAGTTTATTCTGATGACAATGTTCATGGCTCTAGAGGGGTGAGAGGAGAATTGTCTAGTTTATTCTGATGACAATGTTCATGGCTCTAGAGGGGTGGGAGAAGAGTTGTCCTGTTTATTCTGATGGCAATGTTCATGGCTCTACAGGGGTAAGAGGAGAGTTGCTTGCCTGTATATCATGATGGCAATGTTTAAGGCTCTACAGAGGTGAGAGGAGAGTTGTCCTGTTTATCTTTCTGGTAACATTAATGGTTTTTTCGGGAAAAGGAAAGTTGCTTGTTATCCTGATGGCAATGTTCATGGCCCTTTGGGATTAGAGGATATTTGCCCTGTTTATTCTGTTGGCAATGTTCATGGCTCTGAAAGGGTAAGAGGAGAGTTGCCCTGTTTATGTTCATGGCTCTGAAAGGGTAAGAGGAGAGTTGCCCTGTTTATCCTGATGGCAATGTAAATGGCTCTACAGAGGAGAGAGGAGAGTTGTCCTGCATATCCTGATGGCAATGTTCATGGCCCTTTGGGATGAGAAGATAGTTGCCTTGTTTATCCTGTTGGCAATGTTCATGGCTCTGAAAGGGTGAGAATAGAGTTGCCCTGTTTATCCTGATTGCAATGTAAATGGCTCTACAGAGGTGAGATGAGAGTTGCTCTGCATATCCTGATGGCAATTGGATCTCCAAGGGTAAGAGATATGTTGCCCTGTTTATCCTGATGCTAGTGATAGGAATGTTCATCACTCTTTGGGGCGAGTGGAGAGTTGCCATGTTTATCATGATCAAAGTGATGGCAATGTTCATGGCTATTTAAGGGAGAGGAGAGCTGCCTTGTTTATCTTGATGGCAATGCTTATGGCTCTAAGGGACAAGAGGGGAGTTTTCTGATTTCTGATGATAATCAGTTGTAGAGGGTAAGAGCATTGAACAGCATGTTCTTTATAATAAAAAAAAAATAAAAATAAAAGAAATTCAGAAATACAATTAAATGAGAATATTGAAATAATATTATGTAATTTTGTCAATGTTTGATTTGATTGGTGATAAAGTTCATAATCATAAAGCAAAGAAAATGAATCTAATTTGAGAAAGAATGACCTCAATCCATTTATACCTATCAACAAAATTACAATTCTGACCAAAAAAAATTAAGACCAACATTACATAAAGAATTTAATGGGGGTAGACTGGTTAATAAAACAGGGTTCGTACAGACATTAAAAATCCAATTTTAAGGACTTTTTAGGGTCTTTTCAGGGTCTTATTTGCACATTTAAGGCCTAATCAGAGAAATAATTTTAGCAAAGAAATATTGATACAAAAAAAAAAAAAAAAAATTAATAAAATAATTACTTACATGTCCATAATATTGACACTTGAAGTGGAGGTTTAAGTTGGGCTTTTGAGAGGGCCAGGTACCTTTAAATTGCTCATTTCAACATAACTTATTAATTAATTAATTTATTTATTTTGATCAGTATATTCCCAACCACTCAATATCAAAACACAGACACCAAACCGGCCAAATTCAAGGGGTTTTCAGGGCCTTCAGGATAAATTCAAGGGCTTTTTAGGTTCAGACTTGTTTTTAGGGTCTTTTTAGGGCAAACCTCATAATTCAAGGATTTTTCCAGGCCTGTACGAACCCTGTAAAATGAAGTCAAACAATTTATTACAGTTACAAACTTTGACAAATGTATTTATCATATTTATTCACGATAAGGTGCATATCATTACTTAAGGTTTCAACAAATTTGAAATTATTGGTACCAAAATTTCCAAAATGTGTTTAATATAGTAATTATTAAAGTAATTTTTCACAAATTTATACTAACTAATTACTTTTTAAAAGAATTTCACAGAAAAAAAGCCAATGATGATTTTGGCTACCAGGAATGTAATGAATGTTTCATTATTTGATCAACAATTGTTTATAATGAGCTTCATTTTCCCAATTTTTATCAAAAATTATAATGAAATTTGTTATGAGAATATTAATCATCATGTGACACCTCAAATTTTCATATCCTTCATGTATTCAGTTAGTTTTAAAACAAGGTCACAATATTGATTTTTTTCAACCAGTATAAAAACTTTTTTTAACATCTTTTGGAAAAAAATCAATAATTTTAACCATAAAGTAAAATATTAAAAATTAATTAAATTATTTGTTCAAAATTGCACAAATAAGAAAAATATTCAGCAAAATTGTATTTAAAGGAAATAATTAGTGTATAAAATGTTAAATGCCATAGGAACCAATTTGATTCTATAAATAGAACAAGAACTAGCTACATTCATAAATAAATATTTTTTAAAGCTAAACATGCTTAAAATTATCATCACTTTAGCTTAAATAAAATGAAATTAGTAGCAAAATGTTTAGTGAAACAGATTTAAACAATAATAAATAAACTCGTGCAACGAAATACCACGTTTGTAGCGTAAAATGTATTAAAATTGATGAAAATATTGCTAGCAGACATTATTTTTGCAGGGTCATGAATATTTATATCCAGTCTTGAGCTGATTATAGCGCTGTAGTAGCCCAAATGAAACGCATAAGTTTTTAAGGAAATTGGCCAAATTCGCCAGGAAAAAGATACCATCACATTCCTAAATACTAACTTTTAGCTCCTATTAAAAGAAAAATATGAGAAAACAAGTATTTCAATTATAATTTTGATGATAATTTGAGAGTTTTACAAGTCAACTTACCCATATCAAGATGGCAACATGAAATTAATGCGCATGTGCATGTCGTATCTCGATATGGAAATGTTTTGGTAATAGGTCTCCTGGAAAAACAATTCATATTTTATGAAAATATAAAGAATGGTTTGAAAAATCTAAATGAAATTAAATTCATTTAAAATTTAAACAAATAAAATTCTGTAATCTTAATGAAAAATTGCATGTCAACAATTTTTTTTTCCATTCGGAACGAAAAAAATCATCGTTAAAATTTAAATAGCACAAAAGGAAAAAATCCGAGAGATCGCACCGGTTGTTACGCGCATCCGCGAAACATAACACATGGTGCTACTTCCGGTTGACTGAATATTACAGATCATCGATTTTGACAGCTCAATCAATGTGTAAAATACCAATATCATTAACCTTTTGAACTATGTAAAATAGACAAGAGACATGAAACAACTTTATGTTATTCCGTGGGAAAATCAAAACTATTTCAAATCGGCTTTTAAAAGCTGAAAATAAGAATTTTGTACCAAGTGTACACCAAAAACACAGACACAACTTGAGTGGAATTGTAAAATGAACCACACCATGGATAATAGCAGTAAACTAGTATCAGAGAGCAAAGTGCCAGAATTCCACTGTGGTCCAGGAGATCTGATGGGTCCACTTGGCCTGCTTGTCCAGTTTGCACTGGCTCTTCTTGCCTTCACTTCTTTAATAGGTAAAATAACTTGCATGAAATTCTTTTTGTCATGGGTAATTTCATATTGTTCTTTTTTTGATTGGAAATTCATCCATAAACCTATTCCGATTGCTGTAAATGAATGGGAGAGAACAGTCTCTCCGAGAAGAGAGTGCATGTGTAACAGGTTATTTTATCCTTATAAATATCATGATAATGTTCATGTCATATGATACACAGGGATAATTATCATGTTCACGTCATAAACAGGCACGGTGACCATGTTTATTTCATATAAAGGGATGGTGATAACCTTCATGTCATATACACACATGTATGTTAGTGATGTTCATGTCATATTAAGACATGGTGATCATGTTCATGTCATATAAAGACATGGTTATCATTTTCATGTCAAATAAAGGCATGGTGATCATGTTCATGTCATATAAAGACATTGTGGTAATCTTCATGTCATATACAGACATGGTAATAATGTTCATGTCAAATACAGGCATGGTGATTGTGTTCATGTCAAATACAGACATAGTGATCATGTTCATGTCAAATACAGGCATGGTGATCATGTTCATGTTATATAAAGACATGGTGGTCATGTTCATGTCATATACAGACACGGTGATCATGTTCATGTCATATAAAGACATGGTGATCATGTTCATGTCATATAAAGACATGGTGGTAATCTTCATGTCATATACAGACTTGGTGATAATGTTCATGTCAAATACAGGCATGGTGATCATGTTCATGTCAAATACAGACATGGTGATCATGTTCATGTTATATAAAGACATGGTGGTCATGTTCATGTCATATACAGACATCGTGATCATGTTCATGTCAAATACAGGCATAGTGATCATGTTCATGTCAAATACAGGCATAGTGATCATGTTCATGTCATATACATGTATGATGGTCATGTTCATGCCATATACATGTATGATGATCATGTTCATGCCATATACATGTATGATGATCATGGTTTATTTCATGTGCACATGCAGTGATCATGTCCATGCCATATACATATATGATGATCATGTTCATGTCATATAGGCATGGTGATCATGTTCATTTCCTATTCATGCTTGCCTGACAACTGTTCAGCTTCTTGATCACTTGAGTGTTTGTTAGTAATAATCATTGCTATTTTTTCTGATATAGCATAATTACACACAGACCTTCCAGTGTTGATATGGGACCTTCCAGTCTCAATGTGGGACCTTCCAGTCTCAATGTGGGACCTTCCAAAAATTAAGTCAAAAAGTCCTGGACCTTTCATAGTAAAATATAATTTTGAACCCCTGTCATAATTATTGTGATATCAAATCCTCCCACTCTCTGTGTGATGTAAATATTACTAATACCCTAACAAAATGTCTTGCTAAAATCCTAAATACAGCATCAAACAGGTTAAACTTGTTTACTTGCTTACGGACAATGTTGATGACCAGGTGTTCAGGCACATTTATTGAAAACTATAATACTAAAATCATAATTTTCATCTGAACTCATATAAATATATTTTATGTAATGAAACAATTACTGGTACTAGCTTTATTGTCAGTTAATAAGAGCATATTCACTATTTTAGAACATAATTAATTAATCCTTATATTTACCTCAAAGTCAGTAATTATATAATTGTAGTTCTGGATGCTATTAACAGTTTTCATAATGTGTGGGTTTGATGGTAACCGCTAGCAATTTGTATTGGTTTCACCAGACATTTACATGGCATTTTACATGTTACATAACATTACATTACATTATATTACCGGTACATAGCATTTTATAGTGATATTTTACATGTTTTCATGATGTGATACTTGGTATTTAACACAGCATTTTACATGGTATCTTGCATGACATGTTACATAACATTTTACATTATATAATAGATTACAGATAGTAATGGAGATTTAAATGATATTTTATATAGTATTTCACATATTTTATGTGTATAAATTTTACACAACATTTTATGTACAATTCATCACGACATGCCATTTTACATTTTATTATATAGCAATATATGCTTCGCATAGAAATTAAACGTTAAATCCCGAGGTGTTAGCGTGCAATATATACTGATATTTGCATGCTAACTTTGTTCCAGCCCGAGGTTTCCCGAATCAGTTTTTTCATATTGCACATTTTGTCACATGACGCTGTCGTTTATGACGTCATATGATTGTTGTCGACGTCATCGCTGTGTTGTTTATCATATTGCACTAGTTCTTATATCTATTTACAAGAACTAGCGTAATATTTATGTATTGTACAACAAAATGGTATTTTACATGAAATACTTGACGGAAGTAAACGAAATTTATTTTGCTATATAATAAAAGGATTATTGAACTGATATTGTGAAATATTGTCCCTCGTTGACTCGATATTTGCACTCGCAAGCTTGTGCAAATGTCGAGTCAACTCGGGACAATATTTCACAATATCAGTTCAATAACCCTATAATATTGCTACATGGCATTTATATTGCATTTTACATATTGTAATTTACATGATATAATATACAATGTATGTCATTTTACATAACATTTTACTTATTTTACATGACATATGTATTTTACATGATTTGATACATAGTATTTTGAATTATATTTACATATTTTCCTCATTGCAGTTACATACCACTGTGGTAGCTCAGTTGGTAGGGTTCTCACTCCGTAAGTGGGAGCTCGTGGGTTCGAACCCTGGCTGGGTCTGACCCAAGACTTGAAAGTGGGTAGTGACTGTTCTTTCTCCAAGCACTCAGCATACAAATGAAAGTCACGGTTCTTTCTAATGGGAACTTAAAATAAACAAGGTTCTGTGTCCTGGTATGGGTGGCACGAAAAATAAAATGCTGTATAATGCCATCAGTGCAGTGCACAGGCAAAATTGCTGCACCTTTGCCTATAGCTGATGACGTCTGGATATAAGTGAAATATTCATGGCTGGGATGTTAAACACCATTACTTAACTCAATTCATTGCAGTTATAGAATGAAATGGTTTACATTTATAATTTTAATAAAGTGATTTTTGTTTAAAAAAATTTTGATTGATAAACTTTTTTTTTTCAATTACGTAATTAGTTTAGAGATGTATCATTATTGACTCAGTCTGAAGCTTAAAATTAAAACTTAAATATCAGATTAAACAGGTTTACGCTATCTATAATCATTACAGCTGATTGTGACTGCCTCATGATAAATATTTCAATGTATTGATTTTACGGTAACACATGTTAATACAGATTGTGTTTTATCCAACTCATCTGTGATATGGCATGTAAATATAGGCACAGTTAAACAGTAAACAGGAACATTTAATGTTAAACAAAATTAATGACAAATGTGAAACAAAACAAAGGACAAACAAAAAAAGAAAGAAAAAATATTTATAAAAAAAACCAAGAGACATATTGTTAAATAAAGAACACAAAACAAGATACAATTGTAAAACAAAACAAAGCACAAAATGTAAATGGAAATTTACGGATAATGTAAATGAGGTGTTATTTATATTGATTACTGGTATTTCCATTGAAACCACTAGCGGGTTGACCAATAAAAATTTTTTTGTCCAGATTGGTACATTTCTAGTACACAAGGGTGCCATTTAGGTACTTTTTTATCGTTAAATGTTTGAATTTGGTACCATTTCCATAAAAAAAAAGTCAGAAATTTTAGTACTTATTGAAAAAAACCTTTCTAAATGGGAAAGATCCGCCTAATATGACCTTTTCATTTTATCCATGCATTTATCCATTTTTATGGTACATATCCGCTAAAAATGGATAGTCAGCCTGCACTAGCTGAATATAATCTCTAGTAAGGGAAATCCTTAGTTGATGCACTTAAGTTTTTAAACCTTGTGTTTTGCATGGCCTTCCAAAATCCAGGATGGCTGCCATTTTTATTAATAAAAAATAAACAGAAAAATAACCATTACAGATTTCTTTTAAAAAAAACAATTAAGTTCAAATTTGATATAACAGAAAATAAATGTATGTTCATTTAACATATGTAATAATGAAAAAATGAGAAAATTTTCATTGACCTAAATTTTACTGATTATGCAAATGAGTTCGTTAGTTATTTTAAGTGGATACTTTGGAAATCTTAACTTCTGAGACCACTAGGCCAAATGGAACTAAAATTGCTTAGGAAGATCTTTATTTGGTGGAAATTGAAATTTTGTTTTTGGAATGATTCTCAGAAATCCAAGATGACATGACCATCAATGTTATAAAAAGAAGGAAAAAAACCCAGACAAATGGGAGCCATTACAGATTTATATATCAACCGATTTAGTTCAAATTTTAATTGAGTTGAGTAATGGTGTTTAACGTCCCAGTCAAGAATATTTCATTATATTGAGATGTCACCAGATATAGGCAAAGGTGCAGAAATTTTGCCTGTGCATTGCATTGATGGCATTATACAGCAGTATTCTTTAGCGTGCCAAGCCTATCATGACACAGGACCTCGTTAATTTTAAGTTCCCATCCAAAAGAGCTGTGACTTTCATTCCGTAATGCTGAGTGCATGGGGAAAGAACAGTCTACCAACTGAGCTACTGCAGTGGTTGTTCAAATTTGATATATAGAGAGTGGATGTATAGCCATTAAACATACAAAATAACACATCCTAGTTTATTTAGATCCTGGTTTATTTAGAATTATGTCTGGCATGTATGTCTAAAGTTTAAATACAAATAGTGCCAGCTGAGTGATACAGGTCCTATTGATCATCTTGTTTTCACTGTAAAATTATTTTGATACTGAATATTTTTTGTTTTTCTATTTCAGTAAAGAGGTTTTGTGAGCCTACATATGAAAGAAGACCATGGAAGATTTGGTAAGAAATTAATGTCTTATATTAAATCTATCATAGAGTCTGTCTGTCTCCCAAACATGTACAGGATTTTTCCTTTGGGTTCAAAATTTAGACTGTTCTGCCAGCCAGAGACCTGTAACTTTTCCGTCAGACCTGTATTTTTAAGAAATTCTTCTACATGTTCCTATAGAAAATATTATAATTTGAAATTCTTATAATTAAGAAAGTCAGAAGAAAGATACACTAAAGACAAAGATAGAAGCCTCCATTAAACTTTTAGGAGTACCGGTAACCTGCATTATCTCTGGGATGTTATACATATACTATTTTCAAAAAGGAGCATTAACATTGAACATAAACATTGAACAGTCCTGATGACGGCAGCATAGCTGCTGAAACATGTAGACAAATAAATATCCTACCACAACTGTTCATTCTAGTGTTGAGAACCATTTATTACAATTAATTGAACATAAAAGATATGTCATATAATAAACATACGAGACATTGCTCCACAATGTAAACTGCAAAATGTTTTAAAAGTTGCTCTGAGTGCAAATAAGTACAAGGAAGACTATAAAAATCACTTGCATATCCTGCAAATACAATCAAATATCTTAGATTAATTTTTAGGGGTAAATAAACTTCATCGTATCATTGCTAATAGCTGAAAAACTGCTAATGTGATGTTAAACAACATTACCAGCAAGCAAGTTTTACAAGTTAAATAAACATTCTGTGTATATTTTGTCTGTTTTATGTTTTCAGGTTTTTCGATACATCGAAACAAGCCTTAGGAGCTGCTGTTATACATTTTGCTAATGTTTATTTAGCCGACATGTTCACAGGAGATCCCTGTACTTGGTATGTAATGTTTTAGTGTAAATAATTCCCAAATCACAGGAATGTTATAAAATCATAAACTTTAACTCTACAAACTATCTAAATGCTACCAGGCTTGACTTACTTGACTTATTCCTCTTGATTCCCTGGGGAGCAAAGGGCCGCAACAACACCAGGCTACATGTGCCCATACTTTTGAAATAATGTGTTTGTTTATTTACATTTCAGTTGTTGGATTATGATATCTGTAAAATTCATTAAAAGTGCAATGCAATTTGATGTAATTTACATTTAAGTCCTTGGTTATGGTATCTATTAAATCCACTAGAATTGTATTGCAATTTGACAATATTCAAATAATAAAGAAAGTTGTAAAAAAAGGTTTGATAACCAAATGAAAATCAAATAGCTTACATTGTTCATTTTATTGAAGGTATTAAATCATCTAGTCTGTCAATTTGAAATCTTCAAAGCACCCTAAGTGCATATCATAGCAAGAGACTAGATGTCCCTAGCCTTGCAAATTGAACAGTATTGTAAGTGAACAAGTAAAAAGTAGTACCATTTTGCTAACAAAATTGATTTTTATTAACCCTTCCCCCACCACCACACGACAAGGTAAAGGGTGTATGCTAGAATCATCTTGTTCGCCATTTC
Organism: Anadara kagoshimensis; assembly: GCA_021292105.1. Classification (NCBI taxonomy): domain Eukaryota; kingdom Metazoa; phylum Mollusca; class Bivalvia; order Arcoida; family Arcidae; genus Anadara; species Anadara kagoshimensis. The sequence goes on from CM037862.1 coordinate 53,034,672, forward strand.
TCCTTCTGTAAGCATTATATATATAGGAGGTTTATTTGGTTATGCATGTTCCAATAAGCCAGCTTCACCGACAGTTTTAGATAAAATTGATTTTGCTGTAAAACTTGTATTTTTGTGTATTTTTAGGTATTTTATGAGCTTCCTGTTAGATTCTACTATAGGTTTAGTTGTTATATATTTAGGACTTAAATTTACTCAAGTTCTAGTTAGAAAGTACAGCTGTGATTCATTAAAGTTTGGGGAATATGGTGAGTATGGACTAGAAGGACACATGCTACCTACATTTAAGTAGATGTACATCACATGTTTTAATGTTCATTTCCCAAACTAGGAATTCCCCGAGTGCCTATTAAACATAGTGTATCACATTTTAATTTCTTAAAACCCATTGGATCTAGTATGTCACATGTTCATTTCTTACAAATCTATTGGATCTAGTACATAACATGTTCATTTCTTACAGATCAATTGAATCTTATTCATCACATGACTGTTTCTTGCAAGTCCATTGGATCCAACACATTACATAGTCACTTCTTGGAAGAACATATTAGATGTTCATTTCATGGAAATCTGTTGGATGGTCATTTGTGATTGATAAAATATGCAACTACGGTTGAATAAGAGATTTCTTTTACAACAGGGTCTCAATTTTACCCATGAAAAAATCAATGTCTTCAAAATCCTAAATCTTCAATTTTAATACTGTTTTATACATGTATCATAACAAAACAACTGCTTTTCCATGTAAGTTTGGAGACTAAGATACTACTTTGTAAGTTGCCTGTAAAATTCTAAACCTAGATGATAAATTGTGGAAACACAACTGCTTTTCCGTGAAATCCAAGAAACTTGGATACTAATGTCGGATGTTAACTGTTAGTGTTTACTTTTTGTATTGACAGGTAACCCTGCACAGTGTAATGCCTGGGTCGGTCAGTGTGGACTGTATATATTGGTCATGATTGTAGAAAAAATACTGATGACGTTGTTGGTGTTGTTTGATTTCTGGAAAGCTGTAAGTAATAAAAAGTGTCAAAATATCCATAAAACTGTCTCATCCCTACAGTTCAGTTGGATTGGTCTTTTGAACCAAAACAGGCCTTGGTGGCTGCAGGGCACAAACCATGTGCTTATGGATAACCTCTCACTCTCTTGGTTCAAATACCTCTCAGGCAGATTCTAGTATAAAGAAGTTTGACAGTTCACTTGCCAAAGGTTGACGGTTTTCTGTTTGCACTCCTGTGTCCTCCACCATTTCTGAACTGACAACTTCGAAATGAGTGATAGAATCATTACTGGGGCGTAAACACCATAACTTTACTCTGCTCCATTCTTAGGTTGGTCCAAAAGTCAAAAGAAACAGGATTACCAGTGTAAGTTTAAAGTTCCTGATATGACACTTGCAAAAGTTTTTTCATAAACAAAAATCTGTTCCTCTACCCCTGTTTATACAGAGGTAGACACTCTACCCCTGTTTATACAGAGGTAGACACTATACAAGTTTTACTGAAATAATTTTTCTTTATTTCTAGGTGCGTAAATTTGTGATGTCACCAATCAAGGATCCACATATAGAATTGATAATTGTTATGTTTGTTATACCAGTCATAGTTAATGTAAGTGATCCTATAGATTTAAATCATTTATGTTGAATACCATGAGACATATTGCTGCTATTCTAATTGTTATTCAGCTTCTTCACTCTTTCTTGACGTTTGTCCAAAGCATTTCTTGGAGATGGCTTGCTTATTAAGATAAATTTAAAAACCATAGGAATAATAATGGGTTTAGTTGTGCCATCTTATATTTGTTTTTGTTTAACCGAAGTCCATTTGGCCCATTTTTTCATTAATTGATTGAAAACTTTGCTGGTATAGTAGACAATTAACTTTTATGGCTTGGCTTGATACTACATGTATGATGATAAAATTTGTGATAGTCTAGGTTTTAGACTTGGTTTGAAAATTCATACAATTAAAATCGAGTTGACATGGCATGTAATTACTTATAATAATAGATGTACTGATAATCTATTTAATAAATTATGGGTCCATCCAATTAAAGGGAGATAACTTTAATTTACATACAGTGAATCATTAGATGAAAGAAGTGTTGGGAAAGATGATGGTCTGTATCTGCTTGTTAATTTAATTAATTAATCTTTTTTCATCCTTTTATTGCAGGCCTTTATATTTTGGGTGGTGGATAATTTCTTGAAGAGGAAAATCAAAGGTACAAAGACAATATATGTCAGTGATAATGACCATAGTGTTAAATATAATAAATCCAGAGAACAGGTGCTCTGTTATAATAAAATAGAAAAGGCTGAAGACTTTGATACAGATCTGTTAGGTTCTACAGATGAGGAATTTGATCTGCGCCATCGAAACTCCGACGGAACAGAAAGACTGCTGGCATAACATCAACCGAAACAAGGGTACTACAACATTATGCTTGTATACTTGAAGTAACAGTTAAGTTCTAAAGATAAATCGTTATTGCTATGAACCTTGAAACTCAGACAGTACAGAATGACTGCTGATGTTACAATAATTAAAACATGATTACTACTTGTATTATGTAAACATGGTTATTTATGCGTGGGGATAATTTTCACCAATTTGGCAAATAAAACAATATCAAGAAAATATGGTTCCTTTTGCGTGGGGATAATATTCATCATTTTGGCAAATAAAATAATATCACAAAAATATGTTTATTTTTGCGTGGGGATAATTTTCACCACTTTGGCAAATAAAATAATATCACTAAGATGTCCAACACTTGAAAATTAAAGCATTTTACCAGTAGACGGTACACATGGAAAAATCGTGAAAGAAATTCCCTATGCAGTGTTCATTCTAGAAGGGGCCATTATTTTCCCCAAATGACACTTTATTTAAGGTCCTAGTGGGCCATATCTAACATTATATGAATGCAAATATTTTGATGTTATAATGTTTTAGAGGAGAGTTTTTGAAAATGGCCCCCACTGAAAAATCCTAGATTGAACACTGCCCATGTGAAATGATCAGAATGACAAAATTGTGAAATAAACTACCAGCGAAATTAACCATGATTACAGTTATTATATGATTGTTATAATGTTTTAGAGGAGAGTTTTTGAAAATGGCCCCTACTGAAAAATCCTAGATTGAACACTGCCCATGTGAAATGATCAGAATGACAAAATTGTGAAATAAACTACCAGCGAAATTAACCATGATTACAGTTATTATATGATTGTTATAATGTTTTAGAGGAGAGTTTTTGAAAATGGCCCCTACTGAAAAATCCTAGATTGAACACTGCCCATGTGAAAGAATCAGAATGACGAAGTTGTGAAATAAACTACCAGCGAAATTAACCATGATTACAGTTATTATATGATTGTTATAATGTTTTAGAGGAGAGTGGTCCCTACTGAAAAATCCTAGATTGAACATGCCCATGTGAAAGGATCAGAATGACAAAGTTGTGAAATAAACCACCAGCATAATTAACCATGGTTACAGTTATTATATGATTGCATGTGTACTTTATGTAGGTTAAATATACTCATTATTGTGTATGTGTACACTTTGAAGTCCCAAATAAAACCAGTCTCAGTAACTATGTATATTGTATTAAATGTTATGGTTTTCTCTTGCTTTAACAAGCTTTGATGTTACCTTTCCAATGGCAGAGCCTAGATAAATCACACTTCTGTTTGTTCAGATGAATAAAAATCCTTTTGAGACAAGTGGGTTTTCCCCGTCACTTTTCAATGATTAACAGTGCACAGAGAAGAGATTGTGTGAGAAGTAAAATTTTAAGTGCCGCTAGGCACCATAAATGTGCTCGGTCATAATAACAGTATATGTATATAGAACAGCAATACTAGGTATGCTTTTTGAACATGAACTACTGTTATGAGCTTGTATATCTTCTGGTTATGGCCTATATCAGTGAGACTGGTGATTGGTTATTGCCAAATTGCTGAGATATGAAATAATGTTTAATTCTTGTGAAATGGTTTTATTTTTTATAAACAAATTTTGTGATACTGGAAGAAATACAATCAATTTTGCCCTAAAAGTCAGCTATATTAGGAATTATCTTGCTTAAAATGCAAGCATTTATCATGTATTATTTAAACAATGTCTGCCTAAATAGACTAGTCCTTTATGGTTATAATACTAGCAGCTTTATCTTTAGATACCTCATCAATTCTTTTACTTTTTGTTTTGTTGCTTTTTTATAGACACCAAAAATTTTGAAACATTTGTATATTTTTTGAAATAGTTCGTAAGTGCAATACTATACCATAATTCAATTTCATAGACACAAATAACTGTCTTGAAGTTCACATAAGCAAGGCATTAATGTCTTCGGCACATAAGTGTTAATACTGCCATAATCATGTTGTATTTGGGATTCTACTTAATCTTTCAGGTCTATATATGTATAATAACACTTTATTTTAATAATTGTCATGTACTTTGTTCTTGGTAAATGATATATCTTGAAGAGTCCTAATACTAGTATGGGAGGAATTTTTGTCTTGGTACTTTGTTCTAGATGAATTATATATGTGGAAGAGTCCTTATGTTCTTAGTTCATAATGTTTCTGAAAGCTTTGAAGAGATATTATACTTTTTCATAGCACACAAGGCAGGGCAGTACACTGTACAATAATGTTTTTGCCACATGGTCCTGATATATTGTTTATTGATTACAATTGCATTTAACATACCGACTACAAAAAGATCCTGGAACTTGTTTACTTTGACGATAACTTCCATCTGAACAAAGTAATCATTAATCAAGTTTTAAAGTTTACTTTTGAAATATGCACTTGTCCCAAAGGACAAGTATAAAGATTGCTGAACTTGTCCGTCTGCAAAACTGACTGTTACCGGACAAGCGGATAAACCTTAATGTACTGCCCTACAAGGTTTTTAGTTTCAGAAGACTATTCATGTACTTGATAAGTTGTACACAATGGCTATTTGTGTCTGACTTTATTTTTTGTTCATCTTGTGCTAAATGTTATTTATTTATTGTTTGTGCCATTTAACAGTTTGTTTGTTTTGTTAGTATTTATTTGAGGTTCTTACTTGAGAATGAGTAACCAGTAGGGACATTGACATACATGTACTGAGAGGTTCATACTTAATTGAGAATGAGTAATTAGCAGGGACATTGACATGCATATACATGTACTTTGTTGGTATTATAAGCAGTTTACTGAGAGGGTCAAACTTAACTGAGAATGAGTAATCGGCAGATATGTTGACATACCTAAGTACATGTATTTTTGATTATATGTTAAGCAGTTTAATGAGAGGGTCATACTTAACTGAGAATGAGTCACCAGCAGTGGTATTGACATATCTGAGTATTACAAGCAGTTTACTGAGACTGGCTTTACTATTATTTTGTCTTAATCAGATAAATCAGGTACATCTGAAAACTGCTGTTTGTCTGTGAGTATAAAATGAGATGATGCTTGTACAGATAGAAAAAAAAAATTTAGCAAGGAAAATTTTCATATAAATTGTTTATATTATTGCTTGTATGGATTGAAAAATAATATAGGCCTAAAGATTTTTCTTTGTTTTCAGTATTTATTTATTTTATTTGTTTGTTTATGTATATTAAATTTCAATTGTTTATGTATCCACACTAAGACTAACATTTAAGAGTAGCAAAGTTGCCAAAAACTTTGAAATTATGATAATGTCTAAGTACAGTTTTAGATTAAGAAGGTGACTATGTTTGCATTGTTTGTACGAAACACTTTGAAGAATTTGGAAATAACAAATTCAGCGACGACGCTGTTTAGGATTTAATGGTTTCCATTGAAAAACTTAAGATTTAACAAGATTATTTTTATGTCTCGTAAATATAAATGTAAAAAAATTTACAAAAGCATTTTTAAGATTTTTCAAAACTGGTTGAAAAATATGTTAAAACTTAAAGCATAATTAAAGAGACTTGACTTTGACTCTAATAGATAAGCAAGTTGCCATTGTCAATCAAGATTTATAATTTGTATATTTTAATAACCAAAAACATTGTATTTCATGACCACCAATAGATTTTATTTATTTATTTTATGCATATCTGATTGTTTGTTTGTTTTTAGTTAATTCTTTATGTTGGACAGTTAGTTATAAATGATGAATCATAATGGTCAAAATAACTTGGTTCAGTACCTTCAGTGCTTTGATTACAATCTGATTTTCACTTTGAAACATTTCTATAGAGACCACTCTGGTGACCTTGATTGAAGTTCCAACAATTGTACTCTTATTGCCTTGATTTATAATATTTTTTACCAAAACTGTGATACTTCCCAGTGCCGCTAGTATGTGAAATGAACCAGTTTCCTTGTTTTCCCATTAGTATTCCCCTTATTTTTGTTAAGCATATTACATGTGTATGTTGAATCTCCCTCTGTTGTTATTATCCTGAATCCAATGTTTAGTTGACACATATCATTATTTTATCAGTTCTTAAAGTTTTAGTTATCATTTCATATCATTTACCATATACCACAGTCATATCTTCAATTTTGTTCAGTTTTCAGTGGCATATCAAATATAAAATAAATTTTCTGTTTAGTTGTTAATGTTAAAAATGAATTTTATCGGACATAAAATTATTCTAACTAAGAGTCTTGCATGAAGAAAGCTAATCCAGTTTTCTAAACCAGCAAGCAAAGGAATTTAAGCTAACCAGTAATTTTCAAGAACGCCTTCAAAATTGTTTTACTTTTACTTCATTAACTCAATCAGATTTGTAAAATAGCCAGCAAGGAAATTTCAGCTGAATTTTCAAGAATTTTTTTATCTGGGATGAGGAAAGGCAAGTTCCATTCTTTTTGCTCTAAACATAGTATTGTAAAGATACAGGCACATACAGTTAAGAAAAATGAATAATATTTTTGGAGTTAATTTATCTACACCTCACTTATATACCTCATTTATTCTGATGTAAGCCAAAACATTTCTACATCTTTATTATGTTCAGTCAAAGTATTCTTATTTTGACTTTGTATTCAGCACCAATAAACTGTAATATGCTGGTTAATTTTATAAAAATCTATATTGATACACACCTCATTTTTTCAAGCCCAAAGTGATTTTGTCTGTTTTATAGCTTATATATATTATAAAACACTGCCAAAGTTTTGTGTCTATCTTTTCTTTTAGTTTGATCAGTATTTGTGTATTAACATTTTCTTGTGTTTCTTACTATTTTTCATGTAATATAGTTAATTTCTTTTTATGGAAACAAAAAAAAATTATAATGTTAACACATGGATCAGGACTACATGTGTATATATACCGGTATGCATGATTACACCAGGACTATATATACACGTGTACACTAGGGCAGTATACATGTGCACACACACACAAACACACGGAATGTACACAAGGGCTGTATACATTGAGTACACATGTCCTCTATATACAGGGCTAAATATACATGTGTACACACACAAACACCCATACACACACACACACAGATATGTGTTCTCTATATACAGGTCTAACATGTTTAGGATTAATTAATGGATCCCACCTGTGTACCCGTGATGGATACCTTTAAAAAAATTTCTATTAGTCACAGAAAACAATCTAAAACAAGCATATTTCTGAGATAACATAATTTTTACTGAAAAACAATAAAAATCACACATTTCAATTCCAATGATAAAAAATAATTCTGCACAAATGTGAAGGGACATCAGGAGTAATGCATGATAACTTATGTTTTCACATTATTAGCTGTGTTGAAAATTCTTTCTTAATTATTTGTACTCAAAAGATGCTAAACAAATGGCATGGTTAACATAAAATAGTAAGTGAAATGTCAGTATTAGATTAATGAAAAAGCGAGTGAAATATCCATTATAAATTATATTTTCATCAAATCTTAACTCTACCAAAATTTATTTTAATTAACCCCAAAACCAATGATAATGTTACATCTTCATTATTTATATGCCTTTTAGTTCACTTATGACGTACCTTTGATTAATAAACTTTTTGTTAGTATTGTGTTACATTTTGTATTGGCATTATTTTCATATACTCTCATTAATTAAATCTTTAAATATCCAAGCATTTTCTGAATTAATATATCAATCAGTATCTTGTCTCGAAATCCAAAATTTTTTAATTTTTTTACCTATATATGTTCTATATTTTTACTAAACTTTCATATTTTCACTTTGTGTTGTTGGTCAAGTATAAATTTTGGTATCATTTCCTTATTTGATTGTGTTCTCTTGTATTCCAATACTATGATGAAAAGCTATATTTTTCACTTTTTTCTGTCATTTCAAGGCTTATTCATTACTTTTTTGTGTCCCGACTCTACCCTTCATGCATGAGATTTTTTTTAAAAAGTGATTGATTTTTTGGTATCATTTTCTTATTTGATTGCGTTCTCTGGTGTATATTTATATGGTGAAAGCTATATTTGTCACATATTTTCTGCCATTTCAAATTTTGTTCATTACTTTATTTTATGTTCCCTACCCTTCATGCATGAAATTAAAAACGTGATTGATTTTATGAAATTAAAATAGATCCACTTTATGGACTGGATCTATATCCACTTTGAGTACAGATTTTTCTTTTGGTCTAAGTGACCCTAGCTTTTTACAATGACAAAGTTATTAGAAGCCAAACTTAAAAAAATGTAAAAAATATAGTCCTTTAAAAAGTTTTCCTAATATTGGTTGCTTTTTGAAAGAATTTCTCAGAAATTATAAGTCAGTGGTGATTTTGGAATGGGAAAGTAGGGTACTGCAATCTCTATTTTGTCTACCAGGAATGGAAAGGTAGAGTGACTGCATCAGAAAAAGATATGATGTTTGTTTTTGATATCTCATTACATATATTCAAACAATTGTATAAGGCGTGATATGTTTTACTCAACTGATCAGTGGATATTAAACAAACCTTGTTACCATAGTTATAATTAGTTATTATAATTTTTCGCCTTTTAATTAAAATATGATGACTATATATGTGACTGAATGATAGCGATAATAAACTTTATTTTAATTTAATTACTTTGTTAATTGTTTTGTTTATATGCCCAAATGTCTTAAAAACTGGGTTATAAATCACAATGGATCTTTCCTTCTAGGTTCAAATGCTGCTATGTCAAATCATATTATGACAAAGTTTGATGTAAGTGACAAAATTTTGTCTGGGACGTAAAGAACCAATACGTAATCCTTGTTAACATTCTTTCCTGAAATTATTAAAAACAAACATATCCATGTCCGAATTACAATACAGAAGCAAAGTAAAAAGTGAAAAGTTAGGTTGAACATGAACTTTCACCAGGGAAGTAAGCACCTCCTGTATAGCTAGCTATACTTGCATCAAAATTGAGTGAAAAGAACATGGAACAATGTGACGTCAAATGTATCTAGGACAATCCTGGTCACAGAGACATCAAACTTATCAACGACGGCCATAAAACTGATGACGCTTGGCTTGCAATACCCCTGGGTAAACAATTGATTTTAAAGACCTTGCCTCATTCGAATTTCACGTAATGGAACGTGAAAAGCTCTACAAAAGCGTATTAATTGTGAAACAAATACACCATAAAAAGTTATGTCTTGCCTTTGTTATGTCTTGCCTTGGTTTTTCAAAATACGTACCCAAGAACTCAAGATTTCATTTTAAAGGGAATCTTAAATTTATGAGAAGACATTCAATGTTAGACAATAAGTTTCATTTGAAATGTTTATCTAGTTGATCAGTATAATTTTTTCAATATGCCAAAGTACATTTATATGCAAGCAACTACACTCCCATATCCTTACAGGTTATTCTACATTGTTATTAATTTAATTATATTTGTGATAATGTTAAGATATGGTTGAACATAAAGATGTTAGATGTTCTTTAATATAATTTTCAAGAGCTCGTTTTTAATAATTTAACTGCAACATAAAAATACCAATCACTTCAGGTCATTCAAATAGGTTTTAATTTGTACAAACCGTGCTTTTGGGGCCTTTATGATTTAGAGGTATGTCTACGGGTTTGTTCAAATCTCAAATAAAACGACATGTCCCAGGCCCTCAGATAATTTGAAGCTTTGGGCAAAGTACCTTCAGGATATGTGTCTGCTAGTGCAAACAAAAATATTGTGCTTGCAGGAATTGTTAAGTATTAAATGCTATATTAATTTCTACTTTTTTATGTTCATTTAGGTAGGCGACCTATATGTCCTTAGGTCACTTGTTCTGTATTCTTTATAACTTTTATTGCATTATTGTTTCCCTGATTTATGAATAAAACTGAAATATAGTGACATAAATGAAACAATACTATACAAACATATTCCATCGTTTTATTATGGTAGAATCCGTATGTTAGTTAATTGCGATTGGAGTTTACATCAGACTGGGCATTAAAATCTCGTTTAAATATAAAGAGGAATGAAAACCATTGTTTTGAAGAAAGATTTAGAACCCCGTATTGCCATGGTTACTTTATCGAAAAATCAATATTAATGTAATTAAAATCTAGGTTTTAAATACAGACTGGCATCTTTATGTTGTATTGTGTAACATATCTGTAAGACATCCACTGCCATCAATATATTTCCAAGTATTTAGGTTACCCTAAAAGAAGACAGACTTGGATGAAAAAGAATTTTATTTTTGTCTGTAATCAAAATTTAGAATAAAAGAAACATAGAACAAATGGACTTCGCACCATACTTAATGGCCGTCTAGTGTTGTAAAATTAAAACTGGTATAATATGTAATTTAAACTCCTGAGCCGATATCTCTGCTGGTGGCTGGTGCCCCGAGGATATCACAAACTCAGTAGGCAATAATTTCGTATTGCTGTCAGAAATATACTATAATTGTCTAAATTTCCTGCAAGTTAAAATTTGAAATTTCTCAAAAACTAAGGTATACTCCCTCATGCAAAGTATTTCCTTAGTTTAATTTGGTAAAGTATATTTTGGTCCTTTGGGTAGCTTTTCAACATCTTCAAAATAATTTTGGTTTTATAATTTTGGTCCATTGCCGGTATTCCGAAACGGCCGTCTAGTGTTGTAAAAAAAATTAAAACTGGTATAATATGTAATCATAAAACTTTTGAAGGGTCTTAATAAGCCATGACTTGCAACAGTTTTTCTCCCTTGTATAAAGTTCCCGAAGTGGGAACAAACCCTGCCTTAATTTAATAATATATTTGACGTCCAACAGTTCCTTTCACCTCAGTGACGGGTGTAGCTAGCTAAACAGGAGATGCTTACCCTTCCGGGGCACCCATGCTCACTTCCGTGGTGGAAGTTCACGGGTTTAACTTGTGTTTCAAAGTGTTTACTTTCCTTCTAGATTGTGATTTGAACATTGGTTAGTATGTTTGTTTTTGACTGAGACAGAAATACATCATAAACCCGAGAAGCAGGCTGCATAGAAATGGAAAGCTGACAAAAGAAATATGAGAGTTACCACATGGGCTTGATCAATTTGCCAAATTTGCCAAAATTAGCATAAATAATTGTAAAATGAGCCTTTTATAGAATGATACCCTATAAATTGAATGTAGCACATTTTGGCAAAATTTGCAGAAACCAGTGTCATGTCGTTTATCATTTAATTTATCATGGAATTTCAAATGTAGCCTTTCTTTGGCGTCAACCTATTGAGGCACTAGTTCAAACCAAAAAACAAACATGTCCATGTCCATGTACCATTCACTATCCAAAAAATATATGCCTGTGAAAACTGGCGAATTTAGTTAAACATATGAACTTCCACAAGGGAAGTAGGCCAGTGCTTCGGAAGGACAATCGTCTCTTGACTCAGGGATATTGCAAGCCTAGGCTTATCAAGGCCCTCAAAAAGTCTTATGGTCGTCATTACAGTATTGTTGATAAGTTTGATGTTTCTGTGTCCAGGATTGCCCTGGATATATTTGACGTCTCATAGTTCCATGTTACTTTCACACAATTTTGATTTAACACGTGGCGGTTGTAGCTAGCTAAACAGGAGGTGCTTACCCTTCCGGAGCACCCGGCCTCACTTCCCTAATGGAAGTTCACGTGTCTTACCTAACTTGTCAGTTCCAACGTTTTTACTTTGCTTCTGGATTGTGATTCGGACATGGATTAGTATGTTTGTTTTTGATTATATAGCTACACGTTCAGTATTGGATATGAAATGAACACAGGACTGTGAAAATACTAATATATCCAGGATAATTTTGAATATAGAGACATCATACTTATAAACAATTGTGATGACGGCCATGAAACTATTTGAAAGCTTTGATGACCCTAGACTTGCAATATTCTTGTGTCAACGATTTTTTGTAAGCTCTACTCTTGCTTATTAGTTGTGAAACAAATACACCATAAGTAGGTGTAGCAGGTATACTGCATAAAAGATCAGTTGGTGATAAAAATTAAAATCACGTTTAAAATATAATGCAAATATAATCTTTCCTCTTGGGTGTCATAATTAATATTTAAGTCCAAATATGATGCAAAATTTATAAAAATCAGTCTAATCTTTTATTTCATGTTCAATAGGATAGATAGTATTCACACATTCTCAAAATTTAGGATTATTGAGAGATAGAACGTCATCTATATATCTGTATGTGAAATTGAGTGAAATTGTCCCATGTTTTAACAAGATTATGCATAAATTCTGCCTCATTCGAAAGCAACAAAGGGTAGAAAAGTTGTTCCCATTGGTATACTGCTTGTTTATTGGAAAATTATATTACCAAACACAATACATGCATGTTGTCTATCAAAACTAACATTTTTCAGTATACCAAGTATTTTTGTATGTCAAAATAACAATAATCCGTGTTCAGCAGTAAATATTTGTATCTTTGCTTTTTGTAATAAAAAATCATAAATGTTAAAATTTGCAAAATTTAACCGATATTTAAATTTTTATGAAAATATGGCTGTTTTGTATATATCGAGATGATAAGAATAATGACTATCCAGGAATTCCATGAAAGGTACGTATTAAAAAAACCTCAAACCTACTTATAAAAGGGTTTAGTTTCATAATTGGAATCTACTTGATATATAAATTAGATATTTAGTTTAGATATTTAGTTTAATGACTATCTATGATTTAAATTTTGTATCATTTATGGACTTTTGTAAGAATTAAAGAATGTACCTGTCATACGATGCTATTATATGTATAAGATCACAGTGACACGTGATACCCCATTGAATACACCATATCTAATTAAACCATAAGGTCTTAAGCTCTTAAAAAAGACATTATTTTGTACTAGTTAAATGCTTTGTTCAGACTACAAACTAACTGGAGCATTTAAACGCATTATAAATAAACACAGACGGTGTATAGCGGTTGACCGATTGGTAATAAACATGGCGTATTACGGGTAAACAAATAACTGATCTAAACCACAACAAAATAATCCTGAAGTAATATTAATTCATTCTTGTTTGAGGTAAGTATCTATTTAGTTTAAAACACAACACGCTTTATACGTAAATATTTTGTTTGTGGTTATGTATCAGGGTTTAATGATTGCAAACCGCGAGGGTGTAATTACTGCTTGTAATTCATAATTTGGGTTACCAGACGTTGTCTCTATAACCAATTGTTGTCTTTTTTCAGAGATAGACGTGGTTTTTTTCATGATTTGATATTTTTAGAAGAGGAATGCTTTCGTCAAAATGCTTAACATACCGCAAGGCTACATGGAAATTTTAAGTTTATTTAGTTTTTTAATGTATAACATAAGACTCATTATGGTTATTGACTATCAATAATTATTTTGAATGAAAAGCAAAATTATGTCAACGAAATGAAATTTTTTAATCACACACACATACATCGTGATAAATATATTTTAACACGCGTATAGTCGAACTTTGTAGTACAATGAAATGAAATTCGAGACCCTTAAAATATACTACATTGTATTATAAAAAGACTTGAAAATCGTTTCATGTTTCTGAATAATATATATAAGCGATCCTATTGGCTATATAAGTAACTTGATTTTTTTGTCGCAGAATGTGATTACAGATTTATATTATGTCCATTCGTTCGTCCGTTACACACGTGTTTTCGAAACTATTTTTTACATGCTAATGCTCAATGTGAAATGTTTTTAATTTTACGTTTGCAGGTAGGGTCTTTTTATTGCCTAAGCAAAACTTTCAGAATAGTTAAAATATAGATTATGATATACAGTTACAAATATGTCGTAGATATAACATTCCAACTTTAATGATAGATTAAGTCATGCTCAGTTAAACACGGAATTTGCGACTATTTATTTATGTTTTTAAATGAAATGCTTTGGATTTAGAAAAATTAAGAAATCATTCTAAATTGACTTCGATGGTAAAGACTATAAATATAGAATTACTCCAGACGTGTTACTTGATACTGGTACACATGTGAATTATACGTGCTAATTGATACCGGTACACATGCACTCGTAAATAAATACGTTTGTCATAAATTATACATTTACATCCCTGGTTAATGTCACTGTAATTTAAAATTAAAAAACATTTGGTCACGTTAGCTAAGCCACTTTTGCTAGACTCCTTGTAAGAGCTGATCAAAGATTTATACTTTATCTGGAGAGAAAACTGTTGCCAAATCATTCAACTCGACATACAGATATATATATATATATATATATATATATATATATATATATATATATATATATATATATATATATATATATATATGACGTTGTATGTCTTAACAATCCTAAATTTGGAGACTATGTGAATGTCATCTATCCTAGTGGGCTTGAAATAAAAGGCACGACTGATTCCTCAAGTTCTCTTATACCTGAATTATGACGCCCACAAAAGGCTACATTTGAAACAAACGCGATGACTTCAATTTTTCTATTGTCAACTTTCCTTTTCTATGCAGCAATATACCTGATTCTCCTGCTTATGGTGTATTTGATTCCCTGGTGGAAATTCATGTGTCTAACATAACTTGTCTGTTCCAAAGTTTTTATTTTGCTTCTGGATGTGATTCGCACATGGATTAGTATGTTTGTTTTTGATTAACTGAAACAAATAGAATTAGAATTGGTTAATTGTATTTTCTGTAAATAATATAAAATAAACCTTCAATGACAAAGTTGCAAGTCGAAAAAAAAAATGAACAAATGTGCACGTGTGCATGGTCTCGGGTGCACATGAAAGTCCACGGAGGTTTTATTGAATTTAACATTATGCAACTATTATTAACATACTCTATCGAAAGCGACGTGTTCCAATTTTCAGATGATCAAATAAGAAAATGGGTTGGATAACACTTGCAATGTTCCTTCAGTGTATGGCAGTCCAATATAATGTAGAAGCAGACAATATCAGACACAGAGCACGAAAACAAGGTAAGGAAGAGAGAGAGAGAGAGAGAGAGAGAGAGAGAGAGAGAGAGAGAGAGAGAGAGAGAGAGAGAGAGAGAATAAATAATTATTAATGGGATTGACATTGTCTTAAACAATGAAGACAAATATATTTACAGTGCATATATTAAATAATATTATATAAAATGTTAAATAAAATTTATTTTCATCCCGTGTTCTTTGTTGCTCGAACTATTGCCAGCATGATGATGATGGTGATGATGATGGCGACGATTAATTGATTGATTCAGATTTAGGGATTCAATTTTATTAGATACCTCATAATTAAATATCATTTCATTTTAGTTAGAGATAAGATTCATTCTCTAAAATCACTGTTCGCGTTTACGTCCTCCTAGCTAAACCCGTTGCGTTTGTAATCAAAATTTAGTGAAAGGAACATGGAACTATGGGACGTAAAATGTATCCAGGGGAACCCTGGACACAGAGACATAAAACTTATCAACAATACTGCGATGACGGCCAAGAAACTTTTGAGGGCCTTGATAAGCCTATGCTTGCAATGTCCCTAGGTCAACAGTTTATTTGTAATCAGCTTGCTTTATAGTTCCTGTAGTGGGTATAAGCTCTACCGTAGCTGATTAATTGGGAAACAAATACACCATAAGCAGAAGATTTCAGCAATAGCCAAAAAAAAAAAAAAAACACAATTATTATTATTATTATTATTATTATTATTAAATATTGATACATAATCTGTTATCATGTATCTGGTATATCCAATATTTTTCAAATGCTTCTTACTGAATAATCTGTATATGTTGTTGTTCTTTTACAGAAAAGTATATAGAAAAAGACATTTGTAGATCGTGGTCACCTTCTGTTCACATCCCAACTCAACATAGTCTGGAAGTAACAGTTAGATTTAACGGTTTCTGTCATCACCTACCATTATTCACTCCTGTTGGATTCACCTGGGCTTTTGACGTCAAACACAGTCCTAGTATACCAAACACAGAAAAAGGTCGCTTGGAGAGTTTTTTCTGCAACTGTTTAGACAAGGTTTGTTACTAGTAAAATGAATGTCAGAATTTTATTTTTATGTCTGAAACATTAAAATTAAAGCATCTTTTAATAGACCAGAACCATAGCTGATAATGTAAAACCAAAAATAGCTTACCATCTCTAGATTGTTTTAAGATACCGTGTTCATCTTATCGACAGCCATGGAATTTTCAATGCAGCAAGTGCATTCACAGCATTTCATGTTGAGCAGTATTGAACTAAAACATACTTAATTAAAAATATAACATATAAAACCTTTTTAATGGTCCCATATTGTAATCTGTATGCAAGACGAAAAAGCTTTTAAAAAGTAGTAAAAAACCAACACGGGTTGTATGGGCCCAAAGGAAAATATTCAACCCGATGGAGTGAAGGTATTTGGGATAAAGGGATAGGACTTTTGTATTTTAAGGAAAGGGTTTTTGAACAAAGTCTGCAGAGAATAAGGGTATGAAAAGTATTTGAATGTATTTGACTTATAATACTACTAGTATACGCTGTAAAGTAGTTTTTTTTTAATTTTTCAGATGCCTTGTACAAAAACATATACAGATTTACTTCTGGAACACAATGTAATGTATAATTTCACGGTGAGTCAATATTCAGTTAATTATAGTTGAATTGGCCTGATGTTTTAAAAACATCACTTCCTGATTCAGTGATACCTGATCTATGTGAGGAAAACATTTTGTTTTCTATCGATTTTTTGTGGAAATAAGTGGCACTGTTTGGATTCAACAAAATAAGTGGCATTGTTTGGATTTAACAAAATAAATGGCATTGTTTGGATTCAACAAAATAAGTGACATTGTTTGGATTCAACAAAATAAGTGGCATTGTTTGGATTAAACAAAATAAGTGGCATTGTTTGGATTAAACAAAATAAGTTGCATTGTTTGGATTCAACAAAAAAATGGCATTGTTTGGATTTAACAAAATAAGTGGCATTGTTTAGATTCAACAAAATATCTTTAACCACACAACCTGACATCGTTTTCTGGCTGTAAAATAAGTGGGATGGTTAAGGTCCATTAAAAGTAAATTGATCACACACCTGAAAATCTGTTCTCTCTATGTAAAATGTGTTTGCCCACTTAAAGTTTTTAGCCACACCACTATACATGATTTAGTTATGTTGACCAGTGCCTGTCCCCTCCGTCCACAATATAGACAGGGTTAACCCTTTTTCTTAACGTGATGATTTTTGTAAGTATTTTGTGTTTGTATTTTAGATAATTCCACACTGTTTTACGGATTTATGCGACAGTTGTGTTCGGCTTATGTATAGTAAGTATAAACAGTGTATATATATATCAGTATCTACCAAAATCAAAAGCAAATAAAACGAAAATATGAGTGAAATAATGGTTTTTACTTAAAACGCAGTGATTAGTTTTGGGATGATAGAAGTAATCGGATTATTCGTATTTTAATCGATATGCGTAAAGTTAGTTGTAGCTGATCGTTATTCAGATGAGTATAATCGAATGCTCTGTTTTGGCAATGCACCATCATGCCACAATAGCAAACGTTTCTTTCATTTTCAATTTTTATTTCAAACGTGGCATCCGTATCATTACTGTGATTTATTTTGCGTCAATGTGTTAGTGTGTGATAATTATCTCCAATGTTTGTTATGATTTGGTTCTAAAATCAAACGTCTAATAAGATATTGAATATTCTCTTACACATTTTTTTTTACAAAACATATTTTAGGCGAGCAACGCAATCGCTGTTCAATCAAACAGCAAACATACATGTCCGAATCACAATCCAGGAGCAAAGTAAAAACTCTGACACTTACATGTTAAACACGTGAACTTCTACCAAGAAAGTAAGGCCGGGTCCTTCGGAATACTTCAGAATCCTTTCTTTCTCTTCACTGACATATATATAATCTCATATATATAAACAAAGACAAATACTCGAAATTTTCATAACTCTATCTCTTTCACAGCATTACATGCTCTCTAATACTAGTATATTTCTGGGTTTATGGTTTGGACATTGACGGTATCTGTTTGATATTTAACAAAACAGGTAACAACTATATCCTTGATGGGCTTGATGAGTTTAAATTTTCAGAAAAACCTTTCTTTATCAGGTTTTATGTTTGACCATTTTATATTCATAGGAAGGACATGGCGAAATGAAAGTATCATTGTCGTACCAACAGAAAAGTTTGTAAGTGAAGTCTCAAACGAGGAACCAAAACCCAACAAAACTGACCTGCTTGGACCAGTATTAGTTGGACTTGTTTTATTGACAGCAATGTTTGTTGTGTTAGGAATATTCTGTCGCTCTAGATTATTGACTTTATGTAAAACACAATCCGGACGAAAAAAACTAAATTCTACAAATGGTAATTATTAGTCATACAATGTAAGACGTCACAGATTTTTATTTGGATATTAATGATGCATCACATATGCTTGTGGTGCCTAATATGTATCCAGCTTTACCACGTATATATATTTGATGCTCCATTGTTTTATGTTTCTTGCAACTCATCTTTGATCTCACACTTGGTAGGTGTAGTTAGCTAGACAGCTAAACGTCTGCAGCACCTGGCTTCACTTCAATAGTGGGAATAGGATTTTAAAATAAACTTGTATGTTTTTGTTTGCGTGTTGGACTTGAGATGTATCTTACATTTAATTTTTAACCAATAGAGTGCAATTTCAGTCCCAGATGTGAAGATCAAGCATACTGTATTCGTTAAAATTATCAAAGAAATGGCTGTAGAAGAATGTATATATTCAATTTTAATATTAATTTTCATTTATGGGTAATATGAAATTTGTATCGGTTAAAGATTAATGTGTAGTGTTTTAATATTTTGTAATGGCAAGAAGGAACTATAACCATGTCCAGTTAATGATGATGCCAATAAATATAAGAATAGGAAACATCATGGTGCACATTCTTCTAATATCATGTGTTTTGCATACACTTATTTTATGGATTATTATTTTTGTTTTTGATGATTAATTATTTGCTATTCCAGATACAAAATACATTACCAACAATTTAGTACAGACAGAATCAGGAGAATGTACACCAATGTTACAGCCAAAAAAGAAAGTTTTATTGCTACATGAGGCTAAAAATAATCAAACTATCATCAAATGTTTGTCCGCCAATCCGGTGATGAAAGAATATATCACAGTTGACAACATAAATGACATTAAACAGAATGTAAATGACAATTTCATCAGCAATATGTTTGAAATGTATAATTCTGTGATTCTTGTGTTTGAAAACTGGATAATTAGTGAGTCCGGGGTTGTTAATGGAATTGATCGAGGATACAGACGCATCATTCAAAACATTCTGATATCGTTTAAAGACGGGTCAGTCAACTCGGATAAAAACCTACATGTTCTGTTAATAAAAGAAAGTGAGGCTAAATATGAAGATTTCAGATCCAAATATGAATCTGTTAATAGTACTCCATACTACCAATTACGAGATGGAATTCTTCCATCAGTTATTCATCTTCTAGTCAATATTTGCAGTGACAGAATGGAAAAAGAGATAAGTAAGTTTTACTCTTTTACATTGTACAAATATTGTAAACGTATTTATTTTCGCTGTGTTATTTTCGCGGATTTTGCGGCCGATTGTTTCGTGCGAAAATTAATACCTAGCAAAAATTATATTATGCTTATTTTTAATAGTGCATATCCAAATAACACGGAAATTTAACTGCGCGGATATGTCTAAATTTCTTAAACCTCGAAAAATAATACACGCGAAATTAAATACGTTTACAGTAATCAAGTCTTTTAAGTCGTTTACATAAGAAATATTTCATCATTGGTTGTTCATTTATTTTCCTAAAGTAAAAGTTTATTTTAAAAGACTTATATGAATTGTCTATATTTATTTAAGTGAGATATTTTAATTGATAAAGAAAAAGACTTCAGTCTATTGCTATTTTTATTTACATGCATTGATTACTAGAAAGACTCATTTTATTCGATATTTATACACTATAGTATATCCATAAATGGGGTGCACATCGTTTTTATAATTTGTTTATTTCAATTGAAAACGTTTTTATCGAACTGTCAATGGATAGAATTTTTAAACGCATAGACCTAACCAAATATGTTTTTAAATGAACAAAATCGTTATTAAGTTCTCCTGTACATAGAGGAATTTTGAGATAATTTTTAAAATTAGACAAGTTTATACACCAATTTGGCCTCATTCAGACATATATTTGTTGTTTTGTTAAACACTTCAAACATTGCTCTATATGAAAATTTAATTCACTATTTGATTAATGAAAAATATTTTTCCTATTAAGTCAGTAGATTTTGTATAACTTATGACAGTTTTTGTGAGCTTGCAGGAAAGTAAGATATATTCCAGGGTCACTCCAGCTGTGGATATACAATAAGTAACTATATACCTTCTTGATAACAAAACCATATATTGTTTTTCGACTTGTTTCTTTCTTTCTTTCATAAGCGTTTGTTTCGAGTTCCTGATTACTTTCCTGTATTTCACTTTTGTTTTATTGTTTCAGCAAACACGTGTAACACACCAGATCAAACTGATGACAGTTCTCAAATGAACACCAAAAATTTTATGTCAAACTTTAAATATCGTTTTAAGAAAATACTGTTATTGGCAGAATCGAACGTGAATGAATACTCAACTCTTGTATCAGTATTTCAGGCATTAAAAAGTCATATATCTGTTGATGACATCAATACATTGATCACCTTGCCAGAAATTGCAGCAAATAAATATGACTGGGCTTTTAATGTGGAAGATATTTACGAAACTGTGGTTGTACTTCAACAAGATTGGATGGTGCGAGAAAATGTTGAGCATGCTGAGACTGTTGTCAAAACTCCTATTGAGGAGTTGACAGAAATAGTCCTTAGCAGACATTATGATAGAAAAAGAAAATTTAACCTTTATGCGGTTATGAGGGATTCTAATAGAGAGGTTTTAGAGAAATTTATGTCATATTACTCTATAAGTAAAGAAGTTGTGTTTACTTTATCTGCAGATATGGATTTCAATGGTATCTTACATCAAATGGCATACCTTCTATTTAGCATTTTGGCCGAGAGATAACATATCCAAGAATTTCCCTTGGTTTAGCATCTTGGCAGATAAATGCTTACATGAATTAACTCGTGTTTAACATTTATGGAGATTGGTAAATATCTTCATGAGTATCTTTTATTTAACAGTTTGGCAAATAAAACAATGTGCATGAATTGACTTTTGTTTAGCATCTTAGGAAACATAATCAAACATCTGTATTTTTGGACGACTCTATTCAATTAACACATTGAAAGTACCTATTTGAACATGAAGTTGAGAATATACTATGAAAATTCGACTGAAGTTTTTTTTTATTGTTTATCAAAGATATTGTTATTGCAAATCGTTTGACACCCATAGCTGCAAATCCCTTGAAACCCATTGCAACAATAAAATCAAAAACAAACATACTTATCCATTTCCGAATCACAATCCAGAAGCAAAGTAAAAACTTTGGAACTGACAAGTTAGATTAGACACGTGAACACCCACCAGGGAAGTGAGGCCCGGTGTTCCGGAAGGGTAAGCACCTCCTGTTTAGCTAGCTACACCCGTCACGTGTGTAATCAAAATTGTGTGAAAGGAACATGGAACTATGAGACGTCAAATATATCCAAGGCAATCCTGGACACAGAGACATCAAACTTATCAACAATACTGTGATGACAAAATAATATAAAATGTTGCAATTCACTTTGAAAATTTCAACTTTTTATTGATGCCATTAATTACCTATTACAGTATATCAAATATAAGTATAATATTGATTGATTGATTGATTGATTGATTGATTGATTGATTGATTGATTGATATAGTAATATCTAATAAAGGTAAGTTAAGAAATAATTGTGAAACCCGGACATGATTCTCAAATAATAACGATATAGATATTTAGAAATACGTCAATGGGTGTTAAAATGAGTCTTAAAACATACGGTCTTTTTACGGACAACGGGCTCCATTGGATAAGTTCATCTCGTTGGTCACCATGAAACTCCTATACATGTGACTGTATTCAAAGGCAAGCGAGTGAACGTACCTTGCATTGCAAATAAATTGCCAATGTAAGAGAAAATGAGAATACTAGGATTGATGCTTTCCTGAACAATAATAATATTCATACAAGACACAAAACGCCTATAATTTGTAAACATCAAAAGCAGTATCAATCCATGCCCAAACCAAAATCCGTCAGCAAAGTAAAAACTCTGAAGCTGACAAATTAGGTTAAACACGTGAGCTTCCCCATGAAATTGAGGCCGGGTGCTCCAGAGGGGTAAGCAACTGTTGTTAAGTAAGTTGCATCTGCCTTTGTACTCACAATTGGGAATGGAAGAAGTAAATAAATCATATCAAAGATATTGTGATGACGACCGTAAAACGTTTTGAGGGGCCTGTAATATCCGCGTCAACAATTTATTTGTAAAAAGCTTTCTTCGTTGTATAAAGTTTCCTTAGCTACAATATCATATTAATTGTAAAACAAATACATCATAAGTAGGACAAGCAAGTATATTGCTAAATAGAAAAGGATAGCTATAATAGATAGGATAATAGAAAAATTTAATTCATAACGTTTGCCATACAGCTTTAAATGTATCTTTTTGTTGGCGTCATTATGAGGTACAAGTCTATATATGATGCAGCGCTTGAACAATACGTCGTATTTTTTATTCCACACTCACTGCACTGGGATAGCGTGCATCCACAAATCTACTAATTTTTTATTATTAATATATAGAACTTCATTTATATATCTGTATATATTTCTAGATTTAACAAGGTTCTAAATAAACAAACTATATAGGACCAAGTGTATATGCAAAGAAACGTGTTGATAGACAACCTTACATATTATGTGTGTGATAATTCTGAGATATATTCCCAAAAACAGGGAAGCTAAAAAGGTTTTTTAATCAATTTAAAACCTTTTGCAACAAAAACTGCAAGAGATAATCGTTAAAAAATAATTTATCCCTACGAGAATTACAAACATTTTGCATGTAGGGAATCATATAATAAAACGTCTGGTGCAATATCTGATAATTTGACGAAGGTTGGGGCAAAGTACCTTTCTAATATATAAATGCAAATTCTAATTATTTTCTCTTCTCAAGTCCTAAATTTTGACCAAAAACAAAAATACTAATACATGTCTAAACTCAAAATTCAGAAGCAAAAACTTTGAAACTGACAAATTAATGTTAAACATGTAAACTTCCTACAGGGAACTGAAGCTGGGTGCTCCAAAAGCGTAAGCAGATCCTATTTATCCTAGCTACATCTGGTATGTGTGTAATAAGTAAATATGACAATAAAACCCATGATAATATGAAAAAAAAGAATACGATTGTTTGGGTATTACATGTTACACTCCTTTATGTATGGACATATCCTTGGGTGAGCTATTAGTCTGTTAACTTGATTTTACCTTTATAACCAGTTGAACATGATTTTTCGATTTTTAAAAAAACTGTATTAAACAAATAACTAATAACTATTGAACAATAATTATTTCAACCAACAGGTATTGTGGTTGAAATTTCAAGCACAGCTATAAGATCTCGTCTGAAAAGTTATTTTGAGTATGGAAAAGTATGTTTGTGTTTTATTGTAACAATGTTGAGACATTCTGATTAAATGTGTTGCCATGGTAACCACCATAAAATATATGTGTATAATTAGAATGTACAACAAATGAGGAGAATGTGTTAGGGAAATCTGTCAGAAACGACGAAGAATAAAAGATACTAGTAGTACGAATAAATATGGTGTCTGCACTGCAACGCAGACATAATTACAACCATAGCTTTGAATACTGATATATGTTGTTTTCTACACCATATCTTTAATTTCCCTGCAATAAATACATAGAAACTGTTATTTATGTTTCCCGGTTTACGTCTTTGTAACTTATTTTATAGGTGATATTGTACTGATATAAGTGATATAAGTCCTTGATCGGACGTAAAATCCCATTCACTCATTTTTTACATTTTTAATAGTTACAGTCTTACAAAACAAGTGTACATAATTTTATCTATCATACCCAGTGGTAGTCCAAAATAAGACGTTTTAAATTCAGTGGCCTCAGTATGTGTGTTTATCCTGTCTTATTCTTATTTCATCCATTTGTTTTTCCGTTCTTGGCTGAGGTGGTGTTACAACCTAAAATGTTTTATAGAATGAATTAAGCTACATCAGTGCCTAAAATTAACATTTAGACATGTTGAATTTTGTTTCAATGTCATGCTGATATTGTCTATCATGGACTGTTGATGTGTAGGGACCAACACAAGGGACTTGAGCGAGTTGATGCCCAGTATCAATGAATTCAGTGGCTCTATAGATACGTACGGACAAGGGCAATACTTGACAATAAGCATAAAGAACTCAGTAAAACGCATACATAATTTAAAAAAAACTTTTTTCTTCTATCTTGTATTGCGTGTTATGGAAATGTATGTTAGAAAATGTCACCACAAGTTTATAAATAGTTCTTGGCAATACTTGACAATAAGCACAAAGAACACAGTAAAACGCATACATAAGAATAAAAACTTTTTCTTGTATCTTGTATTGCGAGTTATGGAAATGTTAGTTAGAAAATGTCACCAAAAGTTTATAAAAGTTTTGTATAAACTTTATAAAAGTTTTGCAAAATCTTATAAAGATATAAAAATTGTGATTTATATATTTGAAAATGTGATAATTTTGTATTCAAAAATGATGTCTTAATTCATTTAAGGTACTGATTTTAATTAAAAGGTCTGAACATTCTTAAACCTTCCAAAATGCACTAAATTTAACGGAAAGTATTATTAAACCCTAGCGCGCGTTATTCAGTTTGCTTTGCATGGAAATGGAAGTTATAGCACTAAAAAACGCCATTTCTAGACAGTTCAATGGTTATATTTACATTTCGCAGGTTTTTTTGAAACCTGGAATAAATTAATACACTGTTGTGTGCGGCATGAAACTGCTGGAACAGCCAATCAATGAAGTCACGGGGTTAGACGTAAGCAAGAGATAAGTAACGTCAAATTAGCAAATGTAATCAAAAACAAACATACTAATCTATGTCCGAATCACAATTTAGAAGCAAAGTAAAAACTTTGGAACTGACAAGTTAGGTCAGACACGTGAACTTCCACCAGGGAAGTGAGAACGGGTGCTCCGGAAGGGTAAGCACCTCCTGTTTAGCTAGCTACACCCGCCACGTGTGTAATCAAAATTGTGTGAAAGGAACATGGAACTATGAGACGTCAAATATATCCAGGGCAATCCTGGACACAGAGACACCAAACTTATCAACAATACTGTGATGACGGCCATAAAACTTTTTGAGTAATAGTCCTATTACATTATTTGGCCTCAAACAGAGTATAAATACAATCAAACATCATAAATGTAAATATAATAAAATAAGACATATATATCATATATAATTTCCAGTAGAATGTGGTTAAATGACTGTTAGTATTCAGGATATCAAGTCTGTATAAGTAAGCGCTCTAATGCAATGCACTAATGATCACGGAGACACGGCATTGAGTTCCGTTTATGTACACAATATATAATTAAACTGTGAGGTCTTATTCTCTTATAAATATATTGTATTGTTTAATTAAATGTTTTGTCTATTTGTAATAATCCAACCCACCTGGAACATTTTAAAAACATTATTAACATATATAAACATGTACATTTTATTCACACGGCACAATGCGGGTGACCTATCGATAAAACATACTAAGTACTGCGGGATACCAATTAGTGATCTAAACAAAATAATCCTGAAGAAATAACAATTTCGTTTCGTTCGAATTGTTAGTTTTAAAAGTAACAATATACTTTATGTTTTTGTTTGTGGTAGTTTATTTTTAGGGACTGATTACAAACATTCAGGATTAAATTACTGGTAACTGGTGTTAATTTTTAACACTGTCTTCATTGGGCAATTATTGTTTTCAAGATTGTTTTAATGCTAAGGTATTCTTAGAAGAGGCATATTATTAACATTTCTGATGATTTTCAATAAATGTTGCAAATGTATGAATTACATTTTGATTATGATACTTATGAGAGGTAAATATGTAATTATAAGCACACATACACACACATGAAATAACATGAACGTTATCGAACTTGGCTTCAAACAACTAATATTGTCTGTTAGTACAATTATAATAAAGAACAAAATTCCAGTTGATACGGATTATGCGGATGGGTATCGAATCCAATCAGGCTAGCTTTACCCTTCCACTTTGAAAAAAATGAGAATGTAAGAAACAAAGACAATTGGATAATTTTGGATACACAGACATAGTTAACAATACTGTGATGACAGTATGAAAAATGAATACATGTACATAGTCTCTGGTGAGCGTCAAAACCTTTGGTTGAAAACAACACCATATATATTTCAGATGATCAAATAAGAAAATGTGTTGGATAACGCTTGCAATATTCCTTCGATGTATGGCATTTCTATGTTATGTAGAAGCAGAAAATATCATACACAGGATTAGAAAACAAGGTAGAGTGAGGTAGAGAGTGGAAATTATAAAAAAATAATCATTGGCTTCACTAATAAATACAATTACATGTGCATAAAGAACCTAACAAGTTGAGCACAGCATGAATAAAATTGAATTACTTGCCATTTACAATGTATATATTTTTCATTACTGAATCAGGTTTAGCTACCCAATTAAAAAAATGAAGATTGAAATCAACATTTCATTACCTCCGTTGGATTGTAATTTTGACTTATTCCTTTTCAATCAGTGTTATTAGATTTACGTCTTAAGTATTATGTCTTTTCAAAATTTGTAATCATTCAAAAACAAATACACGCATCCATGTCCAAATCCTAATATCAAAGCAAAGCAATACTTTTGAAACTGGCAAATTAAGTAAGACGCGTGAACTTCATTTTGTATAAAGTTCTCGGTATGGTAACAAGCTCCACCATATCATATTATTACATCGAAACAAATACATCATAAGCAGAACCAGGTATATTACTGCATAGAAAAAGGAAAATTTTCAATAAAAAATTGACGTAGAGCTACAAATGTGGCCTTAACTGGGCTTTTTATAATTAAGGTAGATTTCTAAATACGTCAAAATTTAAAGAATCAGTCGTATAATATATTCCAAGTTAACTAGGATAGTTATGGATCTGGCCTATCATTTTTATATGCTTGTTACTTACATATATTTTCACATATAATTTTTAATTACAGTACATTTTACAGAAAGAAGGGTTTGTAGATCTTGGTTACCTTCTGTTGACATCCCAACTCAACATAATCTGGTAGTATCGATTACTTTTGACGACTTCTGTCATCGACTGCCGCTTTGTTCTCTCTGCCTTTACGGATATATCTGGACGTTTGAGGTCAAACATAGTCCTAATATACTAAACACAGGTGGTCGCTTAGAGAATTTTTCCTGCAACTGTTTAGACAATGTTTGTTACTAGAAAAATATATCATAAACTTCACAATTGTATTTTTAGTAATAAAGGTATCTTCGACCAGAAATCCATTTGAAAATCAGCATTGACACCATAAGTGTCTTCTTCAAGAGCAATTTCAAAATTTACCAAATATAACAGGTTCTTCTTTTGTCTTCTTCTGTTAGTGCCTCCCTCAAATCCTCAAATTTAAGTATATTTGCACTGTAACGTAACAGTCTGCTACAGTAAGCTTAAGATATGATATGTAATAAGGATAATTACAAGACCAATTACAATCAATGCATTTTAAAACGTTTCAATATTGAATGCTGCACCAACAAACCGATCAACCTAAAATAAATAATACAGATAAGACTTTTCTTGTGAATCATTATCCAAGAAAGGATGAAAAAAATTAAGATTAATATTCCGAGAAATTATCGATGCAACAGAACCTAAAACATTTAACACAAATAGGAAGTGTTTACATTTCTGGAGCACCGAAGGCCTTAGTGGGGTAGAAATTTGCAAGTTTTCAATGTTCTTTAATTTGATTTTTTGTATATCTATTTTTTATGAACATGGATTGGTATATTGATAAGAGAGAAAGATAATTGATTGAGAACGCGATATTTAGACAGAGTTTACAAACTACAGTAGTAATTATTTTCTATCCTTATATGTTGCTGTAAGTGAAATCATGAGGGTTTTTTTATTTTTCAGAAGCCCTGTACAAAAACATATACAGATTTACTTCTGGAACACAATGTAATGTATAGTTTCACAGTGAGTAAATAAGGGGTTATTTATCACGCATTCGCCTCATGTTGGGAAAATATTACTTCCTTATCATTGATACTTGGTAGTATGTTAATACAACAAAATATTTTGATTACATTGCCTGTAGTAAATTACATTTTTCAATTACAAATCAAATTATTCAGTTTCATCTTGCTTGTGCATTGTCAAAGCCTAAACAAAAGACAATGAAAAGATTGCCAATTGTAAAAACATCTAAAGACTATCTTAACATACTGATTTCAAGAACGTACTATTATAATAGATTTTTCATAATTTTGAACATATTATGTGTAAGGGAAAATATAGACAAAAATGCCATGTTGTAGATGTAGCCAGTAGATTAACTAGAGAAACTTTTTCTAGCATTTTAAACGTTTTGCTTAACGTTTTGGTACATAATTACATAGTACCGTTATCTAATATTGACGCACGCTCTATCATTTGTTTATGAAATTATTTGTTTGCATTTTAGATAATTCCACATTGTTTTCAGATGGTGTGTGGCAGTTGTGTTCGGCTCATGTTTAGTAAGTATACATTTACCTTGTCAGTTCTAACAATAAATGTTTTATATATTTCTGTTTGCTTTTATATACAGTTCGGCTATTTTTAGTTTTGGAAATTAACTAAAATCATCTCAAATAGTCTAATCAAAAACAAACATACTAATCTATGTCCAAATCACAATCCAGAAGCAAAGTAAAAACTTTGGAATTGACAAGTTAGATTAGACACGTGAACTTCCATCAGGGAAGTGAGGCCGGGTGCTCCAGAAGGGTTTAAGAGTGTAATCACATGCTCATTAGTTTTGATTACAAAAGTGTCGGGTTTATCTTTCTAAACAGAAGTGCTTCCCTTTTAACCCGGTCTCAATTTCCTAATGCAAGTTCATCTTATTAGTCAGTTTTCACTCTTAAGTTTCCAGCATTCAAAATTTTTACTTTCTTTGGGTTGTGATTTGAACATCTACTGGTATGTTTGTATTTGATTTTGGCGATCCCCTCACCGTTCGGTAGAATCTAAAATTACTAAATAGCCTACTTTTTTTGCTACTGGCTTCATCGATTGGGTGGACCCTAACAATTGTAATCATAAAATGTCTAAAACAATTTTTTTCGGAGAAGCAGCCATGACTACATATTTTCTCTGGTATATTTGAAGAGCTTCGAAAACATTTGACTAGACAAATCAGCTAATATAATTGTTCAAAAGTTTTCAGAATTGTATGTTTCTCTACCTTAATAAGAACATTTATATAATCATCTAGGTTCTACATGGAGAAATGAAAGTTTTATCGTCACACCAAAAGAAAACTTTAAAGTGGAAGTCGCAAAAAAAGAAACTAAACCCAGCAAAACTCACATGGTTGGACTAGTATTAATGGGACTAGTTTCATTAATATTAGCAGCCATTGTTGTTGTATTTGGAGTATTCTGTACTTATAAAATAATCCCCTTGTGTCAATCAAAATGGCCCGGGAACGGATGAGACAAAATTCTACCAATGGTAAGTACTTGTCAGAGATTGTTAGACTTCACATACACCAGTTTTTATTTGGATATTCTTTATGTGCCACGCGTAAGTATTATTTAAATTTTGGAGCACTAGACTGCCGTTTCGGATTAAAATTCGTCATCAGTAGTGGTTGGACGGAAATTGTTGAACTTCCAAAATTCACTGAAGATGACAACAAGTTTAGTTGCAAATTAAATAGTTCAAGGCGCTAACATTCAGCGTACGTTATCCTTTTTCTGATTGAATTGACTGTTGAAGAATACATTACTCTTTTTTCAATCTATCGGTAATATGGATACTTTGTGTTGTGCAATCAATATCAATTTAAGAGTATTTATCTAGTGATTTAGATCTTTTATGTCAAGAGGGAAAATAACAATGCTAACTTTCGGATTATTACAAAACAAGTATAGGAATTGGAAATTAAGCAACAATATTTTGATTCATGCTCATACTTACTATTACAAACATACTAATCCATGTCCGAATCACAATCCAGAAGCAAAGTAAAAACTTTGGAACTGACAAGTTAGGCTAGACACGTGAATTTCCCCCAGGGAAGTGAGGCCGGGTACTCCGGAAGGGTAAGCACCTCCTGTTTAGTTAGCTACACCCGCCACGTGTGTGATCAAAATTGTGTGAAAGGAACATAATGGAACTTTGGGACGTCAAATATATTCAGCGCAATCCTGGACTCAGAGATGTCAAACTTCTCAATAATACTGTAATGACGGCCATAAAACTTTTTGAGGGCCTATATTATTATATGCTTACTCACTTCCCTGATGGAGGTGTTTCTGTTTAACTTAATTTGCCAGTTTTAAAACTTTTTACTTTGTTGGATTTGTGTTTTGGACATTTATATCATGTTTGTTTTTGATAATTACTATATTCCTTTTTCAGATATAAACTCCAAAATCCTTCGCAACCAGTTTTGTGAAATCCAAATGGAAAATGAAAGGAGAATGTACACCAAAGCTACGACCAAAAAAGAAAGTTTTATTGGTGCATTCGAATTAAAATAATCAAACTCTTGTCCAATTTCTGTCTGCCAATCCAGTGATGAAAAAATATATCACAGTTGACAATATAAATGATATGAAACATAATGATGTTGATAACTTTATAAGCAATATGTTTGAAATTTATAATTCTGTGATTCTGGTGTTTGAGGACTGGATGATTAGTGAGCCAATGCTTAGTGAACGAAATGATCAGAGATATGAACAAATGATTCACAATATTGTAATATCTTTCAAAGGCGGATACAACTCAAACAAAATCCTACATCTTGTGTTAACACAGGAAAGTGAAACTGAATATGACTCTTTTAGATCCAAACATGAAATTTTACATAGTGCACCATACTTCGTTTCCCGTAATGAACTTCTTCCATCGGTTATTCGTCTTCTAGTAAATATTTCTAATGACAGAATGGAAATAAGGATTTGAAAGTATCTTTTGGTTTTTATGAACAAGGCTATTTACAACTTATATCTATTGATCCCTTTGGTATAGTTCAGAAGAAGGCTTTGACATTGATTCGTCATTTGCATTTATACAAGTATGTAGATACTTGCATTGATGACGAAAACATCTTTCCTCTCATAAAATGTGGATTGGTCATTGTTATATCAGTTACATGTCCCTTGCATTCTCAATTTTAAAACATACGTGACAGGTGTAGCTAGCTTGATAGGAGGTGTTTACCTTTATAGAGCAACCGGTACAACATCCTTGGTGAGAGTCAATACGTGTTACTAAGTTGTCCTGTTTTCAATGTTTATTTTTTTATATGGATATCACGTTTTTTAAGTTACAAACGGCAATTTATGTGCAAAAAAGGTCCTTGTGTAAAACAAATTGAGATTTTCAATTGTGGTTATATTTTGAAGATTAAACATTGGTTTACACAAAAATAGTAATATAAGTGAAATCATCCCTAAATAGTTGTAGAGAAAGAGTGAAATGGCAAAGAGCCATGTTTTGTACCATACTTTATTTTTTGCATTCAAATCTGTTTTATGCATTTTACAATTGTTCTTAGGGTACTTCATATTACTTTCTTCTGTTGGATTTTTTTACAGCAAATACATGTAACATATATATTTTCAGACCCAGCATTAATGACACTTGCAACAAATACAACGAGGACTTAGTGTTTAACCATATAAATCCTTGTAAGAAAAGTATTATTGGCAAAACCGAACGTGGATGAATACTCAACTCTTGTATCAGTTTTTCGAGAATTAAAGAGTCATGTATCTGTTGATGACATCAACACATTAATCAATTTGCCAGAAATTGCAGCAAATAAATATGACTGGGCTTTTAATGTGGAAGATTTTTACGAAACTGTGGTTGTACTTCAACAAGATTGGATGGTGCGAGAAAATGTTGAGAATACTGGGACAACTGTAAAAGGTCCCATTGAGGAGTTGACAGAAATAGTCCTTAGGGGACAATTATGATAGAAAAAGAACATTTAACCTTTATGCGGTTATGAGGGATTCTAATAGAGAGGTTTTAGAGAAATTTATGTCACATTACTCTATAAATGAAGAAGTTGTGTTTACTTTATCTGCAGATATAGATTTCAATGGTGTCTTAAATCAAATGGCCTACCTTATGTTTAGCATTTTGGCCGAGAGATAACATATCCAAGAATTTCCTTTGGTTTAGCATCTTGGCAGATGAAAAAAATGTCTTCGTTAATTATCTCGTATTTATAATATCTTGACAGATGGTATAACCAAGTGTATTTGGTAGATGTATAACTTTGCATTTTAAGAATGAAATATCATCATAAACTAACTTGCTTATCATTTTGGTACATGGATTAACGTCTTTGTGTATTACCTTCTGTTTATAGCATCTTAGGTAAACATCTTATTAGCTGCAGATTATTAAACACTTTCATGTGTTAATATGTGTTGAGCATTTTTGAGATAAGTAAATGCCTCAATGATTTATCTTTGGTTTAGAATACATGTTCTGGGATTAATTTAGTATCTTTCTGTATTACAGTGTGTTTAGCATCTTGACGGATATGTTAAGTTTATGAATTACCTTTTGTTTAGCACTTAGAAGATGGGTAAATTATAAACATCTATGCTGTGCAAGATTCTTCTTTTTACATTATGAATGAACTTATTTGAGTATGAAGTTGAGAATAAACTCATAAAAATAAGATTGGAAAAATTTTCTGAAATTCATTTTATTGTAAATTGAACACAACACATTGCAGTATAACAATAAAAGAGAACGTTACAATTTAATTTAGAAATTCAATCTTTTTGTGTTACCAATAAATTTTTAATTACAGCATGCATATATCGGTTTACGTTAACACAATACTGGTATTAAATTTCTTAGGATTGAAAGCAGCTTTAAAACAAATGTAAACACAATATGAAAACGGGATACAAGGTATACCCAAAACTATCGGAGTGGGGAGGAGTAAATGGTTTTTACGCCCCAGTCAAAGCAAAGTAAAAAGTTTGAAACTGACATATTAGGTAGATTACACGCTCTTTATGTAGTAAAGTGAGACCGGTTGCTCCGGAAGGGAAAGCACCTTCTGTTTAGCTAGCTACATCTGCAAAGTGTTATCAAAATTGAGAACAGATGAAGTGAGTACATTAAATTAACAACCTAATTTTCTAATCATGATCTAGGCTTGAAGCTTTAAATTCTCTTTCTTAAAATCTTAAATTGTTATTTCTATTACTCTATAAGCATTTGTGTTGTTCGAAACACGAGTATGCTTAACGTGGTCACCCGCACGTTGTGGTGGCATTCTAGTATTGACATGTACCATAAACAACTGCCAACTGCTAGTATACAAGCAGAGTGGGGTGAGCACAGTATATTATACAGGTAAACAACATTGACCTGTCTGTTTGACCTTTTATTAGGAATATGCATATAGGGGGCCCACCTAATACATGGGTAGCGTTGAGATTCGTAGTTAATACATATACACATTGCCTATGATTAGTGTTCACATCTACACACTTGGTCCCCATTACTAAAGTTTACTCGTCCATAATTGAATATTTAAATCAAAGTTCAAGCGGACAGGTCAATGTTGTTTGCCTATGTATATCTTTTCACTTCAAATACCCCTATAAGATAAATACTTTGAAAACTATTCAAGCGTACAAAACGAAAAATAAATACATACATACAACGTGACCTTGATATTTACGTGTTTATATCGATGTGTATTATACATGACGAGATTTTATCGATAGATTTCAACAAATTCTGAAGCTGATGGAAACATTATTGAGAGGTAAGAAATGCAATGTTATTTATGCATTCAATTACATCACAAAGTACAAATGCATCAGTTTACGTTTGTCCTTTACAAGTCTTTAACGTACACTTATACCTCGATATGGTATATCATTTACTGTGTCATTTACGAATGTCCGAATCACAATCCAGAAGTAAAAACTTTGGAACTAACAAGTTAGGCTAGACACGTGAACTTTCACCAGGGAAGTGAGACCGGATGTTCCAAAAGGGTAAGCACCACCTGTTTAGCTAGCTACACCCGCCGCGTATGTAATCAAAACTGTGTGGAATCAACATAGAACAATGGAATTAATAGCGGAAGGAACGTGGAACAATGGGACCAATAGCGAAAGGAACATGGAAAAGTGGGACTAGTATCGGAATTGGGTTGTCTACAATCAATCATGCAATCAATTACAACAAAACATGGCTGACCAGACCATGTCAATAGCTACAGTGTCTGGTTAGGATCACCTTTCATTTTGAGTTGCAAAGACGTAGGAGCAATGCATCGAAGAAGGCAGAGCTCCCTCGTCTTCTTGAAGGAGCAATAGTTGAAAATGAGTCCAACTCGGATACTTTAAGTGTAGTGGTATCACATAAGTAATGACCGAAACTACTGTAAATGTAGAGCTATATGTGTTCTACTTTGCTTGTAATATCAAATCATCAACACATTTATTTTAAAGTAGTTTGATTACTAAAATAGAACCTCTGGATGGTTCAGATAACATAATAAATGTTAATTCATTAAACATGCTGAAATTGACACCATAGAAATCGTATTAGTTACCCCGGAAGTGTGCATTGTCTGACAATACCTTTGGTGTAATATCAAACACTGGTGTACTTTTGTAATAGTGTTGTACTCCCTTTCATCGTACAGAGTACATACTAGAACATTGATTTAACAAAGCAGTTCGTCTCTGAATTAGGCGGTCATGCATCAGTGAATAAGTAAAACTATTATGATAGAATACAGACTGAAACAATTAAAAATTAACTCAGTTAAACAACACAGGTCTTCTCTGAATCCTGCAAATATGCATCAGTTAATATTGCATCATATTATATATTTGTAGATGAGAAGCGATCTGAAAAGAGGAGGAGCTATTTTACTGATTGCATTGTTTCTAGTATATTTCTTCATTTATCCAATCGGTACAAATGTTAAAAAGTACTATAATTTCCGTCAAGACTTGGTATCAAGGTGTTTTGTTCAAAACGGAACCGGAAGTACGCATTACACGCCAGAAAAGCCAAACAGCTTCAATCAAAATTCCGCCATTGCCGTTCTGGTCGATTGGGATGATACCGATGACGTTTACAATTTAATAAACAAACTTTTACCCTCGATAGATTATTTTGGTATTATGCACATAATTTTGTTTAGTTATGCAAATGTTTCTGAAACCATAAAACAAAAAATAGTGGAATTATCGAACCATGATATAAAATTCATTCATTTAGATTTTGATTTAGATGATCCTGGAGGGATTCATTCAAGACGCTTCAAAAAAGAATCATTTCTACATTCATGTCGGTTTTGGTTCCGGGACATATGGTCACATCCTATCATACAGACGTTTGAATATCTTATTCATCTTGAAACAAGGTCCTGTTTTGTTGGAGCTAGTAATTTCAATCTAAAGAAAAATATAACATACATGTCACTTTCTCTGGATTATTCAGCAATGCCGGAAATACAGAAAGTGATCAGAGACTTTGCATCACAGTTCCAAATAACTCCAAGAAATCCAGAGTATTTTGAGAAATATAATTATGATCAAATTCCATTTTGGCATACTCATATAGAGATTATCCAAATCAAATTTATGTTGGAACCGGAAGTAAAAAGATTTGTAGACGCCATGAATTCTTCGCCGGAAAATTACAGATGGGGCATCGGACCACTTCGATTTGCTACTATGGCTTTGTTTTCAGAACCTGGATCAGTGCAATCTTTAGATTTTGGCGACTGTTTCCAGCATCCTTGTCGCATGTAAGTAACACCTTATTCGACCACTATGGCCCAGTTTCTTCAATCTTTGGATTTTTGCAACTAGCGTTTTGTGGTATGTAAGCAACAATATGATATTAGAATCTGTATTCTGCATTTTTAGATTTTGGTAACTTTTTTGGGCATGTAAATAAACTTCTGCTGGTCACTATGTCTTTTCAGAACCTAGACCATTTAATTCCAACAATTTGGTATCAAATATGATTGTTTTTCAGATCCCGTGTCACTACAATTCTGTTTCTAGAAATATTCAAAACTCGATCTTTACAACCCTGTGTTCAGCAACCTTAGCAGCATAACGTTGTTTTCAGGACATGTATCAAAATCTGGCCTGGTATACCTGGACGGACATACAGACAAAAATTTGGAGACGAACAAGGTGATTCCCATATACCCCTTTGTTTGCGGGGGGGGGGGGTATGATAAACGTTTCAATATGAATATAGCGTAGTCAGATCACTTGATTGATATTTGTTTTTGTTTGATTTTCAGATGGAAAGATTTGGTGACGTTTTATTATGAAACATCAATGTTCCCCATAGAAAGAACCACGCAATTGGCAATAACCATGATTGTTAATAACCTCCTGCATAGCTCAAAATACCTGGTACTTCGACTTCGAATGAACACTGGATTTAATATGATTTTTCAGCCATGTGTTCATAAAGTAGTTTTGGACAGTGGTAATGGTCACACTACTTATGTTGAATTCAGCGGTTTGGTATCAATAGAATGTTTTTATTATTAAAAAACGCCATTATTTTTAAATTTAATTTTCTTTTGTTTTATGTTGTTTATTTTCATTCTTATATTTGGCAATATGCAGAACATAAATAAATAAGCATGCTTCAAGAAAACTAGTTATAGTATGAAACAGCATTTGGATGAGTCATTCCCGATACAATTTTATTGGCAATGGAGTAATTTCACACGTGCAGTGGAATCCGGGTTACGGATCACAGTGCCTCTCGCGTCCTAGGTTCGAATCCCAATATTGAGGCAATTAATCGAGAGTGAGAAAACTTGTCAGTTCGCCTATCGAAAGTGTGTGGTTTTCCCCGCGCACTCCGGTTCCCCTTTACATCTCTGAACCACTTGAACTACTACATCGATATAAGTGAAAGAATCAGGATTGGCCGGGGCTTAAAGCTACATTATTGTGACTTCATTCGTTTAAGAAAAAGTTGTCTCCGATACTGTAGTCGCCATTTATAATCCCCATATACAACCAATATTGAACTGAAGTCCTAACCTGATTTTTTATGCAAACTACTTGTAAGTTCTGTCCTTTCAACGGCTTATGTTGAAGGTAGACGGTACATGTACTTCTTATTAACCGTTATACATGCCTGCTTTTAGTATGTTCATAAAAACACGAATACAATAATATATACATGTAACAATTATTATTATTTGCTCACAACATTATTTACTTTTGAACGCTAGCTAGCTGGGTGGGGTGTAGAATATGCGTATGTATAGTGGTCAACTCGGGTTTTAATACATATTGAAGTTCTACATGTAGATTGTATGAATTTTTTTATTTACTATAAAATGATAGCTTAGTATTGTCGTCTGACCTTTAGGACTTTTTTCTGATATAAATCAATAGTCTTTCAATGCTTTTCTTATTTTCAACCAGAGACATTTTTTAATGAGCGTCACTCTATTAAATTATCCATGGATATTTTATAGATATTGGATACCTTTTATAAGATTTACCCATGAATATTGCCCTTTTTATCATACCATAAAGAATCGAAAGGAGCCCGGGTAATGTGTCATTTTGTAGAGTACGCCTACCAACGGGTATAATCACCGAATACATGTAACAGCCATGTTTTTGATAGTATTTTTGAATTCCATTTTCGTAGATTTCAAAAGAGAATTAGGGCCTTAACGGCAAATTAATTTTGTTGTTGTTGAAAATCCTACGAAAATTTAGAAATTATTTGATTTTAAGAAGGTGCTCTAAAAAACGGAGGAATACACAAGCGTTACCAGAACTCTTTTGTAACAAAACGTAGAGAAAACGTTGACTTCCGTTTTATTGTAAAAATAATCAACATGAGTGTATCTT
The DNA here is from genome assembly GCA_021292105.1 of Anadara kagoshimensis. Lineage (NCBI taxonomy): Eukaryota > Metazoa > Mollusca > Bivalvia > Arcoida > Arcidae > Anadara > Anadara kagoshimensis. The sequence goes on from CM037862.1 coordinate 53,073,393, forward strand.
TTGGTTTTTCGAAAAAGATTGAAACCAAGAAACTTGTAAATTCAGAAATAAGTGAGAAAGATGAAACTGAAAAGCCTAAAGAATATGTAACAGCATTAGACGACCGAGAAGTTCAAAGGTAAGTGTGCACTAGCTTCATGAATAGCACTAAATGGCGAAAAACAAAAGGGCTATTTTACATGTACAAGATGATTGAGGCGTTGGTGCCTGTCATAAATGCAGATAATTTCTTTAAAAAAATCAAGACCAAAAAGGATCTTCAAGTCCACAGCATTCTACCAATGTATTTCGGACAATCTCACAGTATGTAAACTCCGGTGTACGTCTAACGGAAGCTGGGATCGTCGAAGCGGAGAAAAAGTCAACATGGATAGTTACACTGTCGTCCTGGGACAATTTATTGGCTGCTAGTGAGTTTTCTTGTATACTTTCACTGCAACAATTACACTGAAACTTATCACGGATAACAGCGAAATTAGTTTTGAACATAGTTCATCACATTTATTGTTCCATTTCGAAAATAATGATTGTCAATCATTCAACTTTTGGGTGTTATTTTCAAAGGAGCACAATAAATTATATTTCCCGACCATAAAGATATGATAAATACCACATTTAATGCATTTCATTTAAGAAACCAATTGTTTTGATTAAGGCTGACATACCCCTATATCTCAACACATGACAGTTTAAAAGAAATTCCGATTTCATTTCATGCTGTTGATTCTCAATAGTGTACGCCTAGCTGATGAAGAAATGAACGCTTAGCTGGGATTTAAGTGGAAAAAACACGTACGCCTAGCTGTGCAGAAAATTATACAATTTATTGCCAATTTTCACTTTTTTCTTAGAGACCAGGTTGAGAAAACCCCTTCATGGTACCATGTATCTAGGGCTTGGGTCACTAGGAGTTATTTTATACTGCTGCAAAAGATACAAAATACATTATTAATTAAATACGACGTCATTTATTAATCGATTGATTGATTGGATTCGGTTTTAAGCCCAGTCAAGAATATTTCACTTATATCGAGACGTCACCAGCTAAAGGTAAAGTAGCCATAGAAAATCTTAACTTTGTGGTGCGCTAAGGACAGTGTACCGGTAGGGTTTTTAAATTGCCACGCCTGTTGTGATATGCTATCTGAGAGGATACTGCGAATTTCATTTTTACATGTCGAGTACATGGAGCATTCACTACCTATTTTTAAGCCTTGGTTAGACCCAGGTTTCGAGCCCATGGCCTCTAACATACAGACTGTTAGAGAGCATCATCGATGTGACGAGACAAAAATCCTTCCCCATGTTAGACTTGGAATATCAATTCCTGAATAGAAAACAATAAAGACTATTCCAAATGTAACTATAAATTACAAAACTAGATGGATATTCAATTTTTAGTTGACTTTTATTATTGTAAAGGTATTTAACAAATTGGATAAAACCGATACATTAATCAGTGGAATTTACTGATCTCGATATATGTGTGTGTGTGTGTGTGTGTGTGTGTGTGTGTGTGTGTGTGTGTGTGAGAGAGAGAGAGAGAGTTGTTAACTGACAGGAGAGAGATATTAACTGACAGGAGAGTGATGTTAACTGACAGGTGAGAGAGAAAGATGAAAAGAGAGATAGATGTTAACTGACAAGAGAGATGTAAACTGACAGGAGAGAGATGTTACCCGACAGGTGAGAGAGAAAGATGAAAAGAGAGATAGATGTTAACTGACAGGAGAGAGAGATCATGTTAACTGACAAGAGAGAGATAATAACTGACAAGAGAGAGATGTTAACTGACAGGTGAGAGAGAAAGATGAAAAGAGAGATAGATGTTAACTGACAGGAGAGAGAGAGAGAGAGAGAAACTGTTAACTGACAAGAGAGATAGAGAGATGTTAACTGACAGGAGAGAGAGAGAGTTGTTAACTAATGGGAGAGAGAGATGTTAACTGACAAGAGAGATAGAGAGAGATGTTAACTGACAGGGGAGAGAGAGAGAGAGAGAGAGAGATGAAAAGAGATGTATGTTAACTGACAGGAGAGAGAGAGATAGAGACAGAAAAAGAGAGATGTATGTTAGCTGACAGGAGAGGGATAGAGAGAGAGAAAAAGAGAGATGTATGTTAAGAGATGGTCAGTGACAGAAGAAGGCATAACACAATTTAACAATCTACAAGGATTTTGAAATAAGAGAGAGTCTATACCGGCAACTGCACCTTTCTTTGGCACTGAGCAAATAAAATTAGAAATAAATCCTAACAACAAAAAAACATGTAATAAAAATTTAAGAACAATTAGATTTGTTATTTAAAATTATCTGTAGCAAAGTATTCATTAATAACTTGCTTCAATCAGTATACAGGTAGCATCAATGTTTGATTAAGTTAAGTCAAACCTGTCTATAAAGGCCACCCAAGGGAATCAGTTAAAGTGACCTTTATGTGCAGGTGTCCTTTATAAACAAGTTTAAATAATATGAATAAAGAACAATTGGGATACAATTTTACTGGCCTTTATAAGCAGGTGGCCCTTATATAGAGGTGGCCTTTAAGGCAAGTTGGACTGTACTTCATCTCAATCTTTAAGATAAACTGTAGCTACATTACAACTACATACATGGTTAACAAACCGTTAAAGACATGATAAAAGAAAATGACTATCAGGACCTCAGTATATATCGGAGAATGGGGATGACAACATATGCAACAGCCTCTTCTCTTCCACCTCCCAATCAAATATGTCAAACTTGCAAGAAAAATTACCCAAAGCTTGTAAATATTATGAACGATAAATGACGAAATGATCAATCAAAAACCATGTACAGACTAGGGAAGCTCTAAAACCCCCCCCCCCCACCCACCCAGTCGGTTGTTAAACAGTCTAGTTATATTGCAGCAACAGTTTGTACTGATTGAAGTATATCTACCATTTACAAATAAAATATTGCACTTTATTTAGTAACTTTATAAATAGTAAAAAACAACAATGACAGTCATGTAAAATTAAAGACACTTGAGACCTTTCGGCTCACCTGAGAAAAAAGTATTGACACTACAGGGGCTTGTAATCATTTAAATTTCTCTTAGCTACTAGTATTCTACGCTCCAATATATAGGCACAAATAGATCTTAAAATGTTGAGTATATGGTGGCTCTTTCATGGGTTGTTTGTGTTTAGTAAAGAGAAATTTAATTAATTACAACTTCCCAAACCAAACAGCATGAGGTAAAAAAATTACAAATATATCATCTGTCGACTATCTGACAAATTCTCTAACCATTATCGAAAACGGTCATATTGTTCACAACTAACATCAATGTTATATAGTTACTTTTTCACAACTAACATCAATGTTATATAGTTACTTTTTGTTGTTATGTACTCTTTTATGTGCTGCCACGCTTGATCTCCATTTAAAACTTTTTGGACATTGGTCACAGCGATAAACTTTCAAGTTATGAACAGCATTCTTGTGGTCTACAAGGGACTCTTTTCCGGAAAATTTTCGCCCACAAACATCGCATATAAAGTCACCATCGCCATGGTTGCATTTAATGTGCTCTTGCAAGCTCGATTTAAATTGAAATGTTACCTTGCAAAACGGACATTTTTCCTTAAGTGTTTTGTCATGTGATGCCATGTGACCTCTGTAATTATACGAAGAATTAAATCCTCTATTACACCACTGACATGTGAATCTAAAATATGTTTGTGAAAGGAATCTTGGTGCTGTTTAAGGTCATATTTTGACTTGAGAGTTTTGCCACATGTATCGCACATATATTCAGAAGATGTGGTAGTTGAATCATTGTGGATTTTCAGGTGCCGCTTCAAGTTCGATTTATATTTCGATATGAATTGGCAAATCTCGCAAGAATATAGAGATTCTTCAACAAAACTCTCGTTCTGACCCTCAAGCTCAAAAGACTTATCCATGTCTGAAACGAAAAATGAATACTTTAAACAAGTTAAGACGAAGCAACGTTTTGTCATAGAACAAAGTTGCTTTTATAGTGTTTAATAACAACAGCAAACACAGATATATGTATGATGAGATGTTCACATAAATGCAGCTAACGTACAGTAAAATCCCAGCTAGGCGTACATTATGATTTTGCAAAAATGCAGCTAGGCGTACACCGAGAAAAAAATAATACTTGTTGTAGTTAAATATTTAAAAGTATATCTTGCACATGCGATTTGTATTTAAACTCTCTAATGTTTCTTTGTTCCAATTTCCTTATAAAACGGTAAGATTAGCATTTAATTAAGGTGAAATTAAATCTTACGCCAAGGGGGATGTTGATTTTTCACCGAATGTCGATGATCAATTGTGTTTTCTGACATTATATGGCGATATTTGCGGGCAAATTGTAATGTCAAAGTATTACTGCCTTCAGCAACCAAAATTATAAGTGATATCCAAAGCTTGACAATTTAATTCTGAGTGTTAACATACCTTTAAACTTCAGTCAATGGGACAAACAACCTGACAGGGTCGCTTCGGCGAGCCCAGCTTCCGTTAGTCGTACACCGGAGTTTACATACTGTGAATCTAGGAGACAAAAATTTGATAACAAATTTAAAAAGTTACTAACTACAAAGAGTCAGCACAGAACCATTTAGGAAGTTGTGCATGCCAAATTATTTGCCAAAACAGTAGAGGGTTTCAAAAATGCCCTTCAAAATTGCTGTTAACAATACCAAGCAGCACTCTCTCTACCGTTGATCAAATGTTCAGAATTGGATCCACCAATGTATATATACAAATACAGATAAATATTTATATAGGAAACAATTTCCCTTCTTCACATATTTTCCAGAGTATAGTGTACTGCTATAGTGTTTTCAAGAATGTTATTTTAGATGAGTATTTTAATAATTTATGGGGACTGAGTGGTCTAAAATGCTGTCTTTGAGATCACAGTGCCTCTCACAGTCTTGGTTTGAATACCACTTTAGGCAGATCCTAGAGTAGAGGATTAAGTTTGTCAATTTATTTGCTGAAAGTCAGTGGTTTTCTCCATAAACTCTGGTTTCCTTCATCACCTTAGAACTGACTGCCTCAATATAAGTGAAAGAATCTTGAGTTGATTGGGGCGTAAAACTCCATTTCTCCATTCCACCCAAAATATCTTTTTTGGATCAACTAGGCCAAATTAAACATTTGTTTTGTTTGTGTCTGGAATGACATGTTTGAAATTTAAAATGTAATGAAAATGTCAATTGAGCAATAAAGATCATATCAGGCTATTTAGCTCACCTGAGCCAAAGGCTCAGTTGAGCTATTGCAATCTATCACCGTCCGTCGTGCGTCGTGCGTCGTGCGTAAATTTTACATTTTAATCTTCTTCTCCAAAACTACTGGGCCATATTTCATGAAACTTGGTGATTATCATGCCTGGGTTACAGCCTTTCAAAATTGTGTTCGGGGTTTGGCCACGCCCAACAAGATGGCCGCTGTTACTAAAAATAGCAAAAAGACAAAAAAATCTTCTTCTCTGAAACCAAAAGGTGCAGGCAAATTTTTATTGGATATTTGGATTCAGCATACCTGGGAACATTAAAATTGTGTTTTTCATGAAAATTAGACAAAAAATAGGTTACGCGTTTTTTGCATAAAATTACATAATTTTTAAAATGAGACATTTATTGTTATAACTTCATAACGGCTGAAGATAATTGTATGGAGTTTTCACTGTTGATCTTGTCTTGCAATTTTCTTCCAATTGATGTCAAGGTCGAAGGTCATGTCCCAGTTTTTGACCTTTGATAAAAAATGCTATTTTTTTAATATTTCTTGTGATAATGGCATAGGATTTTCAGTTATTTGTAGGTATTGACATGACGGTCATTTTGATACATAGATCAGGGTCATAGGTTCAAAGGTCAAGGTCACAGATGTCCAAGAATACCAAAATAGTTAATTATCTGCAAAACTATGAATTTTTTGTATAGGCATGTATATTAGAATATTGTAGGTAAAGGCACAATGGTCATTTTGATATATGAATAAAGGTCATGGGTTCAAAGGTCAAGGTCACAGATGTAAACAAGTACTGAAAAGGTTAATTATCTCAAAAACTATAAACTTTTTGTATAGGCATGTATATTGGAATATTGTAGGTATTTGCCTAACGATCATTTTGATATATGAATGAAGGTCATAGGTTCAAAGGTCAAGGTCATAGATGCAAACGAATACTTAAATGGTTAATTATCTCAAAAACTATAAACATTTTGTATAGGCATGTATATTGGAATATTGTAGGTACTGGCTTAACAATCATTTTGATATATGAATGAAGGTCATAGGTTCAAAGGTCAAGGTCATAGACTCGAACGAATACTTAAATGGTTAATTATCTAAAAAACTATAAACTTTTTGTATAGGCATGTATATTAGAATATTGTAGGCATTGGCCTATCGATCATTTTGATATATGAATGAAGGTCATAGATTCAAAGGTCAAGGTCATTGATGCAAATGAATACTTAAATGGTTAATTATCTCAAAAACTATAAACTTTTTGTATAGGCATGTATATTGGAGTAAGGTACGTATTGGCCTAACGATCATTTTGATATATGAATGAAGGTCATAGGTTCAAAGGTCAAGGTCATAGACGCGAACGAATACTTAAATGGTTAATTATCTCAAAAACTATAAACTTTTTGTATAGGCATGTATATTGGAATATTGTAGGCATTTGCACAACAATCATTTTGATATATGAATGAAGGTCATAGGTTCAAAGGTCAAAGTCATAGATGCCAATGAATACTTAAAGGTCACCGGTCACCAAATTTATCAATTTTGTATTTTGCATTCCTATGGGTAGAATAGTCAATATTGATGTGTCTGACGTTTTCCCACACCTTACATTTACCTGTAATACACTAAAACCTTACCTAAACGAACTGCTAATACTCGGTAGTTTCCGACACCGCTCGTAACTTTCCGGCGACCTAATTGATGACGTACATGGTGTTAAGCTGCTGAGGAAAGACACATTACCTATATACGTATCCATATATTACATGTGGGTTTGTGTGGTGTTTTGAAGGCTTTTAACGTTTGATTTCAAGTCAAAATGATATATTTTGTGAAGTTTGGATATAATAAAATCATTAATGACCGATGAACACGTTTTTTCCACAAAATTCAGAACAAATTAAAGCCAGATTTACACAAGTCCTTCATGCAGCTTTTTAATTGTTTTGAATGTATTCAGATTAAACATAATGAGATAAGTCAGGGAAATAAGAGCGGTATAATCATTGAATTCAATTCAAATTATTGTGAATGAATTCAGTCAAATATATAGATTTCAAACAATTTTAATTTTCAAAATTAATTTAATTCCGTTATTCAATCAGTCCACCAATTCACACGTTCAAACAGAGACGTATGTCTTGTTCAAATTAACAAATCTAATTTAACTTTCATTTATTTGATTTTCAGATTCCATCAAAAATAACAAATAACATTTACCAGGTATATCATAAAGATATACGCACGTGTCAATTAATGTTGCATATTGTAAGGTAAACTCTGTTAATTACAGGTGGTAGATGTCTACTTCTAAACAGGATGTTCCCCAATGTAGCATATTGATAATCTCTTAATTACTGGTATGTGAGGGGGTGTAAATCACACTTGGAACATTATTAATTTATTGTGAATAAATGAAAGAAAGTTTCACTCGAGTTTTGAGTCCTTAGTTAGTCGAGCATAATCCCACTGGTATCCAATTTGGTGACGTTCTTTTCATCCCATTAAAATTAAGCGAAATAAAGTTTTTATATGAATTTTTTTTATTTTATTTTATCATGGAAACAATGATGATGATTATTATTAAACTTACTGCAACTAAGGAATAGGAAGCTATTGAATTGAAATTGTTTTCATATTTAAGTAATACTGGGGTGAAATATTTTTTGAGAGACAATAACAAATTATTTTTTAAACCTTTATTTTGATATTTTCGTTGTACAAAAAATGACAGGTCTTTGACCCAGATTCTACCCGAAAACTTCTTTTTATTCATTACATGGGTAAATAATAATAATAATAATAATAATAATAATAATAAATCTTTGATTTTAATCTAAAAAGGAATTAAAAATGGGACAATTTCTAAAACAAATATGAATCAATTTGAGGTCATAGAAAAGAAAAAGAAAAAGAAAAAGATTTTTTTAAATAAAAAACAACAAATTTGGGTTCTTTTTATTATTCCTTATGACAAATAGATGAAAGTAAATAAATAAATAAATAAATAAATAAATTATGTAATTAATTAATTAATCAGAGATGTGTAAAGATAATTAAAATGATATTAAATATTAATAAAAATTGAAATGAACAATATTTTAAATAAAAAACGGAAATTTAGGTTCTTTAATATTTGTTGCAATAAATAAATAAATAAATAAAAAATAAATCAGAGATATGTAAAGACAATTAAAATGATATTAAATATTAATGAAAATTTATATGAACAATAGTTTAAATAAAAAACGGAAATTTGGGTTCTTTTATTATTTGTTGTGATAAATAAATTTCAAAAGAAATGTAAAATTATGTTTTGTAAAAGTATTAGTAAATAGTATATCATACTTAGAGCAAACACAAATATAGTTTTTTCTTTATTTATTTCTTATTATTATGTTTATTTTTTATTTATTTTTTTTCTGCTGAAGGAAACTGAAATACCCAATGCTAAAAAATAAATAAATATATAAAAACACTAGAAGTTATTTCCGATAAATCTGGGTAATAAATGCAGTTCACTATACAAGCTTCATTTACTAAATAGCTGGGATAACACCTTCTGCGTCACTTCCGGTTTTATGCCCTTTTACTTCCAAAGGGAGATTAAACAGTTTTTCAACAGTTTCAGGACTTTAATTTACGCTGTAGAAAAGGGTAGAAATTATTATAAAATGTTATTTGTGGCTAAATCGGCTTTTAATGATGTAATCTTTCGGAAAATAATACTAATAAAAATTCGGTTTTTGGTGACCGGTGACCTTTAAATGGTTAATTATCTCAAAAACTATAAACTCTTTGTATAGGCATGTATATTGGAATATTGTAGGTATTGGCCTAATGCACATTTTAATATACAGATGTTTTAGCTGTTTATAAATAATATATTGTAGCTAGACTTTAAATATGTTATATATAGCATACTTATATAATTATTATAATTAATTTGCAAAAATACTTGCATATTATTGGCCCTTACAGCTGAAAATTTTGATGTTCTCTTTTATTAATGTCATTGACCATTGAACCTCTGCATAAGATATGTACTCTTCCTCAGGTGAGCGTTAAGGCTTATGGGCCTCTTGTTTTGTTTTCACAGCAACAAACCAAAAGAAAAGAAAAAAGAATTTGTAATACCCTTGATTAAAAACAATGATTGGAGGAATGCAAAGACTGCAGGTGGTACAACAGATGAAGTTGAATCACAAGCAGTGAAAGAACTCATAGATGGTAAGTTGAACAGGTAAAACACTCCAGTCAAGGAATATTTTAGTTTTATATCTAACATATAACCTGTTAATTATACATGAGACAAGTAGTATTGATTTTTACCATAAAAGTATGTTTAAACTGTCGGGCAGATAAGAAAATATATGAGTCTTTTGTTGTTGAAACTGACTGAGTTTAAGAGCCTTTGATGCCTTCACGTCTAATTGCTAAAAATGAATGTAACTTTTTTAGGTTTCTTCAGGACAACCTTATCCTAAAAAGCAAAGATTTATTAGTTATCACACCTGAAAGAACAGAGTGTTACATTTTAAAATAGTGTCAGTTGGGTAGCAAAATGTGGATGGTTTTCTGAGGTGAACTTTAGTTTCCTCCACTATTCAATATTATTACACCTATGTAAAAATCTAGCAATTTCATTGGATAAGAGCTATGTAACAATTTGTACTGTCACATAAAATTTATAATGTCACATAGCGATGCGCGTGACTATGTGACAGTATTTTTGTTCAAGTCGCCTTTCTTCACTGGATCACGTCAGTGCTTTGAACAAAACATGTTTTCAGTTGTGTCTATGGCAAGCGTCTCATTGTTATTGATATTGTTTACATTCGTCTGTAACAACAACGGATGATGTTTGCCGAGGTTGACAATGACTATCTTGGCAATTTGTTAGAGTCTAAAGACTCTGCATCAACTAAACGGATCATTAAGCGGACCGTGGATATGTTTCTTAAATTTCTTGGCTCAAATGATTGTAGATTTGAGGCATTCCCGATCGATAAATTGGATAAAAATTAGTATAGACATTACTAAAGACGAAGGATGCACACCATGTATTGGTAAAATAAAATAAACATTCGGTGTAATAAAATAAATATTACATTTCTGACAGGGTGCCAGTACATATTGTCACCTCTCGAAAAGCATTGTCAGCCTCGGCTATCGCCTCAGCAAACAATGCTTCCTCGAGGTGACAATATGTACTATCACCCTGTCAGAAATGTAATATTTATATAATATAACAGCAAAGGGAGGTCTTGAAATTATTCACTGACACTGGCTACAATGATATACATGTAAGTAAAATGATCTAGACTGGAACATAAAACAATATTACTCCACTCCACTACTTCTTGAAGTTGATACTAGTATTGACATGTAAGATCATATATGGGAACCTAGTCTTGAGCTTTTTAATGCCTGACATTGTAATTGTGCACAAAAAGATAAAAAATACAAGTAAATGACACCACTGACAAATCTAGATTCCCTATCCTTGTTAAACAAATTATCCATTGGTGAACAATCATAATTTTACATAAATTTAAAGTATCTATTTTAAATATATTGAAATAAAATTATATGATGCAATTCCATGTTATTTTATTTTTCTATAATATAGATGCATCCAAACGCAATGAAACCTGGGATGATAGAGGTAAAGTGGATTTGAATTTGTCAATTCCATTGTTAATGCAGAATAAGATACCAGAAGGATATGAAACAGATGATAAGTTAGATGTATCTTTGAGGGCAGAAGAGGTATTATCAATAATACATTATAATTATGTACAGTTAAAACTGTTTGTTCAGTCAAATTTGTTCACAAAAAATTCACATGAAGTCAACACGAAAAACTTCACATGATGTGAACTTATATAGGAATTTTACATAAAATGAGATTTATATGAATAAAATTTGGCTGTGTAACATGTAAAAGCCAAAAAAGAACAATAGCAACTATCTAAATTAAACATGTTCTGACGGGAACTTTGTCTTTGGCTACTTGTTACCAGAATTTTATTTTGACACTTACAAATTTTATATGTACAGAACACATCTCTGTGAATGACCTAGAACATGAACATATCTTTGCAGTGAATGATCAGGACAAATTATGCAATGCTGTCCAATAGTTTTGTACCAGAAGTATTTATTCTAAACCCAGTGTTTCAGAAGCTAACAATGATCAATCTCAACAATACTTTATGTCACTCTTTAGAAAATAAGCAGGATACACCAAGTTTTTACAATTTCCAAAGTTACAGTTTTAGGGTAATAGTCTCTGACAATTTTTGCTACTACTGGAACAGTAGCAGAATACCATAGTTTTATTAGTATATGTGCAAAAACTGGTTTAAATTGGACTTGAGACCAGTGGAATTTAAGTGGAGCTCTGTAGGCATTTGATGAACAGTACATTGTGTAATGGTAGCTGATATTGTAAGTCTTTGTTTACAGCCTGAAGAAGCAGATTTTGAGGAAATGCCAATAGAACAGTTTGGTTTAGCTATGTTACGTGGTATGGGATGGAAAGAAGGTGAAGGGGTTGGTAAAACCAAAAGTATGTACCATAATCAATTCACGTATTTCTGTAAAATGTACCTGAATTACTTTGCCATCTCCCTTATCATCACAGTATTTTGAAGTCTCAAAGTCCAATTTTCATTTCTTTAACCTCTTTATGACACCAAAATTGGGCTGCATAAATTGTGGCAATTAATCAAGGTTTAACTATACTTACCATTCTTAATATCTGTCGGCAAAAATAACTCATCCAAATGGATATCATATAAATATATAACAGACTTGGTACAAGGAAATTCACAAAAACAATTGTACATGGGGTTTGTAAATAAGATTTATTTGAAATTTGATACATTACCACCTTGTAAATACTTTTACAGTTAACATTTTATTTATTTTATGTTATTTCTTTAAGTCAAAACTACTTTTTTGTATGTATTTTAGACAAATAGCTCCAGTTGAAGCCATCTTACGACCAAAAGGAATGGGCTTAGGGGCTGACAGAAGTCAAGCTATTCAGCTAAATAAATCAAAGATGGGAGCCAATGCTGAAAATAAAGATGACGAACAGTTGTTATTGAAAGCTGGTTCACATTGTGTAATACAGAAAGGTTCTAACAGAGACTTATATGGGACAGTAAGTTAGAATTATCTCCCTTTACACTAGGTACATGAATTAAAAGTCATGGAATGGATTTATGGTTTATGTCCAAGTCAAGATTCTCTTACTTATATAAAGGCAGCCAGTTTTTGGGATGGTAGAGGAAACCAGAGTGCCCTGAAAACCCCATCAATATTCATCGGTTTTACCTGACATATTTCTCACACTAGGAGCTGCCAAAATTGGACTCAATCTAGGCAGCAAGAAGCACTGTCATCCGTAAGCATGCACTTTAGACCACTTGGCCACAGAGGTCACAAGTCTTGGATAGGGTTAGAATCTACAATCATTAACTTTGAAAACTAATAACTCATTCTGTATCTGTGTTGTTATTTACAAGTTTTATAAAAATACAGGCAAATGTAGCTACTTTTGTAAGTTCAAAATTGATATGTTGTAAATGCATGTATTTTGATACTTGCCACTTTACTCTTACTATTAACAGAAAAATGTAAATGATTTTCTTGCATATTTCATAATTTAACACAGTTAACTGTTTGTTCTTTTCTATTTGACAGATTGAAGGTTTAGATGAAGACAATGCCAGAGTTATGGTCAAGTTGTCTCTTGGTGTAAAATTGTTACACTGAGTCAGTACAATATAAAACTAGTTAATAAAACAGAATTCAACAAATACTCCAAATATATCAGTAAGTAAGAATGAATGCTGTCAATTCATTTATTTTTGTGATGTCCATGTTTTATGGTTCTGAGAAAAAAAAATTGTTGAGTGGTTAATACATGGTTTGTGGTTTTAGTTTAAGGTACTGGTAAGTTTGTAATAAATGTTATTGTAATCCACTGCATATTGGGGTGTATACAAATTTATATTGTTTCAAACTTATTTTTGTGATTTTACGAAACCCAGCTTACTTTGGCACATTATTTATATGAATATAGAGTCACTTATTATACTTTTAGTGGAAAGATCAACACACTAAAATAAAATTGTTGCTAGAATTTCCTGGTTTTCAGTAAATTTCATGTAAATCTGTGGGTCAGGGTGGCCCGAAAACAACAAAAATCAGGACAAATATTAATGACTTATAACTTCATTATCATGCATTATGCTCAGACTAAATATGGTCTGCGATCTTATCATTGACCAGCATGAATTTATAATTTTTGGGTACAAGAACAAAAGTATGATTTGAAATATCAAATGGTAGTGAAAAGTGTTTAAAAAATAAATATTATACATATTACAGATAAAGGAAAGGCAGACAAGTATAAAGAAAAGGAAGAGAAGAAAAGAGAGATGACAGTGACACAGAGAGGGATAATAAAAGCACAAAAACATAAACATGATAGAGATAGGGATAGAGACAGGTACTCAGACAGAGAAGATAAAGACAGGCATAAACACAGAAATGAAAAACACAAGAAAAGAAGTCACAGAGAAAAAGACAAAGAAGATGGTGATGAATACAGGGATAGAGAGAAAAGGGAAGAATATAGAGATAAAGAAAGAAGGGGTGAATATAGGGATAGAGAGAGAAAGAATGAATCTGAAGACAGACTAGAAAAATACTCAAGTCGGAATGGAAGTAGGAGGTTTGTATTAATTTATTTCTAGATCAAACAGTAAATGGGCAAGTCATTGCAAATCTCCATGCTATCTGTTTAATTTCAACTTTTTGATCCATCTACAGGATAGAAAACTGTGTATCATGTGAACAGTATCCAAGAACATATGTGTTTTCAAAATATATGTATGAGAAATTTTAAATCTGGTCCATTTAATTTTGAATACCATGTTTTAGAATTACACAGCAAGTCTATGTATGAGACCATGAGTTTGCAAGCATCTGTTAACACGGATATGTATTGCTTTATGATGCAAGATTCTTTTAGTCTGTTATTTGTTAAAATTGTGTAATTTATGTTTTTAGGGATGATGTTGAAGATACAAAAAGTAAAACAACAAATGGAAACAGATCTGATAATTACCTCTGGGTCCGTCCACAAATAAGAGTCAGAATTATAAGTAAAGATTATAAAAAAGGAAAATATTTTAACACAAAAGTAAGTTTTAATAGTACACTTTTGATATTGGTAACAATTTATCATTCTGTTCTCTAATTTGATACCTGAATGTCAAAATTAAAAGGGGCTTGGTGATCCAGTGGTCTAAAGCCCACACTAACTTATCACATTGCCTTTCACTGTCTATATTCCAATACCACACAGGACAGATTCTTATGTAGAAAGTTTGTCAGTTCACTTGTTGGAAGGTTTTTGTGGTTTTCTCCTGGCACTACTGTTTACTTCACAGACCTTGAACTTACTGCCTCAATATACTGGTAAGTAGAAGAATCTTGCTGGGAAGTAAAACTCTATTACTCCACTCCACTCAAATAAGATGGTAAATATCTGTTAATCCAGACAGAAATCTTAATAGACCTGCTTACTTACCAGCAACATTTATATTTTCTTTAGAATATTTTATCATTAAGTTTTAATAGACATTAAGGTATTTGTATTTTTTTTTTGACAGGTTGATGTGGTAGATGTTGTAAGTCCAGATAATTGTGTGTGTAGAACAGATAATGGTACTGTGTTAGAAAGTACGTAATCAAAACATTTTTTTTTAAATGACCTCTATAAAATACTAATCACTATAATAATGCAATTAAGAAAATGCAGATAGCGTTTAGAAAGTACAGGTCATGATAAACCAAAGAGCAAGTTAATCAAGTTCAAAGTTAAAGGCATACCAGTATTATGGATTACTTTTATTCTCGCTGAATTTGATGAGTATATTTTTTTTGCTAAAGAATTTATTTTACGAAATTTGTTTTTGTAATCTAAAAATACAATCAAGTGGATCTTTTTTTGAACTAAAGTATTTCAACAAGCAATTTTAATCAGGTGAATGCATCAGGGTCATTAGGCCTCTTGTTCGTTGGTTTCTTATTTTACTGTAAAAGATAATGTGGGTTTTGGTTGTATTAGATTTTGACTGTGCTATTGATCATAAGTTAACATAACTAATTATTTGATCAATACCTTGTTCATGAAAATTCAGTTCTAATCATAAAAAAAATTCCATTTATTTTAGATCTTGCACAGTCAGATATGGAGACAGTTATACCAAAATCAGAGAAATCATTTGTTGTCTTGGTCAGCAGTAAACACAGAGGCCAGGTAAATTTATTTAACATTAAAGCATCTTTCATATTTTTTTATACAATTAATTTCATTGTTTTTTTATACAATAATTTCATTGTGAGCTCTGACAGCCATGCGAGTCTTGGTGATTAAGTTGTCTAAAGTGCATGCTTATAGATCATAGTGCCTCTCACTGCCCACATGCTCTTGGATCAGATCCTGTAAGAATGTATGTAAGCTTGCTTTTTGAATGTTGGCGGTTTTCTCTGGCACTACAGTTTCCTCTACCATCCTTGAACTGAAGTTCTTGAAATAGATGATGTATTCTTTACTGGGGCATAAAACAATATACGTCACTGCACTCCACTCCAAGCCTTGGTGCCACATAGTTTGACATTTTCTTCTGTTGTAAAATTGTAATGTTTTCTTTGATAATATTTTAAGTTCAGAATACATGCAAGTTCTATACAAATGTTAGTGTATGTCACATGGCACAGATGAATCTTGTGTAATAAGAAAAGTACTTTAGCTTTATATCTATGTTACACAACAATATGTACATTTAAATTTCTCTTTTTAATATTTTTAAATTTCTGTTTTACAGCTAGCAGAATTAATGAGTAAAGATAAGAGAAACTGTAAAGCTACAGTACAATTACTTAAAGACAGGGATGAAGTGTTACAAGTGGACTATGATAACATATGTGAATATATAGGAGATATACATGAAGAATTTGATTACTAAACATAATCTTACTTTCAATATTCTGTGGTCCAAATCAACTCAAGTTCAATGATCCATGGAAAAAATCAAAGAACAAATTGTGGGAGAAGAACAGAAATATGACCCGGTACTCAAAAGAATGGAACTGTAAATACATGTACATTGAACTACATTCATATATATATATATATGTATGTATATATACTAGTAGCTGGTTTATATAAAATGTACATCAATTAGTTCCCACTGCGCAGTTTAGGGTATGGTCCAAGTGAAACATATCATTCAGATACTCAAGGGTGAAACTTTTAATCTCCTACCTTCTAGAACAGAAGTACAATATAACCAAAGATATTGAATTTGCTTAGGGATTGAATTATCAGTAGTTAATACCGGTAGTCAGGTATCTCAACTATGTCACTGATCAAAAGACTGTGATATATACCTCATAAAAACAAAAGAACCAATTAAATTTTTACAGACAGCTGAGATATTTTAGTCAGTATGACTGATCATTACAATATTAGTGCAATTACATGTTTGTCATTAACTAATCCATGTTCATATGTCACAATCTCATTGTCAGATTTTGTAAATAAACAAATTTTTATATTTGTAAGAGTATGTTTTTATTGAACTACTGGTACATCTTGATTTACAACTTCCAAATAAATTTCTTGATTGTATATGGTTATTTGTCACAGGTCTTTTGTAAAAAGATGTCCAAAATTATAAACTAGGTAAGTGCCAGACCAGGTCTAACCCAAGCACTTGGCATTACAAACTGAATCATGGTACTTTGGATGGGAACTGTATTAAATGAGGTCCCCATGTCACAGTAGGCATGGCACAATAAAGAACCCTGCTGTATAATGCCATCGGTGCAATGCTAGGGAAAAATTTCTGCACCTTTGCCTATAGCTGACATATGTCTTGATATAAGTGAAATACTAGTATTCTTGACTGGGAGGTAAAACACCATCACTCTTAGTATGGTATAGAATTATATACCACTCTATTTGCCATTAGTATCTCTGCAACTCTGCCTGTATTTTTTTATACCTTATTCAGATAAGCTACAACAGAAGTAGTTAAGAAGTGTATGAAATGGGAGTCCTTGATACTCTACACCTGTGCACATACAGTAAAGTCTTTGATAACTGTCAGCTACTGTGAAATCATATGTACATGTCAATGACACAGTATACATGTAAATTACAAACATAGTTTACCAAACATGATTTTATCACCCAACAAAATTGTATTTTTTCATACATCCATGAAAATTTGATCAAAGAAAAATAAATGATTTCACAGTATTTAGTATCGGGTTGTAATGTACTAGTACTTTAGAATTCCAAAATAATTATTAACAAGTTTAAATTTCAACACTTTATTAATAGACCAACAAAATATAAAACAAAATCTTTCAATTGTTGTACAAAAATACTTTTAACAATTTTATTTTGCACCCAACAACAAACAAATAGTTTTAAAAAGGAGTAGATATGATACCAGGCACTGGAAGGTGCCACAAAATTTAAATTTGTGACTACAGTATTAATTAATACACGAGTATAGGACATTTTTATGGTTGTATTGTTAAAAGAAATACCGTAAAATGTAGCTAGCATCTTATGTGGTGTGAAACGGTCAATGACAATATTAAAATTATGATCTATCCCTTTTTGACGAAAATGTAAATATTTTACCATTTTATACAGTTTTTGTTCTTAGAATTTAGGAGTAAAAAGATTTTGGTATTAGGATAACTGTTAAAATAGCATATTTGGTATTAGTTATTATCCCTAGCAGAGAAATTATAGTGACTGTATGTCTGTGATATTTGACTGAATAAATAAATAATTCAAAACTTTAAATTTTGGGAAGTCCAAGGCTCCTTAACATTTCTACTCCTTTAAAAAACTATATCAACAAAATGAAATACATTAATTTTTTATCACATATGGCTTCGGAGCTTTCTTTCATAGAATAACAAAATGCAATGTTGATGATATGATTTAACACACACACACACACACACACACACATTAAATATCACAATACATATATTTGGTATTCTTACAAAATATCACATGAACATAATAAATTTTGATTCAAAAACATTACATCAAAACACAAGAAATATTTTTTTCATAATAACTAAGAGTTTGAAAAATACCCTGTAAAAATTTGCAACTGATATTAATACATGAATAAATAATACTGGCAAACTGCTACCTTTTAATCTGACATGATAATCAGATCCTTATATACATGTATTATACATCAATGCAAAATTCTCACCATTGTGATCTACACACAAAACGGATAAAAATTCCAGGTCAATATTTTGGGTATAAACCTATTTATACTTGCATGTATATTGTAAGGAAGGCATTTTGCAGTTACAATAAATTCAGTTTTATTGTTGGTTATGCTCAATTTAATAATCTTTGTGAAGTAACTGTCTATTCTGTTAAGGCAGACCACATTTGTGTATGGATTCTTATATTCTGTGTAAACAACACTGCTTATGATATGGTAGAGCAGAGCACTCACTTTGCATCAATAACACTGATGATTGAAGGGAATGAGATGAATGTTGCAAGCAACACTGGCTGTAGACTTGTTTGTCAAGTAAATATGTCTGTGCACTAAACATTTAAAATTACTTCACACTAAGTTCAGAATCTTTTCTTTTTCTGTTGATGTTTTATTGTTGACATAACTTCTACCATCTCTGGATCGTTTTCATTGTGGAGTCTTCTTTTTTGTGTTGACCTGCTAATCTTGGTTCCCTGTAACAATGTAAAACTGAACAGTGAATAAAGATTCAAATGAAACAGTAAATCAGACTCAAATGAAAAAGAAAATCAAATGTCTAATTTGTTCTGATAAATGTTTTGAGTATGCTGCTTAATGGGTTGGTGTATGTTATAGGTGTCGGTTTCAGTCTGTATTTTGAAATTTCAACAGAAAGCAACAAATAAAAGTGAACAAACCTTTTAAATTTGGTAAATACAGTTTGAATGTGAAAGTGAAAACTTGTCATCTTTAATCTTGAAAACATTAAGTTGATCAAATATCAGGATGCAATCAATTGTAGACCAAAGGGGAAATTGGACAGAAAGAAGAATAAATATGGTGTTCCTGAAGGAAAGGAGTGGGATTATAATATTTTTTAAGTGTCCCTGAAGGAAAGGAGTGGAGTAATGTGTGTTTTAAGCTCGTCAAGATTATTTCACTTAAATTGAAGTGGTCTTTTTGGTGATAGTGTAGGAAACTGAACTGTTTGGAGAAAACCACAATCTTCGGCAAGTGCACTGACAAAATTTACACAAGGATGTGCCCAAAATGGGATTTAAATCTAGGCTGTGAGAGGTGCTGTGCTCCATAAGCATGGCAACTAGACCCTCGCCATAGCAAGTCTGAATTTACTATTTACTTACCCAGCTTTTATTGTCCCATTGATGAAGAGTTTGTGTAAAGACATTTATATCTGGTTGATCTAGGAAATCTTCACTGTCATTGGCCATCCTCTGCTTGTATACCTTCTTAGCTTGAAAACAAAATAAAATAAAGTGTGAAATGAACTAAAAACTGAAAAAACAAAACAAACATGAAGCTTGTTTCACAATGTAAAAAAGTAATTTGTACTTGAATGATGTTTAATTAATTTGATTTACCAATATAGGAACAATTATGTGATAGATAGACTTGTCTTTTTTTTTTTTTTTTTTGAGAGAGAGAGAGAGAGAGAGAGACATGCTTCATGTACTCACAATACTGGCTGCATTCATCACTGCTTCCTGAAGCTGGTGCCATTGAAGTTCTCCTTGGCTTATTCACCTTCCGCTCTATCAAAACTTTAGTAACAGATAAAGATGGGGAAGAATCTCTGCTATCTGATTGGCATTCTGACTGGAATTGCAATATAAAATCAGTTGTTGTTAGTTTGTTAATGGTTGAAGTTAACTTAAATGCTGACACAATGAAAAATAGATCAAAGAGATTTAGAAATAGAATGCTCACCTTTTGCCGACATTTAGATGGGCATTAGTGCTGACTTACAGATCACGTCATCTCCCTCTCTGACAGATCTTAGTGTGAAGAAGTTAGAAGTTTTTTCACTCTAAAAGGTTGATGATTTTCTCCGACACTCGAGTTTCGTCTACCATCTCAGAACAAAACCCCCTCAATACAAGTGAAAAGTCTTGACTGAGGCATAAAACCACATTATAGTAAAATTTTAAATGCTATTTCTAAGCCCCTTTGTTTATATCAACAAAGCAAAACATGATCAGACATTGACTTTCTCCCTTAATCGTGTATTTCCTAATCAGACAATGATTGTAATTGGAAACCTTGTTAAATTTTCCTTGGCATTAGATGTTATGTAGTTTGCTAACCCTTGAAAAATAACAAAACTTAATCTGAATTTACAGTAGAGTAATTAAAATTAAAATATCTGAAACATCTGAACTTACATTCCTTAAGGAATCCCAAAATGAATCATCTTTGTTCAATGTGGTGCTGAAAATATATAATACATATATATTTAATAGACTGGTTAAGAATCAAGTGAAATTTTGAACCAGAAATCAATTGTCCAAAAGGGACTAATACCTGGTCTCCATTATAAGGACATAAGGAGTAGACTATGCACAAGGTTTTATTATGAGGTATAAGTTTACCAATTATGATGCAACTGTCTTAGATAGATTAAAAGAGCATGTACAAGAAAATGTATATAGGAATTATAACACTGAGTAAGCAATTATAAAATGTTAACTTTTGTGAAATGAACCTGCCAAAAAGATTCTGTACTATATATAAAAGCCTTTTGCTCATAAAATCCATGAAAATGAGACATTTTTATTTAACTACCGGTATGTTACTTGAACTTGTTTAACCGTTTAAACATTAGGGTGTCTCAATTGCAAAGTGGTCTAAAGCACAAACTTATAGATCACAGCACCTCTCACCACTTACATAGGTTTGAATCACACTTCGGCAAATTCTAATGTGAAAAGTTTGACAGTTGTCTTGCTGAAGGTTAGTGGTTTTCTGAAAGCACTCCAGTTGCCTCCACTATCCCAGAACTGACTACCTTAAAATATAAGTAAATGAATCTTGACTTGGGTATTAAACCTTTTGATAAATTCCCTTATGAACTGTATTTCTACTTACCTCAATTTCCAGTCTGCGTTTTTCTGTTGTGGTTTGTATCTGTAGGACTGAAATGGTACATTTGGGTTTTGACCAACAATGCTGTCATCATCAAACTCAAATATTGATGAATCATTTTGTTTTTTAAAGTTGTTAACATGTTGTTGACCAGCAATTTCTGGGTTTTGACGAGATCCAAATGAGTCATTATTGCTGTATTTACTGTGAAGAGGGTTTACACTTGAAGAAGGTAATGTGTGATGAATCTGTTGGCTAGCTCTACCATCACTTTTATTCACAAAATTGTTTTTATTCTCATGTGAGAAAACTGTTGCAGCAGTCCCTGTATTTCGTTCAAATTTCCCAGAATTAAAGGGTTTTTTTCCTTTGGTCCCATGAATTTTCATCTTCAGTGTTATCTTTAGAAAACATGCTCCTGTTTTTTTGTGAAACACTTTTTGATGATGAACCAGTTCTATATTCTGGGGATTCTGACATTACATTATCATTCTGAGGACTACTGTTAGCTTTACCAGACAGCAATCTTTGTGATCTTCGTCGTAAGTTCCTTGTTTCACTAAGAGAGTTATTTTGTCCATTCATGTTTTCAGACATGCTTTGTGCAGGCGTTTTAATTTCTTTTTTCTGATTAGATTCTTGTGGTTGTGGTTTGACAGCTGCTACAGGTGATGGATTAGTTTTACTGAAGAGCATTCTGGAATTCCAACGGCTGCCTTCCACTCCAGGGGAGATAAATGATGATGGTCTTTTGGTACTTGGTTGGACAAATGTGTCAGTGAATCTTGATTTGTCATTGTATGATGAATTTCTCCTTGGCCATGAATTTATAACATCTGATGGGTTCTTGAAATAATCATTCTTAATCTCATTCAAATTTTCTTTGTTATTTTTGGAGCAGTTTGTGACATTTTCTGTTGCAATATCATTCCTTATTCGATCTATTTCCTTCAAATAATTATTATGCATTGTATCAAGCTGTTCTTGTAGACTTTTAGGTACTGAATCATGAAACTCCCATTTACCTTTCTTTACATCAGATTTAATGTCATTCATAACTTGATCTTTAATGGAGTCTGCATGCTGTTCCAGTTCTATTTTCTGTTTTTCTGCCTGTTTTTCCTGCTGATGTTGTTGAAATCTTGTCTGTTCATTTATCTGCATTCTGATGTAGGATTCAATCTCTGATTGCTGAGTTTTACAGAGTTGGGACAGATGTTTGTATTGGAGATTCCACAACTCTTTGGACTGTTCATATGATATTTCATCTCTTTGTTCTAATCCAGACTGGATATGTTGTTGTATTTCTGATGTCTGTTTCTGTCTAAATGATCTTAATTGATTACTGTAAAATTCCTCTAACTCTTTCTTGTTCTTTTCAAGATCTTTGCGTAACATCATGACCTCATCCAATACCCTTAAAAATAAATAAAAACTGACTTAATATAATAATGTATGTATTGAAAACTTTAAGAATATAATAAATAATTTACTTTCTGGTAAACGCTGAAAATATCATAAACATATTATCGGTATATGCAATGAAGTAATGGAAAATTCATAATTGTTTATTTTTTGTGTCATATATGCATGATCAAGTACATCTATAGCTTTCATTTTCACCAATTTTCACAAAAAACAAACATCATTTTCTTTTTTCTCTCAGTTATTTCCTTTATATAAAGATAGACGGAAAGTTTGATCTTTCTCCTTTTCTTGATTTTACCTTTCTTCAGTGTTTTCATATTTCTGCTGATTCTCTTCATGCAAACTTTTTAACAAATGTAAATTTTCCTTTTTATTTTCTTCTTGTGTGGATAATATTTGTTTCTGTTTTTCTAACTGTTCTTTAGCAATGTCAACCAAATGCTGAAGTTTACATTCTGTGCTAGACTGTTGGTGTTCTATAATTTCTTTTAGTTGGTTTACTGTTGCATTTTCTTTCAGCTTTTGTAAATTAATCAACTCATTCCTTAGTTCTGTTAATTGTGTATCTCGCTGAAGAAAAAGATAAAACATAACATACAGCTCTCCATTATTTAATTTCTATCAAGGTTTCAACTACAGAAATGTTTGTAAAACATATGTCACTACCCCTAAATATCATACACTTGAAATTTCATTGAAGCAAATTTTACTTTATTGCCTGGAAAGCAGTAATCCTATGGATAATAACAGTGACTTTGACCTCTGAGTTATGATCTCCAAACTCAATAGGCTTCTTCTTTTCAAAAATACTCATCATCGCATTCAATTTGATGAAATTCCACCAAAACAAAATGAAGTTATTGCATGGAAACCAATCAATCTATTTATAGAAACAGTGACCTGAACCTATGACCTCCTAAATCATTAGGCTTCTGCATTTCAAAGAGTATCTATCGGTGTACATGTATGTACATGTATTAAGTTTGATAAAATTTAATCAGACTAAACTTTAAATTATTGCAGGGAAACCAATGTATTGAGCTCATTGTCAACCCAATACAGGGTTATTATATATACAGTACCTTTAATTTATCTCTGCTATTTCAGTGTGTGTGTGTGTGTGTGTGTGTGTGTGTGTGTGTGTGTGTTTTACTTACGATACATATTTCTTTTTCCATGTCCATTTCCTTTGATATTTTGCTATCTTTTTCTGTTACAGCTTCTATCATTTTATCATAACTTTGACTTACTATGTCTGTTACTGAAAATAGATTAAACATAATTGACATGATGAGATAAAACAAACTAAGTGTTGTCAATATATCTTCACTCATAAGTCATGAATTGTGTTTATGTGAGTACAAGCACTCTTCTTTTATTGTTTGTGTTCATGTTTGTATTAATCTGAATGAGTATAATTTGTATGTATTTCTATCTATAAAGTAGGACCCCATTCCCAGTTGCAAAACCATTAATGTTTTTCCAGTTTTAATTGTGTACAAAAACTGTATTCGCTATTTACCCTTTTCTTTCTGGATATATTTTTTACAGATGAGCTTAACTATTCAATTTCATTCTTTAAATTTGCAAATGAGTTACCAGTTCTGGTATATGATTGTGCATTTCCCATGATAATATTATCAATCTTGAATTCCTAATGTTTGACATTCTATATATGTATGGACTTTTTATGCTCTAAAATACACAAAGTCATGGGCATCAACCAGAAGTCATAAGACCCTGGTATGTGCGGATATGGTGGGTGGGTGTTCATATGGTACAGTTTGTATATATAGTGAATACATACTTAGAAACCGTGTGATAAAACGGTATGCAAGGTGAAGGTGCAAAAGTAAATAAATTGTAATGCTTGATTATTGTTATTATCTTGTATAAAAAGTTCTACAAATAAGTAATTTTATCTATACCTGCATTAATAGCAGTGGCAAGTTTATCATCAGAACTATCAAGTGCTTGTCCTAATCCATCTTTTAGATTTCTTATGGCATCTTTTACCTAAAAAATAAATCAATAAGTAAATATTATACTTCAGCATTTAAAAAAAATACCATATGAAATCAATACAGAATGAAAATATAACATGCATATATATATCGGATTTGAAACAAAATAGATAAGATTTTTTAATCAAGTTATAAAATATGTTAGCTATGCACCATCACAATTTCCAAACAGATATGATGCAATGATTAATGTATGAATCAAATACCACAGCCAATTCTGTAATTTAACAGTGTACATGTCAATATTATATATTAACTTACCTCATCTGAACAGTCTTTTACAATATTTACAATAGAATTCAGGAGATCTCTGCAATGAAATAAAAAACTAACAATATTCAATTATTTTTAAACAAATTACAATAACTGTTTTAAATACACACCCGACAGAATTCTTTAAATAATTTTTTTTATGAGGACACCTTCTTTTTCACTTTGTGTGTCGCAGGATTTACAACCTTAGTAATAATTGTAGTGTGATACACAGCACTAAATATTGATATGAACTTGGTAAAATTTAGCAAAAAGAGTACTGTATATTGCTTTATTTTCACTGCGTCAAATTTTCGCGGTTTGACGATGACTAGTGTATTCGCGGTGTCATATTTTCGCGTCTTATCCGATTAAAGGAAAATGACTCTAGCAAGATTAATAGGCTGGTTAAATACCAGTGTCTATTTACGGTGGTTTAATTTTCGCGGGAATACACTTGACAGCGAATATAAAACCATAGCAAAATATAAGCATTATACAGTATGACTTCACCATTACAAAGAATCAAACACAAATTTAACAAAAAGTAAGATTAAAACAAGAGGCCCATGGGCCTGATACGCTCACCTGATAACTAATGGCTAGCTGACAGATTTAAAGATAAATACTAAACCCCAATGACTTTTTTTTTACATCATGATAACCGTTGTATTAATACCTACAACATTCTAGTATACATGCCTACACAAAAAGTTAATAGTTTTCAAGATAATTAACAATTTCAGTATTGTTTCACATCTGTGACCTTGACCTTTGAACCCATGACCTTTTTCTATACATCAAAATGATTGTTGTATCGATACCTACAACATTCTAATATACATGCCTATACAAAATGTTTATAGTTTTCGAGATAATTAAACATTTCGGTATTTTTTCGCATATGTGACCTTGACCTTTAAACCCATAACCTTTTTCTATACATCAAAATGATTGTTGTATCAATATCTACAACATTCTAATATACATGCCTATACAAAAAGTTTATAGTTTTCGAGATAATTAACCATTTCGGTATTGTTTTGCATCTGTGGCCTTGACCTTTGAACCCATGACCTTTTTCTATACATCAGAATGATCATTGTATCAATACCTACAACATTCTAATATACAGGGCTCAAAGTGACTTTTTGATTCTAGGAGCCAGGCTGGCTCCTTATATGAAAATATTAGGCGCCAATTAAAACTTTTAAGCGCCAATTGAGACTTTTAGCAGTTTTGGTAAAATAAAATAAACATTCGGTGTAATAAAATAAATATTACATTTCTGACAGGGTGCCAGTACATATTGTCACCTCTCGAAAAGCATTGTCAGCCTCGGCTATCGCCTCAGCAAACAATGCTTCCTCGAGGTGACAATATGTACTATCACCCTGTCAGAAATGTAATATTTATATAATATAACAGCAAAGGGAGGTCTTGAAATTATTCACTGACACTGGCTACAATGATATACATGTAAGTAAAATGATCTAGACTGGAACATAAAACAATATTACTCCACTCCACTACTTCTTGAAGTTGATACTAGTATTGACATGTAAGATCATATATGGGAACCTAGTCTTGAGCTTTTTAATGCCTGACATTGTAATTGTGCACAAAAAGATAAAAAATACAAGTAAATGACACCACTGACAAATCTAGATTCCCTATCCTTGTTAAACAAATTATCCATTGGTGAACAATCATAATTTTACATAAATTTAAAGTATCTATTTTAAATATATTGAAATAAAATTATATGATGCAATTCCATGTTATTTTATTTTTCTATAATATAGATGCATCCAAACGCAATGAAACCTGGGATGATAGAGGTAAAGTGGATTTGAATTTGTCAATTCCATTGTTAATGCAGAATAAGATACCAGAAGGATATGAAACAGATGATAAGTTAGATGTATCTTTGAGGGCAGAAGAGGTATTATCAATAATACATTATAATTATGTACAGTTAAAACTGTTTGTTCAGTCAAATTTGTTCACAAAAAATTCACATGAAGTCAACACGAAAAACTTCACATGATGTGAACTTATATAGGAATTTTACATAAAATGAGATTTATATGAATAAAATTTGGCTGTGTAACATGTAAAAGCCAAAAAAGAACAATAGCAACTATCTAAATTAAACATGTTCTGACGGGAACTTTGTCTTTGGCTACTTGTTACCAGAATTTTATTTTGACACTTACAAATTTTATATGTACAGAACACATCTCTGTGAATGACCTAGAACATGAACATATCTTTGCAGTGAATGATCAGGACAAATTATGCAATGCTGTCCAATAGTTTTGTACCAGAAGTATTTATTCTAAACCCAGTGTTTCAGAAGCTAACAATGATCAATCTCAACAATACTTTATGTCACTCTTTAGAAAATAAGCAGGATACACCAAGTTTTTACAATTTCCAAAGTTACAGTTTTAGGGTAATAGTCTCTGACAATTTTTGCTACTACTGGAACAGTAGCAGAATACCATAGTTTTATTAGTATATGTGCAAAAACTGGTTTAAATTGGACTTGAGACCAGTGGAATTTAAGTGGAGCTCTGTAGGCATTTGATGAACAGTACATTGTGTAATGGTAGCTGATATTGTAAGTCTTTGTTTACAGCCTGAAGAAGCAGATTTTGAGGAAATGCCAATAGAACAGTTTGGTTTAGCTATGTTACGTGGTATGGGATGGAAAGAAGGTGAAGGGGTTGGTAAAAACCAAAAGTATGTACCATAATCAATTCACGTATTTCTGTAAAATGTACCTGAATTACTTTGCCATCTCCCTTATCATCACAGTATTTTGAAGTCTCAAAGTCCAATTTTCATTTCTTTAACCTCTTTATGACACCAAAATTGGGCTGCATAAATTGTGGCAATTAATCAAGGTTTAACTATACTTACCATTCTTAATATCTGTCGGCAAAAATAACTCATCCAAATGGATATCATATAAATATATAACAGACTTGGTACAAGGAAATTCACAAAAACAATTGTACATGGGGTTTGTAAATAAGATTTATTTGAAATTTGATACATTACCACCTTGTAAATACTTTTACAGTTAACATTTTATTTATTTTATGTTATTTCTTTAAGTCAAAACTACTTTTTTGTATGTATTTTAGACAAATAGCTCCAGTTGAAGCCATCTTACGACCAAAAGGAATGGGCTTAGGGGCTGACAGAAGTCAAGCTATTCAGCTAAATAAATCAAAGATGGGAGCCAATGCTGAAAATAAAGATGACGAACAGTTGTTATTGAAAGCTGGTTCACATTGTGTAATACAGAAAGGTTCTAACAGAGACTTATATGGGACAGTAAGTTAGAATTATCTCCCTTTACACTAGGTACATGAATTAAAAGTCATGGAATGGATTTATGGTTTATGTCCAAGTCAAGATTCTCTTACTTATATAAAGGCAGCCAGTTTTTGGGATGGTAGAGGAAACCAGAGTGCCCTGAAAACCCCATCAATATTCATCGGTTTTACCTGACAATATTTCTCACACTAGGAGCTGCCAAAATTGGACTCAAATCTAGGCAGCAAGAAGCACTGTCATCCGTAAGCATGCACTTTAGACCACTTGGCCACAGAGGTCACAAGTCTTGGATAGGGTTAGAATCTACAATCATTAACTTTGAAACTAATAACTCATTCTGTATCTGTGTTGTTATTTACAAGTTTTATAAAAATACAGGCAAATGTAGCTACTTTTGTAAGTTCAAAATTGATATGTTGTAAATGCATGTATTTTGATACTTGCCACTTTACTCTTACTATTAACAGAAAAATGTAAATGATTTTCTTGCATATTTCATAATTTAACACAGTTAACTGTTTGTTCTTTTCTATTTGACAGATTGAAGGTTTAGATGAAGACAATGCCAGAGTTATGGTCAAGTTGTCTCTTGGTGGTAAAATTGTTACACTGAGTCAGTACAATATAAAACTAGTTAATAAAACAGAATTCAACAAATACTCCAAATATATCAGTAAGTAAGAATGAATGCTGTCAATTCATTTATTTTTGTGATGTCCATGTTTTATGGTTCTGAGAAAAAAAAATTGTTGAGTGGTTAATACATGGTTTGTGGTTTTAGTTTAAGGTACTGGTAAGTTTGTAATAAATGTTATTGTAATCCACTGCATATTGGGGGTGTATACAAATTTATATTGTTTCAAACTTATTTTTGTGATTTTACGAAACCCAGCTTTACTTTGGCACATTATTTATATGAATATAGAGTCACTTATATATACATATTTTAGTGGAAAGATCAACACACTAAAATAAAATTGTTGCTAGAATTTCCTGGTTTTCAGTAAATTTCATGTAAATCTGTGGGTCAGGGTGGCCCGAAAACAACAAAAATCAGGACAAATATTAATGACTTATAACTTCATTATCATGCATTATGCTCAGACTAAATATGGTCTGCAGATCTTATCATTGACCAGCATGAATTTATAATTTTTGGGTACAAGAACAAAAGTTATGATTTGAAATATCAAATGGTAGTGAAAAGTGTTTAAAAAATAAAATATTATACATATTACAGATAAAGGAAAGGCAGACAAGTATAAAGAAAAGGAAGAGAAGAAAAGAGAAAGAGATGACAGTGACACAGAGAGGGATAATAAAAAGCACAAAAAACATAAACATGATAGAGATAGGGATAGAGACAGGTACTCAGACAGAGAAGATAAAGACAGGCATAAACACAGAAATGAAAAACACAAGAAAAGAAGTCACAGAGAAAAAGACAAAGAAGATGGTGATGAATACGGGATAGAGAGAAAAGGGAAGAATATAGAGATAAAGAAAGAAGGGGTGAATATAGGGATAGAGAGAGAAAGAATGAATCTGAAGACAGACTAGAAAAATACTCAAGTCGGAATGGAAGTAGGAGGTTTGTATTAATTTATTTCTAGATCAAACAGTAAATGGGCAAGTCATTGCAAATCTCCATGCTATCTGTTTAATTTCAACTTTTTGATCCATCTACAGGATAGAAAACTGTGTATCATGTGAACAGTATCCAAGAACATATGTGTTTTCAAAATATATGTATGAGAAATTTTAAATCTGGTCCATTTAATTTTGAATACCATGTTTTAGAATTACACAGCAAGTCTATGTATGAGACCATGAGTTTGCAAGCATCTGTTAACACGGATATGTATTGCTTTATGATGCAAGATTCTTTTAGTCTGTTATTTGTTAAAATTGTGTAATTTATGTTTTTAGGGATGATGTTGAAGATACAAAAAGTAAAACAACAAATGGAAACAGATCTGATAATTACCTCTGGGTCCGTCCACAAATAAGAGTCAGAATTATAAGTAAAGATTATAAAAAAGGAAAATATTTTAACACAAAAGTAAGTTTTAATAGTACACTTTTGATATTGGTAACAATTTATCATTCTGTTCTCTAATTTGATACCTGAATGTCAAAATTAAAAGGGGCTTGGTGATCCAGTGGTCTAAAGCCCACACTAACTTATCACATTGCCTTTCACTGTCTATATTCCAATACCACACAGGACAGATTCTTATGTAGAAAGTTTGTCAGTTCACTTGTTGGAAGGTTTTTGTGGTTTTCTCCTGGCACTACTGTTTACTTCACAGACCTTGAACTTACTGCCTCAATATACTGGTAAGTAGAAGAATCTTGCTGGGAAGTAAAACTCTATTACTCCACTCCACTCAAATAAGATGGTAAATATCTGTTAATCCAGACAGAAATCTTAATAGACCTGCTTACTTACCAGCAACATTTATATTTTCTTTAGAATATTTTATCATTAAGTTTTAATAGACATTAAGGTATTTGTATTTTTTTTTTGACAGGTTGATGTGGTAGATGTTGTAAGTCCAGATAATTGTGTGTGTAGAACAGATAATGGTACTGTGTTAGAAAGTACGTAATCAAAACATTTTTTTTTAAATGACCTCTATAAAATACTAATCACTATAATAATGCAATTAAGAAAATGCAGATAGCGTTTAGAAAGTACAGGTCATGATAAACCAAAGAGCAAGTTAATCAAGTTCAAAGTTAAAGGCATACCAGTATTATGGATTACTTTTATTCTCGCTGAATTTGATGAGTATATTTTTTTTGCTAAAGAATTTATTTTACGAAATTTGTTTTTGTAATCTAAAAATACAATCAAGTGGATCTTATTTTTGAACTAAAGTATTTCAACAAGCAATTTTAATCAGGTGAATGCATCAGGGTCATTAGGCCTCTTGTTCGTTGGTTTCTTATTTACTGTAAAAGATAATGTGGGTTTTGGTTGTATTAGATTTTGACTGTGCTATTGATCATAAGTTAACATAACTAATTATTTGATCAATACCTTGTTCATGAAAATTCAGTTCTAATCATAAAAAAAATTCCATTTATTTTAGATCTTGCACAGTCAGATATGGAGACAGTTATACCAAAATCAGAGAAATCATTTGTTGTCTTGGTCAGCAGTAAACACAGAGGCCAGGTAAATTTATTTAACATTAAAGCATCTTTCATATTTTTTTATACAATTAATTTCATTGTTTTTTTATACAATAATTTCATTGTGAGCTCTGACAGCCATGCGAGTCTTGGTGATTAAGTTGTCTAAAGTGCATGCTTATAGATCATAGTGCCTCTCACTGCCCACATGCTCTTGGATCAGATCCTGTAAGAATGTATGTAAGCTTGCTTTTTGAATGTTGGCGGTTTTCTCTGGCACTACAGTTTCCTCTACCATCCTTGAACTGAAGTTCTTGAAATAGATGATGTATTCTTTACTGGGGCATAAAACAATATTACGTCACTGCACTCCACTCCAAGCCTTGGTGCCACATAGTTTGACATTTTCTTCTGTTGTAAAATTGTAATGTTTTCTTTGATAATATTTTAAGTTCAGAATACATGCAAGTTCTATACAAATGTTAGTGTATGTCACATGGCACAGATGAATCTTGTGTAATAAGAAAAGTACTTTAGCTTTATATCTATGTTACACAACAATATGTACATTTAAATTTCTCTTTTTAATATTTTTAAATTTCTGTTTTACAGCTAGCAGAATTAATGAGTAAAGATAAGAGAAACTGTAAAGCTACAGTACAATTACTTAAAGACAGGGATGAAGTGTTACAAGTGGACTATGATAACATATGTGAATATATAGGAGATATACATGAAGAATTTGATTACTAAACATAATCTTACTTTCAATATTCTGTGGTCCAAATCAACTCAAGTTCAATGATCCATGGAAAAAATCAAAGAACAAATTGTGGGAGAAGAACAGAAATATGACCCGGTACTCAAAAGAATGGAACTGTAAATACATGTACATTGAACTACATTCATATATATATATATATGTATGTATATATACTAGTAGCTGGTTTATATAAAATGTACATCAATTAGTTCCCACTGCGCAGTTTAGGGTATGGTCCAAGTGAAACATATCATTCAGATACTCAAGGGTGAAACTTTTAATCTCCTACCTTCTAGAACAGAAGTACAATATAACCAAAGATATTGAATTTGCTTAGGGATTGAATTATCAGTAGTTAATACCGGTAGTCAGGTATCTCAACTATGTCACTGATCAAAAGACTGTGATATATACCTCATAAAAACAAAAGAACCAATTAAATTTTTACAGACAGCTGAGATATTTTAGTCAGTATGACTGATCATTACAATATTAGTGCAATTACATGTTTGTCATTAACTAATCCATGTTCATATGTCACAATCTCATTGTCAGATTTTGTAAATAAACAAATTTTTATATTTGTAAGAGTATGTTTTTATTGAACTACTGGTACATCTTGATTTACAACTTCCAAATAAATTTCTTGATTGTATATGGTTATTTGTCACAGGTCTTTTGTAAAAAGATGTCCAAAATTATAAACTAGGTAAGTGCCAGACCAGGTCTAACCCAAGCACTTGGCATTACAAACTGAATCATGGTACTTTGGATGGGAACTGTATTAAATGAGGTCCCCATGTCACAGTAGGCATGGCACAATAAAGAACCCTGCTGTATAATGCCATCGGTGCAATGCTAGGGAAAAATTTCTGCACCTTTGCCTATAGCTGACATATGTCTTGATATAAGTGAAATACTAGTATTCTTGACTGGGAGGTAAAACACCATCACTCTTAGTATGGTATAGAATTATATACCACTCTATTTGCCATTAGTATCTCTGCAACTCTGCCTGTATTTTTTTATACCTTATTCAGATAAGCTACAACAGAAGTAGTTAAGAAGTGTATGAAATGGGAGTCCTTGATACTCTACACCTGTGCACATACAGTAAAGTCTTTGATAACTGTCAGCTACTGTGAAATCATATGTACATGTCAATGACACAGTATACATGTAAATTACAAACATAGTTTACCAAACATGATTTTATCACCCAACAAAATTGTATTTTTTCATACATCCATGAAAATTTGATCAAAGAAAAATAAATGATTTCACAGTATTTAGTATCGGGTTGTAATGTACTAGTACTTTAGAATTCCAAAATAATTATTAACAAGTTTAAATTTCAACACTTTATTAATAGACCAAAATATAAAACAAAATCTTTCAATTGTTGTACAAAAATACTTTTAACAATTTTATTTTGCACCCAACAACAAACAAATAGTTTTAAAAAGGAGTAGATATGATACCAGGCACTGGAAGGTGCCACAAAATTTAAATTTGTGACTACAGTATTAATTAATACACGAGTATAGGACATTTTTATGGTTGTATTGTTAAAAGAAATACCGTAAAATGTAGCTAGCATCTTATGTGGTGTGAAACGGTCAATGACAATATTAAAATTATGATCTATCCCTTTTTGACGAAAATGTAAATATTTTACCATTTTATACAGTTTTTGTTCTTAGAATTTAGGAGTAAAAAGATTTTGGTATTAGGATAACTGTTAAAATAGCATATTTGGTATTAGTTATTATCCCTAGCAGAGAAATTATAGTGACTGTATGTCTGTGATATTTGACTGAATAAATAAATAATTCAAAACTTTAAATTTTGGGAAGTCCAAGGCTCCTTAACATTTCTACTCCTTTAAAAAACTATATCAACAAAATGAAATACATTAATTTTTATCACATATGGCTTCGGAGCTTTCTTTCATAGAATAACAAAATGCAATGTTGATGATATGATTTAACACACACACACACACACACACACATTAAATATCACAATACATATATTTGGTATTCTTACAAAATATCACATGAACATAATAAATTTTGATTCAAAAACATTACATCAAAACACAAGAAATATTTTTTTCATAATAACTAAGAGTTTGAAAAATACCCTGTAAAAATTTGCAACTGATATTAATACATGAATAAATAATACTGGCAAACTGCTACCTTTTAATCTGACATGATAATCAGATCCTTATATACATGTATTATACATCAATGCAAAATTCTCACCATTGTGATCTACACACAAAACGGATAAAAATTCCAGGTCAATATTTTGGGTATAAACCTATTTATACTTGCATGTATATTGTAAGGAAGGCATTTTGCAGTTACAATAAATTCAGTTTTATTGTTGGTTATGCTCAATTTAATAATCTTTGTGAAGTAACTGTCTATTCTGTTAAGGCAGACCACATTTGTGTATGGATTCTTATATTCTGTGTAAACAACACTGCTTATGATATGGTAGAGCAGAGCACTCACTTTGCATCAATAACACTGATGATTGAAGGGAATGAGATGAATGTTGCAAGCAACACTGGCTGTAGACTTGTTTGTCAAGTAAATATGTCTGTGCACTAAACATTTAAAATTACTTCACACTAAGTTCAGAATCTTTTCTTTTTCTGTTGATGTTTTATTGTTGACATAACTTCTACCATCTCTGGATCGTTTTCATTGTGGAGTCTTCTTTTTTGTGTTGACCTGCTAATCTTGGTTCCCTGTAACAATGTAAAACTGAACAGTGAATAAAGATTCAAATGAAACAGTAAATCAGACTCAAATGAAAAAGAAAATCAAATGTCTAATTTGTTCTGATAAATGTTTTGAGTATGCTGCTTAATGGGTTGGTGTATGTTATAGGTGTCGGTTTCAGTCTGTATTTTGAAATTTCAACAGAAAGCAACAAATAAAAGTGAACAAACCTTTTAAATTTGGTAAATACAGTTTGAATGTGAAAGTGAAAACTTGTCATCTTTAATCTTGAAAACATTAAGTTGATCAAATATCAGGATGCAATCAATTGTAGACCAAAGGGGAAATTGGACAGAAAGAAGAATAAATATGGTGTTCCTGAAGGAAAGGAGTGGGATTATAATATTTTTTAAGTGTCCCTGAAGGAAAGGAGTGGAGTAATGTGTGTTTTAAGCTCGTCAAGATTATTTCACTTAAATTGAAGTGGTCTTTTTGGTGATAGTGTAGGAAACTGAACTGTTTGGAGAAAACCACAATCTTCGGCAAGTGCACTGACAAAATTTACACAAGGATGTGCCCAAAATGGGATTTAAATCTAGGCTGTGAGAGGTGCTGTGCTCCATAAGCATGGCAACTAGACCCTCGCCATAGCAAGTCTGAATTTACTATTTACTTACCCAGCTTTTATTGTCCCATTGATGAAGAGTTTGTGTAAAGACATTTATATCTGGTTGATCTAGGAAATCTTCACTGTCATTGGCCATCCTCTGCTTGTATACCTTCTTAGCTTGAAAACAAAATAAAATAAAGTGTGAAATGAACTAAAAACTGAAAAAACAAAACAAACATGAAGCTTGTTTCACAATGTAAAAAAGTAATTTGTACTTGAATGATGTTTAATTAATTTGATTTACCAATATAGGAACAATTATGTGATAGATAGACTTGTCTTTTTTTTTTTTTTTTTGAGAGAGAGAGAGAGAGAGAGAGAGACATGCTTCATGTACTCACAATACTGGCTGCATTCATCACTGCTTCCTGAAGCTGGTGCCATTGAAGTTCTCCTTGGCTTATTCACCTTCCGCTCTATCAAAACTTTAGTAACAGATAAAGATGGGGAAGAATCTCTGCTATCTGATTGGCATTCTGACTGGAATTGCAATATAAAATCAGTTGTTGTTAGTTTGTTAATGGTTGAAGTTAACTTAAATGCTGACACAATGAAAAATAGATCAAAGAGATTTAGAAATAGAATGCTCACCTTTTGCCGACATTTAGATGGGCATTAGTGCTGACTTACAGATCACGTCATCTCCCTCTCTGACAGATCTTAGTGTGAAGAAGTTAGAAGTTTTTTCACTCTAAAAGGTTGATGATTTTCTCCGACACTCGAGTTTCGTCTACCATCTCAGAACAAAACCCCCTCAATACAAGTGAAAAGTCTTGACTGAGGCATAAAACCACATTATAGTAAAATTTTAAATGCTATTTCTAAGCCCCTTTGTTTATATCAACAAAGCAAAACATGATCAGACATTGACTTTCTCCCTTAATCGTGTATTTCCTAATCAGACAATGATTGTAATTGGAAACCTTGTTAAATTTTCCTTGGCATTAGATGTTATGTAGTTTGCTAACCCTTGAAAAATAACAAAACTTAATCTGAATTTACAGTAGAGTAATTAAAATTAAAATATCTGAAACATCTGAACTTACATTCCTTAAGGAATCCCAAAATGAATCATCTTTGTTCAATGTGGTGCTGAAAATATATAATACATATATATTTAATAGACTGGTTAAGAATCAAGTGAAATTTTGAACCAGAAATCAATTGTCCAAAAGGGACTAATACCTGGTCTCCATTATAAGGACATAAGGAGTAGACTATGCACAAGGTTTTATTATGAGGTATAAGTTTACCAATTATGATGCAACTGTCTTAGATAGATTAAAAGAGCATGTACAAGAAAATGTATATAGGAATTATAACACTGAGTAAGCAATTATAAAATGTTAACTTTTGTGAAATGAACCTGCCAAAAAGATTCTGTACTATATATAAAAGCCTTTTGCTCATAAAATCCATGAAAATGAGACATTTTTATTTAACTACCGGTATGTTACTTGAACTTGTTTAACCGTTTAAACATTAGGGTGTCTCAATTGCAAAGTGGTCTAAAGCACAAACTTATAGATCACAGCACCTCTCACCACTTACATAGGTTTGAATCACACTTCGGCAAATTCTAATGTGAAAAGTTTGACAGTTGTCTTGCTGAAGGTTAGTGGTTTTCTGAAAGCACTCCAGTTGCCTCCACTATCCCAGAACTGACTACCTTAAAATATAAGTAAATGAATCTTGACTTGGGTATTAAACCTTTTGATAAATTCCCTTATGAACTGTATTTCTACTTACCTCAATTTCCAGTCTGCGTTTTTCTGTTGTGGTTTGTATCTGTAGGACTGAAATGGTACATTTGGGTTTTGACCAACAATGCTGTCATCATCAAACTCAAATATTGATGAATCATTTTGTTTTTTAAAGTTGTTAACATGTTGTTGACCAGCAATTTCTGGGTTTTGACGAGATCCAAATGAGTCATTATTGCTGTATTTACTGTGAAGAGGGTTTACACTTGAAGAAGGTAATGTGTGATGAATCTGTTGGCTAGCTCTACCATCACTTTTATTCACAAAATTGTTTTTATTCTCATGTGAGAAAACTGTTGCAGCAGTCCCTGTATTTCGTTCAAATTTCCCAGAATTAAAGGGTTTTTTCCTTTGGTCCCATGAATTTTCATCTTCAGTGTTATCTTTAGAAAACATGCTCCTGTTTTTTTGTGAAACACTTTTTGATGATGAACCAGTTCTATATTCTGGGGATTCTGACATTACATTATCATTCTGAGGACTACTGTTAGCTTTACCAGACAGCAATCTTTGTGATCTTCGTCGTAAGTTCCTTGTTTCACTAAGAGAGTTATTTTGTCCATTCATGTTTTCAGACATGCTTTGTGCAGGCGTTTTAATTTCTTTTTTCTGATTAGATTCTTGTGGTTGTGGTTTGACAGCTGCTACAGGTGATGGATTAGTTTTACTGAAGAGCATTCTGGAATTCCAACGGCTGCCTTCCACTCCAGGGGAGATAAATGATGATGGTCTTTTGGTACTTGGTTGGACAAATGTGTCAGTGAATCTTGATTTGTCATTGTATGATGAATTTCTCCTTGGCCATGAATTTATAACATCTGATGGGTTCTTGAAATAATCATTCTTAATCTCATTCAAATTTTCTTTGTTATTTTTGGAGCAGTTTGTGACATTTTCTGTTGCAATATCATTCCTTATTCGATCTATTTCCTTCAAATAATTATTATGCATTGTATCAAGCTGTTCTTGTAGACTTTTAGGTACTGAATCATGAAACTCCCATTTACCTTTCTTTACATCAGATTTAATGTCATTCATAACTTGATCTTTAATGGAGTCTGCATGCTGTTCCAGTTCTATTTTCTGTTTTTCTGCCTGTTTTTCCTGCTGATGTTGTTGAAATCTTGTCTGTTCATTTATCTGCATTCTGATGTAGGATTCAATCTCTGATTGCTGAGTTTTACAGAGTTGGGACAGATGTTTGTATTGGAGATTCCACAACTCTTTGGACTGTTCATATGATATTTCATCTCTTTGTTCTAATCCAGACTGGATATGTTGTTGTATTTCTGATGTCTGTTTCTGTCTAAATGATCTTAATTGATTACTGTAAAATTCCTCTAACTCTTTCTTGTTCTTTTCAAGATCTTTGCGTAACATCATGACCTCATCCAATACCCTTAAAAAAAATAAAAACTGACTTAATATAATAATGTATGTATTGAAAACTTTAAGAATATAATAAATAATTTACTTTCTGGTAAACGCTGAAAATATCATAAACATATTATCGGTATATGCAATGAAGTAATGGAAAATTCATAATTGTTTATTTTTTGTGTCATATATGCATGATCAAGTACATCTATAGCTTTCATTTTCACCAATTTTCACAAAAAACAAACATCATTTTCTTTTTTCTCTCAGTTATTTCCTTTATATAAAGATAGACGGAAAGTTTGATCTTTCTCCTTTTCTTGATTTTACCTTTCTTCAGTGTTTTCATATTTCTGCTGATTCTCTTCATGCAAACTTTTTAACAAATGTAAATTTTCCTTTTTATTTTCTTCTTGTGTGGATAATATTTGTTTCTGTTTTTCTAACTGTTCTTTAGCAATGTCAACCAAATGCTGAAGTTTACATTCTGTGCTAGACTGTTGGTGTTCTATAATTTCTTTTAGTTGGTTTACTGTTGCATTTTCTTTCAGCTTTTGTAAATTAATCAACTCATTCCTTAGTTCTGTTAATTGTGTATCTCGCTGAAGAAAAAGATAAAACATAACATACAGCTCTCCATTATTTAATTTCTATCAAGGTTTCAACTACAGAAATGTTTGTAAAACATATGTCACTACCCCTAAATATCATACACTTGAAATTTCATTGAAGCAAATTTTACTTTATTGCCTGGAAAGCAGTAATCCTATGGATAATAACAGTGACTTTGACCTCTGAGTTATGATCTCCAAACTCAATAGGCTTCTTCTTTTCAAAAATACTCATCATCGCATTCAATTTGATGAAATTCCACCAAAACAAAATGAAGTTATTGCATGGAAACCAATCAATCTATTTATAGAAACAGTGACCTGAACCTATGACCTCCTAAATCATTAGGCTTCTGCATTTCAAAGAGTATCTATCGGTGTACATGTATGTACATGTATTAAGTTTGATAAAATTTAATCAGACTAAACTTTAAATTATTGCAGGGAAACCAATGTATTGAGCTCATTGTCAACCCAATACAGGGTTATTATATATACAGTACCTTTAATTTATCTCTGCTATTTCAGTGTGTGTGTGTGTGTGTGTGTGTGTGTGTGTGTGTGTGTTTTACTTACGATACATATTTCTTTTTCCATGTCCATTTCCTTTGATATTTTGCTATCTTTTTCTGTTACAGCTTCTATCATTTTATCATAACTTTGACTTACTATGTCTGTTACTGAAAATAGATTAAACATAATTGACATGATGAGATAAAACAAACTAAGTGTTGTCAATATATCTTCACTCATAAGTCATGAATTGTGTTTATGTGAGTACAAGCACTCTTCTTTTATTGTTTGTGTTCATGTTTGTATTAATCTGAATGAGTATAATTTGTATGTATTTCTATCTATAAAGTAGGACCCCATTCCCAGTTGCAAAACCATTAATGTTTTTCCAGTTTTAATTGTGTACAAAAACTGTATTCGCTATTTACCCTTTTCTTTCTGGATATATTTTTTACAGATGAGCTTAACTATTCAATTTCATTCTTTAAATTTGCAAATGAGTTACCAGTTCTGGTATATGATTGTGCATTTCCCATGATAATATTATCAATCTTGAATTCCTAATGTTTGACATTCTATATATGTATGGACTTTTTATGCTCTAAAATACACAAAGTCATGGGCATCAACCAGAAGTCATAAGACCCTGGTATGTGCGGATATGGTGGGTGGGTGTTCATATGGTACAGTTTGTATATATAGTGAATACATACTTAGAAACCGTGTGATAAAACGGTATGCAAGGTGAAGGTGCAAAAGTAAATAAATTGTAATGCTTGATTATTGTTATTATCTTGTATAAAAAGTTCTACAAATAAGTAATTTTATCTATACCTGCATTAATAGCAGTGGCAAGTTTATCATCAGAACTATCAAGTGCTTGTCCTAATCCATCTTTTAGATTTCTTATGGCATCTTTTACCTAAAAAATAAATCAATAAGTAAATATTATACTTCAGCATTTAAAAAAAATACCATATGAAATCAATACAGAATGAAAATATAACATGCATATATATATCGGATTTGAAACAAAATAGATAAGATTTTTTAATCAAGTTATAAAATATGTTAGCTATGCACCATCACAATTTCCAAACAGATATGATGCAATGATTAATGTATGAATCAAATACCACAGCCAATTCTGTAATTTAACAGTGTACATGTCAATATTATATATTAACTTACCTCATCTGAACAGTCTTTTACAATATTTACAATAGAATTCAGGAGATCTCTGCAATGA
Organism: Anadara kagoshimensis; assembly: GCA_021292105.1. NCBI lineage: Eukaryota > Metazoa > Mollusca > Bivalvia > Arcoida > Arcidae > Anadara > Anadara kagoshimensis. The sequence goes on from CM037862.1 coordinate 53,114,768, forward strand.
AATAAAAAACTAACAATATTCAATTATTTTTAAACAAATTACAATAACTGTTTTAAATACACACCCGACAGAATTCTTTAAATAATTTTTTTTATGAGGACACTTCTTTTCACTTTGTGTGTCGCAGGATTTACAACCTTAGTAATAATTGTAGTGTGATACACAGCACTAAATATTGATATGAACTTGGTAAAATTTAGCAAAAAGAGTACTGTATATTGCTTTATTTTCACTGCGTCAAATTTTCGCGGTTTGACGATGACTAGTGTATTCGCGGTGTCATATTTTCGCGTCTTATCCGATTAAAGGAAAATGACTCTAGCAAGATTAATAGGCTGGTTAAATACCAGTGTCTATTTACGGTGGTTTAATTTTCGCGGGAATACACTTGACAGCGAATATAAAACCATAGCAAAATATAAGCATTATACAGTATGACTTCACCATTACAAAGAATCAAACACAAATTTAACAAAAAGTAAGATTAAAACAAGAGGCCCATGGGCCTGATACGCTCACCTGATAACTAATGGCTAGCTGACAGATTTAAAGATAAATACTAAACCCCAATGACTTTTTTTTTACATCATGATAACCGTTGTATTAATACCTACAACATTCTAGTATACATGCCTACACAAAAAGTTAATAGTTTTCAAGATAATTAACAATTTCAGTATTGTTTCACATCTGTGACCTTGACCTTTGAACCCATGACCTTTTTCTATACATCAAAATGATTGTTGTATCGATACCTACAACATTCTAATATACATGCCTATACAAAATGTTTATAGTTTTCGAGATAATTAAACATTTCGGTATTTTTTCGCATATGTGACCTTGACCTTTAAACCCATAACCTTTTTCTATACATCAAAATGATTGTTGTATCAATATCTACAACATTCTAATATACATGCCTATACAAAAAGTTTATAGTTTTCGAGATAATTAACCATTTCGGTATTGTTTTGCATCTGTGGCCTTGACCTTTGAACCCATGACCTTTTTCTATACATCAGAATGATCATTGTATCAATACCTACAACATTCTAATATACAGGGCTCAAAGTGACTTTTTGATTCTAGGAGCCAGGCTGGCTCCTTATATGAAAATATTAGGCGCCAATTAAAACTTTTAAGCGCCAATTGAGACTTTTAGCAGTTTTGGCACCGGCAATAAAATTAATGTGATTTTATCCTAAAAATAATCTAAAAACACATTGTATACTGTATAATATCAAACATTTATTATCATTCAATCATCAGGCAATGGATATATTGCCTGCTTTTTCGGAGCATCACATGTAATTGCCTTGAAAAAGCTTATCAATACACATTGACAGCCACTTCCCAGCCATGATTACTGTTCTATTCAGTACACTTTTGACATTTCGTATATACATATAGAAAGATTCCCTCTATAAGTCACAAAGCCGGCTGAGGAGTGCCGGAAACACTTTATCAAGATGTAAAACACAAATAAAAAAACAGAATCTACCATGATCCATAATTTTGAACCTCCTGAAGAGCAGTCGCCAAATTGGCGACTTATGAGTAAAATTTGGTCGCCAATGGAAAAATTTGGTCGCCATGGCTCCTAATTTAGTCGCAACTTTGAGCTCTGATATACAAGCCTATACAAAAAGTTTATAGATTTTGAGATAATTAACCATTTCGATATTGTTTCACATCTGTGACCTTGACCTTTGAACCCATGACCTTTTTCTATACATCAAAATGATCATTGTATCAATACCTACAACATTCTAATATACATGCCTATACAAAAAGTTTATAGTTTTCGAGATAATTAACCATTTCGGTATTGTTTCACATCTGTGACCTTGACCTTTAAACTCATGATCTTTTTCCATACATCAAAATGGTCATTGTATCAATACCTACAACATTCTAATATACATGCCTATACAAAATGTTTATAATTTTCGAAATAATTAACCATTTCGGTATTGTTTCGCATCTGTGACCTTGACCTTTGAACCCATGACCTTTTTCTATACATCAAAATGATCGTTGTATCAATACTTACAACATTCTAATATACATGCCTATACAAAAAGTTTATAGATTTTGAGATAATTAACCATTTCAGTATTGTTTCACATCTGTGACCTTGACCTTTGAACCCATGACCTTTTTCTATACATCAAAATGATCGTTGTATCAATACCTACAACATTCTAATATACATGCCTATACAAAAAGTTTATAGTTTTCAAGATAATTAACCATTTCAGTATTGTTTCACATCTGTGACCTTGACCTTTGAACCCATGACCTTTTTCTATACATCAAAATGATCGTTGTATTGATACCTACAACATTCTAATATACATGCCTATACAAAAAGTTTATAGTTTTCGAGATAATTAACAATTTCGGTATTGTTTCGCATCTGTGACCTTGACCTTTGAACCCATGACCTTTTTCTTTACATCAAAATGATCGTTGTATCAATACCTACAACATTCTAATATACATGCCTATACAAAAAGTTTATAGTTTTCGAGATAATAATTATAATCAGAGGTAAAAAAATTAGGTCACGACCTTCACATATGACCTTGACCTCATTTTGAAGATACTAACAAGAAGATGTCAAAACTGAAAACCCCATGTCATTATCTGGTCAAATAGTCAAGTTATAACAATTTGAAGCTATTTTACGATTTTTTCAAAATTAAACGCAAAAACGCGTAACCTATTTTTTATCCGATTTTTACAAAATGAACAAACTATAGGCTTAAGACCCTAGAGAAGCCAAATATCACATCAGATTTTTTCTCCAATCAGTACTTTCGGAGAAGAAGATTTTTTAAGATTTTTGCACCCCTAGGTCACCTTGACCTAGTTATGGTAGCCATGGCAACGCCACGAACAAATCTAAATTGCACCGGCCCATATATACTTCTGACAAAGTTTCATTAAAAACTGTCCAGTAGTTTCAGAGGAGAAGTCGAAAATAGGTGTTAACGACGCACACACGCACACACGCACATACACACGCTGCGCTATGCCATAAGCTCACATGACCTTCGGTCAGGTGAGCTAAAAATGGCTATATGGCTATAGAGCTTTATAAAATAACTAAGATTTTATCAAAATTTCTAATTTCTAAAGACCAGAGTGTCTGCAAAAACAATGAAAATTATGACACCACAAAAATTAATAATTTCACAGTATTCAAATGAACAGACTATTAAAAATTATGAACCAAAGGTATGGCTGTATGCATGGCATTTAACAGTTGGATTGTAGAATCAGATTATGAGATTATGAAAATGTTCCTGACTTAATATATAAATTTTCACTGTACCTTTCATCATTTTCTTTAGCCCTACATTTGTTTAACTGAATTTGTTGTTGAAAATTCATCTTTGGTGGTCTATTTTGTGGAGTAGGGAGTTTCTGTCCACATGGTTTAGGCTGACTAGCTGGATTCTTTCTATTAGGTTGACCTCCTGACATGTATCTCTCAAATACCTTCTTGCCTTGAGACTGAAAAATAAAAAGCCAGCATCTCATACAGCATCATGAAAGAATTTGAGATTTTTTAGTACATTGTGCCATGACCCAGTAAATATTATATTACCCCTGTTTCATTTGTCAATGCAAACATTCTCTGTTCCTTATAAAAAATGGTTTTCAGACAAGAAGTCCTTAAATCAAATAACATGTTAAATGCTTTAACATACCCCCTGTGGCCAAGTGTTTACAGTGATACAGTGATAAACTTAACAAAAACCTTGATCCAGAAGCCAATACTGATAATTTGATTAAAATATTATTAACAACATACATCAGATCCACTGGACATCTGCGGCTGTGAGTTAAAAAAGTCTTGCGAGTGCTGTGTAAAATCATTCTGTGAATACTGGAACTGGGACATATTGTCACTTCTTTCACTATATTCATGTTTTTCACTGAAATATAAGATAAATATTCATGATTTTTTATGATAATAAATTCTTTGCTGAGAGACTGAGAGAAACTGGTGATAAATACCGTACTTCATTCCAAATATAAATAAGGATATACATATATAATAATGCATTGTGTATCTCTATATCGATGGCAATTAAAACATTATTTTTAACTAATTGAATGTTTTTTTTATTACTAATTGAATAGTTTTTTTATTAAGCAAAAAGACCATCTTTAAAATCAGAATTAATTAATTTGATATGAGAACAAATTGCTGTTGCAAATTAAACAAAATTGCTAAAACTCATTACAGTATAACATACCTTGAATTATTTGCAAATAATTCTCTTGTAGTCACCCTATTTAGGAACATCCTATAAATATAAAAAAAAAGTTGTATTTATTAAAATACAGAAAATTGCTTAAAGTTAAGTGTTACATTAGTGTTAATTATAAAAGGCATTGCGATCACCAAACTTTTTATGATATCATCATGATAATATCACAATATATTTCCAGATGAATATGCTCAAAAGATGTGCTTTTTTTTTTTGTTTTCTTTTTTGTTGTGTATTTGTTTTTTGGTTAGCTAATATATACATTGAACATGGTATGCATTGATACATTGTATATTTATGTCACTCGTCAGCAGTGGTTTGTTTGTGGTTTACTGCAAAACCATGTTTAACCTGCTTAATCACAATCAATACACAAGTGGGCAATGATGTCAAAGATTTTTTGTAAGTAATAGGGTTCCACGATATTGTTCCAGGATATCACTATTGGCAAATCCTGGGCAATGATAATCACGATGGTGATATATAATAACAGCACTAGTTTGCTGTGTGGATTGAGGCACCTGCACTGATCTCAACCATTCCACTTGGAGTTAAGTTATTATTTGGAAATTTAGTAATGATACCAGTAAAAAGTGATCTTAGAAGGTTGAGAGTTTTCTTATGACTCCGATGCTCATAAAAGGAGGACAACTACAGCTTCTTATTGTATCAACTACCAGTAAGTTTTTTACAGGTTTAATATCATTTAAAAATCTACTTTCAACTGGTATACCCATGTTACTAGCAAACTGTATTTGAAATTTTGTACGAATTGTCTCCCTTACATAATATTTTTAAGTGGTAAATTATCATAAATATATGCTTAAAAGCGTAAACAATATTCTCATATCTGTAGTCACTAACCATTTTCAGAAATTAGGGCAATATTATAACCAATCCAACCTAATAGTTCAATGTTTTTTGTAAGAACACAATAGAAATTACACAAAACTGAAAATCTACACAAAATTAATATTGTTGAAAACATCATTCTGGTAAGGCCGAGTTTTTCAAGAAATGATATTTGGACATCTTTTGACAACAGAAATAGGCCTTTTGTAGAGTCTACAGTGTAGACTGCTAGCCTGATACAGTGAGAATTAAACAAAATTTTAAGTTTTTGGTAGACAACATATTTATGGTGTTAGATGATATAATTTTCAGTCAATTAGTTAACCAATGGGCACAAACTGCAGGGATTTATCAAGGGCCTAATTAGGGCCGAAATTCGGCCCCATTCCCAATGGAAAAAACATCAATTTTTTCCCAAAATGGGCTGAAAAAATTCCCAATTAGAAAATCGTACCAGATACATAGGTGAAGTCTGGCCAAGAATGTGGCTGCTTTTCTCAATCTTCAATCAACTCAATACACTAAAAGCATTAGATTTAATCATTAATGGCATCAAAAATGATGTCAAAGTTTTTCCCAAAACGAGCAAAAAGTTGATAGTTTTTCCCAATTTTTAGTTTAGGGCCTTTTCCCAAAAGACCCTGATAAATCCCTGAACTGTGCACCATTGCTTGCTGATTTATTTCTTTATTCGTATGAAACAGAACTTATGCAGGACCTTGTTAAATCTGGAGGAAGGACTGCCAAATCATTCAACTTTACATACAAATGATGATGCTCTACTGCGGATCACTTTATTTAAGTGAACAGCAAATTTCACACCATGACCGACCGTTATGGGTTAATTTGCAAATAGATAAATTCTTCCATTAGGTAAATAGCTACAAATCGGCAATGTCACTTTTACTTTATCAACTCCCAGCTCTAGTCACACAGGTGTTTACACTTCCAGAGCACCCGGTCTCACTTCCTGGCAGAAGTTAACTTGTTGAACTTAATTTTCAAAGTTTTAACTTTGCTTTTGAGATTGTTATTCGGACACACAACAGTATATGTGTTTGATATGAATGACAGTGTCGCATCGTCACATGATTGTGCATTGAACCGTCCACCTGCCCTGCCCCTCATCGGACACAGCGCCATTTCGCAATATCAAGCCATATAATTTCAGTGACGAATGATCAGTGGCATTAAACAACATATCAACACCTCTGTAATATGCAAATATCGGCATATACCTAAATTTATCTGTGATAAATTGATTCCAAGAGAGAAACAGCACTCACTTCGCCATCCTTTTTTCCGAAAACGTTGCAGACGATTTTTCTTTTCACTCGGTACGTCTCTAGTTTAACCCTTTATTAAATGACAAATCCAAAGAAGTTCGAATGAAAAAGCCGGAAGTCGCACCTGCACAGCATATTTGTAACGAGTGATTTGATTGGACGAATTGAGAAACTAATCAAAATATGGATAGTTTACACTAGCTACGAGGAAACTTGTTTGTTTACCCCTCCATTAATGACAGGTGCACATAGTTACTTACGAACAGTAACGGCACACGCTTTGTAATGGGGTTTAAAGTTGCTTAATTTAAAAACAAAACCACATTAACCCATGATTTGGACCTTGGATATTTTGTAGAAGGGGTTTAAATGCCTCTCTGATTTTCATATTATCTGTGATACGGGTGTTATTTTACAAGCATATATTGAAGAGTGTTTAAGATGACAGCAGCAACGGAGATAGTTGGTAGCTGGGTAAGCCATTTAATTCTTTATCTTAGACATCTGTAGTATTATATCTCAATGAACTTTAAAGATCACAATCATTTTATTTTGAGTGTTAGGACCTGATGCAAAATTTGGCTTTAGATTGATTTCTTTTGTTAAAGAACATGTAATCCATATCATTCATATTTTACATACCATGTTTAAATTATGACCTGTGTCACTGAACCGGTAGAGAATACTGCTTTAGGGCATAGCTAGGTCCTGATCTCTGATTTCCAAGCTTTCAGTTTATCCGTTGATCCTATTTATTTTTCAAAGTTGGTAGACTGTCAATTTCCTTTAAGTGTGAAGGTAGCTGGACCTTGCAGCCTCTTTCTGCAAAATTTCTAATTGTAGACTAAATGATGAACTTTCAAGCTTTTTTTTTATTGTTTTAAAAAATTGTGTTTTACATGCCACTCAAGACAATTTCACTTAGGAGAAAAACCTGAGTATCCACAAAAATGAAAAACAACAAACAAACCTTTAGCAAGCAAACTGACAAACCTTCTCACATTAGGATCTGCTTACAGTGACAATTGATCCTCGGTTTTGTGAGTGATTAGCAAGCAAGTGCTATAATAGTCTGCTCAACCACCAGACTCCTTAATTGCAATTTTGATTCAGTGGCTGGATTGAAAAAAAAATGGAAAGGATGAATGCAATAGTCTTTTCAGAGCACTAAACTTACCTATAGAGAGGAGTCTTTAGGCTTGAGTCTCTATTCAAGTCATGATTTTTTTCTTTGCATAAATGCTATCATGTAATTTAGATGCAGTTCTACTATGTTCTATTACAACACCCGAGATTGCCAGAATTACATGTTGTGTTTCTATTAAATTGTGGGTTTAGACCAGTTTATTATTGTTTTTGTAGTGGGACTGAGCTAGTCATGGTGTTGTGTTGTATAGTGTAGATATAATAGAGTGATTTAGTGCCAGAATTTCTGGTCTTGATCTTTTAGCCGGGAGGGCCTGGGTTTGATCCTCAGCCGGGGCACTCGGTGAGAAAGGGTTTTTTTCTGGTGTTTCCTCCCTCGTGTTACATCTTTACAAGTCTTGAGCAGGGTTTCAAAACTCAGCCAGTGTAACTGTACTTTACCATTTAAATTTTCCTTATATTTGAAATAACAAACTATTTTTTATAAATTCATCATTTCAGTTTCCATCTGGTTACCATGGACATTTTAGAAGCAAATCAAGAAATGATTTTGTATGTGAATACAGACAACTCGCCAAACCAATACCTCCAAAAAGATTCTTAAACAGATCAAGGGTAAGTCATCTTGTTTTTAATTGTATTTTGAGATACCCAAAATTAATTGATTAAAAAATTACCTACATCATCTTACAACCACATACTTAAAATGCTATGTATTTGATAAATGGATATCAGGGTCTTGGACTAATTGTTACTGCCTTATTTTCTTTTGCTTTCTTTTCTAAAAGAATTAAGGTACCTTTCAATAAAAGTACATATACTTGTTTTTGAAACATTGCCCTATGTTGTATTGATCTTGGTAGGTTGACATACCCCATGCATTTTAAATTTGCAACAAATCATTTTAAGTTTAAACACTCAATATACAAACCTAGAATGATAGTAAAAAAATAAAAATAAAAGTAAATAGTGTTAGAATTTCTATACATGCCACCATTGAATGATTGTATCCGCATTATTTACAGATTGCCTTAATATAAATTATTGATGTATACAAGTAAAACAATACAAATTAGCAACTAATCAACCATGAATCAGGATAATGAAAATAGCAATTTATAAATGATCAAAATATGTTCTGTCTCACCAATTTGATTTCAATTAAAATTCCATATTGGCTGACTAGAGGAACACCTCCAATTAAACCAGAGATGATTAGCTATTTAGTTTACATTATTAACTGTGGTTCTAGTTGATCAATCAAGAGAAGGTAAACTATTTATTTACATTATTAGTTATGGTTCTGGTCCATCAAACATGGTTTGAAACAATCTTTCTTAATTATTCAGAGAGTAATGCTGTAGAATATTAATTCGTTTTAGACCTTGCCTAAGGTGGTTGGTTTTCTCTGGACACTCCAGTTTCCTCCACCATCCCTGAACTTACAGCCTCGAAACAAGTGAAAGATTGAATATGATTCTTAGTCTGGGCCTTAAAATCCATTATGCCTCTCCATTCCACTCTTTTTAGGCCTTAAAAACACTGAGGGAACCAGTACTTCAATAAAGTCATGTGCAGATTCTTGACTGGGGCCTAAAATTTCATTACTCCTCTCAATTCAAATCTTTTTATAGGCCTTAGAAACACTAAGAGTACCTCAATAAAGTCATGTTACATAATATTAAATCTTACGGCAGAAAAACTTACATTAATACACCTTAAAATAATATAAACAAATCAAGTTTCTTCATAGCTTTTGTTTTTAAGGAGAAAAAGGTGGGATGGTGTAATTTTGTAATTTTTCCCTATAAGAAACACTGAAAGTAAAAAAGGGTTTGATGATATTAAAATTGACCTTGGTATTTACATTTTGAATCCAAAAATCAATTTTAAAGAAAATAAAAAGTTTCCTTTCTTTTGTTTTGAAAGAGGAGAAATCCAATTCAAAAAGAGGAAAGTGGGGGATCAACATTTATGTTTTATGTCTTAGAAACACCTAGATCTGGAGTTTTTAATCTTTTAAGTAATGTCAATAATGATCAGAGGAATATTTACTCAGTAAAACTTTTATACTTACCGTTATATATATGTGTGTATTTAACTGTTTGGCAGGATTTGTGTTTACATTAGTACAGGACATTTGTATAACTTATATGTTTATCTACACGACTGTATCAATATTTTATAGAGAGGATAAGTCTAAGGTTCCAAGATGGTGTCAATTGTAGAAATTACCGGATCAATATACTACTGTAAACATTATTTGAACAGAGTAATAGGTTAATGGCTCCCATTTGATTACAAGCGTCAAATGTGGGTATAGTGGAACCTGTCAAAACCAAACATGGTCTGGACTGCAGATTTTATTTGGACCAGACAAAATTTGCTTAAACAAGTCAAATAACCAAACACTTTTAATGATACAGTGCTTTGTTCCAATCCCACTCAGGACAGACCCTAGTTTGAGAAAATTTGTCAGTTCACCAGCCAAAGTTAGGCAGTTTTCTCTGAGAACTCCAGTTTCCTCAACCATTTTTGAACTGTCTGCCTTGATATTAGTAAAAAATTCTTGACTGGGGCATAAAACTCCAATCCTTCACTCCACTCTTTAATGACACTTCCTAGTAAAACAAAAATTTTCAGTTTAATGTCTGTCAAATGTGGATATAGTGGAACCTATCTAAACCAAACATCTTCTCATTCTGCAGATTTTGTTTGGAGACTGCTAGACAGAATTTTGCTCTCACATGTCAATTAACAAAACACTTTTAATGGCACACTGACTCTCGCTGTCTTGGTTCGGGACAGATCCTATTGGAGAAAGTTTGTAGTTGTTTTCTGAAGATTGCTGTTTTTTCTGGACTCTCTGGTTTTCTCCACCATCCATGACTTGATATAAATGAAAGAATATTAACTGGGCATTAAACTCTGTTACCCCACTCCACTCCCTTACTCAAGTCAATTGACCAAACAATTTAAATGGAACTTACCAGTAAAAGAATAGTTTTGACATTTTTTCCATTTTACTTAGAGTTTGGTTTACGGTGGCTACACTATATTCTATTTTATCTTTATTGTACTAACTCTCTGACATTGAAGGTAGATTTAATCAGGGCAGTGGGTGTACTGATGTACAGTACATTTTGTATATATCACCACCAGTTTTATACTGATCAGAGAGAAGTGCATACATACTTGCCAAATTACTGTCCTTATTTAAGCAGTACTGTCCCTATTTTAGACAAGAAATCTGGTTCCCCATTTACCTAAAATGTCCTGATTGATTAAAATCATGCATGTCTGAGTCATGGAAACGATACCAGGAACACCTTATGTAGAATACTTGCACCAAGACTTATAACATGTTCAAGAACTCAAAATATAGGACTTGTTTTGAGTGTCAGCCAAACAATTTGTTCAGTTGGAGTTTTTGCTGTGACAAAAAATGTGTAAGTGATAAAGTTTTCAAAGGACACAATAACAAGGTTTTACTGCTATGTGATCATTTCTGGTAGCAAAAATCACCATTGTCTACTTATTTCTAAAAAATTCTTTCTCAAAGCAACAAATTTAAAAAAAAAAAACACCAAAAAAGAAAAACCAACTATAAAATATATATTTTCCCAAAGTATTGAAATTTGGCTACATTGTGGAGACCTACAGGTAGTACTGTATTAGTTGGGAGAGTTGATAGTTCACATATTGACTTGTTTTTATGTTGTTATACCTACCACATGTAGTATTGATCTTAGTGTAAATAATATATTGGTCGGAGCCTTTCTGTTAACAATGTCTGTCTATTATATATCATATTTGATATTCACAAACATTTCTTTTATTTTAATGGTAATTGCTTGGTAATCCCTGCTGTTAAAAGGTCATTTTGTTGCCTCTGAACTTTATTTACAGTAGAACTTTGATCACTACAACATTGTTTTTTGAAATATCATGGACGACTCAAAGTCACCATTTTATCCAAAAGAATTTAAAATCAGGGTTGGAATTTGATGCCAGTTGGCAGATTGGGACTTAACAGTCAAACCCGTAAACTATTTTGCAAATTCCCTTATGTGTTCTAAAAGAAACCATTAAAATTTTAAAGTATTAGAATTTTAGCCTAATTTTAGACATTGTTCAGAAATATCAGAAAATTTCATTTTCTGAACACACTTTTCAATACGTTCAAACCAGTATATAAAGACCACTTAAGGGAACCTGTAAAAGTGGCCTTTATGGGCACGTGGTCTTTAGATACAGGTTCAAATAATATGAATAAAGAACAATTGGGACACAATTTTACTGGCCTTAATAAGCAGGTGGCCCTTATATAGAGGTGGCCTTTAAGGCAGGTTGGACTGTACATTCTCGAATTTCCAGTAGATATAAGCCATGCCTAACAGTTCACTCACATTAAAATTTAACCACAGTGAGGACTTAAGATGTTACTCTGTTTCATCACATAAATTTTAGATAGACTTCTATTACCAGTATTTCAAAATTGACTCAGACATAAAACTGCATTCAATCAATATTATTTCAAAAACTGGTATAAGGAAGTTTGTATTGAAATCTGTATCTTAGTGACTGTGTAATATGTTTTGTTACTTAGGGTGTTTTAAATAGAAAATAAAATACATTTACATGTATATACCGGTAATTAGTTTTATGCAAACATTAATCAATTTTTATTTGCAAAATAATGGATTATGTAATTTTGTTGAATAAATATTTTTAAAAACAGCCTTATCTATAAAATTATAGTCTACCAGTAATTTGAAAAATAGTCTCTTTATCTTGTCAAATTATCAAAATTCTTCTCATAAAAATTTTATTTTAAGGTAAACACTGTAGGCATAGATCATGGTAAAATCATAGGTAAAGTCACTTTTTAGGGTGGACCACATAAACAAAAAGATTATACTTTCACTTTAAAGCACAATATCTTTATGAAATTCTTTTCATAAAAGTTGTATTTTGAGCTGAGCATTATAGATATTTGTAGAATCATAGATACAGAAAGTTTAATGGTGGACCATTTCTTTAAAAAAAAAGATATTTTCACTTAAATGAAATTCTTTTCATAAAAATGTAAAGTTAAATGGTGGACAATTTTTATCAACAACAAAAAATAGAATTTTGCACTGAGCACTGTAGATCATGGTTAACTCTCTGGACCATTTCTATAAACAAAAGATTATATTTAATTTTCAGTTTAAAGCACATTATATCTATATGAAAATTCTTTTCATAAAATTGTTATATTATCAAAATTCTTTCCATAGAAATTGTATTTTGAGTTGAGCACTGTAGATCACAGTAAAATCATAGGTAAATTCACTTTTAGGGTGGACCATTTCTATAAACAAAAAGATTATGTTTTCAGTTTAAAGTACAATAAATCTGAGATAAGAAGCTCACATATAGAATATCAGGTGAAGAAAAAGTCAGTAAAAATCAATTTTAAATCATATATTGATTTAGATAAAGATCTGCTTTAATATTAAGTACCCCACTTATAACAATCTGTCGATCTAGCCAATAATGGCGGTAAAGCACTTAAGCCTTACCAATACAGGTATTTTGGTACTCTTAGTTAAATGAGAGTGGTTGAGTTTAACACAAGCACCTGTTAAGGGCTAAAAAATCTATTTGTTTCACAGCTAGTTTTGGCACCAGTGACCAGGAAATGTATACTGACTGAAGATAAAAATCAAGATCAATGCATAAATCTCTAAACTTGCCAATCTTTTTCTCGGAAAATTGGCAGTTTTTATTGGTCTTAGTTGACAATTTTCACAATTTTTTTCATTGCTTCATAGGAGCAGTAAGAGGGAAAAAAACTTGATGTTTTGTAGAGGGAACATATAGCGATTTCAGCTCTAGTGGAATTTTTTAACTTGTTTGTTTGGACTAATGAGGATGTAGATTTTAACTCTCTCGTTTGCCTATACCAAAACATACAAGATTTAAATATCCCACTCAAAAAACTTCAGTGATCTTGTCAATAATTCAGGATTCAAATTTTGACCTCCAATATACAGAAAGTTGGATCAAGGAATCTGACCAGCTGAGTCTGCTAATTATAAAATGTCACTGATCATTTATTTTGTTAATATTAGATATTTTAATTATGTTTAATTCTGTTAAATTAGCCATTTATTTTGTCGGTAATTAACATGTCATTTTAACAAGTATGGATTTAATTAAATCTTAAATGGCTTTAATTTAAAAGATAAATATCAACGTCAAAAAAGTCACATGACTTCGACTTAAATCTGCCAATGTAATGAGGTACCCATATTCATTATTTAAAGTCTTAAATGATTATGAAGATTTCAATGGTCCTTGTTCATACATTCTGTATGTGTGAAATAACAAGCTGTAAAATGTTTGTGTCACTGGTGTTTTATAAGGCAGTTATAAGAGTTCCTGAGACTTTGATTTTTACATGTCCACAGTTAAATTATATATTGTTTTGTTAAAATTATGAAATATTTTATTGAATTAATATTTTTGACAGTTTTGAATGAGTTCAATTCATTAACTTTAAAAGCTGTAGACTATAGAATTATTGTAATATGAAATATTGATCCTGACATGCATTATCTCCCTTAGAAAGAATGTTTTGTTACCCTGACAGTTTGTTATCTATTATAATTTATAATGTTCTCTGGCTAACACCTATAAACTGGTCTGTGTGTTGTTTTGAATAACAAACTGTTAATCTAAATCTATTTGCCTAGAAAGTGTGGCATGTCAAACAGGACCATGTTGTTTAACAACGGCCGTCTAGTGTTGTAAAATTAAAAACTGGCATAATATGTAATAATCTACCGGTAGGTAGTTTGGTAAAATTCTGATGTGGAATTGTCTTGAGGTTTATACTGTACATATCATCTCATTTACCTGTTTTCCCTGTTTCTCAGATGTGTTTAATCTATAAGGGGTCTTTGCACTATTTGCTGAAAGTGAAAATACAGCCCACAAAACATACTTTTCAAAAATTATTTGAGAGTTCAGAAAATATCTGATAAATTGATTATAATTCATGTCATAATGTTTAAAATAATGGTCCCTATTTCCTGAAGGCCCAGCACATAACTGCAAAATTAACCTTGACAGTTCTTGTTTGAATACTAAATTATTGAGCATTGATTTTGTACTTTTGATACAATGTAATCTATCAGTGACAGTACCAAGTCCAGGTCAAACTACTAATCAGCAACGCTTTTCAGACTTGCGACCTTCAGATCTTTTGTTTTCTCATTTGGAATTGAGGTTTGAATAAACAATTCAACTTAATATTAGTCATTAGACAGAATAATAATGATGCATTTCTTACAAGTGGACTACTATGGTAGCTCAATTGGTAGAGTGCTTCCTCCATTAATGGGAGGTCACGGGTTTGAACCTGGGCCAGGTCTGACCAAGACTTGAAATAGGTAGTGACTGTTCTTTGCTAGGTATTTAAAAATGAAAGTCATGGGGTTCTTCAGAAGAGACTTTAAAAACCAATGCAATGAGTCATGCATGTTACATTAAAGAACCCTCTCTGCACATTGCCCTGAGTGCATTGCAAAGGTCAAAATTTCTATCACTGGTGACATCTGGATTGAAGTGAAATATTCTTGACTGGGACATAAAATGCCATTCAATCGATTTTTCCAAGTGTCTATCATCTTATTGGTCTTTGTAGGTCTCTGTCCTCTGATTGGTCAGTGACATTGCCAACAATGGCCGAGTGATTTAAAACATATATTGTCAGCATGTCAGTTGTGATCAGTTACCCATAATATATATGCATGAGTGAACTCATTATTAGGAATTGTATCAAACCAGTCGAGCAGTATTCTCACAATGGCCTATGTTGGAGATATTTCAAAACCTAATAATTCAAAAAACAAAAATCTTAAAACTTTGATTGTAAATAGCTAGCATAAGGATAATATTTAAACAATTTCAGAATGAATTAAATAATGTGACAATCTGTTAATCTGTTATTTATAGGTCAGTAGTTAATATATTTTCAAATAATAAAAATTTTGACATTATCTTTGTATATAAATTACAACAAATCAACTTTAAATTATCGTTATATCATAATCGGCCAGTAGTCTGTCTACACACTTATATTAGACGACTTTAATTTACATAGTAACAGTTTAAACACAGAGACTACCATATAAGTCTGACCTAAGCTGAATGTCTGGCTTTTTGAAATTTTATTAAAGGTAAGACTCTAAAAAATTAAGGCTAAAGTATGAAATGATTTTTTTGTTTTTAAAATTTTATAAAATTGATTTTTATACCTTTATATAAAAGTTTGTATTTATGCAAAGCAGGATATTGAAAAGTGTGCACAAAACAGTTTTTAGTTTTGAATAGACAGTAAAATTAAAAATTTAAATTTAAGAAGTTTTTTAAGAACAAAGTAAAATTGTTTGCTGTTCTGCTATGATATAAAAACTGCTTTGAAATAATATCTTTAAATTTTAAAATTTTAAATAATGTGTTTTCTGCAATCAAGATAACACTGTTTAATTTCTAAAGATATCACAGTTGTTGATGTTGACAACAGCTTGTAGGTTTTTGGATCCCACTGAGAATTTTTTCTATATGGACAAAGATTAAATATTTTAACCAATCAGGAAACTGGATTTGTGAAAAATTTAATTATTAATTGTATGACCAATAATATTTGGATAAGAAATTTTAAGAATATGTCTTTTTTATATGTTCGTGTAACGGACCATATTAAGGTATGGCGTTGTTCATCTGTCTGTCCATCCATATGTTAACATTTTTCTTGTCCAGGTCATATCTCATATCTATGAGGATATCAAGATGAAACTTGTACCAAACATGCATTATGGGAAGGCGGTGTGTCTCGCACATGCATAAAATTTAGGCCTGAGTATTGAAGATCAAGGTCACAGGTTGAGTTCACAGGTCAAATAAGCCCATAATGTAAAAAATGACACACTTTTTTATTTTTCATTTAATTTCTTTCATATTTGGCATTGATATACAAAAAGTACAGTAATAATGTTTAACATATAGAGCAGGTTTTTGTGTTGCATTTCAAATTTTTGCAGAATTTGAGTTATGGTTCTTTGTATCTGTTTCTGGTATCTTGTGTTTAATTTTCTTGTGGGTGCAACTTGTCCCACAGTTTTTGACTGATTGTTTTGAAATTTGGCATGTGTTATCAGGTCATATGAAGATGCCTGTACTGTAAATTGAAGATACTGCATGAAAGTTTTCAGGAGTTATGACCCTTTAAGTGCCAAATGTGACCTAATGTAAAAATTGCAATAACTTATATATTTGTCATTTGATTCCTTTTAAATTTAGTATGGTTTCACAAGAAGCATTATTGTTTAACATATAAAACAAGTTTTTGTGGCGCATTTCAACTTTCTGCAAAATTGTAGTTATTGTTCTTTGCATTCATATTCTTGTATCATGTGTTCAATTTTCTTGTGGGTGTAACTAGTCCGACAGTTTTCAACTGGTTGCTTTTTAAGCCGGTATGTGTGATGGGGACAGGGCCCCACAAATTGCCAAAATCGGCTAAAAATCACCGAATTGGCAAATAAAACGCCGAATTGAAATTCGGTCATTCGGTTTTTTCCCCCTATAAACCTTCTAAATTTTGTCTTGTCAATTAAGATGGGGATCACATGAAGATATTGATGTGCATATCATAAAATACATGTTCTGCCTTGCATGAAATTTTACCTCTTCTTATTAACCTTGTTGACATTATAGACATTGGCAGGCATATATTGCCCACAAGAAGAAAGTCTGAGACTTGTAACCCTTTTCCCATCCTGTACCATCTGTCCCATATGTGCAATTTTAAAGGTCATGGTGCACATTTTCCTAGGAACTGTCATTTTCAAATCGAGGATCAAAGGTGCTCTATTTTCTGACAACTTTGTTTGGATCAAAGTATTTTGCATGATTATATTATCTATGACAACTCTGTACATAATGATATAAACAATGTTAAATTAATTATCCTAACTTTGTATCCACCACCCTCTACAACTATTAATTTTTTTTATCCTCCAAACAAGAGAGTTCCTCTGAAGATCAACAACTCTTGTATTACTGGTTGATTTATTTTTCTGACAGTTTTAAATATCAAATTGTTAACTTTAATTTAAGCAGTTAAAAAAATATTGTTCAATAAAATAGGATTACAAATTTTTTAAAAGGTTTGAGAAAGCCCATTTTGAAATTTAATTATCATATCACACCAGGTAATGCTAGACTTTAAATACAGCTACATTACAGGCCTGTTGAAAGTTTAAAACAAAACAAGCGAGTTAATGTAGCTTACCTCAGCCCCTTGTTACCTGTAGCTCGGTAGGTTTTCAATGGCTGCTATATATCTCTTGGTAGCTTTTTGGTCACTAGCTATCCATGTCTCGGTCACTCCGCAGCCGAGCTTTGTCTTCATTTTCGTTAGCTCATTGTTAAAATTTTGACAGGTCTGTTCTGTAATTGTTGAGTTGAATAGTATACTTTAATAGTTAAAACATTTATTTCACAGATTTAAATGTTTGAATTACCTATGCATTGGAATTACATACCATCATACAAAAATAAATGTCATTTAAAAACTTCACAATTGGTCCCTGCGATCTATGTTTGTAGTTATCAACTGGTTGAAAATTTTATAAGCCAAAGTTTAAGTACGGTAGTATTACAAGAAGAGAAAAATACTTTGGCACAAAGGTGACACACAAATTATTTTTCTAATATGTGTACACAGAATTGTTAAAACAAGATTCATATACCATGAAACCTGTCTAAATCTTGTATTAGAAAAATCGTGTTACTTCTGTGTAGCCATAAAATCTCCTATTTCAATAAAAGAAAAATAATGTTACCTTTTTGTCACCATTGCATTGAAACAATCATGTTACCTCTGTCACCATAGAAAAATTTTATTTTATGGAAAAAATAGGTACCCTCTGTGTCACCATAGTCTCTATTTAATAAATCAAAAATATAACATCTGTATCAATATAGAAAATTTCCTATTTAGTAAATGTTTCTCCTGTACCAACATAGAAAATTTCGCCATCTACTAGCAATACAAAAAAATAATGTCCACTCTGTGTCACCATAGAAAGATTTTCTATTCAATAGAGGTAAATCATATTACCTCTGTGCCACCATAGAAAATTTATTTATATATTATGTATTTAAAAAAAGTTTAGATATTTAAATCATGTTTAATGAAGGGAAGTTTTTAGATGTTGTTATATGTCAATAATCGCGTTTCTATGTACAAAACATCTATACAATGATGGAACGGTAAACAAAAAATTTACATATTTAATTTATGATCGGATGTTTTTATACCACAAGAGCCTATCTATATTTCAATATCTAGACGTCATAAATTTAAATTATATAAGATGCATGTATTTTGAACGATTTTATTCACATAAATTCTCCATTTATTAAGTTTAATCTATATGATATTCGATAAAATGTTGGTTTGGTTGGATTATTATTGAACATCTGCGATCAGGACTTTGAAATTTAGATAATCCACAGGTCCAAGACTGCTAACATTTTAGTTCGACCTGTTAGTTTTGAGTCACACTAGTAATTTTTCAGTTAGTTTTCAGATAGGCTGTAACTTGTCAGTCACACTTATATGTTTTCAGTCTTA
Organism: Anadara kagoshimensis; assembly: GCA_021292105.1. Classification (NCBI taxonomy): domain Eukaryota; kingdom Metazoa; phylum Mollusca; class Bivalvia; order Arcoida; family Arcidae; genus Anadara; species Anadara kagoshimensis. The sequence goes on from CM037862.1 coordinate 53,134,036, forward strand.
CTTGTAGCTTTACAGTCACAGCTGTTACAGTGCAACCAGCCCTGTAACATTTCATTTGGACCTGTAATTTTTCAGTTCGGCCTGTAACATTTCAATCAGACCTGGTGGTTTTCCAGCACGCCCTGTAACATTTTAGTCAGACACAAAATTTTTGAATAAAAGATGAAATTTGATATACAGCCCTTTTATTACTCTGCCACCACAATAACTGCTTGGTGGTCAATTTTGGTCCAAACATGGTTAAAGATCACCCAGTACCTGACTTGCTGCCTTGACAGATCCTAGTGTAAAAATTGTTGTCAGTTTGTTTGCTGAATGTCAGTAGTTTTCTCTGAATTTTCTGGTTCTTCAACCATCCAAGAACTGGCAGTTTATATAAGTGAAATAATTTTTACTTGGTTGTAAAACACCATTACTCAACTCAACTCCATTCCTCCCATTTCTTGCCACAGTCTCAAATCCATTCATCTATGACTTTCATAATGAAAATTGCTCAGTGCATTCAGTTTATTACCAAAGTGGTTTATAACACCAAATATTTGACTGAACAAATGATGGGTTTAAGGGTGGTAACTCAATCTTTAACAGTACCTTGAACTAAAATCTACCACATATTTTCTTTAAGCTTTTACTAAAAAGGTTCTTTTTCTGCTGTGTTAAAATCAGAAATAGAATTACTAGCTGTAACAATAGATGGTGATGTAATTACTTGTATGCTAATTTCATGCATGGTTACACAACATTGTTCCGATTGATTTTAAAACTCCTTAACAAAGAATTGTTAAAAGGCATAAGAATAATTACTCTGAGGTTTGAAAACAGTTAATTGTGTTAGAGTAACTAAGTCTGCCATAATTTATGATATAATATTGTTCCATTGCCTATATCATCTATTGGTATTATGTTTAGGTATGTGTGTTTTAAATACTTTATCCATACAGAAATATTTCTCACCAAATTGTCTTGCTTTAGACAAGTGGTCTTTATTTAGAGGTCCAATAAAGTTGAGATATGTTGAAAAGTAATAAAAAACTGTATAGTCCATGTCCATACAATACAGGTGCCCTTAAAATTAAGAGATGATTATCACATAGATTAAAGCAAGTTTTACTGTGACAGTTACTACTATAGGTCAGAAGAATACCTCATAGATAATATTGCACAGCATACCTAATGCCCTAATAAAGTTATCTCCCTTTGTTAAGGTAACTCTAGATCAGGGTTCAGTCTGTTTATGGTTTGACATCAGAATAAGTAAGCTATATGCCAAATATAAAGGCCACCTGTGCTTTATGACCATGACATGTTTTGACCAAGGAAGTGGTTATTAAAAAGATATAGTCATCAGACATAGGTAACAGACTATTGGATATTATTTAAAGGTTTATTGCTATGTGTATTCAGCTTGTCTTCACCAACATTTTATATTTTACCATCCTAAAGGGCATATTATGATAGATGTTCAGTATATAGAATTTTTTAGTAATTTTGTTTTATTTTGTTTCAGCAACCTTCAGCACGTCATGTGTTTTCACATCACGACAACAGAGAAGCATTTAGAAATGATGCAATACTCTTTACACAGGTACTTATACATTTCTTACTTCATTCATTCTGTTTAATTCATTTTACGAATTCAGGAAATTTTCAAATTTTCTGTGTGGCCTATTTATTTGTCTTAGATGGACAGCTTGTTCCATGTCTTGGGCACAGCAATAGCAAAGTGCTTTAGTTTTAGGTTATAGTTTTTGATGGACAAATATTAATTTTCAACAGTTTTTGGATAAAGATTTTCTATAGGCTGCTATGCTGTTTGTCTGAAAGTTTTTTGTCCAGTTCTACAAAGTTGTCTTAATCATGGAAGGTTCTTAAGTTTTTAGTTTGATCCATCTTTTTATACCAAATCATTCAAATATGGACATTGAACAGAAAATGAAAACTAAATCTTCTCAGAAAATTCCCAAGTCACTGTCAAGACATGAGCTCAAAGAAGCCAATTTGTGCAAACTGTTAATGCCCATCAACAGTATAGATGACTGTTTACAGTGATTTTCTAAAAAAAATGTGTCTTGGAAAATTGGAAAGTCAAGGCCCAAAATTTGAATATCTTGGTAATAGTAAATAAAAATTACCAGCTCTTTCAATTATTGAAGTTTCATGTTTCAAAACCAAATATCAGAAGAAGAAAAAAGAATTATACAATGTTCTTATGTCATTGAGCGGTGGGTGTTTTTTCTTTCTGCAATGTACACCATGAGGCCTCAATTTTGAATTATTATTTTATTGAATACCTGGTTAAATAATTTAATCATTTTTTGTGAAACTGGCCTCAAATATTTTATCCAGAATGCATTGTGAAAAAACATTCACTACTCCTTTTAAGGCTACGGTAGGTTTAGTTTAGATCCATCTATCTGCCTTGTTGGGTTTAGTTGGGCTCGGAATTGATCCCCAGACTTTTCACTTTCTAAACTCACCTACAGTAATATTTTAGTAGTCATATACGAAGATATTGATTTTGTTCTACCATGATTTGATATTGATAAAATTTATGAGAACTAAATCATACATATACAATGTATTTATATTTACTAATATGTTTTATATTTTGTTTTCACAGGGATTAGGTAAAAAGCGTACACCAGGAAAAGCCTATTCATTTAAAGCTGATTTCATTACATGGATGCCAGAGAAGGAATACATTGAAAGAGCGAGACCACTGATATCATCATACACTGTAGACTATAGACAAAATATTATTGCACCTCAGATTATTGTGAAACGACCTAAGACCTCATTCGAAGGTGTACCTACAACATCATACAGATACGCTCACGGAACTGCAGCTCCAAACAAGGAGGCTATTGATGCCACAAATAATGAGGCATTAAAACTTAGTTTATTGAATAGAAAAAATAGAGCAATGTCTGCAAAAGTTGTTAAAGGGAGAGAATCTGTCGCATCATGTATGATCTGGCATAATCCTAATCGAGAAAAGTCATTTGCTGAACAAGCAGTCACAAAATCGATGGCCCCACCTGCCACACAAACGATGGTTTATGAACCCCATCCACCACCACCTAAAGAACCAGCTACACAAGTGATACAGACTGCACCAGTCAAACCACCACCTCCAGCCACCGTATCAGCACCACCACCACCCCAGGCATCAGAGACGGTCTCTTGGCCACAACCAAACCCAGCAGCACAACAAGAGGTAGCTTGTGCCTAATGCTTTAACATAATGATAATAACATGATCTGAATATGAACTTCATTTTTGTCTATATAATTGGAAGTGGGTTTAATATTAAGATAACCTGGAGGTCTGATTTTGTTTATTTGGACTCATATTTGTAGCCGATTATTTTTTAAGGTGGTTCAAAGGTTTGATCTGATTATATAACTGATATTAAATATTCTGCTTTATCAAACTGGTTGTGGGTTATTTTTAAGGTGACTCAAAGGTCTGACAAAGTTCTGATTTTAAAACAGACATTTTGTTGTTCAGTTTGTTCTAAATTAATAGTAGATTTTTTACGGTAACCATATGGTTTGATTCGAATCTGCTTCAGACCACATGGCCACCAAAACCCCCTATTGTCCAGTGGAAGAATTTCACTTGTATATAACTCCTATCATTTTCAAGTTCATTTCGTTTTACAATAAATCCAAACTATAATCAAGACATGGGTTAGTAGATCCATTTTGTAATATTGGTGGTGGTCACTTAGATGACTGACCAAAAGTTTTGTAATATACTTTTGTAATGGACTTTTTAAAAAATATTTAATGTATGTTTACAAACTTTGACCAGCTTGCTCAATATCGGACATAATAATATAAAAGTGTTCTGCTTCAACTATATAAAAATAGCATGAGGTAACAGTGGTTCTCATTTCCCATCTATTTTACATCCAGGGAGTTTGAGAATTATTAAGTGATTGAGCTTCTCATTCTGTATTCAGCATGAGTTACAATTTCCCATCACTGTTATATTCAGGGAATTTGATAATTGTTAAATGATTGTCCTAGCTTTGTCATCAAATTTGCCATTGTTTTTACTGCTCTTGATTTTAACTTGATCATGAATATTAGAACCTCATTTTGTATACTTGAATGGAATTGAAAGTAGCGGTACAATATTTTATGTTTGAGCTTTTCAGATTGTTTGTGTTAACAGTTTAAGCTAGTTTTGATGTATGCTTAAGATGAAGCCATAAAATCATGCTGTATGTAAAAATTGCATGTAAAACTAAACTAAAAATAAAACTGAGAAAAAAGGAAAGAAATAACAAAATTTTAAGTACTTTTGGAATAGACTGGCAAAGAAATGAATAAAGATGCTAGATGGTACATTTGGATATATGTATAAACGGCATAGTTCTAGTTTTGTACATCAGTATATTTTTGAAAAATGTTGTAATATGACATAAAATTTTTTACTGTTGTATGAAACAGGTAATTGTACAGAAATAATTTGGAAGCACCTGAAGTGTTTGAGACTATTTCAGAAAATTCAAGTTTTTTAATTACGGTTAATGTAAATCAAAGTGGTGACGTTTTAAAGAAATATACTTTGAAGAAATAGGAAAGAAATTTTGACCTTTTATTTTTCAATGTTTAAATATAAATGCCAAATGTCTTTGTGCTAGAGCATTTGTTGCTTTTTTTAATGACGCTTTTTTGTGAAAATGGCAGAAAATACAACTAATGTATGTGTGATTTTTTTCTATTATTGTTTTAGATAATAGCATATGTGTCAGTATTATTGATTGTACACATTATGCATATACCTTTAAGTGGTACTGTTATTATATCCCCTACTCCCATTAAAAAGTTTACAGGGGTATATAGAAATCACCTTGTTGGTCTGACAATCCGTCCAAATTATAGAGTCAGCTCCATATCTTCCATGTCTATGGATGGATTTTGATCAAACTTTGCACAAATTTAAACCAACATGAGGCAATGTATCTCAAATACCAAATTCAGGTACATAGGTCAAGGGTCATTACCCAATGACAAAACATATAAGGGGAGAATAAGTCAGCTTCAATGACAGTTCTAGTTTTGTCACTCTTAAATATGGAATTGTTTTGATTTGAGGCTCATGCTTAAGTTGGAATGATTGTCCTTCATTGATGAGTTTGCAGTATAAAAATTACTGCAGATGTAGGTTTATTTATTTTCGGATGAAGGACTTGTTTTAAATGTTTACACAAATTCTTCTTTTTTTTAACCAAATTCAGTCCAATTACCTCAAACTCAGATATCTTGAATTTTGATAAGTCAAGCAATTCATGACTGTATTTTCACAAAGTTTGGATATTTGGCTACTACATGTATTAAATTTGAATTTATGGAAACAAAACTGAAAAGTTTTTTGCTTTTTTTTCTGAATTACCCACATATTAAGTAACTCCAGAAAACTGTAGACAGTTGTAACATACCACTTTAAGGACAGAATACTTACTGACATAGTTTTGTGTTAGCAGCAGGGTACAGTTTTTTTGTTTTTTTTTGTCGCGTGTTATATGTATCAGTATTGCTTGTTAGTTATATGGTGTAAGATATAATACACAGAGATTTGTTGGTTTTTTTCAGAGGATTATTTTTATTTTTCTTGTTGGATTAGTAACTTAGATTTTAGATGGCTTTGTTTGTTTGTGCTTGTGTAACAAAATGTAGATGTGCTTGTATTGGATCAAGTGATTACTTTCCTAGGACTACAATAACTCGGAACTAAAACCATAGATTTTTTTGGTACCAGACTTGGACACCATTTTCATTGTTGTCAATTTTTTGGTACCAGATATATTTTTTCTTCAACATCATTTTGAATGTAATATAACTAAAAATCAAAATAGATTACCATGCTCTTTGAGCTATCAAGGTTTCATGTGAGTCAGGGAAATTTAAAGAAAGTGACAGTTATACCACCCTCAAATTTGTCAACTAAAATGGTGGCCAAATCGACCTGGAATTGTGTTAGGCGACCTAAAATTTGTAAATGATGGCCAGCTTGTCCACTTTAAATTTTAACTTTTGTGACCAGAGAACAGATATTATTACCAATCCAGGCAATATAATGGACACTTTACATCATAATTAATGTTATTAATAACACTGATGTATGCAAGTGATTGTAAGTCAATTTAAAAAAAGTGCACTGTTATTTTCCTAAAAGATGCCTTAATTTCCCTTCATTTGCAAGAAAAGATTGCCTGGCCACTTGGAGTTTCCACTGGCCAACTGGAAATTTAAATTGGTGGCCAGCTGGCCACATGGTTTTGAAACCCACTTTGAGGGCTGTTATACATAGCAGTACTATAATTTGTAGGAAACATGTAATGTTGATGGCATATTACAAATCTACAATGAATTTTGAAATTTGAGTGTTGTTGTTATTGCAAATATTTGACAGAAATTGAAAATCTATGGTTTTGTTTTCACTTGACACATGACATTTGATCCAGAGTCCCTGTTCAAAGAGTATATATACATGTACATGGAAATTTATAAATATTTACAAGATATTTTCATATATATTTTATTTACAATATGTTAATAGTTGTTTATAACTTTTATTTTCATTTTTCATTGATTGTTTTTCATAATCATTTTATAGATATACATGTATATATAAATTTTTTAATAATTTTTTCCACAAAATTATTGTATTTTTTCTCTTTGAAATATATGACACATGCATACATACATATATACATACATTAGTAGCGATTCCCCGGTTTATATGTACAGTTCAGTAGCAGTCAACTTCTGATATATTTTCCAGTTGTTTTTGTATTCAGTGTTTTTAAATGTAGAATTGTCTCCCTTTATCTCATTTTCCAGCTCAGAGTTGTCTCCCTTATCAAAGTTGCTTGTATTTAGTCTGGAAAAAATAAAATCTTTCAAAATCATTAAAAATATATAAAATACCAAGCATATTATTTTTCATTTGATGAAATAAGATACATATTGAGTAGATTACAGTAAATTGGAATTGCCATGGTAACTAAATGAAATGGACAATATAAACCCCTTACTTGAATTATTTTTATTACCGTTTTATGTTAATTAAGAATTATTTGGAAACCTAATATTTAAATTCTGGAATTAAAAATTTGGAAATCTTACACTCAGATTCTGATAAAGAATTAGCCAAAATATTAGTTTGAATACCTTGACCAAATTTTGAAATATTCAATTGCTTATTTTTATGAATTTTAACATTATCATTTTTTATTTACTGAAATATATGTCTGTCTGTTGTGGTATACATAATTTTGTTTGTAAGATGTAATATTGTTCTGCTATTTACTACATATCTGTTGTCATGGTGATGTATAAACAATAACAATGGTGGTCATTACAACTTCATAAAAATCAAAATAAAGTAGCTCTACATGTATTAATATGTCTTGTTTTGTAATATACTAATGCCTAAAATGTGTGTGTGTGCGTGTGTGCACAGGTGTGTGCATGTAATCTGTGCTTGTGTGATCTGTGCCTGTGTGCAGGTGTGTGTTCATGATCTGGGCTTTGGTTTAACAATTAGCTGTAACTTGATATTTGCCATTGAAAATTAAGCTCTGGCACATGGAATTAAACACAACTATACCAGTCCATGTTAAAATCACAATCCCAAAAGCAACAATAAAAACTTTGATATCTGGCAAATCAATTTACAAATAAGGCAGTGAGAGAATCCAGGCCGGTAAGCACCTACAGTCAAGCTGGCTGCAATATGCAATGAACTCTTTCATTGCCCTTTTCTCACAAAATAAAGGACTGAAGCCGCAAACTTAAAAAAAAATTTTTTTTTTGACATTTACACAGGTTGATATTTAAAACAAAACAGTTCTTGATGCCCCTGAATGATACCTCAAGAAAGCTTACCATTTTCCCCTTCATTGGAGATGTTCATGTAGTCTTCAGTTACTTTAGTTTATAAAACATCATAAATTTTGCAAATGTCATTAAAAAAATGTTGGGTTCTAGTTTTATGACTTCCTGTCAAGTGCTTCACATCTCTCCAACAGTGAATATTCTAGAAAAGGGTTGCTGAATTTCATTAATAAATCAAATTAATCAGTTAGTTTAAATTCTATTTTTGAAAAAAAATCCATCAATATCTTCTCCATTATCTTGTTATTAATATTAATAGAGTGGTTCTACTGGTAGTTTAAATTCATTTGTGTGAAGTTTTGACGTTAATTATTTTGTACACAGATGATAATAGAAATTTGTTTTGTTGAACATTTTCAAATTTGATATAGGTTTAGAAATGTGATGATAAAAACCGCCTTTTTAAGAAATAAGGTATTTTCCAATGCCTTTATAAACTTGCAAGGTATAAAGGGCTGTCTCAAATTTGAGACAGTCCATTATACTTTGCAAGTTCATAAAGGCATTGGAAAATTACCTTATTTCTTATATTTACAATATTTATAAAAATTAATTTTATTGCCGTCACATTTTCCATGTTAATTTGGAAAAGATTTTGAATTGCGCTGTTGGTGCACCTTTTCATAAAAATGGGTGGTCTCCTGTCAGTCAACGAGAGCATTTGATATCTGATGTCAGCGTGTGGAGCAATGTCTCTATGAAGTTGCAAAGTATAGTCGATGTCTAATACTTTTTTGAAGCAAAGATATTGCAATTATAAACATTAATCATTAAAGTCACTAATGTACAATTCAAAGTTTATTAAAAGTAATATAACATACAGTATCCGTATCTGAAGACATATTTCAAATATTAAAGGAAGAGCGTAGTGCTGCAAGTTACAACTAGATATGAAGTGTTTCTACAATAGACATTTGCATAAGATGTGAATCATTTGTATTATATATCAGCAAAACTAAACCTATAGGAAATACATTTGGTTGTGTAATGGTGATGATATGTCTTTCCTTCAGTATAATTTGGCTAGACAGAAAAAGTTACTTATTGCATTCCAAAGAATGATTTGCTTGCAAGTGTGTTGCTTTGGTGGCTTGTGTTATTAACAAACTTTAGTAGTTTTTCAGACCAGAAAGAATTCATTAGAAGCCGGCATTATCATTGTACATGATCAAAGAGAGATAACTCTAACGAGCATGTCTCCAGTGAAATAGTCTTGACTGGGATGCTTAAAAACCAACTGTTACCTGCAAAAAGGGAAAAGACCTTTACATAATGCATATAAATAAGACTCATACTTTTATCTATAAATTTTAAAAGATGTGGATGCTGATGTGAAACATTAACATCTGACTTAGCACTTTCTTTTTATCCAACTTATTGTCTATATGATTTTCATGGCATTTAAAACAAGGTTGCGAAGCATAATGAGCAAAAGTATACAAACATGTTCACCCAATAATCAAACTTAAATTTAGAATTTTTAAATACACGTGGTTATTACCTGGTATCATACTTAATGCATAATATATTCACCAATGACATGTATATAGAAAAAGTTTAATACTGCAATATACGTGGGGCGGTTTTGGGGACCTCAAATAGTCTTTTAAGAAAATCAAATTACTGGACATAATTTTATAATCATTGGTCTTGGTCAGCCTTTGTTTGGCCTCTTTCACTTATGTTGCTTCATGTCCTGGTTTTGTAAAACTGCAATTAGAGGGATAATGCACCATCAGTAAAATGTAAGTTTTGGCGTTTCTGCAAAAATAGAACATAGGCATTTAGCTGAAAAACGTGTACTTGGCAATAGACAAAACAACTAAGAACACGATACAAACAAACGAATGGAACAAGTAAACAATACAATGTAACAGAAATTGAAATCACTGATAATAAACTATCGACTTTGGATATGCACTAAATATAACGACAAAAACGGTGTCCAGAGATGCGGTACCTTGATGATCGGTTATTGCTTGGTACACTGTACTAGCTGCAGCATTTAAAGATATACGGCGACCTGGAAGGGCCACACAAAATAACAATTCGTACGAACGAATTTCCAAATGACATTTAGTACTTCCAAGCTGCCATACACACGGCACTTAAGATAATACCATAACTATTTATTTCAGCAGTAACCAGTGGTCAGGGAGACAAGCGGAAAATCTATAAATATACTATATTTTTAATTTCTTTGTTAATAATTCAACTGTTCTTGTAGACAAATGGTGCACAAAGACCAAAGACAGCCATGACGAAGCCCTCGCCATCTTACGCTGGGCCAACCAAGAGTAGGTCTGTGTCGGCACGGCCTGCTGCACGTAAATCGATTAAGGATAGTGTGGCTGCTAGTTTAATTTGGCACGATATGTGGAAGACACCAACATCGACACCTGTACTGATATCATACGATCCACATCTACCACCATCAACAAAGATCAATGTGAGGACCGAGAGTGGTGTGGTGCAAGAATAAAAGCCAGCTTCATTAAAGTGTGGCCAATACGATATACTCTATAGTTGTTAGATACATAAAGACTATTTCCAGAACATTTTTGATTTCATTGGAAATTCTAGAAAATTTCTAGGACTTTTCAAATTATTTTGTAAACTTATTTTTGTGTCAAATTTTAATATTGTAAATATTGTATAATAATGTTGTAAATATTTAAATTATGTTTGCTAAAGACTGGAAGGAAATGCATCATTGGAGCATTGGGAACGCTTTAATGAAGATGGCGAATGTTTGACTGCTGTAATGATGTTTGCCGTTGATTGGTAGAGTTGTGTTGCTTGCCGTTGATTGGTAGAACTATGTTGATGTTGTCATGCTGTGTGCCATGATTGCTGGTTATGGTTTCATGATCTAACAGAGAACATACATAAACCATCATCATCACTAGTAATAATCATTTGATCAAAGGATAGTGTGCATAAGCAAAGGTAATATAAATATACATATTGTACGCGTGTTTCTGAAACATCAATCAGTAACCGTTTGTTTCTTGTTTTTTTAACAAATCAAAGATATTTATTTTTAATTAAAAAGTGTCCTTAATGCAAACTGTGTCCGTAACTTTATATCCCCCATGTCAAATTGTCAATATGATGACACAAAATCCAATATTAGAGCGCAAATCCCCTCCATGACAAAAGATGTGTCAAAATGACAAGAGAAACTGTTAGTCATCTTGCTGCCAACTGGAATTTCAATATTTTCATTCCAAATTGCAGTTTACAATGCGAATTCATGGGATGTCAACAATAAGTTATGATGTCACATGCGTTTTGTAATCAAATGACATCATAAGTTATTGATCGTTTTTAATCCCAAAAGTCACCATTTGCATTGTTTGTTTACTTCACAAAAAGATGAAAAGTATCTCTTAGTCATGTAACCAAGGGTTTTCAGTTCCATTGCAAGGGCATATGTGCCCCTGTTGCAGGCTGTCGGGAGAAAATGTATGCCCGTGTGACAGCAAGAGGGGAACTAATAACAGAACATACGTTGCCATCGACTACATCAAGGTAGTTGTGTTTGGTGTCAAATCACGCCTTTTGTTCTTGTACAACTAAAAAGCATTTTCACGCTGATCATATAAAGAAACTTGCAAACCCTTTAACCCGAAATAGAAGTTGGCCACGTCTACACACCACATGGCGTAAAATAGCACTGTAAGCGAACCGACGTTTGCTATATATAGCCAACAAATCAGTACACACAGAACACCAAGCTTTTCAAGTATTTAAAACTTTATTACATTTTATCATTCATCAAATACAAGTATGAGTTTGATCATGCAGGTGGTGGCAAAGTTGTGTTTTTTGATAACTCTAGAAGCCTCTTCTGTGTGCATTCGCTTAAGCCTCATAGTGACATGACAATATTGCTGACTTTGATTGAAGAACTACTAATACTTGTTATTCATTGTTACTTTGACATATTCATATTTATGTTTAGGTTAAAGTATTTTAGGTAAAATTCAATATTAAATCTTTATATGAATTCTACCACTTGCCCTTTTGGATTCATTTATTCTCCGTCATTAATTAGTTATCGTCAGAAAATGTCTTCTCATTCTTTGTTCCTGTCAAGTTACCGTTACATGCAATCAATGTCTATATAGTGCTTGTCGTAGTTGTTTTTCAGCTGTCTTAACTATTCGTCCTTTCTCTCGGAAGTTGAGTTGCTTTCAAAAGTAAGCTTTTCGCGAATACAAAGGGTGAATATAGCCGTTACAGAAACACGTACAATAGAGAGCATCACTGCAAGATGAAACAAATAATCATAAACTAAAAAAGATTTACTTGGCATTATCCAATGTTACTAAGATTGGTTAATTGAATGAGGTTTTACGCCCCCAGTCAAAAATATTTCGAGACATTACCAGGTAAATGTGCAGTGACAGTTATTTCAACCTTTATAGTTCGCAAAGTGTAGGGAGAGATCATCAGCATGCAACGCTTACCATATCAGAAGCAACTGGGGTTTTAAGGTGACGCCCGAAAGACCCCGTGACTTGACGAAAGAACAGTCGCTACTTATTTTCAAGTCAAGGCCAAGCCAGGGTTTGAACCCTGACACCCCCTTAGGGAGCGAGCATTATACCAACTTGGATACGAAGAGGCCAAAAAGCACCAAGAAACAAATGAAATAAGAAAACAAGCCATGACTGACAGAATGTATATAAAAATAATTGGAAAACATATACATGTACTAGTAATCACATTTTTATGTTGTTTTATTAAAGAAATATAAAGTTTGACATTAACTAAAAAACTGTTGCCGGTGAAAATAAGTGCATTCTGATTAATAAATGCAATGCCATGTGTTCCAATAAGGTTAATAGCGTAATTTATTGTTTCTACTTTATCGCCTTCTGTATAGCTAGACACTTTGTTCTGCATTTCTTGCAAGAGCTGATCGAAGCGTCTAATAATACGACCACTCTACTCTTAAAAAGATTTCAAGGTGACATAAAAATGATCAGTTACAAGCAAACTAGATATGATAAGTTGTTTCATTTTCATATTTATGGTTTAGTTGATCTAAATCAATAATTCACTCGCCCAAAAGAATCTTTCTTTTACTTCTTTGAGTTTTAATAAGAGATCTATTTTTCTTCTGTCTTCACAAACAGCCATCAGCTGACGCTTCCTACGCCGCACAAGCAAAGTCACAGCCAGCAGTGGAGATACCAGCCAAACCAAAAAAGGAGAGAACAACAGTAGCCATGAGTATGATCTGGCATGATATGCTGAAGGCTAATCTACCCCAGTACATACCCTGTGGTCCAGATGTCAACTGTCCAATGTATATAAGAGAGGATAAGTTAGCCGCCTAATCACAAAAAGACTGGATAATATACTACTAGTATTTAAGACAGTTTTTGTTAAAATTCATAAAAAATAACATACTCTACGCCACACCACAAGGTGGTTTATACGTAACTACACCTTGGTTTTAATGAAGTTGAAATAAACTTTCAATCATAGTTTTTTGGCGACAGGAATGTTTTTTAATGTTTTATGTTAATTAATGTTTAGAAAAATCCGCTCCTCATATACCACGCAATAGATTTGGCGTGAGTGAGCATGCAAAAACGATTGCGTTTCGTGCGAATGTTATCAATTTCGCATGAGCAATCCATAACTGTTGTGTGATCACGGAATAGCTTTTGTGTTAGTATACGCCGGCGATAATTTTCGTGCGAGCACGCAATAGTTTTTGCGTAAGTACGCAATACAAAGTATAAATTTTAAGCGTTTTTTCATATTTTGTGCATTTGGTTCCATCCATAATTAGCACAAAACATTTTAAAAAAATAATACAATAAAATAAATCATTCCTGATCAACGACATCGATAAACGGTCAAGTAACATATCTAAACATCATTTGGCGTAACGTCTTTTGTTTATACAAAATACGTTATTTAGCCAAGCGACACCAAGGTTCGTACGCGTCTGCGTAGCCTTGTGGTCGAGTAGTCTCAATGGAGTTATGTCTTGAAGTTGAGTTATATTGGATTAACATAATTATGCGGCAAACCGAGGATGGATTTTACATACCGGATCAAACTACGAAATTAAGGAACATGCGCCTTTGCCATCCCGTGCCTATTAAAACTCTGACGCCCCCAGTAAAAGGTTAACTCGGTGGATTGTGGAGTAGTACGTCCTTGATAGAAAGAGTATTCATTTTATGTACTGTACAGAACAATTTTTCGTGTTTGTTTGGACAGGTATATATATATATCTGTTATATAAAGGTGGTTTTTATATGCATGTATATATACATTTATATACGTGGTATGACTTCTCACAGATGTGATAATGTTACTTGTTATTGTTAATGCATGTGGCTTGTTTTGTTTGTTTGTATTAAGCTATTTTACAGAAAAAATTAATAAAATTAAACAGTTTGTTGTTACAGTTTCAACACCAACGGTTATTTAGTTTTTTCTATGATGTTTTGCGTCGTATCATCAATTTTTCAGTCGTTTTCAGATATAATTTATTAATTTCTGATATCAAGTAGTTATCTGTACACACGGGTATTAATTTGTAAATCGATCTTCTTAACTTTCTTGTATTTATCAGATTAGTTTTTTATGCTGTTTTACGTCCTATAATCAATTTTTCAGTCATTCTCTCAGAAATACAATTTCATTAATTTGTGACTTCAATTACGTTTATTTGTATACCAGACAAGACCATACTTACCTGTATTAGTGGCCACTTACGGCGATCTCGCGGGAAAACAGTGTCTGACATGTGCAATCTGTTTCTTACAAGGAAGTCTAGCATCAACCTTTATCTTAACTTTTTTTATTATCTGCATTGCAAGAAGTGAATAACATGCATTACTTTTGGGTTGTTTTTCAGTATTATAAATGCGCAAATGCGCATGGTTTAAGTGCATGTTTTAAGGGGGATAAATGTAGGGTTCAGAGAAATACCATGGTGTCTTCATTAAAAACATTTTTCATGTAATGTACCCACTTTCGGAAAGGTTAATTTATGATATAAAATATGAAAAAACAGGTTCAAATAATTATGAAAGTATCTGTGTTAAACCCTACTTTTACGCCCCCTCCAACTTACATGCATATACCGGTGAACTTCTATTTAAATAAAATGTATATACTTAATTGAAGCGATTTTTCAAAAATGCTGGAAAATTTATTAGATTTTTCTGTGTTTTATCTATCAACTTAAATGCATTTTCCCTTGTTAATCGGCCTAACGTACGACTTCTAGGAAGTTCACTACTTTTGTATAACCTGCACTCTGAAGAACTCACACCAAGTACAGATTAATTCATTAAAAGAGTGTATTATAACGAGTATTACCGGTTAAGATGACATTGTTCCTTAGTTGTATTTCCTGGAAATGTGACATAAGCATTTACTGCAAATTTATTTCTTTTGTTTAAATAATTAAAAATAAAACGAAAAAAAAAATAAACCTGAAATGAGGTTTTAAATCAAATAATAATTTAAAGTTATGATAGTTACACGTTTACGATAGTAGTATGTCATGTCTGGGGGGATACTAATTCGGAAGGGACCGAAACTGAGACTTGAAACGAAGATGGTATAATACACTATAATGCAGTTAGTCGGGATTTCCCTTGTTATCCGATAAAGGTTTATATATAGATAAAATAAAATATTTATTTACATTTCAAGTCATCGAGGTCAGCAGATAGTATTATAGCATGGTCAGAGTTCACGCTAGCAACTATCAAATTGTGAAAAAAACTAACTTTGATTTTGTAAAATATTTTACAGTGGAAATTTAACCGTTTTCGAAAGAGCTGTCAGTTCTGGATACCGTATTAAGCATGGTACAGGGTGCGCTTAAAGTATGGTGTCTTTGTGAGGTTGTGTAAAAGGGGGCGTGACGGTGAAGTTTAAACGACTAAGGAATTTTAAGTTTAAAAGTTAGAATTCTTGTTCAAATTCAAGGACAAAATTTTTGGGACAAAATTATGTTTATAATGGACGATTCTGGGACAGAGTTTTTAGAACCCGTGCAATCCCCAGGGTCGGATTCTGTTCATAGTGGGGATAGTGGTTACGTCCCATCGGAGACACCTGGGTCAGAAACCCAGGAGTGTCAGACTGATACACAGGACTTATTGGACCCACCACCAAAATCTGTAATTGTGGTGACAAAATGTGAAGGAAAACTCACAAAAAGTGAGAAAGTTGTCCTTAGAAGTCTGCTGGACACTTCTTCTAACACGAACCTACGGACCGTTACTAATGGAAAAATAGAAAAACTCAAAGTCATAAAACGGTATGTATATTAAATAGCACAAATTATATTTCCTTTTTGTTCAAGGACACACGCACACGCAACACAATCACACACACACACTCTCTCTCTCTCTCTCTGGATGTTTTGGTGACAATTTGAGAGAAATAGTGGTGTCAATGTGAGAGAAATAGGATTAAATAGCACATATATACTTGCAATATGCGGAAATATTTTTGTTTGGGCAATGTCAATTTTCACCACAAAAATTTATCCCATTTCAATGAAAATAGGCAAACTAACTACCGTAGATCTGAAGAGGAACGCGCGATTTGTCTCCACAACATTAGTCGTGTCCCAACTAAGGCGGTGGTGGGTTTTATAACTGTCCCCAAGAACAACGACTGGGTCTTTTTGGAAAAAAAATGCTGTCTACATTATTTGGTCCTCTCTCTCTCTCTCTCTCTCTCTCTCTCTCTCTCTCTCTCTCCACTTTTGTTTTTGTAATTATTTGCATACGATTATGATAATCGTCCTTATAAATGACACAGCTAACCCATATAATGTTACCCAATAAACAGCACTAAGAATCTAATTTATTCAACACACACCCATTTAAGTATACCATTTACATATTAAAAATCTCAAATCATCCCTACAAGCACGTTGCATTAAAAACTCTAGACAGTGGTTGGATCCTAATGCAAAAAGTGTTTGTTTGTCGTGGTTTTCTCTAGGTACTCCGGTTTCCTCCACATCTCTTCGATAAAAGTGAAACCTTGACGTAGGCGTAAACTTCATTCCAGTCAAAAGCCAACATTTCGCATGAAGGACATTCCTATTGGAATATGTACATGTATCTATAAAGGTTTTGCAGTGTTAGCCCTCTAAACATAAATTTTGCAACAATATACTCCGGTTTCCTCCAGAGTGAACTCTTGATTGGGGCGTAAACTCTATTCTAACAAAAGGCAACCTTCCCCGCGTGAAGGACATTTCTACAGAAACATATCTAAAAGTTTTGCAGTGTTAGCTCTCTAAACGTAAATTATGCGACAATTTGGAACACTTGAAGACGTGTCATAAGTGACTATATGGTGTTAAGTGTACGACAAAAGGAGTGCTATGATAACGTGAATAATACATACTTACAGCTAAAGGACGTGATGACGATTTAATTATACTTATAACTTGTATAACATCTGGTGTTATTATACATACTGCATTTAATTTTAGATATTTATTTATTCATATGCTGAATGTGCTTAATAACATTAAAGTTCTGTAAACCTTATTTCGTAGAGGTGTGAACTTCACAAGCTAAAGTGCAATAATATAATAACCAAAGTTTTTTCGAGAGAAGTTTTCGACTGACGGAAACAAATAGCAAGTAACATGTACAAGCGGACACTAAAAAGCAAGCATCCGGGTACAACATGGAAAATGTTATAGCTAGTCCTAAACGTTATATTTGATCGACATAGTTTTGATTTAATGAGATCAATGTCCTAGGAAGAGTAATCTTTGATGTATTATCCGTCTGTATAGCATCTCCTTGATGACATGTTTTGATGTTTCATAAAATAATAAAGTTACGATTAGAGACCATGCAGATTTTAAATACTAAGTGTTTGTCGCTCGCTAATGTATTTTGGAGGATAAGTCGAGTCTTGTCCATCAACACTGTAACCACTAGTCTCTTCATTATATAGCTATATAAGAGAAGTCTTCCATATGAAATTCTGCTAAGTATAGTGTTTATGTAATAGTTGTGTGACGTCACTCTGGAATGACAACATTTTGCAACCTCATAGCAATATTTTGTAAGCTTGTACTGACAAAAAATTGTCAATTCATACCGGAAAAAAGCTTTTCAACAACTAACCACACAGATCAGTCAATAAAGAAATTATGCAATACTTCACAAAAGTAACAGTTTTGACAGGCAATGATACCATTTCGAAAGAGCAAGATAACACACTGAAAATCATTAACAGCAATACACCAAAGTAGATAAATCACATGAGTCAAAAACAAACATACTTATCCATGTCCGAATCACAATCCAGAAGCAAAGTAAAAACTTTGAAACTGACAAGATAGGTTAAACGCGTGAAATTTTACAAACGAAGACCTGAGACCAGGTGCTCCGGAAGGGCAAGCACCTTTGTGTAATCAAAATTGAGTGAAAGGAACATGGAATTATGACCTAATAAATGACAACGCTTTAAATCATTTCTAACAAATGAAGAGTGAAAACGGCAATCACTTCAACAAATAACAAGAGAGGCATTGACGCAGCTTGTAATATTTGAAATAGAAAACATTTATCCTGCTAAAACACGTATTTGACAATAGCCATTTTAGCAATAACACACATAAAATGAAATCAAAATAACAATAAACACAAACGACAACTCCACAGAACTGTCATATACCATTTTTTGAATTTAATCATAAAATACATTATACCATTTTTTGAATGTATTTTATGATTAAATTCAAAAAATGGTATATGCCAGAACAACTGAAGACCCATTTAAACAAAGTTTTCGAACGACAAAAACCACGACCTCATGCAAAAACTGTATACAGAATATCTATAAAAAGGTAAAAAAGAACCACATTGAACAAAGGCAACAAAGTATAGTAACATTTGAAAGATAAAAAAGAACCACATAGTAGTCAACATTTACGAACAGACAGCTTTTTTATAAAACAAAACAGTGACAGTTCAGACGTTTAAAAAGAAAGTAGAAACATGTTTATGTCAACATTTGAAACAATGGTTAATGGTCTTAGAATGAATTGTAAATAGGCGTGCTGGTAAATATAGATGGTTTAGTTGTTTATGTAGGAGATCTCATGATGGATGTTCAGTCGTTTTTATTATCCCCTGCCTCCGAAGACAGAGGAGGATATTAAAATTAGTGGAGTATTCGTCTGTCCATCCAGACACTACTTTTCTGAAGTAATTCTCCAAAACTTGATGTCGCTATTTTACGAAACTTAGTGTAAGGCATCAACATTTATAAAAAGGAGATGCGCATATCATTAACCCGAGTTGGTTTGCTCCTTTCCTAGGAGTTATGGGCCTTTGAAAATAAGTGTAATTCACACTGAAAAGCACCTACTGGTAGGGGGCCCTAATACACTAAATTTGTTAGTTCTGTTTCACAAAGATCTGTTTGTAGGACAATTGTTTTACAATATCAGATTTAGTTTATTGAACTCAACATTAACTTTTAGTTCTGACAAATACATCTGTGTAATTTTACTTATAGATAGTGACATTATCTAATAGTTTAAAAAGTTAAGTGCGGACGGTCACTTTTGGTCACTGACCCAGTACTCTATGGACACAGCTTTTAATTAAACATATTCTGAAAGGATTCTATCTGTGTTGTGAATTATAATGAGGCGGACCTTGATAAGGGTTCAATGATACTTTATAAACTTAGCCAAGTAACTGACCAGTGTGTTGACCAGACAAGGGTCCGAAATGGCCGGATATGGTAACTTCTGATGGTCAGTTAATCCCAGATTGTTATTATAACGGTTACTGACTGTTTAACTTGAACGATAAATTTTAATATAAATCATTTTGGATTTCAATATCGAGATATATTTTACCTATATACAAGGTAAGTGATTATCTATTACTCTCATAGTGGCACAACTTTGAACTATTTAGGCTACTCTCCAATGACCCAAATGAAAATAAGATTCGTGTAGCTCTTTAAGATATGCTTAGGCCGAATAATCGTTTTTTTGTGTTGCTATGATGGTAAAAAATAACGTACCATCGTTCGGGCAGATAATTCGGTCTAGGATACGCCTGATATAGATTTACATTGAATAAGCAAAACCAATTATTGCATCTTTAGCCATTTGAACACCATTTTAAATAAAAGGGTTTGAACTACTCAAATGGGTATCAATATCCGGTACCCGTCGGAAGTAGAAAATTCTATAACGTTAAGCATGACGTAATGATGCGTGCTCTTGTTGTGTGTGTTTTGTTGTGATATTGAGGCGTTTTCTTGGTTGCTCTGTTATGTAATTAAATTGCAAAATCAAACAATTTTTAAACCGGTATGTGTAAATTTATCTTAAAACAGAGGCAGACATTAACCCAATTCCGTCATGGGCCTAGCGTATTTAAATGTATAGAAAAATCCTTTAGAATCCTTTCTGCATTCTGACTTTTCAACATTTGCATCCCGGATTTGAAACATACTATCATAGGTTTTTTATATGGAAGATTGATTGATTGGGGGTTAACGTCTGAGTCAAGAATACTTCACTTATATCGAGATGTCACCAGCTATAGGTGAAGTGGCAGAAAGTTTGATGTTTGCAATTTGATCAGTGTCAAGTGCACGGGGAGGGCTCGTCTTCCATTGCATAGGGTATTGGTTTTTAAGGTCTCTTTCAAAGGATCCCTCTACTTCTTTTCTAAATACTGATTGCTATGCATATTACCTATTTTCTACCAAGCCTGGGTTCGAAGCCCACATATTGAGCAAGCACTCTACCAACTGAGCTATGTTTATAGAGAAGACTTATATAGCAAAATGATGGTTAAAAGTGAAACCAAAAGTAAAAATATCGTCAACAGATTTCCAGTGTTTACAAAGAATTATCATAGAACCCAGAAATGTTAGAGAAGAATCATTTATTTTCAGCTGCTGTTACGTTATCCGGTGGTCCATCAACATTCCTGTATATCCAGTGCCCACTGTACTCTGTTTATAGATACTGAGTATCACGTAGTTATCATGATAATGAAGTTAAACTGATAATCTATATCTAACTTATCAATACACGTAAAAATAATGACTTTATAAGTGAGAGGCCGCGTTGGCCTAATGGATAAGAAGTGAGTCTACAAATCCGCTGTGAGTTTTCCAAATTCCGCTCAGACCACATGCGGGAAAGTGAATTTTCCTTGTCAGTTGGCCTTTACTGGTTCACACGGTGTCATTATAATGTGACTGGGGAAGTCGGGTACGCTTGTCTGTGGCGTTGTAACAACTCCTAATGAAGTCCGACGCCTAATGAAGTCCGGACTTCATTAGGCGTCGGACTTTACATGGCGTACTGACTCGGTGAGCTAGCACCTTAAAGTTGTCCTGTGTGTGCACTGGTACAAGGCAGACCATAATACACATGCACTTCACATACATACATGAACATGATTAATAAAGTAGATAGCTAAAAAATTGCTAATGCGACGTTAAGCAACAGCCAACAACAACTTTATAAATGAAATTAGGAATACGAGAAAATTCGACAACAGATTCCCACTGCTTATTTGGGGATTATGCGTAAAATGTTGTCCTACGGTTCATCAACATACATTACTGTATATCTATTGTCCACTGCACTCTGTTTAAATACATACTGGGTATCACATTTTTATCAGGCTGTATCTGTCTCTATCTAAATCTAATTATCAAAGTTTACACATTAAATATTTCATAGTACACACGTGTACTGAATCTTGTGGACACGTGTGGTAAGATGGTCAAGACTTAAGGTCTCGGGCTCGAATCCAGCCGAGATAGTGGGGTCGGGATCTATTTTACATAGCTTCAGGTCACCAAGTTGCTATAGAAAGTTGTCCCGGTGGATATGCTGGTAATCAGCTTCATATATGAAAACAGTTTTCAATCACCCCCTTATCCACACCACTCAATGCAAACGGATAACACCGGGTGATAAGCTCAACCTACCCTGTGCCACTTGTAACCGGTTTAAGTCCAAAATATCAAAATACCTGATTGTATATAAATATATTTTTCGCTCTACTCGGGTTAAATTCCTACAACACTATTGTGGTAGAATAATAAATTATAGTTTTTAGAATGGTCCAAATTTAAGGCATTTCTGATCTTTGCTGAATCTCACAGATCCGGTCAAGAATTAAATCAAATGGGCTTCATAACTGTCTAAAGAAATAATAACACGCGTCAGTTAGACCTTCCTAAACATCAAGTTTCTCCATTGGTAATTTAAACTGTGTCTGAATGTGACAAAATTAACTTAAAAGTTTTGTACACTTTGTAAGTGCGAGTATAAAACAACCAAACATACCAATCCATGTCCAAATCACAATCCCATAGCAAAGTAAAAACTTTGAAGCTGACAAATTAGGTTAAACACATGAAATTCCACTGGGGAAGTGAGACCGGTGCTCTGGAAGGTAAGAACCTCCTGTTTAGGTAGCTACACCCGCCATGTGCTTAATCAAAATTGAGAGTGAAAGGAGCATGTAACGGTAGGGCGTATACCCCTATTCATGCATACCCTACCGGAGCACCCGGACTCACTTCTCTGGTGGAATTTCACGTGTTTAACCTAATTTGTCGGTTTCAAAGTGTTTTACTTTGCTTTGGGATTGGGATTCGAAGTGAATTAGTATATTTGTTTTTGGATGATAATTTCGAATTTCTTGTCATAGTATTAATATATTAGATTGAAACTGGAAGAAAAAACTAAAAGAGTGAAATGCAACACTGAAATTAAATTATAGTATTGAAGAAATTCATTTTTGATTGTCCTTTTTATAAATTAGAAAGAGAAAAGTTGTATTAAATAATGAGAGTCAAATATATCCAGTTTTTCTATTTTAGATAACCAGTCTTTATTATGACCAATAAAAATTAAAAAAATATACTACACTGGGTCAATCCATCATGTAAAATTTGCGTACTTTTCATTAATTTTCTTTTTTCACTCTATATGTGGTCGGCCTAGGATACTCATAGTATGTCTAATCATTGTAATATAGGAACTTAAGTTCTTTATGGAGCCTTTAATTGGTAATAAAAAAATTATCTTATCTTGTGGTTTAAATATTGTTTTAACATTTGACCTTTTTCCTTGAAATATCTTAATAACTAAGCGGAAAGTGCTCTATATATCCTATAATATAAAAATATTGGCGCTAAACAAGATGTGACGTATTGGAATTTCCCTAACACTGACGTTAGTTGTTAAATATAGTAACACTTGTGACGTTTTAATTCACATGATCAATTTTGATTGGCTGATATTTGCTGGTCCGAGGCCATATTGTTTTTACTTGTGTAAAGAAAGCGTATTTAATATAGGCTGAGAAGGTTTTACACAAAATAAAAATGCAGGATTCGGGAATAGAGTGTGATCTCAACAGTATATTAAATAGTGACATTGATATTACAAACGATGGTGATTTTTATGAACTGAAGAGTACTGTCATTCCAGATGAGAGGTAAGCTTCCAAGCATATTGGGAGGGGGGGGTCTATCATGTGACGTCACAAATTCATACCCAATACACAGATGTCAAAAAATAGAGCATGTTATTTAAGGGTATTGTTCGTCAGTCACGATATTTTTTGAACAATGTATATATATTTTTGTAAAATGTATGAATCTTGTAAGTTGATGAGGTTAAATATTGCAGGTATTGAGTGCATTTATTAAATAATTTATATCTAGTTCCTGTTATCTCTTGTGTATTAGATTTGGCCAGGGGGTGTTGCTTGATAACAGAAAAGTAAACAATTGAACACAAAAGTAAACATTAATATATACATATATAGTGCACCTTGATACTGGCACTGTGACTTTATACTCTACTTGTGAATATTGATGCACTGTTACAGAGTGTCACAAGTAGATCTACCTGTTCCATTTAGTTGTAAAAGATTGCATACCTCTTTGTTGTTTCCAGTTTCACTTTCATAAATGCACACCTAATTTATATTAAAGTGGATCATATACCACTCGACAGAAAGTGAAATTCTTTGTTCATTTACTAAAAATAAAAATAAAGATAAATAAAAAAAAAAAAAAAAAAATCTAATTGCCTAGGTACTAAATACAGTCAATCCTGCCTTCAAGGCCACCTATATATGATGACTACCTGCTTTTAGAGCTAGTAAAATTTTGTTGCAATTGCTCTTAAAATTCATGTTATTTGAACCTGTATATAAGAAACACCAGTCCATAAAGATCGCTTTCACTGCTTCTCTGGGGTGTTCTTTATAGACAGGTTTTACTATAAAATGTGTTACTTAATGGTGGAAAAACATGGAAATAATTTTTGAAAAATCCTCAAAATTTTCAATTTTTACTAACATCATACCTGCCAACCATTCCGATTTTCGCGGAACTTTCCGATTTTGAGACTCTAATTCCGCGTTCCGGATTTGTGCCTAATTGTTCCGTTTTCCGTAAAAATGTTAGATTTCCTGTTTTTCCTCTTTTCGTTTTCATTTTGAACTCTTCCATAAATTTCGGAGAAAACTAATGGTTTACATCTTTGTTGTGCTAGATCATTAAAACGTTTTATGCTTTTATAAGTTTATTATTTAACTGTAAATCTTCTGAACGATCGGATCCAGACTGATCAATTGCAAATTTATACACGACGGTGGTGATTAAACAGAAGTTGTTTATCTTTATGGATGCCGATCAATCGCCGAAAAAGAATAACAAATCGTTGAAACGAAGGCAAAAATTTAGGGATTCTTATTCAAAAGAATTCAATGGAATCATCGCGAGTTCGATACGTAGTTGCTATTTTGCTCATTGTAAACTCTGTCGCTTGGACTTTACTATTTCACATGGAGGCTTAACAGACATAAAGAGACATATTGAAACCGTGAAACATAAAAACAATGGAGCAGTAGCAGAAAGTTCGAAAATTTCATCTTTTTTCCAAACTTTATGTTATGTTCATATCAATTTGGTATTTGGTTCATTGTTGATTTAAAAGAATTAAATTTGATTATTTCACAAAAAATATAGCATTGAATTTTACAATTTAAAGTCACCAGAATGCACCATTTTACAGCAAAATTTAAAAATTTTCCCAGACCCCCCAGCGGGAGGGAACACCCCTCACGCACTCTCCCCCTCGACACCTTCGGTGTCTCGATGGCGCTGTGTTCCTCCAAACTTTCAAATAGGGTTGGCAGGTGTGTAACATTTAGATGTTCTCTGACAAAATTGAAAAAAAAATTAAAACTGAAAAAATATTAAAATAAAGTTTACAAATCGATGGTCTTAAGATCACTTTATGCAATAGGAGATAGATTTTACCTTTTTGGTTATATAAAAATTGAACATTTTACGGTTGAGATCTCTTTTAATATGTTTGCCTTTAGAAAATCCTGAACATGTTTTGTTGGTTATGATCATGGTTGACTAAGTACTAGCTTCAGCTGGGTAATTACCTCTTTCAACTAAACACAGATACTGTTATTATATAATCATGCACATATATGCAATACATGCACAAAATCGAATAACCGTTGGACCAGGATATAATATCCCACTATCTATAATCTAAGTATCATCTATTTTTGATGACTAATGGCAGGACATTCCAGTCTTGCACTGTTCTTGAAAAGGATGTCTTCCCGGTGTCCTTTCTGAATGTTGAGAGCTGTATTCACTCGTAGTGACTTGGCATGGCTGGTGTAGCCATAGTCTTCTAGGTTTTGAATATTTAGTTTAAACAATATTTATTCATCATTAAATACAAATAATACAACACAAAACAAACTTTATATATATATATTTGAATATTTGATGGTAACTTGCTCTACTCTTGACTGTCTTATCTGATAATCTTGTGGTGTCTATTCTGCATGTGAGGGGCTGACATTAAGATTGGTGACTTGGCATGTACCGTACTTGTATTAGATCAACATGTGTCCCTAGATTTCTAGTTGTAGTTGATGGTACATGTAACTTACTGTCTCCTGGTGTCTATTCTGTATGTGAGGGGCTAACATTAAGATTGGCGACTTGGCATATAATTGTAGAAGATCAATATGTGTCCCTAGACTTCTAGTTGTTAGTTGATGGTACATATAACTTACTGTCTATCTGATGGTGTTTATTCTGCATGTTAGGGGCTGTGTACATAATCATAGTGACTTCGCACCATGTACTTGTGTTGACTTGGCATGATTGATGTACCCTTAGTTTTTTAGGTTTGAATATTTGATGGTAACTTGCTCTACTCTTGACTGTCTATCTGATAATCTTGTGGTGTCTATTCTGCATGTGAGGGGCTGACATTAAGATTGGTGACTTGGCATGTACCGTACTTGTATTAGATCAACATGTGTCCCTAAATTTCTAGTTGCAGTTGATGGTACATGTAACCTACATGTATGTTTCCATTCCTGGTAGCCAAAAATCGCTATTGGCTACTAATTTCTGAGGAATTATTTAAAAAAGTAACCTATTTTAGCAAATTTGTGGAAAAATACTTTAAAAAGGACTATATTTTCAAAAATTTTGGAAATTTGGCTACTAATTATTTTAAATTTACGGAAACCTAGTGTAACTTACTGTCTATCTACTGGTGTCTGTTCTGTATATGAGGGGCTGTGTACATAATCATAGTGACTTAGCACCATGTTTTCATAGTGACTTGGCATGGCTGGTGTACCCTTAGTCCTCTAGGTTTTGAATATTATATGGTAACTGGCTTTACTCTTGACTGTCTATCTCATGGACATGGTGTCTGTTTTGCATGTGAGGAGGTTGTACATATAATACATAGTGACTTGGCATGGTTGGTTTACCTCTAGTCTTTAAGTTCTAAATACTGTTGATGGTAACCTACCCTGTCTAATCTTTAAATCATCAGTCCAGCATCCTTTTGTCAGTGTAAATAGACAGCCGGTATAGTTGATGGATAATGTGATGCTGGATACACATTGTTGCTTTTCTTATAAACATTATTTAGCCTTGCCGGTTCGGATTTGGAACTTTTAACTTTTAAAAAGCTTGTTGGTCAAATGGTTCAGAGCACTGACTTACTGATAACAACACTGTTCACTGCCTAGATTCCAGATCCTACTGTGAGAAAGATTGTCAGTTGCTTGTGGAAGCTCTGTGTTAGTATTCTATGTACATTAATTTCTTAGTTTGGTGTATTAAACACCATTACTCCTCTTCATTGTTATAGTCTTCTGCTATATTTACCAGTATTTACAGGAAGATGGATCTTAGAACTTAACAAACTAAGAAGAAATACAAAGGTGGTCAGAATTTAATTTGAACCCTAGCCTTTCTATTCTCAAGATGAGTGCTCTTCCATTCAAACACAAACATACAGGTCTATGTCCGAATCACAATCCTTAAAGCAAAGTAAAAACTGAAAACTGGAAAATTAAGTTAAACACTTGAACTCCCACCAGGGAAATGAGGCTGGGTGATCTGGAAGGGTAAGCACATCCTGCAAGGTACAAGGATTCAGAGATGTACTGTAACTTTGCTTATGTGAGACAATGGACATCAACATGTTTATAAAGATGATTGAATTGATTGAATAGGACTTTACATGACATTCAAGGATATTTAACTTATATCAAGACATCATCAGCTATAGATAAAATGGAAAAAGAATTTGACCTTCGAAGTATGCTCCGGGCTATGTGCAGGGAGGGTCCTTTAACATGCCAATTTATTGAGACGAGACCATTTCTACAGGTAAATTTTCAGCTATGTGATACCTGAGTGAGATATGTGTAGGTGTTACAGATATTTGAGGTTGACTCTGTCTGTATCAGTAAATTAGATATAATGTTGAGGTTTGACATTATTTAGTATACACATGTTAATACTTGTTATCTCGTCTCCACTATGTGTTATAATATTTCACAACAATTTGACATACATTGTTATCATTCAAAGTTCATCCCTTAATTATCTATGTTTATTTACTCCGGATTAACATCTCTCTCTCTCTATCTTCCCAATGGGGCTTCAGTGGCCAAGTGGTCGAAAGCTTATGGTTCAAATCACTGCAGTGCCTGTTACCCCTAGGTTCAAATCTACTGTTGGACAGAAGTTTGTCAGTTTGCTTGCTGGAGGTCTGTGGTTTTCTCTGGACACTCTGGTTTCCTTAATTCATGAACTCGCTGTCTCGATATAAGTGACAGGATGAAAAGAATCTTGACACATATATCTAGTAATGTCCCAATATAAACAGCTAAGTACTAGTAAACAGAAGGTGCTTACCCCTCCAGAGAAACCAGTCTCACTTCCTTGGTAGAAGTTCACATGTTCTAACTTAATTTGCCTGTTTTTCAAAGGTTTTACTTTGTTTTTGAGATTGTGATTTGGACATGGACCATTATGTTTTAGTGTACATGTATTTCATCCCTTTTATTGGTTTTAATTCTAAATTTAGTTGAAGTTGAGAGATGAGCAAACAATTTTCATAACAGGTCTAAACATGTACTGGCATTTCTGTACAATACGAACATGTGCTAACACTACACTTAGGCTAGCAAAGATGAAGCAGCTGAAGAATATACTTTTGAAACAATACACTACTTGAGGTAAATTGCAGTATTCATCATTATCTTTGATGAAATGAGTATTACATCTTGAGTCACTTCCAAGGATGAAATTTTCAATATAAATATATTTTAAGTGTTATGTAGAATATTCGTAACACTTGTCGTAATGTACTTGATATATATGCAGGTTCATCATAAGTACTGTGAATCATAATTACAATATAATAAATGTAGAGTAATTGTTTATATATGACAGTTTATATAAGTACATGTACTTTGTGGGATGTTGTGATGTCACTGTTATTGTCAAGTAGTTTTAATCATCATAACTTCTTCGCATTTATATCAACCTTAATAAGGACATGTTTAAACAAGCCAACTGAATTTTGTACCCCCAAAAGGTCTGTAGCCATGGTGTATACATGTATGAATAAAGGCATTCAAGTTACCATATATGTTTGGAGTTTAAAAAGAGTAAAAACATATTGTCATTCAACACCCTACAAGGTCATATTACACTTAAAATGCTACCCCCAAACATTGTGTGGCACCCAACACCCTACAAGGTCCATACCACATTTAGAATGCTACCTCGAACATTCTGTGGCACTCAACACCCTACAAAGTCCATGTCACACGAAGAATGCTACCCCAAAGTGTTCTGTGGCTCATTTAGGATAAACGTAAAGTTGAAACCTATAGCCAGGTGAAGTCAGCCAACACATAGATAAATGCTAGTCCAGGTGTTCAGGGGGTCTATTTGTGAAATTTACTTGTAATTAGCACTTGTACTGATAACTATCTTTAAATGATCTTTTTCTTAAGATATAATCCCAACTTTTAATAGAAAATGAAAGTTGATAATTTTCCCATTATAGCTATTTATAACATCTATGTAAAGAACTATTTTTGACAGTGACATAGTCTAGATGATATTATATTGCGGACTTGTTTATACTGGTTCTAGCAAAGCTAATGTTTAAACCCTGGGATTTTGACCAACACTGGTTCTTTTTAACAAATGCCAGTGTTTAATCTAGGATTTTTCAAAGGGTCATTTTCAAATTTTTAGCTCACCTGAGCCAAAGGCTCAGATGAGCTATTGCAATCTATCACAGTCCGTCGTCCGTCGTGCGTCGTCCGTCGTGCGTCGTCCGTCGTCCGTCGTCCGTCGTCTGTCGTGTGTAAACTTTACATTTTAATCTTCTCCTCCAAAACTACTGGGCCATATTTGATGAAACTCGGTGACTATCATGCCTAGGTAACAGCCTTTCAAAATTGTGTTCGGGGTTTGGCCACGCCCAACAAGATGGCCGCTGTTACTAAAAATAGCAAAAAGACAAAAAAATCTTCTTCTCTGAAACCAAAAGGTGCAGGCAAATTTTGATTAGATATTTGGATTCAGCATACCTGGGAACATTAAAATTGTGTTTTTCATGAAAATTAGACGAAAAATGGGTTACGCGTTTTTTGCGTAAAATTACGTAATTTTTAAAATGAGACATTTATTGTTATAACTTCATAACGGCTGAAGATAATTGTATGGAGTTTTCACTGTTGGTCTTGTCTTGCAATTTTCTTCCAATTGATGTCAAAGTCGAAGGTCAAGGTCATGTCCCGGTTTTTGACCTTTGATAAAAAATGCTATTTTTTTAACATTTCTTGTGATAATGGCGTAGGATTTTCAGTTATTTGTAGGTATTGACATGACGATCATTTTGATACATAGATCAGGGTCATGGGTTCAAAGGTCAAGGTCACAGATGTAAACAAGTACTGAAATGGTTAATTATCTCAAAACTATAAACTTTTTGTATAGGCATGTATATTGGAATATTGTAGGTATTGGCCTAACGATCATTTTGATATATGAATGAAGGTCATAGGTTCAAAGGTCAAGGTCAAAGATGCGAACAAATACTTAAATGGTTAATTATCTCAAAAACTATTAACTTTTTGTATAGGCATGTATATTGAAATATTGTAGGTATTGGCCTAATGATCCTTTCGATATATGAATGAAGGTCATAGGTTCAAAAGTCAAGGTCATAGATGCAAATGAATACTTAAATGGTTAATTATCTCAAAAACTATTAACTTTTTGTATAGGCCTGTATATTAGAATATTTTAGGTATTGGCCTAATGATCCTTTCGATATATGAATGAAGGTCAAAGGTTCAAAGGTCAAGGTCATAGATGCAAATGAATACTTAAATGGTTAATTATCTCAAAAACTATTAACTTTTTGTATAGGCCTGTATATTAGAATATTTTAGGTATTGGCCTAACGGTCATTTTGATATATGAATGAAGGTCATAGGTTCAAAGGTCAAGGTCATAGCTGCGAACGAATATTTAAATGGTTAATTATCTCAAAAACTATAAACTTTTTGTATAGGCATGTATATTAGAATATTGTAGGCATTTGCACAAGATCATTTTGATATATGAATGAAGTTCATAGGTTCAAAGGTCAAGGTCATAGATGCAAACTACTACTTAAATGGTTAATTATCTCAGAAACTATAAACTTTTTGTATAGGCATGTATTTTAGAATATTGTAGGTATTGGCCTATTGATCATTTTGATATATGAATGAAGGTCATAGGTTCAAAGGTCAAGGTCATAGATGCAAATGAATACTTAAATGGTTAATTATCTCAAAAACTATAAACTCTTTGTATAGGCATGTATATTGGAATATTGTAGGTATTAACCTAATGCACATTTTAAAATACAGATGTTTTAGCTGTTTATATTATATATTGTAGCTAGACTTTAAATATGTTATATATAGCATCCTTATATAATAATTATTATAATTAATTTGCAAAAATACTTGCATATTATTGGCCCTTACTGCTGAAAATTTTGATATTCTCTTTAATTAATGTCATTGACCATTGAACCTCTGCATAAGATATGTACTCTTCCTCAGGTGAGCGTTAAGGCCCATGGGCCTCTTGTTTTGTTTAACATCAATCAATATTTTTTGCATTTTCATATATGTAACATTAAATATTGTCCACCAAGACCTTAACTATGGTTTTAATTTGACAAAAAAAGAAATCAAGGGCCCCATGGTCCCTTCAAGAACTAACACTGAAATGCTGGCCCAAAACAATTAAAACCTGGTGGTCAAGAACAAGGCTGATATACATTCAACTCTGTTAGCAGAATTACTTGTTCCAAAGATGTGTTTGAGTTCTGTAACTTTCTTGAAATAAAATTATTCATATACAGTCGAACCTGTCTATAAAGGCCATCAAAGGGAACCAGTAAAAGTGGCCTTCATGGGCAGGTGGTCTTTATATATACAGGTTCAAATAATATGAATAAAGAACAGTTGGGATACAATACCACTGGCCTTTATAAGCAACAGTACGGACCAATTTTACTGGCCTATATAAGGAAATGGCCCTCATATAGAGGAGGCTATTAAGGCCGGTTGAACTGTAAATTATGAAGTCATGATTGTGTAACCTTCTTTGTTCTGTTACAAAAGAGGTTATGAAACTCGCTTGTAATTAAGGAAGTGATGAGTACCATTATAATGAAGTGTGTAGGATGAAAAGACAGTTTATATATAATACTCTGTTGTCATTGACTTTGATAAATGAAACTGACTTATTTAGTGCTGATTATGCCATCATGGCTTGTTGCGCAACAAAGAGTTAAAACTGAGAGTTGTAAAAAAACAAAGTCACATAATCATACCATACTCAACAATGATAAACAGGAAATATTTCGAGTTTGATAAGGAACCATTTATTTTAAATTTAATATCACTATAACTTTATTTAAAAAAAAAATTCAATTATTTTCATGAAAAAGTTAAAACACCACTGCTGAAAAAAAAACTGGTCATGCATCATCTTTCATATAAAGATGCTAGCGGAATGATGTAGAGTTCATTATCCAGTTTAAAAGTCATTTATCATTTTAGAAAGTTTTATTTTCTTAAGTTTTTGCTTATTGTGTAGGAGTTATAACATACAGCTGTGTAAAACGATAAACGGTAGCTTTTTAATCAATGACAAGTCCGTTTTTGACACCCACTTCATCAACCTTTTGTTTACAAGGTAAAATTGTGTGAGAAAATTTTATTTTTTTAATTTTAAGATTTTGAGAAATAAATGGTTCTATTGTCTTGAATAACATTTTAATATACTGAAAAGATGAATTTGCTTTAACCAGACATGATTTGACCTTTGACACATAATTAATTCACCTTTAACCTCTGTAACCTGCCAATAGTATGGCTACTTTATGAAAAAAATTATAGAAAGTTGTAGTTGACAGTATTTGGCTGTGAAGTGTAATTCTGGTGGTTTTATTTAAATACTGTTAAGATTTACATGAATAGCTGATAACTATAATTTATTTTAATTTGATTAATTTGGAGTTTCAAACTTAATTATTAATTACATCACATTATTGACAATCATGAAAAAGGATCAGATATACATGGCAGGATTTCCACACTATGGTTGGAATAACACTTACACCAGGTGAGAACAATGTTTGATTTTCAATATTCTTCTGGATTGGAGAAACTCAAAATTAACATATATACCAGACCGCTAGCCCAAGACCTGATTCATAATTTATACCAGTTTGTTAACTCAAGACAGTTCAAAATTAATACCAAATAGTTTGCACAAGACCTTTAACTTTTTAGTTGAACAGAACTATCAATTGACTGAAATTTTTCATTTGGGTCTTTTATATTTTTTGAACTGTCTAATAAACATTGAAATTTCAGATTCAGTCTACCAGTAAATTAAGACAATGATCTGAAATTTTGTACAGTTT
Source organism: Anadara kagoshimensis (assembly GCA_021292105.1). Taxonomy (NCBI): domain Eukaryota; kingdom Metazoa; phylum Mollusca; class Bivalvia; order Arcoida; family Arcidae; genus Anadara; species Anadara kagoshimensis. Next base: position 53,167,354 of record CM037862.1, read on the forward strand.
GGATAATTTGGTACAAAGACCTCTTAAAAGCATTTGACAGTGTCATTTAGTTCAGTTGTTAGAAGTTCTGCATAGTTTTGGGTAGTTTTGAGTTAGAATCTCTGCCGACCTTTAAGACTTTATAGCCTGACTTTCAGGAGGTATGTGGTTTGACTGCATAACTTCAGATTTTGAAGAAAGTCAATTTGATGATTGAAAGTTTAGGGTCAGGTAACACACCTGACCCCTGTGTTACCATGACATTTCAGTATCTTTTGTACCTTATCTGATACAAAGTGTGAGGGTATTTTCCAGCATTGACAAATTGACAGAAATAAAAATTTTAAAATGTTAGTATGTTACTAGGTATGTAATAATTAATGTATAACTAGTCAGTCTATAATAAATTTTCACATGCACTTCATTTCTTTCCAGGCTGCATGCATTTGTTGTCTTCTTTTTTGTGACTCTTCTGTTTACAATAATAATTTTATTTTTTAAAAGTATTAAGTTGGTCACCAATATGATTGGTTTAATGTACAACAGATGTATAACTGATTATAACTGATCTAGTTTTATGTCAACTTTTGACCTTGGTGACACCATAACATAAACAACATAATAACAAGAAGATCAGATATATTTAATATTGTGTATAATGCTGTATTTTTTGGTTAGTTCTTGGTCAATTGGTTTTATTTTATATCATTTATGTTGATGTGAATTACTTTTTTAACTCCCAGGGATTTATCAGGGTCTTTTGGGAAAAGGCCCTAAACTAATAATTGGGAAAGAAACTATAAACTTTTTGCTCATTTTGGGAAAACTTTGATGCCATTAATGATTAAATGTAATACTTTTAGTGTATTGAGTTGATTGAAGATTGAGAAAAGCAGCCACATTTATGGCTTCAGCGATGTATCTGGTACAATTTTCTAATTGGGAATTTTTTCAGCCCATTTTGGGAAACAATCAATGTTTTTCCATTGGGAATGGGGCCGAATATCGGCCCTAAATAGGCCCTTGATAAATCCCTGACCCCATCTACAAATCACAGAAGCATAATGGTCACAGTGTTCGTTCTAGGAATGTTCAGAATGGTCACAGTGTTCGTTCTAGGAATGTTCAGAATGGTCACAGTGTTCATTCTAGGAATGTTCAGAATGGTCACAGTGTTCATTCTAGGAATGTTCAGAATGGTCACAGTGTTCATTCTAGGAATGTTCAGAATGGTCACAGTGTTCATTCTAGGAATGTTCAGAATGGTCACAGTGTTCATGCTAGGAACTCTAGAATTGTTCAGAATGGTCACAGTGTTCATGCTAGGAATGTTCAGAATGGTCACAGTGTTCATTCTAGGAATGTTCAGAATGGTCACAGTGTTCATTCTAGGAATGTTCAGAATGGTCACAGTGTTCATTCTAGGAATGTTCAGAATGGTCACAGTGTTCGTTCTAGGAATGATCAGAATGGTTACAGTGTTCATTCTAGGAATGTTCAGAATGGTCACAGTGTTCATTCTAGGAATGTTCAGAAGAGGATGTTTCTCTAAAATACAGTAACATCAATATTTACTTTCATTTAATGTTAAATGTGGCACATGGCACATTTAGGCCGCCTTAAGGGGTCATTGGAAAATAAAGGATCATTGGCCCCATGACCCTTCTAGAATGAACATTGGTCAGCATGTAAATGCAAAAGTATACAGATTATCCCTAAATCCTTATATACATTATCAAATAACATGAATCAAAACCAATTGGGTAAAATGTTGCTGGTCTTTAAAAGCAAGTGGTCCTTATGTAGAGGTGACCCTTAAGACAGATTTGATGAAATAGCCATGGGAAATTCAATAAAACAGTTTTGTTAAAAAAAATAACATTATCTTTGGAAATTATCAGAGGGATTTTTTCCAATACATGTACAGTATGTATTAAGGCATACAATAGTATCTTCAATAACTTCACACAAATGCAGTGGTACACATGATAAGGCAACTAGGCAAATCTCCATTGCACTAACTTTGTTTACTTTCTATTTTCAGCCCAAAAGTGGAAATCAAAAATGCTAGCACGCCCTTCAGGGCAAACCTCAAAATGCAGCTGATGAGGGCCAAGCTAGCTGAAGATGAGAAACGAGAACAACAAAACATCACATATAGACCACTTAGCAGTAGTCCGCAAATCATCAACATGCCAATCTCACAGTCTGTCGGATCTACAGAACTACCGTCGCAGGTTCTCAAGGTAGGTAACTCTGCCAATCTCAGAGTCTGACGGGTGTACGTTACTACTGTCACAGGTGCTCAAGATAGATAACTTAGCAGTACATATAATCCACAAATCATCAACATGCCAACATAGCTAAATCCCAGAGAAACTTAGAAATTCTTTCAAGGAAAAGTAAGTTAACTTTTCAAATTTGTAAAAAAAACTGTTTTAAAAGAACTATATTTTTCATAAATTTAAAAAATTTGGCTACCACTGGTAATATCTTTAAAATTGTGGAAAACTAGACTTACTCTAACTTAAATATACATTGTACACTGTAAAAGGAGAAAGACTGAGGAAATAACAGGTACTTTAAGTTGATAAGGAAGAATTTATAAAATTATAATTATACTCTACTATATCATAAACACACTTGAACACAGACATACAGCAGGGGAAGTACATGTCCACTTTGATTTCAAGATGCCTGTACCCCAGGTTAACCAGTCTGTTACCATCATCAATTTACCTGTCAAATTTATCAAGGTAAACTTGTTTTTTTTTTCTAATTAGGATTGATAAGACTAGACAACAGGTATAGATAGATTAATTGTGTTGTCAGATTGTACACATCCATGTTATCTCCCTTGTACAAAGTTCAAAGAGTATATGTTGTACCTGCAACCAGAGTATGAATGCAGATGCTATGTTTCCATACTTGAAATTTTTGTAAAAATTACTTTAAAATGGACTATTCAGATGTTTTCACAAATTCAAGAAATTTGGCAGCTAACAACTTAATAAATCAAGAAATCCATCTAATGTTTTAAGTTTATTTTGTGATGGCCAAATATTGCAGTATGCTATATTGTATACCATATTCTTCTGTTGGCTCTTGTTTTCTGAGGGGGTCTCTCTGGCCTGGTTGTCTAAAGCTTAAGATTTACAACCTCTCTTATTGCTGAGGTTTCAATCCTATATCTATAGTTTGTCAGTTTGCTGACCAAAAGTAAGTTTTTTGTTTTCAAAAAGCATCCTAATGGAATGTTTATACATATACATCAAAATCATGGATGCATATTGAACAGCACTGTCGATAATTAATGAAATGCATTTTTCTTAGTACTGGCACATGCACTCACTAAATTGGTGGCTTACTTGCTGACTTAAAGATCATACCGCAAATTATAAGGACTTGTATTAAACCTGAATTTGTAAGATTCTGTTGAATTTCTATACATGTAGCTCTGTTCTACAATACATATGTTATACTACCTGGTGTTTTTACAAGGAAATTGTCAAATGTTTACTATGTATTTATATATAATGTGTGTGAAATAAGGAAGTTTGTATAGTTAAACGTGTTAAGTCCCATCATCCATGCTAATGTCACTTTTATCATAGTAAATGACGAGGAAGTACGGACCTGCCATTGTGCCGTTTGTCCTCCCTATCTCAGTGCCATTGTGCCGTATCTCGTTTCTCATTATTAAAAAGATAACAATAAATATTAAACTGTAATTATGATTTGTTTTGTCTTGTAAATGTGGGTTAGGTTAACTACATCTAAAGGTTTCCGTGTTATCAGATTACATGGTCATCGCGGACATTGTTTAATAGTAAAGGTCAAATCTCGGAAGATTAGGTGCATTACATATTAATACACAAATCTATCAAGTTTTGTTGACAAATTCAAACAGCAACCCTTCATCTCTCTTGACTTCTGAACATGTATGCAAATTAGACAAGTTCAAAGTTCATCCTGAATATACATTATTTTGACTTGATTATTAAACTTGTTTCATCTCCAAAATAAAATGAAGGGATTAAAAGTGCAGGTTTGTAACTCATAACTTTATCTGTAAATAGTATTTTTACCAAAAATTAAAAAAAGATTAATTTTCAAAATTTCACTAAAAGGTTATGTAATATCAGAGAGATGAGATTTCTCTAGAAGTGTCATTGTGGGATACATGTGTTTATGTCCGACAGGAAGTAATGTCTTACAGTATAGAACATCAATGTAATTTTTAGATATTTTAATATTTTTGTAATATTTGCATGGATATAAAATTAAAATAAAAATATAAAAATATAAAAAAATAAAATATAAAATTAAAATTCTTGAAAATACAGTTGTACAGTAGCAGTGTTAGAAATAATTAACAAATTTCAACTAATCCTTGCCTTGATATTTTCAACAATTTCTATTGCGGTATTATAAGACTACACAGCATAAAAAAATCTAAGAGAGGAAATGTTTCACAATCATTCCTTAGCTAAGATTTTCCTTAAATCTTGAAAATTTCAAATCTTCATAATTTTGTTAATTTTCAAGATATTCAGGAATTTAAGGTGTCATTTTTAAGATCACCTCAAGATTTAAACATTTGCATTTAGTTTTGACAAAAATATTCATCAATAGTTCCAAAAAGAGAATACCAAAATTTTCTAAATTTAAGTTTAAGAAAATCTTAGCTAAGGAATGATTATGAAACCGGAGCCTGATTTTAGATCAAAGAAAATTATTTCAGAAAACATTACCCAGTATATCATTTCAAAACTTAAATACGCTTTCATCAGCTGATATGTGTGCTGCATTTAGTTTTCAAGATACACATGTATATGTTTTCGTTTTCATTTGTTAATTAAATAATCAAATGTATTGATTTATATTTACAGGTTAAAACAAAGCTTGAAAATCCAACACATTTCCATGTCCAAGAAAACCAGAAACGACAAATCCAGATGTTTCTCAGCCACTCCCAGGGTAAAGCTGGTGCCGTCCAATCATTGCCACTCTTGACCACAACCATGCCATCCAACATATTTACTGCCCAGCAGCCACAGAGCGGCTCAGCACCTGTTGATCCAGACAGTCCATTATCTGCTGGACTTAGCAGTGCGGCCACCAGTGTCTCAGATGTTCAAGATGTAAGTGTTAATGAAAACAAAAGTACTGATAAGGAATGAAAACTGTTTTGGATATACTGTAAACATATTTATTTTCTGGTTGTACTAATTTTCGCTTATTTTGCAGACGTTTGTTTTGCCCGAAAATTAATACCTAGCTAAAATTATATAATGCTTATTGTGGTAAAGTGCATATTTTTGAAATGCAAAAATTTAATTACACAAATATGTCCAAATTTTCAATACCGCGAAAATAAATACACGCAAAATTAAATATGTTTACAGTACACAGGAATGGTCAGGGATGATATATTCAGAAACATAATACAGTAAAACCTTGTTATAATGTCCTTAAATACCTTTGTCAACTGACAGAACACCACACTAATATTGTAAAGTCCCAAAGTATGTTTCTTCTAATCTATGCTTTTCATTATAACCCTCCTTTGATTCATTGCCAAAGTTCTTTATAATGCCAAAGTTTGACTGAACAAATGGCGGCAGTTAATTTAGGTTTTACTATAGTCATTCCAGGACCAGCAAATCTTTTTCTCAAATAGTGATAACTTGTACGACAATTTTACTGGTACATGTACATGTTATTAGATGTAATTGAGACTGAATGCTTTATTACATAGGCCATCATAAGTTGAATCAGCTGGTTAACCTTTCATCTATGTAATATATATATATATGGTTGTGGGTTAATACCTGCAAGGTTTAACCAACAACTTGTTTCCTCCTCAAAATTAGGTATAAGTGGATGACAACTCAGAATGCTGCTGATGCAAACGAAATATTTGTTTTAGGACATTAAACCCAAGATTAATATATAATCAAAGTTTTTAATCTGAAAAATTAGTCATATAAAACAGCTGTCCTACAATATGTTTTTGAGCTAGTAGGACAGTTACTTATATGATATACGTAATAAAACAACAGCATTGTTTTAGTTAAGGTGAAGTAGTGGAGTTTAACACCCCAGTCAAGATTCTTTCACTTATGTTGCGGCAGTCAGTTTATGGATGGTGGAACAAACCAGAGAAAACTACCTACTGGTACTTTTGTCAAGCGAACTGACAGACTTTTTCACACTAGGATGTGTCCCAAGTGGGTTTCAAACCTAAGCGGTGAGAGGCACTGTGATCCCTCCTGTTTAGATCAGAGCAGTATGATCACATGCTTAAAAGTTTTATTTGTTTTACTGAAAAATATTTCACACCAGGAGCATAAGAAGTACTATGTACAGCATTTTGACTTAATTTTTAGCTCACCTGGCCAAAGGCCATGTGAGCTTTTGCTATCACTTTGCGTCCGTCGTCGTCCGTCGTCCGTCGTCCGTCGTCGTCGTCCGTCGTCTGTCGTCTGTCGTCCGTCCGTAAACTTTTCACATTTTGACTATCTCCTCTGACACCACTGGAGCAATTTTAACCAAACTTTACAGGAATGATGTATGGAAGGTCCTTTACTTAGATTGCCGAAATTTTTTTGATCCGCCAAAAAACATGGCTGCCAGCACAGAAGATAGTTTAACATTGGACCCTATGGGAAAAATGCATTTTTAACGATTTCCTCAGAAATGACTGAAGCAAATTTAACCAAACTTTACAGGAATGGTGTTAGGAAGGTCCTTTATTTGGATTGCCAAAATTTTTCTGATCCATCAAAAAACATGGCCGCCAGCGCAGAAGATAGTTTAACATTGGACCCTATGGGAAAAGCATATATTTGCTATCTTCTTTGAAACCGCTGAGCTAATTTGAACCAAACTTTACAGGAATAATGTTTGTAAGGTCATTTACTAAGATTGCCCAAATTTTTCTGATCCGCCAAAAAAAATGGCCGCCAGGGCCAAACAAAGTTTAACATTGGGCCCTATGGGAAAACGCACATTTTGGCTATCTCCTCTGAAACGACTGAAGCAAATTCAATTTAACTTTACAGGAATGATGTATGGAAGGTCTTTTGCAAAGATTGCCGAAATTTTTCTGATCCACCTAAAAACATGGCTGCCAGCGGGGAACATAGTTTAACATGGGACCCTATGGGAAAAACACATTTTGGCTATCTCCTCTGAAACTACTGAAGGAAACTTAACCAAACTTTATAGAAATGATGTATTGGAGGTCCTTCACAAAGATTTCCAAAATTTTTCTGATCCGCCTAAAAACATGGCCGCCAGCGCAGAAGATAGTTTAACATTGGACCCTATGGGAAAAACGAATTTTTGGCTATCTCCTCAGAAATGACTGAAGCGAATTTAACCAAACTTTACAGAAATGATGTAAAGAATGTCCTTTACTTAGATTGCCAAAATTTTTCTGATCCGCCAAAAAACATGGCCGCCAGCGCAGAAGATAGTTTAATATTGGACCCTATGGGAAAAGCATATATATGCTATCTCCTCTGAAGCTAGTGAAGCAAATTGAATCAAACTTTACAGTTTGACCCTATTGGAAAAGCATATATACAAATTTGCTTTAAAAGCATTTTAGTCAGGTGAGCGATACAGGCTCATCCTGAGCCTCTGGTTTAACATTAAAAATGTACACATCAAAATTAAACAGTCATGAAATGAGTGACTTATTGTAATATTGATGGTGTAAATCAATCAACGCTTTCTAATGTGTCATTGTATAAATATGTTGTTTAAACTATGAAAAGCTGCAATACTGCTGATGTGGGTTTTAAACAACACTTACTATATCACAATGGTGCAGCATCAAAAGAGAGATTGTCAACACAGCATTAAAAATATATTGTATGTAGAAATGTACTTAGATACATGTATTACTGTTATTGAAAGTCTGAAAATTATGAGATTCGTCTTACAAAAGGCCATCATCTTGAGTAGCTAGTTGTTATTATCATAAACATATACATAATTTGTTACGGGAGTAAATGAACAAAATCAGGCAAGACATCGAATCTGCTGCTGTCTTATTGAATAACTAACAGATTTATTTTCTTTGTTTTATTTTCAGATGGATAATTTACTCAGTGATATTATGAGTTTAGAGTCTGTAGATGTCTCCATAGATAGTGATTTAAGTCTCATAGAGCCAAGTTTTACACCTATGTCATCCACAGTGAGTAAAATTACCCATGATTCATTGTGTCACTCATCCACAGTAAATGTCAACCCATAATGCAAATGTTTCGTTAAATGGTCTACTCATAGTTCATAGCTTTATGAAGGAAGTATTTGCATACCCATAATACAAATGTTACACAAAATTGACTTATTGTCTACTCATAGTTCATAGCTTTATGAAGTGAAGTATCATGTCTACCCATAATTCATAGCTCCATATATTTTTGTGTTCTTATACTTCATTTCTTCACACTTCTCTAGTTATGTCTATGCTACTTGAATAAATAATTATTTCACTGGGGAGTTACATAAGTCCCAGTATTAAAGGGTGATAACCCACTATACCCCTTCATAACTACATCCGTAAAACCATTGTGTTGACTTAATAAAAGGTTGTATTACATTACATTAATTACACTGATGGTTTACAATTTTTGATGTTCTGTGGTGAACATACTTAATTTTCATCCATTTTCATGAATTTACTCAACATATTTTAAACAGAGAATTCATCTGAAGTTGTCATGGTTACCACAAATAAAACAAACTGATTTAATTTAACTTTGTAGTTACCACAATCGAACATACTCAATGTATATAATATAAAGCCAGAACAAGACAAATCATCTACCTCATGTCCAGAACAGTTCAGAACTCAGTTAGATCCACCCACATGTATGTCCGAGGAGGAGGTCAGATTGTGGCAGAAAGAAAGACAGAAAAAAGACAACCATAACATGAGTAAGTATTGCTGTTGTTAGTAGATTATCTCCCTTTGTCTTTGGTGCATCTTCTTAAAGAAAGACGGAAAAAGACAACCATAACATAAATATGAAAAGTTTTGTTACTTAATTATCTCACTTTGTATTTTATGCACCCTGGTGAACAAGTCGTTAAGGTGTAAGGCTTTATAACTGGTCTTTCACTGCAATGGTTTTTCCCCAACTTGACTGTATGTACAAAGGGTGATGTTATATGACTGTCTTAGTTGATTCTGTCATAATGAGTTTCAAGGCTGTTTTCAGTTTTAGACTTGACATTTATGACACTGTCCGATTATTATAGTAAAATTAAGCAGACAATTTCCACATTCTCTCAGGAGGCCTCAATGGTGGAACGGAACCACCTCAATGTAAGTGAAATAATCTTGACTTAGGCATTAAATATCATTACTTCATTTACACCCAGTATTATCCTGTGTATGTACAAAAGAATTAATGTCACACCATAGTGCCCAGTTTTAAATTCAGTGTCAGAAATTTGGCTAAAATTATAATGGATTGGACATCAAAATTGAAATGATCCTATTAGAAAATTTACCGGGTAACATATAAGTGAATTAACAAAGTGTAACAGGTCCAAATGAAAAAGTACAGATCTCAGTCTTTGGATCTGCAGACTGGCCTACATTTCAAACATTTTATGTTTTTAAGGTAGTTCCATACCATGGTGACGTCGTCGTTTTGTGCGTACGGTCGAAATGACTTGATTTGACGTCTTTTTATCTATGACGTCACGAATGTGTGGTCTTCGGCGCCTACAGAATTATGGCGGGAACGCTGTTATGCTATCATTCAGTAGAATAATTTTCTGCATTCACAAAAGATTAGAATTCACAATATCAATTCTGTGCACTATTTTTAAGAATAAAATGTATATTGTACATAACGGAAATTAGGTAGATTTACACTGTTGAGAGTACTATTCTAAATAATTGAAAGATTTGAGTACATTGTTTAAATTTTGAAGACGGTATTTTAAATGCCGCTTTATGTTTGGGTTTTTTTCCGGTGATTTTAAATACAAATAGTAGGGCACAAACTGACGATTCTTCAATAAACATACTGTATAATAATTTTACTCCTTGTCAAATTTTAGCAATTTGACCGTTCTCTTATATTAGCGTTTCATTCAGCGGCCTAGAATCAAGAACACTTCATCAATATATACGAATCCCCTTTCCACTTTAACTGGTCTGCTTTGAGTAACGGTTGCCATGGGTTTCTATGAGTGACAGACCATATGATATTTAAATTGGTTTTGTTTTGCACAACCAAATAGCTCACAACCAGTGTTTTTGTTTATTTGTTAATACCAAACGAAAAACATTAAGTTTATAAAAGTATACTAGGACATTGATGCTAATTTCTTATGTAAAGAATGAGGCTTTTTTCTTGTTTCAGGAATTTGATGCAATTTTATGAAAAAAGTAGCTTGACGACCCCCTATTTTTTGTTTCCGAAAACAAAAATAATATATTCATGTGCAATATATGTGAAAATCAGGGGTCGTATTCGACTTAGTTTTTTTAAAATCTACAAATTAATGAAAGGGTGTTACTTTAAGTTTTCCGGAAATTTAATGTTCTCTCTTGATAGGTGGCGCTGTAGAAAAATACCACGTGACCGGAAGTAAAATTCCATTGGTCCAAATAATCTTTATGACATAATGGTTAATTTAAATGCAAGACACTTTAAGTTTCTAAGCATGTCAAAAAATTGTTAAAGCTTATTTGTTGATAACAGTAGTTATACTTTCATCCTTTATGTCGTGAAAATGGCCACCAGGTGGCGCTTCAGAACTTCTTAAGTAAGTCGAATACCTGCCCTGAAATTTTGGCATGTTGAATGGTTTATGGCTATGTACAACATATCAAAAATTCAATATGTGTTTTCAGGCGATTTGTAAAGTATGGAACTACCTTAAGTCAAATGGAGTAATGGGAGTTTAACGTCCTAGTCCAGATTATTTCACTATTATCAAGGCAGTCATTTGTAGAATGTTTGAACAATTTGGAGTACCTAGACCTTTGGCAGTTGAACTGACAAACTTTAAACAAAAGGATCTGTTTTTGGGTGGGATTCAAACTTAGGCATTGAGAGGTGCTGTTATGTGTAAGCCAAACCTGTAGACCACTTGGTCACTATTGCCCCAATAATTTCTTAGAAGTATTTTGATTGACTAGAAGTACAGGTGAGCTATATCATTCCCCTAACAATTCTTGTAAATGAGTCAGTCAAAAGCAAATTTTATTCAATGATTTTATTACAGTTGAAAGACGAAGAAGATTCAACATAAATGACAGAATTAAAGAACTGGGGACACTCCTACCTAAATCTATTGATCCGTAAGTTCTGTTCTATGTTAAAATCTTATGTCATATGCTTGGTTTGAGCTGAAACATCTGCATGATGGTCAGACACAAGGCCAGACTCACTGCCAGATGATACAATAATTTGGTTCAAGCTTTCAAAAATTTATTTACAGTCAAACCTGTCTATAAAGGCCAACCAAGGGAAACAGTAAAAATGGCCTTAATGGGCAGTTGGCCTTTATATAAAGGTTTTTTTATCATATGAATGATATGAATAAAGAACAATTGGGATACAATTCTACTGGCCTTTATAAGCAGGCGATCCTTATATAGAGGTGGCCTTTAAGGCAGGTTGTACTGTATTATCACAAAGTGACTTCTTCTTGACATAAGTAATAAAAACATTAACTTTCAAACATAAATTGGCTATATACTGCCTTATACATGAGGTTTGACTTTTCACAAACCAATTAATCAAGCTGATGAAGTTTTGAACAACTGGCCCCTGATGTGCAAAGTTTGTTTGACGAAAAGCTAAATTTTCCCACAAAGTTTGTTTTTATGACAGCTCGGCCTCTTTTTGTTTCTATTTACAATTTTAAGTACTAAAAGTACATTTTTATACATAGGCAACTAGAATCAGATACGGAGGTATAAAGGGCCGAACACCTGTTACTATAATTAATACAGGTATATCTATCATACCTGGTACAGATGGTGTTTATAGTTCAGTGTTACCGTATATATTATTGTTGTTGGATGAGTCAGTAATACAGAGTCTATTTTATTGCGCAGATTTAAATAAGATTATTTATTCTTTATTTACTTTTATTGCGTTGTCTAGATTTTAAAAGAAAAACAGTTATAAAAATTGCAGATTGATATCTATAAAAAACAAAAGTTACTACAAAGAGTGAAAAACATATCACAAAATAAAATTGAAATGATATGAATAGATCCCAATTAAATACATTTGAAATTTGTAATTTCTAAAAAGTTAAATAATTAGTCAAGAATGCTAATAAACCCTTAACCAATGTAATGGAAATTGTAACACATAGTGTTTAACAAGTTTGTTCTGTCAGGTAGAGTTATCAATCAATCAATCAATCAATCAATCAATCAATCAATGTAGAATTTTGTAGTGACACATAATTTTCTTTCTGTTTACAGAGACATGAGACAAAACAAAGGAACAATTCTTAAAGCTTCAGTAGATTACATCAAAAGGTTACGGAAAGACCATGATAAGGCAAAAGTGTTGGAAGAAAGACAGCGATCACTGGAAAATGCAAATCGAAAATTGTTACTACGGATACAGGTAAATCTAGAACTTAAGTAACTTTGAAATGAAATTTTGAATGGTCTTTAGTAACTTTGAAATGAAATTTTGAATGGTCTTTAGTAACTTTGAAATGAAATTTTGAATGGTCCATTTGAAGTCATTATTTAGTCATAAAACAGTTCAGCTGACAAGTAAAATTTTCTGAGTTCAGACTGAATGCTGGGTATTGTAGTCACCTTGATGGATGAGCGACGTGTGGAACGACAGCGAAATTTCAGATTGTTTTAAACACAGGTTGCATTGTAAAATGGGAAAGAAATATTCACAATTTTCGTTGTCAGCAACAAGTTTTGAATATGAATATCTAATTAAAAATGAATATTCAAGTAAAAATAAGAATGTAGGAAGTTTAAAACTTAATGGAAAATATCTAATGGGTGAAAACCTTAGCTTTGAAAAACTTTGGTTATATTGTATGTTAATTTTATGTAGCAGTAAATTGAGTAATTGAGAAGTAAATAATAAACTATACTTTAATTATTTTTCAGCAATTAGAACTGTTAATGAGGGCCAATGGTTTAACATCAGGGTTAAATGAAGATATTGCCAACTTGACACTGGTTCATCCAAACACATTCCAAATTCAACAGCAACAACAACAGCTTCAACAAATTCATCAACAACAACAAGTTCAACCAGCAGTAGTCGTCATGCCATCAAATGGATCAATGCTCGATGACTTAGGTATGGATGACAGTCCTGTAAGTGGAGATCCCATGTTATCTTCGGAGCCTGTCAGCCCTGCAATGATGGAAGATTCAAACGAAGGATTTTAAAAGATTGTTTAAGACTTGTTATGTTGACTCTGAATGGCAGTTAAAAATGTTGATATTTACATTCTTTGGATGTTATATGTTAATGTTTAGAGAAAGTTAGTTGTTGGTATTTACACAAATGTAAATAGTTGGTATTCACACATATGTAAATTGTTTACATCTTCTACACAAATGTAAATTGTGCCGTATTTACACAATTGAAAACAATTTATTACTGTTGATATTTGCAGGAATGTATTTCGTTGAATTTACTATTTTCATGTTATTTACACAATTTCAATTGTGGATGTTAAGATGAAATGAGTTCAAATTTGAATATTTCTTGTGTAAAATTGTCAATATTTACATTTATTTACAGAGTGCACACATGAGTCACATTTACAATTTTGTAAAGTAAAAGTACATTTATGGAAGTTGTTTACATGTTGATACATTGTACGTGTATTTACATTCAAATTTAAAGTACTCGTATTTACATCCATGAACTAACTTTTCGTTTTCGTTCAAAATCAACATGGAATTATGCCAGTGTTCAAAATATGTCAAAATTTTCAACCAGTCCTTGTTTTGACAATTTCAACAGTTTAGATTGTAGTATTTAGAAGATTATTGAAAAAATAATCAGTCTAACAAAAATACCAGTCTCAGACAGTTGGACTGGTTGTTATTTCGAACACTGATTACCGGTATGTCTTACTTATCATTGGTGTTTGTGTTAAAACTAAAAAGTATGTTTGTGAGGTTGTAAGTTAGTAAGTGTGATGTTTGAACCATTGACTAGAGGCAGTAAGTCTGTATATTCTTCTTGATATGGTCCTTATTCAGTTTTTTCGAGGGGGATATGCAATGCTGGCTGTGATTTTAAAAAGTGTTATGAGTTGTATGCAGATATAGATGTATATATATATGTATATATCACAGAACATGTAAAAGTTTTGTGACTGTTGATAAATCTACAAATGAACTTTATTTCATAAAACATACATTTTCTAGAAAAAAAGAAATTGTGTGACACTTGTATTACGGTAAATACTGATATTATAAGTTTGCAATTAAACTTTAATAATTTTGACACCAATTTTCTCAAGTTCTGTGAATAACCTATTTATTATTTGGGTGTAACAGTTTTACTTTTTGGTCCATTTTAAACTCAAGATTTTAAACACCAAAACTTTAAGACAAAATTGAATTCCATTACACTAAGTTGTAAGAGTAAGCTGTATCTAATGAGGCAGACTTTACTAGTTTGTATAGATATCTCAATGTAAATTTTAATCATTTTTCAGATTTTAGTGACTTTAATTTTATTTTGATATAGTGCTAATCTTTTGTTGTAAAGTTTCTGTTAATACCATAGTTTTACAAACAATGAATTTTGTTTTGCCATGAAAGTGGTTTTTTTTTGTGTACGTTGAATTTTATTACAAAAATGAAGGCATATACATTTCTTTTAAACTGTTTAATTTAATATTTGTGTATAGACTGTTGTAAATATTTTTAGTGTAAATATGTAAATATTTCAGAATTTTATTGTCCTTGAGATCATGTAAATAATCGTTAGTTCATATCTGTCTCCTGCATTCATATGTTCATTTACGTTCCAAGAATTGTCTCCCTTATGTCAATTTTTAGCAATTCTTCATTCATCTCGCATTTGTTGTTGTTGTTATTGTTGTGTGTGTGTGTATGTGTGTGTGTGTGTGTGTGTGTGTGTGTGAGAGAGAGAGAGAGAGAGAGAGAGAGATGTATACTATTCAAGCAATTGATATGACCTTTGTGACATTTGCCTTACAAAGCACACTGAAAATGAAAACAACAAAGATTTACTAAATTATTTGGTCGCCTTATATTTTAGTAGGAAACCAATGTTTTCTTTTGTTCTGATCCATTCTTGAAAGTTTCTTCTTTTAAAAAGTGCCATTTCTTTGATAGTCTTAAGGTTGTATGTACATGTATCATATGCATTTTCTCATCCCTCATTGCCATTTATGAAATTAAAATTGATTTATTATTTTACCTTAGCCGTTACAGTTAGTAATATCACTGCCCATAAACAGGTGTAGTACCATTCAGAAATTCACAGTATTTTATGAATTCTTAGAAAAGACTATCTTCAGTAAGTGAAAAATAAACAAATACCATATATAACTAATTGTCAGCTGCTAGCAATTTTGAAGTTTTTGTAAAATGCCTCTGCCAGTCTTTGTCGAAAAATTGTGTTCAATGGGACTTTTTTTTATATTTTAATGAAATTTATTCTTCATCAATCGATACTAAAACTATTGTTTGTGGAAGGATAAAATAAAACATTAACTCCCAACAACTGAATGTAGTTCGCGGCTGTACCATGTGATACCTTCTAATGTGTCTGTGAAACGCTTGTTTTCAATGGACATGGAATCACACAATATGACACTTTCCTGTAAAAACGATGTTATTCCGGGAATTTGTAACGTTGACATTTTCCAAAATGTTCTGCACAAACATTAAGAGGTATTGATCATGTGGTACGCCGGCGAACCCCATTGAATGAATCCAGAAACTGTATGTTATCATATGTACAGGTGTCCAATACACACACTGAAATAGGAATTGTACAGGTCTACTATAGTACACATTTCAGATCTCATAAAAAAAACCATTGTAACCTTTTTCATACTTTCATTTTTCGTTTTTTATGCCATTTAAACCAATAACATGTTAATTAACCACATGTCAATTATTACAACAGAGTGCAAGGAAAAAATTTATGTTAATTAAGGGCAAGTGCAATATGACGAATAATTGAAGTTGTAATTCTTTCATTATCGAAAGATAGGAATATGATCACTTGGTGGTCATTTGTTGTACATAATCATGTTTTTATATGTTTTATACCATATCTGTATGTTAAATAATGTATTAATATGAGTATATATAAAGCGAGCACATAGATTCAAATAAATACATAGGTTTAGTAGGCATGTCTTGAAAACAGCAAGAGATATTCCATTATATTTAGAAATAAAATTTCTGGAATTTCAAAGTATGATACTTGGAAATTTTTATTTTCTTGAAGAAAAGAATCGGAATTGAATTACTTTTTGAATTATTTATAAAAAAAATTAGCTGTCAGAACTAAATTATAAGAAAATTGATTTTCATAAAGTGAAGTTTAAAAAACAATAATATTAGATCAGAATATTATGCAGTGATGAATAATAACAAATCTGGTGTGAAAAGGGGAACAACTCTATCTGTCCTTGCAATTCTCAATGCTGTATTGTTGTAAGACATTGCCAAATCATGTATATAGATTTTAATTGTGTAAATAATGTACATAATATGAAAATGTAAAAAAGGAAATACAAAAACTTCAAAAATAAAAGAATATTTATGTAAATTTTGTGTGTGTGTTTTTTTTTTTTTTTTTTTTTTTTTTTGTTGTTTGAAGGTTGGCAACTTTATTAAGTCCTATCCCTTCTATGGAGAAAAATATTTATATAACAATTTGCAACAGAATAAAATGTACACATTGCTAGCTAAAGAAACAATCAACACAACAACAAAGTAAACAAGACACAGGATTCAGAGATTGATCATGAAACTACCAACTTTTGACAGAAAAGGAACATAACCTATTGAAATTGGTGGTGTGGTTCAAATGCTTTCCTGCATCGATATAAACAACCATCAAATGCAATGTACACAACCGACAACAAGTACCTTTTGAACAAATTTACAATTAGCATTACATAAGCAACACATATCCTCTTTTGATGCCGCAACTGCCACTTGCAGTTGAAAAAAACCCTATTCTGCAATAATATATTGAACAGGACAGACAAGGTTCATATGTGGTATTTATACTGAGCACACCCTCCAAATTTCACTAAAATCTAACAAGCCCTTTAGGAGATACCATAAACGTTTGCTGTGAGGCCGACAATAAATACTACAGTTGTAGTTCCCTACAGTTTCACTAACAGGGGACCAACTGTACCGGTGACAGCTGAAATGTCCCTATTTTACTATATACTGCGATGAAAAGAATGTACAAGGATACATGTTCATAATGTGGCATGTACAACTAGTCCTTGTGCTGACCACTTCATTAAAATTCAATAAGCATTTAAGAGATGAGGATAATTTTGCAGGCAGAAAAAACGGACTACCAAAACTATTGCAATCCCAAGTTCAACGACAGGAGGCATCAAATGTATATATTGGGTGGTCTGCCTGTCCGTCTTTTCATTTGTCTGATGACAAAAGTTGTATCCGCATCTCCTAAAACGCTTATAATAGATAGGGCAGCTAACATATGGAATTGATTATGGCTGAAGTAACAGTGAAAAAATTAATGACAATATGAGGTTTAGAAAAAAATGTAGAATTACATGTAATTGATACTGGTCACGGTGTTTTGAGACACCAAACGACATTGTTGATTATTGAAGGAAATTCCATCAATTATGTTTGTTTGTCTCTGCTGTTAACTAAATGATTATGTTCAGATCACTTGCTAGCTCATGTTCATGTGCTGTTATAATACTATAGACGGACAATGGCAAACAACATACTCATCTCCGGCAACAGACGGACAGACATACAGACTTCTTATGTTGCAAGTCTAGATAATGAGTAGTGATTGAACTTAATTGCAAATGAATGGTTCATTAAAACTTCACATGAGTAAAGTAGATGAACATCTCCAATAATACAGGCGATACTCATTCACGATGTCATAAATCACAATCTGTCCTGTAGGTCAAAGTTCAAGACCACGAGATCAAACTGTAGAGTTGTGTTTTATGCCCCCCTGATATCTGCTAACGTTACATTTTTTTTTATAAAAGTTTGTACAATATTGGATATTATATCAATTTCTACATGTATTATAACTATGTACATTTATATAGATTTGAAACTTAAAAATTGTAAAATGTAAATCAATTTCTGATTATTTGTGATGAATCATCTTTAGTTTTGTAGTCTGAAAGTCAAGATCAGGATAAACATTTACTGCTGATTGTTTTGTGTTAAGTTCTTCATTTAAGACACAACTTTTTTCAAAATTCAGTTCACATATTAGGGGTCTTTATTCCTTTAGTGTTACGAATCACCTGGGGTATTTTCCAATGTAGTTCTCCGGACAATCCGCTGCAGTAGTCCAGTTGATAGAATGCTCACTCTGTTTGTGGGGTGTCGGGATTCGAACCTCGTCGGGGTCTGACCAAGACTTGAAAAAGGTAGCGACTGCTCTTTTTTTCTTTTTTTTTGCTAAGCACTCATTATGTCAAAACGAAAGTTATGGGGGTCTTTCGGAAGAAACCTTTAAAACGGTAGGCGTGTCTGGACCCTCCCCGAACGCACTTCAAAGGTTATTTCTGCCACTTTATCTATAGTAGATGACGTCTCAATATAAGTTAAATATTATTACAGAGACGTAATAACCCCATTCAATCAATCAAACCCGAACAAACCGACACATGCGACAACCAATTTCAATAATGCCAAGCCAACCCGTGAGAATCTGGCATACTTTGGTGCACTAAGCAAAGATAAAAATGGGCGAGGCACTGAAGTTTTTTTTTCACTATAGATGGTTTCATGATGTATCTTCAGTATCTATATGTTTCAGTACTGTCAATAATAAACCGTTAAGAACAGATGTTTAGACGTTATTTGATGGACGCGATATGAAAGTGAAACATTTTTATCTTGACAGGTTAAATATTAACTGCTTCACAGTAACAGTTAACATCTACAAGACTTGTAGATTTTGTATAATTTTACATTTCCAAAACATCTTTATCTTCGTTCACACACACGACATGTATATAACATGCCAAAAAACTTCGCGGGGTTGATGTACTTTGTATATCTCATTAAAGGGAGGTCACCGCACAGGGCAATATTGAATGTTTATTTTACTGAAGTGAGGTCACCCACACAGGGCGATATTGTTGCGAGGTTACTAAACATGTATATTATCATTAAAAATGAGATCACCAAACAGGGCAATATTGATATAGGGTCACTAAACAATTATAA
The DNA here is from genome assembly GCA_021292105.1 of Anadara kagoshimensis. Taxonomy (NCBI): domain Eukaryota; kingdom Metazoa; phylum Mollusca; class Bivalvia; order Arcoida; family Arcidae; genus Anadara; species Anadara kagoshimensis. The sequence goes on from CM037862.1 coordinate 53,186,798, forward strand.
GTCCAATAAAATAAAGTGACGTCATCACAGGGCAATATTGGTATGAAGGAACAAGGTATCTATTGTTAGTCCAATAAACTAAAGTGACGTCATCACAGGACAATATTGATACGAAGGAACAAGGTATCTGTTACCGGTCCGCTAAACTACAGTGATGTCATCACAAGACAATATTTATGTGGAGGAGCACGGTATCTATTACCGGTTCGCTAAAGTACAGTGATGTCATCACAGGGCGATATTGATGCGGAGGAGCAAAGTGTCTGTTACCGGTCCGCTAAACTACAGTGATGTCTTCACAAGGCAATATTGATGTAGGACCAATGAACATGCACAGGTCACCACTGTATCTACTAACGTCGTACTATTGTAAATTCTGTGTCAGTTACACTAGGTTGATGACAATATGAGGCACTGCTACTTTCGCAGTTTGTATGCTTGGGCATTAAAGGATATTAACTAACGGAGAATGAATATACAAGTATACTAATTTAAAGTTTCTTCATTGATTCAGTACTTTTGATAATTTCGAAACCATTTAAGACTCGTATAGTGGGAGATAACTCTACAATTGGACAGGTTGCATCATACAAGAGCGCAGACTAACACAGGACAATCTAAGTCTCATAACGCTCTAGAAGTTGTTTTACCCATGTGCCTCCATTGGTTCGTAGCATTTTATTTTATTTGATATGCACCGATTTTTAAATGTAATTTTTCAGAAAATGCGACATACTGACTCCATGAGCTAGCACCTTAAAGTCGCCCCAAGTGCGTTGTACAGGACAGATAATAAAACACACTCGCGCACACTCCACGGATACACGAACGTGTTCTTGAATGAAACAATAGAGCGAATAGCTGAAAGATCGCTAATGTGACGTTAAACATCATTAGAATAACAACAACACCAACAACATAATTATGTAAATATGCCCAACATATACATTCAGTTGAATATGCTAATTTTGATGATTTCTATATCTAATGAAACATTCAATATTTGCACATAAATATATGAAAAACGTTTTTTAAAATAATTTTAGAAATCTCTCTCTCTCTCTCTCTTCTCTCTCTCTCTTTCTCAAATCACTTTAGGATATTTTTTATGTTTAAATAACCAATAACTACCGTAAACAACAGACCTTATATCCATCCATATTGTGACAGAGATGAAACATGATTCTTAAGTGAGATAATCAGCCAGATTTTTACTTATGTACATTAGTAGGAGGGGGTGTGGTGGTAATCAAATTTGTACGTCATTGAGTTCAAACATATTTTACCAACTTGTACGCATGCGCAGTGGATGCTGAGATAAAATAGATAGGAAACTATTGATGATAAGTTGTATATTTTACGCGGACATGTGTTTATAGAGCGCCATCATTACTGATCAGAATTTATTTTGACCAAGGAGTCAATAATCTTATTATGGCCGCTACAAGTATGATGCCGGATTATTACCCAGACAAGGTAATAAAAAAATGTGTGTGTGTGTGTGTGTGTTAAAATAATTAGGCTAGTTCTTAAGAGTATCATGTTGTATATGTGTGTTCTTAAATTGAGAGAGAGAGAGAGAGAGAGAGAGAGAGAGAGAGAGAGAGAGAGATTGTCTACTTACAATGTTTTTTGTCAGTTTTATGGAATAATTAGTCAAATTCTCAAGAGTATCATTTATCATTGACCAAATTGTACTTATATTATTTTATTATTTTTTTGGAGAAAAGTCAGAAATATGAAATATCACATTTTGTGTTTTAAAAATGCCAACTTTTATTAACTTTGCCAGTTTAATTGATTTTGGGTTTTTCAATAAAAGGAAATCATATCAAGTTAAAAGTAATTATTACACTGACAAAGATATCGTTGCTTAAGTTATTATTCTGATAAAATGCGAGTTATTTTGATGTAGTTATTCACTGTAGGGAGTTCCAATCTATCTTGTTTACTTCGATGTAAGATAATTACTTTAACACATGCTAGAAACAAAAACTTCACTTAGAAATTATTCTTAAAGAACGCGAACCACGCAAAATATCTTTATCCGAATAAGATACTCACAGTTCCATTTCCCAATCTCTCTCTCTCTCTCTCTCTCTCTTCTCTCTCTCTCTCTCTCTCTCAGGGAAAATAACTAATATTAGAATAAACTCCGAGACATAAAAACATGTATCAAGTCATAAAACTGATGATTTAATGTATTTTTCTCAAAGCGTTGCCATGGTTACTGTGAGGACCACTGTAGATGTTATGCTATTAAGGAACCATATGTTAAGAAAACAGGTTGTACTTAATTGATAAGATTGTTAACTTATATGTATTTAATTACAAGTCACTCCGGGACATCACACGTCATTTTGCTTACTTCACAGTCTTCCTTAGCCCACAAATGTTTGTCCAGTTTTGCTTGGTAGGACGCCCCATTGCTCTCTACTTCCGTTGTTCATGTGGCTTAACGGGGGCGTCCCAGTGCCGTTTTCCCACATGGTTTGGTTGTGGCGCCCTGTTTTTCTCTAACTGCATGTCCACATGGCTGGGTGGGGATGTCACAGTATCTTCTGTACGCGTTATCCACATGGTTAGGTTTTGGGGGTACTCCAGTGTCCTTTTTCTCCGTTTTCCACGGTAGGGCATCATATTTCCTTGTTAAAATGCGAATTAAAATCAGAACTCAATAAAAAATGGATAGCACCACAGTAAATGATTGATTACATTAGGTTTTACGTCAAAGTCAAGGTAAATTATCTCATTTTGAAATGTTACCACACGGCAACAGATACGGGCGAAATTGCTTGGGATCTCGGGCACGCTATTAGCTTACAAGGGTAAAACTATCTGATTAAAGTAATATGATCATATGACATTAACATTGACTTTTGTGAACTTATCATGTTGAACATGTACCAAGTTATTTTCCAATGAAGGTTAGAACTTTGATGGTCTTGATATCACGATCAGGGGTGTAAATGAAGTCAAATGGGACACACACAATACAGGATGCCAATAACATCTGTTCCTGATACTAATGAAAAACTTTATTGTATCTGGTAATAATGGAATGCCACAAAGGGGTGTTCAGTCGGTCAACTATTTCACAATCACACTGACCAAATATTGTTCGCTCTATGCTTTATGCACAAAATCTTCAATAGGGTCAACAAGTTCATACTTTGTTTCCCTTTGTTTGTACTGCTTATCGTATTGGTTCAGTAAATCAATGGTTCTGGCATCAAAGGTTTTGCAACTTTAGACAAAGACAAAACAAACCGTGTGTGAACTACAACTACTGGCTTTTTGCTCATTTTGTACTTTAACATACCAGGTGTAATGAGAACTCACAAAGCCACAACATTGCGGTTGTAAATCCAGCATGGTTGTCCCCCCCCTCTCTCTCTCTCTCTCTCTCCACATATGTGATTTATTTATTTATTTATTCAGTGCCAATGAATTGATGTGTCATTCAGCTTTAGGAGTGACCCATGTCAGCATGTTGGCGAAGCTGCTCTCAAGTTACGACTTTTTTCTGATGACTAGTACATTTGTACTCTTATAAGTAAAGTACTAACTAGTAACTAATCAAACTACTCACACACAGTAGTTTTATAACAAACATGTTGTCCTTGCTCAAGTCGAAATGATCTTTGAATTTCATTGGATGGTTTCCATAAATTATCAGTTTTAGCGAGTCATTCACATTATCACTGGGCTTATCTGTAATAAAAACTTCTTCACTGAGAATATAGAGGAGTAAGATGTTGATGATAATACACGGATTGTTTGAAATAAGTCACAGATTATAACAGCCGGAATGAATCACATAGACTTGTTTACCATACACCAGAAAAACATTCATTATTTCCCAATACAATAAACATTTTAAGAACTGAAAATTAGGATTGATATTCCACATTCAATTGATTTCTTTTTTTTTTGTCTTGTTTATTTTGAAGTAAAATTCATGTGGCAATTTTAGAATATTTCTGGAGTCAAAGAATATTTTACTTTTATCGAGACGTTATCACTTGTTGGTGTCACACTTGGGACAAATCTTAATACCGTTATGAGAAAATTTGTCAGTTCGCTTGCCGAAGGATAGTGGTTTCATTAGGCAATCCGGTTTCCTCCACCATTCTATAACTAACGGTCTCGATATACTAGTAAATGAAAAGAGTCTTGATTGGGGCATTAAATTATTACTCCACTCCACTTCTCGACATTATATTCAAAAGCGAAGGTGAACTTCTATAACATCCAAACTGTATATTAAGACCATGAACACAGTCTACGGTATGGTCTTTATATATAGGATTTACCATATGTTTATTTCAATGTCTAAAAACCTTTATCGCGTTAGTTATTATACAAACGTTTTATTCCTGTGACCAATGGTGCCAAACTCTCAGTTTTTGTTGATTTGGCAAACTCTCAAAACTGAATCATAACACGCTAAACAAAGAGACGCATATGTTGTATACTAAAACAGTCTACTTATAAAAAACCGAGAGAAGTTAATGATATGCCAATAACCGATATATACTTCAATTAAAAAGGAACACGTCTTTATAAAGAAAGGCGATACGGTAAATGTTACATCTAAGTACATGTTTTTATTTAATTAATAAAGGAACAATGCTTATTATACCTACATTAAAGGGATGATAACACTTACTATGTTTAAGATTATATAGTAAATATTTTGGTCATTAAAATTTGTGATAAAAAGGCACATTGTTGATGATAGGTTGGTGGATTATAAACACACGTGCTTGCAAGTACACATTCGAGAGAGAGAGAGAGAGAGAGAGAGAGAGAGAGAGAGAGAGAGAGAGAGAGAGAGAGAGAGAGAGAGAGAGTTATTAGCTTCATCGCCGTCTTAGTTTTTCATGACGAGTAGGTGACAAATCTGGTGGTAGGTTGTTTAAAATGCTCCAAACCCGTCCAAACCGGGTTAGCTATAGGTTATGACGTGTCATTTGAGATCAATCAGAACTACGGGGCATGATATTTATGACTATATTACTAACTCTGGATTGGCAATGACTGGAATTGATCTCCAGCGATTACGCTGTAGATCCAAACCACAATCCCAAAGCAAAGTAAAAAAGACATACCAATCCATATCCAAAATCACTATCCCAAAGCAAAGTATAAACAAACATACCAATCCATGTCCAAATCACAATCCCAAAGCAAAGTAAAAACAAACATACCAATCCATGTCAAACATACCAATCCATGTCCAAATCACAATCCCAAGGCAAAGTAAAAACAGACATACCAATCCACTTCCACAGCACAATCCAAAAGCAAAGTATAAACAAACATACCAATCCATATCCAAATCACAATCTCAAAGCTACTGAAAACAAACATACCAATCCATGTCCAAATCACAACAATCCCAAGGCAAAGTAAAAACAAACATACCAATCACAATTCCAAAGCAAAGTAAAAACAAACATACCAAACACAATTCCAAATCAAAGTAAAAACAGACATACCAATCACAATACCAAAGCAAAGTAAAAACAAACATACCAATCACAATTCCAAAGCAAAGTAAAAACAGGCAAACCAATCACAATTCCAAAGCAAAGTAAAAACAGACATACCAATCACAATTCCAAAGCAAAGTAAAAACAGACATACGAATCACAATTCCAAAGCAAAGTAAAAACAAACATACCAACCCATGTCCAAATCACAATCCCAAAGCAAAGTAAAAACAGACATACCAATCGATGTCCAAATCACAATCTCAAGGCAAAGAAAAACAAACATACCAATCTATGTCCAAACCAAAACCCCGAATTAAAAACAAACATACTAGTCCATATCCAAATCACAATCCCAAAGCAAAGTAAAAACAAACATACCAATCCATGACCAAATCACAATCCCAAAGCAAGGTAAAACAAACTACAAATCACAATTCCAAAGCAAAGTAAAAACAGACATACCAATCACAACTTCAAAGCAAAGTAAAAACAGACATACCAATCACAATTCCAAAGCAAAGTAAAAACAAACATACCAACCGATGTCCAAATCACAATCCCAAAGCAAAGTAAAAACAGACATACCAATCCATGTCCAAATCACAATCCCAAACAAAGAAGAAACAGACATACCAATCCATGACCAAATCACGATCCCAAAGCAAAGTAAAAACAAACATACCAATCCATGTCCTAATCACAGTCCCAAAGCAAAGAAAACTTTGAAACTGGTAAATTATGTTAAACACATGAACTTCCACAGGAAAATGAGGCCACTTTTACTTCCTACTACTCCATAACAATGCCATGTCAGATACGCCAGTGTGTCGTGACATTACAATGTTCAAAGTCATGCCATCGTGGTACTAGATATACATATGCCCAAGTCTCGTACTATCACATGGCGCACAAACATGGCGCCACATGTGGGATATTTATGACTAGCAGGGAGTTTGGTGTTCATATGTTTTGTACGTTTGGTTAAAACGTCCTATCTAGTACCTTGTACTTATATTTGTATTTGCTATAGAAAACGGTGTACATGTAACTAAACAATGCTTAAGAATCATCTACACCACGCCACGTCTGTGTCATTTGTGGCTTGCAGGGAGTTTGGTGTTTATAAGTTTAGTATAATTAATTAAACGTCTTTTATGGTACATTTGTACTTATTTGCGATGGAAAACGGTGCACGTGTAAATAAAAAAAGTTCTTAAGACGCATTAATATGGCGCCACATTTTGGACATTTGGGACTTGAACCGATTTTGATGTTTGATTTTGGGTTAAACGTCCATCATGGTACATGTGTATTAATTTTGTGATGGAAAACGACGCATATTCTTAAGAAGCATCAACATGACGCCACATTTTGGACTTGAACCGATTTTGATGTTTGATATTTGATTAAACGCCCTTCATAGTACATGTGTACTAATTTGTGATGGAGAACGTTTCGTATTCTTAAGACGCATCAACATGACGCCACATTTTGGACATTTGTGGCTTGAATCGATTTTGATTCTTGATATTTGGTTAAACGATTATGGTAATTTGTACTTATTTGCATTCGTGCATATGTAAATAAAACACCACTTAAGACGATCTATAAAACTTTGATATTAAGCAATACTGCCATGTTTACAACATTAGCAGAGTATTGATAACATCTATATGTCAGTGATGGGGAAATGTTTTACATCATAGGATAACTGATGACGTTAATATCTCATAATTAATAGGAAAGTTCTCATCTTTAGAACAAGAAATATTAAAATATTACACAACATCGCTTTAAGAAAAAAGATGAATATTCATTAAAAATTGGCATTAAAACTAAATTTAATATAGCACAATCGTTTATCTATGTTTTCACGTCTGCATATTTCTTTCTCTTTTAAAAATAACTATTTAGAAAACTGATTATGTCGCAATCTATGATATTTAAATATATCTAGTCATCGCCTGTTTTATCTTTGGAACATTTATTCTGTTTTCTATTTTTTTTTTAATTTGCGACTTTATTTCATATTTCCGAACATTCTCTTAACTTCTTTTTTTATTGATTCTTAGAATATTGTGCAAAGGGACACTCGCTAATTTGGCTCAAACATTGTTATCACATGAGAGAGAGAGAGAGAGAGAGAGAGAGAGAGAGAGAGAGAGAGAGAGTGAAACTAATGTATTTTTAAATGTCTGAATACATTTCGAATGGTAAACTAACGCTCTTCAATCAAGAATAATTTCTAATGTTTACTTGACACATACAGAATGTAAAAAGTATTAATACTTTATACTTTATAAATGTGTTATGTTATTTTATCTTGTTCTCTCTTTCAGCGTGATTTTGATTGTTCTACAAACAATTCTAATCGGCAGAAATGTTTAAAGTGTGGTGATAAATGCCCGGGTTTGGACACTCACTATTGGAGGTTTGTTATTTATAATATACATGTACATACTTTTTTCAAAAGACCGTCTTTCTCAATCCTTGTTTTTTTTTTAATTTCGTCTTTTGTCTTCAGTATTTATTTACTTCATTGACAACATTTTCTTTCACATACAAGTGAATCTGACGCCGATTAGCAAGTGAATATGTCACCATAATGCATGAATAACAATTTCCTTGTTGGCAAATAGAAAAATATTATTGCAGAATTTATGCAGAATTTTGTTAAATTGAAGAGATTACTGTCGTCGAATCACTCAAATCCTCGCACAGATATGGATGACATTCTCTCTTTTGAAGAATATGTGAACGTCATTTATCCTTGTTAATTTGAAATAAAAAAGTATTCAATTTCCGTTTCATATTTGGACGTATATCGCAATTATGTCACCCACGAAAGGTTTCATTAAAAGCTACAAAACAAACGTGATGACTTTTCAATTTTTCTGCTGTAAATTTTCCTTTTCTTTGCAGGAATATACCTGCTTCTCCTGTTTATGGAGTATTCATTTCACTATTAATACACTATAGTATCGTGTGGGGGCACTTTTTGAAAAATTATAACTCGTTTGATACTTCATTAGGAAAGTTTGTAAGCATTGTCGATGTCCTAGAGAAGACCATGACTTACAACCTTCAGAAGACACAACAGCTAGACAGCCAATCAATTTACTCTACGACTCCCTACCAAGACATGGTGATAAACATGACCTACAGAGAAGGATGGAGCGACTCAGTATGCACGATCCCAGTACACATGCTGATATCTGTAGTCCAGACAACGACATTGTCCTGTCACGTATAGTGTCAGAAAATCTGGTATGTATGTTTTAATTTTTGGTTTGAGATATTGGACTTTGAGTATATAAAAAACTATATCATTGTTTCATATGCCAATCATAAAAATGTAAATCATAATACATGTGCCAGTTTTAATATTGAGAGTAAACAGTTTTAGTAAGTGAACGTATGAACTGCAGAACGATAAATGCATATTATGCCATTTTCACTACTTTTTATGTTAAAATCATAGTTAAAAAGATTTCAAGAAAACGCTGTGTAAATTTATATTGGTTATGGTTTAATTTTGGTTCTGATCCATCAACCTTCTTTCTTAATATATAGATTACGTTCTGTCTCTTAACAATCCTAAATTTCGTGACTATCGTAGTCATAGTAATAAAATATACGACACTGACTTCTCAAGTTCTGCTTCATATTTTGACTTGTACATCAATTATGATGTTCTCGAAAGGCCAAACTTGAAACTCTAAGACAAACGTGATGACTTCAATTTTTCTATTGTCAAATTTTCTTTTCTATACAGAAATATATCTGCTTAGTACGTTTGTTTTTAATTACATTGTATCCATATAACAACCACAGATATACCTTCCATTGTTCAAATCACAATCCTAAAGCAAAGTGAATACTTTGCAAACTGGCAAATTAAGTTAAGCACGTGAACTACCACAAGGGAAGTGAGGCTGGGTGCTCCCGAAGGGTAAACACATTCTGTTGCCACAAAATATATCCATCACCCGTGAAATCAAAATTGATAATGATAAAATTAAACACGGAACTATGTACATGATGATTCTGAAAACAGACACCGTGCTTATCAACAATATTTTTAATGGCGACTATAAGCCTTGATAAGCTAAGACATGAAAAATCATTGAGCCAACAATTTATTTGTAAGCAGTTTGCTTCGTTGTATTCAGTTTTCGTAGTTGGAACAAGCTCTTTAATAGCGTATTTGGTGTGAAACAAGTACATCGTAAGCAGGAAAACCAGGTATATTACAGCATAGAAAAGAAGAGTTGACAATAGAAAACTTGACGCCATCAATTTTGTCATAAACCTTCAAATGTAGCTCTTTGCTAGTGTCATAAAATAAAGTTTCATTTCCAAGGTCTGTTTTCGTGATTGTAAGAAAAAATACAGTCTTGTAGGTAGTAAATCCTTAGTTTCTATTGAAGGCGAGTTTGTAATATATATATATATATATATTATATTCACATGTGAATTCATTGGTCAGTGTATCCAAGAAAAAACTTAAATTAGAACACCACGAAAATTAATTATTTCACAGTAACTATTTCAAACCAATCAATCAAAAACATGCTGGTATATATTCAAATTGCAATCACCAAAGCAAAGTAAAAACCAGGAAAACCGACAAGTTAAAAACTTAAATCACAAGAGAGACCTGGTGCTCTAGAAAGATAGAGCTTGCTCTTTAAAACAGGGTATGATAACAAAACACAAAACATTTAGCCAATATACACACTGTATTTTCGCGTTAAACCTAGAATTTTATTTGATTATTTTGTAGAGATCACAGAAGTATATTGCTATGCTTCCTAAGGACAAACAAATGTTTGCTGCTCAACTAAGAAGAAAGCAACTACAGAAACAACTGCCATTACACGATCTTCATCAGAACTTCTGTAATAGCGTATCAGAAAAAGAATTATTTAAATTCCAAAAATTTACAGAGAAGAGAAAATCCAAAGCTGCTGGAATAGGGAGTGTAGGGGATGTACCGCAAATAGGAGATTATGTAAGTATAAAAAACATACCAATCCATATCCGAATCACAATCCAGAAGCAAAGTATAAACTTACAAGTCAGGTTAAACACATGAAATTCCACTGAGAAGTGAGGCCGGGTGCTCCGGAAGGGTAAGCACCTGCTATTTTACGTTTCTTTTTTTAGATGCAATTTGTTCTATTTCTTTTGTTACATGTGTACTTTAGGGAGCTTAAGGTTGAGAAATGGTCGCCAGAAGTCAAGCGTTGAGTATTGCAGTTAAGTGTTGTGTTTTGTAGGAGATAAGGTCAGCCTTAAAGAGTATTCTCAGCAAGTCTGCACGAGAACTAACAAAAATAAATAATAAAAAAACCCACTTAACCCTAGCCTTAACCCTAATTAAACACTCAACCCTAGCCTTAACCCTAATTAAACACTCAACCCTAGCCTTAACCCTAATTAAACACTCAACCCTAGCCTTAACCCTAATTAAACACTCAACCCTAGCCTTAACCCTAATAAAAACACTTAGCCCTAGCCATTACCCTAAAAACACTTAACCTTACCCGTAACCCTAATTAAACACTCAACCCTAGCATAAACCCTAATTAAACACTCAACCCTAACTGTAACCCTTTTAAAAAAGCTTAACCCTGCCGCCCTAGCCTTAACCTTAATTAAACACTTAACCCTAGCCTTAGCCCTAATAAAAACACTTAATCTTTACTGTAACACTATTAAAAAAAAACACTTAACCCTAGCCTTAACCCTAATTAAACACATAACCTTAACCGTAACCCGCATTAAACGCTCAACCCTAGCCTTGACCCTAATTAAACACTCAACCCTAGCCTTAACCCTAATTAAACACTTAATCCTAGCCTTAACCCTAATTAAACACTCAACCCTAGTCTTAACCCTAATTAAACACTTAACCCTAGCCTTGACCCTAACTTAATACTCAACCCTAACCGTAACTCTAATTAAACAGTCAACGCTAGATTTAAACCTAATAAAGCACTCAACCCTAGCCTTTACCCTAATTTAAACATTTAATCCTAGCTTTAACCGTAATGCAAACACTCAACCCTAGCCTTAACTCTAATTTAAACTCTCAGCCTTAGCTTTAATCCTAATTGAAACACTCAAGCTTTTCCTTAACACTAATTGAAAACTCAATCCTAGCTTTTACCCTAACGTTAACACTCAATCCTAGTCGTAACCCCTAATTTAAACATTCTGTTTGATTAAAACAACAGTATTTTAGTTTGCGTGTTGAATTTAGGATTAAATTTGTGTTGAATAGGAGAACAGACTGTAGTTGAAGACACGTTAGGATCGCAGATGAAATTGTGATATAAGTTTAGAATGAATTAGTATTTAGTTAAAATTAGGATTAAGAGTTGAATCGGGAAATGGGACTAGGGGTAAAGGCTAAGGTTGAATATTGAAATAAGAAACATGGAGTTTTTGATAGATATCATATTTGTTGTGTTTAGTAATATAGTTTTTCATCAAACAATCGGTATACCAGTGGGTACAAACTGTGCACCATTGCTCGCTGATTTGTTTCTTTATTCTTATGAAGCAGAATTTATGCAGAACCTTGTTAGACTGTCGCCAAATCATTCAACTCAACATACAGATATATAAATGACGTTCTGTCTTTTAACAATCCTATAGTTGGAGACGATGTTAATGTCATCTATCCTATAGAGCTTGAAATAAAAGACACGACTGATTCCTCAAGTTCTGCTTCATATTTACACTTATACCTGAATTATGACGCACACGAAAGGCTACATTTGAAACTTTATGACAAACGTGATGACTTCAATTTTTCTATTGTCAACTTTCCTTTTTTTATGCAGCAATATACCTGCTTCTTTTGCTTATGGTGTATTTGTTTCGCAATTAATACGCTATGGTAGAGCTTGTTCCCACTACGGGGACTTTGTACAACGAAGTAGGCTGTTTGCAAATAAATTGTTGAATCAGGGATATTGCAAGCCTAGGCTTATCAAGGCCCTCAAAAAGTTTTATGGTCGTCATCACAGTATTGTTGATAAGTTTGATGTCTCTGTGCCCAGGATTGCCCTGGATATATTTGACGTCTCAAAGTTCCACACAATTTTGATTACACACGTGGCGGGTGTAGCTAACTAAACTGGAGGTGCGTACCCTTCCGGAGCACCCGGCCTCACTTCCCTGGTGGAAGTTCATGTGTCTAACCTAACTTGTCAGTTCCAAAGTTTTTATTTTGCTTCTGGATTGTTATTCGGACATGGATTAGTATGTTTGTTTTTGATATACCAGTTTTAATTTTACAGCAATAGACAACCTTTTCGGAATACAATTCACATCAGTAGTGCTTGGACCAAAATTGTGAAACCAAAATTTTTTTTCCAAGATGTTGAAAAAATAAGCAAAGGACCAAAATATGTATTTACCAAATTTAGCTAAGGAAATACTTTGCATGAGGGATTATCTCTTAGTTTTTGAAGAATTTCAGATTCTAACTAGCATCAAATTTAGACAAAAGTATATTTCTGACAATAATACACAATTATTGCCTACTGAGTTTGTGATATCCTCGGGGAAACATCCACTTTAACATGTTAAAACTTTAACATTTGTGCCGAATTCAAGTTTTAGAGGTACATTCTGCAAAGCTCATTTTCAGAAATCTTTCTTTCTCTTTTGATTGAAATAATGGTACATGTTAAAATCTTGGATTGCAATATAGACACCGGGTTGAAATTTGCAAAATGAAAACGAGTTTAGTAAAATTAGATAACAATATGGTAGTCACTGTAGTTTATTTGACTTTATAATACTTTGATGTTATACAAATTTTAATTTTTATTCGTTAAGCAATTTTCGCATCTGTTTGTATCGTCATCCAGACTATTAATTTTGTCTAACTAATCTATCTTTTAATTTCAGAAATGCCATAGATGCCTGAAAAGTATGGAAAATAACTCCATATCAGTTTTCGCTGATCGCATGGGACACGGCACGTGTTGGCATCCTGGGTGTTTCACATGTGCGACTTGTAACGAATTACTAGTAGATATGATATACTTCTGTAGAAATGATGATATATACTGTGAACGTCATTATGCAGATTCCATATATCCACGATGTTCGGCTTGTGATGAGGTTATTATCTATTTTACACTCTCTTATCTTTCAGATGTAATATTTTAATATTTAAAATTTTGCACACACCTTTATCAAGAATCCAGGCCGAGAAACCTGTCGTAAATGGTTTGATGGCATTTTAATGCATATGTAATATTTTATTATTTAAAATAAGATTGATGTTTTAATATTTAAAAAAAACCACAAATATGTAGGCCGAGACATCGGCCGAAAATGATTTTATGAAATTCTAATTCAGGTTAATATTTTAACATCTAAAATTTTACATACACCAAAAGTCTAAGCAAAGAAAACTGTCGTAGATGTAATATTTTATAATTTTACATACACCTCCATCAAAAATGTAGGCTGTGGTAAATGATTTTATGATATTTTTATTTTGTCCAATCCAGAAATGCAATATACAAAGGTGTCGCTGAGAAATGGCAAAAATATGATTATACAGACTGGAATTTGAAATTAATACATAACATATTAAGACCATATTATATGTTTCCTCGCAAAACGTACGCAGTGGTATTGTTAAAGAATTCGGGTAGAGATTTGCTAATCGCACTTATTTAAAAACTTGTACCGGCAGTCATTAAACACGCAAAATTTAAAACAAAAATACATTTAGCTTATAATCGCTGATAGCAGGTTTCTCGGTCTATCGTGTACCACAATTGTAGTTATTTCTAAATCTAATGATATATGTTAAATATATAAATATATATTTGAAGATAACATTAGTGATGTGGGAGATAGCCAGGGTCAGTTTATACCGATTCCTGTAGAGATCTCCCAGTGATATCTTTAAAACTTAGATTATCGGTAAATTCCCCATATTTAAAAAGAATTAAAACCTAATAAAGTTTCAAATTACAGTACACTATTATGTTTTTTCTTTTACATCATATTTTTTAAATTATAATCTTTTGTTATTAACCTTTGATTTTTCTACATTTTACACCATTATCCCTCATTCAAAATTATAAGAACTAAAATAAACTATTCACTTGCAGATATATAGCAGGTTCATCTAAATGTACCACTAAACAATTATTAATAACTAACACAATTTTGAAAGTCGTCAAAGATGGTCTTCAGTCTTATTCAGATAAAGTCTATTCTAAATCTGATACTAACCAAATGTGGATTTATAAACATTGAAAGAATTACTTGAACATCGATCTTGCTTCTAATACTTTATCTCGTGTAAAAAGTAAATAGAATTTTTTCTACACTTTACACCATTATCCCTCATTCAAATTTGAAAGCATGTCTAAAGCAAATTATTCACTTGTCAATCTCTTACAAAAATAGTAAGCCAAGATACAAATATCTAGTGCTGAATAGAGATTTTGGTTAATTTGTCAAAGATCATACGGGTACCAAACAAAAATATACTGAAGATACCATCAGTTTTTGATAGTCAACATATTTGTTGTGTTCGATAATACATGCATAACTCTCTAACAAATGATCGATGTACCATTGGCCAAAAACTGTGGACAATTGTTTGCTTTAATTTATACAGATACATAGATGACGCTCTATCTCTTAACCATTTTAAAATTTGGCTATTATATAGATGACATCTATCTCAGTGAGCTTGAAAAACCCCATGACTGATTGCTCAAGTTCTGCTTTATATTAGGACTTAAACTTCAATTAACGAAAGGCTACAATTGTCAACTTTCCTTTTCTAACAGCAATATATCTGCTTTTCCTGCTTATGTGTATGTTTCACAATACTAGTAATGGTATAGCTTGTTTCCACTATGAAAACTTTATACAACGGGAAAGCTGCTTGCAAGTAAATTGTTTATACAAGGATTTTGCAAGCCTAGGTAAATCAATGCCCTCAAAAAGTTTTATGGCTGCCATTACAGTATTGTTGATAAGTATGATATCCCTGTATCTAAAATTACCCTGGATATATTTGACGTCCCATAGTCCCATTCATTTCCAATTTTGATAACACACGTTGCGGGTGTAGCTAGCTATACAGGGTGCGCTTACCCTTCTGGAGCACTTGGCCTCACCTTCCTAGTAGAATATCATGTGTTTAACCTAATTTGCCAGCTTAAAATTTTTACTTTGTTTTGGGATTGTGATTTGAACATTTTGAGTATTTAGAAAAAAAGGCTACAGTCACCTATGTAAAAAAGGATTGCTAAATTGTATTTTGCTATGTCCCACAAGTGAAACGATTTCTGGATTCAAGTGTAGTATTATAACCACTGTCAAAGGGTGTGTTGCCATATGTGGTCGTGATGATTATTCATTAAATTAATTTTTTATAAATTATTGATGTATAATTTTTCTTTTATCTATTTATACAGATTATATTTGCTAGAGAATATACACAAGCTGAAAAACAAACATGGCATGTTCAACATTTCTGTTGTTGGTACTGTGATTGTCCCCTAGCGGGACAACGCTACATTGGGAAGAACGACAACCCATATTGTATGAATTGCTTTGATAGACTTTATAGCAAAGTGAGTTTCTAATGTTAAATTGCAGGGTTTATGTGGTTATGGAAATTACCCCCTTAAAAATAACTTTGACGTCATGAAATACACGTTCTAAGGTGACCGCCAAGCGTCATGCAATAAGTGTACATGCAGTAGGGGCTGGCTCAAATAGATAATCAGAAATTAAAAAGTGTAAATTTAATTTTACATCTACTCGGGATTCTTAAATATTTCCTTTTGACCTTCATTAAATGTAAATTTGTTAAAACACTGACTATTCTTAGTTTTGGGCTGATAAGGCATTAGCCCCTAGAACCTTGTAAGTCTGAAGTGCTTGTACTAGCTGGTTTGGTGTTGCCGCAGTGATGTAAGATCAGGGATGTTAACATACGATATTGCAGACAGAAAACAAAATATCCTGGATATTTTTTAAGATCTATATTTCCATTTTTCTTTCATTCTCAATTTTGATTTCATGTCTAGCTATGTATTAGGAGGTGCTTATCCACCTAAAGCACCCGGTCTTAATTCCATAGTGGAATTTCACGTTTTTAGTAATTTGTGAGTTTTTGAAAGTTTTTACTTTGCTTTTGGGAGATTGCGATTTGACATGAACCGGTTTGATTGTGTTTAATCTTATTACTTTAAAAGACTGGTAACAAAGGAAGACCAGAAACATTTATACAAAGTCATGAACCGCATAGATTGTATTTATATTAATTTTGTTTATTTATTTTACGAAATATTTTTTCAGATTTGTAACACCTGTGGTAAGACAATAACTGCGGATTCACCCGGATTATCACATGGTGAGGTTCACTGGCACGCCTGTCCACACTGTTTCAGTTGCACAGTGTGTTCAAGAAATTTGATCAACCAACAGTTTCTACTTAAGGACGGCAATTTGTTTTGCAGCGGGGAGTGTAAACAGTTCTATTTTGGTCAACCACAACATCTGTTCCCACGACATATGCATCCTTAATTTTATTAAGATTATTTAAATTATAACTTATATTGTATGCTGCACAGGAGTTTGTAAAAGGTTATTTATTAATGTAACCACACCAGTTTTGTTGATGAAGGCAGATAACTCTTACTAACTTGTGAAACCGTTTTCAAGCACTCGATCTGCACTGTAAATTGTATAAGTTTTAAATTATTTCCATTTGGTTTATATAATCCGTGAAGTAGTTTATCACTTGCTAAATTAAAATTAAAATTTTAAATCCAATTAAATAGATTAACAATCATGAATTGACTCCTTGTGCATTATAGTCACGTGATCAGTTTTGAGATATTAATTAAGATTTAAATACAAAGTGTTAATATAAAGTTACATGTATAGCGTTCTTGTTAACAAATTTTAAAATAAAAAGATGTTATCAAAGTATGAAATGTGTTATTATGCCCTTTTTATTTAACATTAATTAAGAATATCGGTTGCATGATATATCTGCAGGCTTAATGGTCAACTCTTGCAGAATAATATTAGTTGAAAGCAAAGATACCAAAACAAGTCATGTCCAAATGACAATCCTAACTTTGAAAACTGGCAAATTTAGTTAAACACATGAATTATTTGTAAATTACTTTGGATTTACCTTCGGAACCCTTGTGCAAGTCCTGATGCTGAGGAATTGATATTTTTCAATTGGCCAAGACGAAAACCAAAGCTTCATGTCGATAAAAAACTGGAGAAGTTTTAGTTTGAAAGACAGCGTATTATATATGTGCCTTGTGCCCTAAAAATGATACTGCACATTCAATCCTCACTAGCGTTTCGTATGCCTTTCGAAATACAAATGTTATGTCGTTAACCAAACCATCTAATTGTCTGGCTCCTTGTGCCTTGTAAAATCTAAACGGTACCATCTATGTTGTGTTCAATTGTCATGTCTTCTGGAATCTGGAACCAAAACATACCCCAAAAATATATACATTTGGGTCTTGAAATAAATTGAAAAACAAACAGACCAATCCATGTCCCAACCACAATCTAAAAGCAAAGTAAAACCTTTGAAACTGGCAAATTAAATTAAACACATGAACTTCCACCGCGGAAGAGATTCAGGGTGGTCCTGAAGGGTGCGCACCTCTGTTTTGCTAGCTGCATTTGTCAAATGCGAAATTGAAATTGAGAATGAAAGGAATATGGAACTATATCCAAGGTTATTTTGGATACCGAGGCACCAAACTGATCAACAATATTATGATAACTGTCGTTAAACTTTTTGAGGACCATGATAAGCCTGTGGTTGCAATAATCCTGGCTCAACGATTGTTTGTAAGTGGGTTGCTTCGTTCTATAAAGCCCCCATATTGAGAACAACCTCAACCATAGCGTATTAATGGTGAAACAAATACACCATAAGCAGGAGAGGAGGAGCAGGTATATTGCTGCATAGAAAATAAAAGTTGACAAAAGGAACAATTGCAGTCATCATGTTTGCCATACAGCTTCAAATGTAGCCTTCCGTGGGTTCCATAGGTGAGGTACATGTATAAATCTAAATATGAAGGAGAACTTGAAGAATCAGTTGTATCTTTTATTTCAAGCTTATTTTGGATAGATGACATATACATATTCTTCTTTAGGATTGTTAAGCGATAGAACGTCATCTATATACATGTGTATATGTATGTAGAGTTAAATGATTTGACGACGTTCATTACTTCTAACATATGTGTCCTTCTCGAATCTATACGTTACTTTTGGAATCTTTATGTTTCTGCAGTTGTACTTGTGGAATCTAAACGACACTATATGTGTCAAATTACTAGGCATCTGTTTGACCAAAACGGCACATCAGATGTTGTATATGAGGCTTTGTATAATCCATATTTAAATCTATATACGCCTCTTGTCTTTTGAAATTTAGAAGGTACCACAAGTATGTGAAATACCTCAGAACATTTTAGAATCCAATCCGGTACTGTCTATGTATCTAATGTTTCGGGCATTGCAGAATCGCTAATATTTGAAATTGAAATTTCAATTTGAGGGACCTTTTAACTCTGGGGAATTGCCAATTAACAAACTTGTTCCAGGGTGGAACCTTATAGTTCCGCGGTATCAGGGTTGCGGTCTCGGTGGTATTTTTGGTGTTGCATTTTCCCTTTTCTTTTACATTAGAAGCATCATCTGATCTTGGGAAGTAGTCAGCAAACAGGTTAATTCTAAGGTACAACATTATAGTTTAAAGGTCCCAGGTTTCAGTCTCGGCTTGGTTTCTGAATATTTTCCCTTTCCAATGTAATTCATAATTGCATGAAAGACAAACACAACCCCTAAAATAACTGTTTGTGTAAACAACCTTTAGAAAGTACACATTTGTAGCAAGTGGCTTGCTTCGTTCTATAAAGTCCCCATATTGAGAACAACCTCAACCATAGCGTATTAATTTTGAAACAAATACACCATTAACAGAAGCAGGTATATTGCTGCATAGAAAATGAAAGTTGACAAAAGGAACAATTGAAGTCATCACGTTTGCCATACAGCTTCAAATGCAGCCTTTTGTTGGCGCCACAATTGAGGTATAAATCTAAACATGAAGGAGAACTTAAAAAATCAGTTGTTTCTTTTATTTCAAGCTCATTTTAGATACTAGTGGATGACATATACACATTCTTCTTTAGGATTGTTAAAGATAGAACGTCATCTATATATCTGTATGTGGAGTTAAATGATTTGACGACGTTCATTACTTCTAACATATGTGTCCTTCTCGAATCTATACGTTACCTTTGGAATCTTTATGTTTCTGCAGTTGTACTTGTGGAATCCAAACGGCACTATATGTGTCAAATTACTAGGCATCTGTTTGACCAAAACGACACTTCAGCTGTTGTATATGTGTCTAACACCAAGGCTTTGTATAATCCATATTTTAATCTATATACGCCTCTTGTCTTCTGAGTATGTGAAATACCTCGGAACATTTTGGAATCCAATCCGGTACTGTCTATGTATCTAATGTTTCAGGCATTGCAGAATCGCTAATACATGTATTTGAAATTGAAATTTCAATTTGAGGGACCTTTTAACTCTGGGGAATTGCCAAACAACAAGTTTGTTCCAGGGTGGAACCTTATAGTTCCGCGGTATCAGGTTTGCGGTCTCGGTGGTATTTTTGGTGTTGCATTTCCCCTTTTCTTTTACATTAGAAGGATCATCTGATCTTGGGAAGTAGACAGCAAACAGGTTAATTCTAAGGTACAACATTATAGTTTAAAGGTCCCAGGTTTCAGTCTCGGTTTGCTTTCTGAATATTTTCCCTTTCCAATGTAATTCATAATTGTATGAAAGACAATCACAAGCCCTAAAATAACTGTTTGTGTAAACAACCTTTAGAAAGTACACATTTCCGTGATCCATAAACTAACCCCGGCTTATTTAAGTGATTTAATTTTTAATTCATAAAAATGGTTTTGTAATAAAACCAAAATATATTTATTCTTTATTTAAAAGTTACAGGTAACATATTTACGCATTATATATAATACACGATGTGTATTAAGTACCTATGTATGGCACGATATAGGTAAAAATGTGTATTGGCATTACAGGTATGTTGAAGG
Source organism: Anadara kagoshimensis (assembly GCA_021292105.1). Taxonomy (NCBI): domain Eukaryota; kingdom Metazoa; phylum Mollusca; class Bivalvia; order Arcoida; family Arcidae; genus Anadara; species Anadara kagoshimensis. Next base: position 53,207,490 of record CM037862.1, read on the forward strand.
CAAGTAATTTATTGACTTATCAATATATCGATTACAACCTGTGTATTTTAAGTAGATCACCTCTGAGCAGTTAATACGCGGCAGATCATATCCAACATGGAAATGTCCCGGAAAACGGTTAGGAACTGCTGATGTTAATTACTGTTGGTGATCTCGTAAACATCTATAATTCACAACACAGTATTGTCAACAATGAAGATATCGAATGGTCCGAGAAACTGAGGAATTGCTTTTATCAATTACTCCTGACATCGTGAATGGATGGTTTTATGGACTCTAATTCCGCAATTCGTGTAAAAAATATCTACCCGATACCAACACACCGTTAACGGTGAATGGATGAGTTTAAATATTCGAATTCCGGAATTCGTGTCAAAAATACCCAGCCATCACGACCACAGTATTGTTAGGACCAGAGACATGGAATGGAACGTAAAGGAATATTGACACCAGCGGTGATGTTTTAATCTGGAAAAAATTCGAAATATATTTTTAAAATTTGAACGAATTTAATTCATACATTTTGTGATATTATGTGTTTATATTCATCAGCGAGTGAATTTGGATCGAAAAAAGAAATCCGTAACATATTTTTGTTAAATTTAAAGGAAATCTGATGATACTATGTGTATATTATGATCTACACGTCACAATATTACCAGCGTAAGGACGTGGATTTGCCGTTTTTGGCCGCCGTGGATAGATACCTGAAAACATTGGAGGAATGTAAAGAAAGCGAAATGAAAAAGATAGAGAGAAAACAGGGGATAGAGATAACACGGGGTATAGACAGGCAACATGGGATAAACAGAACACATGGGACAGACAGAACACACGGGATAGACAGACAACAAGGGGTAGACAGAGAATGGGAGATGGACAGAAAACGAGAGATGGACAGACATAATGATTTCATTTCCACTACCGTCAGTATGGTTTGTATATTAGTATTTACTTAGACATTTTATTGGATTAAAATTTAAACTCTTAAGTGAAATGAAAAGCCCGACTTAGCTGTGGTCTAAGATCAAGTAATCTTGTTATAAAATTAACTGGCTTAAAGGTCGCTGGCCTCTTGGCTTTTTAAACGTTTGTATGGTCCAGAAAAAGCGCTTTAAAATCATTCATTTTCCCGTAGGGGAATCACAGGGACCAGATTAATTTTAAAAGAAAGTCCATGGTATGTAAAACAAGAGTACCTTTCAGAGGAGGTGCCAATGCATATATACATGTAATCATGTTTTGTTAAAGCGTCGTCACAGCATAGAATGCTGCAACGGTATTTGCAAGGACTAACGTTACTGACTGTTCCTCGCCACACACTCATTACAACGTAATTTTGACAAAGCCAGCAAGGTCAGCGGTTCCTAACCCCTAACACTCGGTGGTTTTACTTTAAGTCTTTAGTAATCACAAACAAACATAATTTTCAATGTCCAAATCAAGTTAAAACTTTATCTGATAAATAAGGTTAAACAAGTGAACTTCCACGAAAGAAGTGAGGCCAGGTGCTCCGGAAGGGTCAGCACCTCCTGTTTAGCTCACCCGCCACGTGCCTAATCAAAATTGGGGATGAAAGGAACATTGAACTATGGGACGTCATATACATATATATCCAGAGTAATTATGAATACAGAGACACCATATTTATCATATAACTTTTTGAGCGCTTTGGTTAGCCTAGGTTTGCAATATCCTTGCGTCAAGACTTAATTTGTAAGCAGCTTGCTTCGTTCTATACAGTGGTGGGAACAAGCTCTACCATAGCGTATTCGTTGTGAAACAAATACACCATAAACAGGAGAAGCAACTATATTGCTGTATAGAAAAGTAAAGTTCCCATTTAAAGAATTGAAGTCATTAAGTTTGTCATATAGTTTCAAATGTATCCTTTCGTCGGCGTCATAATTGAGTTATTAGCCTGAATATGAGGCAGATATGGAACTTGAAGAATCAGCCGTGTCTTTTATTTCAAGCTTGCTGGGATCTAGATGGCAACTTTGGGCCTATCATTTGTTCTAAATATCGTGGTGAGCTAAACCTTTCGGTAATAAGGCGGATGTTCAATCAATTTAAAGCCACACTCGTCAATGACAGTCATGGCAATGACACCCTTGTGAACAGTGGTGATATTGTCCTGGTGGAACGACACACCTCTGCTGCGTTTTCCGCGGCGCTTGAGTTTTAATTGTTCCAGTTTCTGGAAAAATATCACCAACAAGTGATGCATAGTATTGATTGTTTGTCCCATTTGGAGATAATCTTCCATCAGAATACCATTCGCATTCCAGAAAAGTAAGGCCATAACTTTTACAGCTGATGAAATAGTCTTTTGCGGTGGTGAACCAGGGTGTGCCCATGGTTTAGACTGCTGTTTGACCTCAGGGGTGAAATAATGACCCATGCACGTACCAATCTATCTCTAAAAGGTTTAGGTTAGCACGTGACATATGTGTCTGGTGTTCTTCTGTTCAATTATCAGAAGTTTTATTACCCAATGGACTAATTTCAAGCTTTCTCATTGCAAGACCCTCTCAGAATCATTGAATGGAATGTACTCTTTCCTTTGAGATGCCAAAGTCATCGGCTATTTATCTTTCTGTAATTCTCGTACCAGTTACTGGCCATTTCTGGGGTTGCTGTGACTGGCGTTTCGTGACATGGGACATCATCAAGGCTCTACCTACCGCGTTTAAACTCCGCCATCCACTTTTGTACCGTAGCATATGAGGGGACGTCTTTTTCTTTTGTTGCTGCCATATCAGTATGGATATCCTATGGTGCTAAACCTTTCTTGGATTTTTAAATAAAATACCCATATTATAATTATTAAACATTATCATTTGCATTAAAAACCGATGTTTGGACACGATGTTGATGGCTTTAAATCGCAATATTAGATACGTTTTTATTGTTTCTGGAAAGTAGTATTTTGTTTGTTAGCATTGTCAAAGGGGAATAACTCTGTTAGTCTTATTTGATTTTTGATAATCCCACTTGTATATGAATACCATTGTTAGTCTACAACGAATTTTAATCATGGAATATTCAAAGGGTTAACGTATGGACTTTAAAAGTGGTTGACATGCAAAAAATAATATTTTGTGAGAAAAAATCGGTACATGTCTTTAGAAATAATAAATTAGTAAAAATTAAAAGAAGAGGTGTATTTAATTTAAATTTCCTAATTTCCAAGTCTGTAGTATTCTTTATGTGTTATAAAGACTTTCGGGAATTGGCCTGATAGAATGTCGTTTAAATCACGAAAATTTCGTTTTTACGCATGTAAATATAACCTGTATCATAGTGTTCAAAGGGATCGGATTTCATTATAAAATTTTAAAAATGCCCATGATATATAAACAAACTGATAAAAAGAGTACCTTTTGTTTAAAATACATAGATTTTTTTGTTTTTATTTTACAATAAATCTAGCCCAGGTGTGTTATAAATTCAAAAGGCTTTATCTTATTTATTGTTTTTTTTTAAAAAAAGATCCATTTTTAAGTTATTTTATTTGATTTGCAAAACGAGTGGTCAATTTCGTGAAGGATTTGTTCAAGTTATTAGAATTTAGTAAGAATCCATAATGATACGCATTCTCATTGGTAAATTTTAGTTTGTTATAATTCATAATTGCAAATTTCTTGATAGGAGAAAATTGGTATTGTAGCCCAATGGTCTATCAGTATAAAATCCCCGTTATCAGGCACCAAACAGAGCAACAATCATAACAGCTGTCGAACTAGATCACTTGTCAATCAAAAATATTACCACGCCCCCAATTTATATTTATAAATTTTTGTGCCGGTCCAAACGGCATGATTTGATAGCAATTGAAATAATAAACACGATAAAAATGATAAAAAAATTCTTAAAGATTTATAATAAACTTGATATACCATGAGTACATGTATTTTTAGATTTTAAGCCATTTATCCTTAAACGGGACAGTTTCAATCATTGTGACGTCATGGCTTGGGGGAGTGGCTTCTACTCAAATTACGTTTTGAAAATAAAACCATTTTTTCACCTGAGCGAGTTCGAAGATGGACTGAGTGATGATTAGAGATTAGTAGAGTTAATACGTGTGTTTTAAACTTAGTTAACGGATAAATATCAACAAAAGATACGCGATCTTATTTACCGGATATTATATACTTGGGAGTTTTACTGTGTGAAAGGGGCTGAAATGGTATTTGTTATTTGGCTGTGCACGTGTGTTTGAATAGGATATAAGCAGGCAACAGTTATGTGGAATATTCATTGAATACTTTTGGAATATTTTCTTGAAAAATGGCTACATGTGGTGAAAGTTCTTCGCCAGGGTTTGATGGAAGGGGTCTTTTAGCCCCAAATAAGGTGAGTTACAAACGCGATCTGAGTTTGTTTTGTCAACAAAGCGATTTCAAGTGCACCTGTCGTTTATTTAAAAGAACGTGCCGCTGATTATGTGAACACATGTCCGAATTTAGTCAATAATGGGACAGATGTGAATTTAGAGTAGTCTTCATCCCATTGTCCTTATTGTCGATTTAATAGTGCTATTTCTAGTATTTTTATTATTTAATTATTAGTTTTGGTTACCTTGATTATATTTTAGATTAAATGAAAATTTTGAAATCCTTGCTGAAACAGTAATTGTCAAATTTTGCCATTTCTATTTTAACAGTTTTAATAATTTTTATTGGCATTTTTTGTTTCTATTGGCTTTAAACAAATGGACAAATTCTGAATATGGAGTCTGCATGTAATCCCTCTATGCCCCAACCCAAGGGTAGTTATTTTTAGCAGCGGTTATCACATACACTGTAACATAAGTAATTTCTGCATCATTTGCACAAAAAGATGCACCAGACACTCTGAGCTGAATGGTCTGCAGTTATCTGTTGGGTTGTACAATGTACTAATTTGCAGACAAAGTATTTTTACAGTACCAGTGCAGTAACATAGAAATTTGCATAGAACCAAATAATTTGTATCAAAACTGTACAAATTAAATACAAACATGAACATTGTAGAATAAAATACAAAATAGAATACAAAATTTAGTTCATTTTGCAGATGACTTTGTACAGTCTATAGAGTGAATTAGGTTTTATGTAACATTCAAGAATATTTCATTTATATCGAGATGCTACCAGCTATAGGTGAAGTGGTGGTAAAGAGTTCATTTTACAGATCTGCTACAAATGAAGTCTTTCACTCTTTGTATATTTTGTGTAGAAGTTTGATCGATTGAATGTGGTTTTACACATTCAAGAATATTTCACTTATATCAAGATGTCACCAGCTATAGATGAAGTGGTGGTAAAGAGTCTGCTGTAGATGAAGTATTTGTATAGTTTGTGTAGAAGTTTGATCGATTGAATGTGGTTTTACACATTCAAGAATATTTCACTTATATCAAGATGTCACCAGCTATAGATGAAGTGGTGGTGAAGAGTCTGCTGTAGATGAAGTATTTGTATATTTTGTGTAGAAGTTTGATTGATTGAATGGGGATTTGTACATTCAAGAATATTTCACTTGTATCAAGTTGTCACCAGCTATAAGTGAAGTTGCGGTATAGAGAATCATTGTTTAAAAGTAAACATTGTGGGATCATGCCACTTGTGGTAACTAAGAGCAGTACATTGCATGTCACTTCTCTTATTGTCACTTTGAAGTTATTAATATATTCATAGCTGGACATTTTTTTGTATCTGTATCCCAGTCACCTCTGCTTGTGATCCCATACTAGTTATATACAGTGCATATACCAGAAGCTGTCAAAATGGGTAAGGGGTTGGGCTGGTGAACTGTGCTGTCTTCTGGCAATCTCCCCAGACAATGACTTGAAAAGATTCAAAATGTACCATCGGATGAAGAAATTTTCATCCTTGTAATTCCATCAAGTTTGAAATTTTTATGGACTTGCAATTCAAAGTGATCTTCATTTAGTTATGTTAAAAACCTAACAGAAGCTACTGCATCTTTTTCATGCCAGCAGGAAATTTTATTCAGTGCAAATTAGCACTGGGATTGAACATGTTTAATTTGATCCCAATGGATTGATAATTTTGCCATGACAAATATAAAAGCTACCAAACTACTAACAGATCATTACACATGCAGTTATATAATAATTTACTATGCCATAAAACTTTTTTTGCTACACTCCCTCCCCCCTTGTGCAACTGTTGTCCTCCTCATAAATGGAATGATTATACATGAGGCCATCTGTGATCTATTGATATCACTAAATATCATCAGATATAATTTGCTTTAACATTTTTTTATCTTAAATGTCTATCTTAATTTTTGTATCAGATCATGTGAAAAATGAAAATTAAATATTACATAACATATTGAGTATTAATTAATATTCAATATTAATTAGGAAAGCATTCCATTTGCAACCACCACTGAAGCCTAAAAATGATGGAATCAAGTCATGTTGAACATTTCAGGGAAAAGTTTTTTTTCCAAAATTTTCACATACATGTAGAACTTTATGGATGAGAGTACAATAGTAAAGGAACTTCCTTAAAATGGCCTATCTAAAATGTGAAGATGTACCAGTCATACACGTAATTGATAATCAAAGATCGCTATCACTAGTTTTATTGGAGATAGTCATCTAATCAATTTAGGGGTCTAGGTAGCCAAGTGGTCTAAAGCATGTGCCTATGGATGACAGCACCACTCACGGTCACCACCTTGGTTTTAATTCCACTAGGGTAGATCCTACTGTGAGAAGGTTTGTCAATTCATTTCTCTAAGGTCAGTTGTTTTCTCTTGTCACTCCAGTTTTGTCCACCATTCCAGAACTGACTGCCTCGATATCAGTGAAAGAATCTTGACTAGTGTGTAAAACACAATTATTCCACTCCTTTTATCTTATTGGTAGATGAAGCATTCCTACTGGTAGTGAACAACCAGATAAACATGCATAATAAATCTAATTAATGCAATTTAAAAATGAAATATTTTATAATTTGTCATTTCTTTCACTTTCAGAGTCCACCTATCACACATCAGATGAATGTTGGTAAACCATGCTCAAACTGTCGTGATGCATGTCCAGGATTTGAACTTCACTATTGGAGGTAAGATATAAAATTGTTTACCAGTTTTACATGGTTCACAACCAAAATCTGCAATTTTAACTAAAATGAAATTAGATGTTATAGTTCTGAAATGAAGCATCTGGCCAATGTTGGTTCACCATTATACCATGTGATACCACTAAGATTTGTGCGAAACAGTTATTTCTGTTGGATGCTGAATCACATCACTTGATGCTTTCCTTAAAAACCATGTTATTATGTAAATATTGGAAATAAATGTTTTCCAAAATGTTTCCCATAAACATTAAAGGCTATTGATCAGATGGAACACTGGCAAATCCCATATAAGTTATTTTAAGGACTACCGGTAGATATGAGGCATTGTTGTATGTATGACAGTTCTTGATTGCCCCCTTTATGAAGATAATGGTTGAGATATATGTAGTTACTTTTCATTACCATACCATCATCTAGGTTTCCACAAATTTAAAATAATTAGTAGCCAAATTTCGAAAATTTGTGAAAATATAGTCCTTTTTAAAGTATTTCTCCACAAATTTGCTAAAATAGGTTACTTTTTGAAAGAATTCCTCAGAAATAACGGTAGTAGCCAATGGCGATTTTGGCTACCAGGAATGGAAACATAGCATCATGTCGGTCAAATGCTACCTCAAGATTGCAATTTCTTAATGCCAGTGTAACTGCCACAGATAAAGCAATAATAAAAAAAAAAACAAGACATATAGTTGTTTGATTGATTTCAAAGGACTCTAGTCTTAAAAAGTATACCGCTAGTTATCAGTACGGAGTAAAAAATCTCAAGGCCCTTAAAATCAATCAGAAAAGTACAAAGTGAAAATGCAAAATTCAAATTAATATAGTCACCCTGTTTACATTTAACCAGTAACTGGAACAAGCATGGTATCAAATCAAAGATTGAGTTTATATAAATTTTAAAATTGAAGTCATTTTGTTATTTAACTGTGTAATTGGTTGTATAATTTTTTGCTTATCAGAACTTTCTACTAGATTGAGAGATCTCCGGTAAACGTCAGGCAGGTATAAATAATGAGAGATCCAGGTCTAAACTGGATACATGCCAGCCAGGTTGTTTAACTTTTGTATTTTTTTTATGATATAAACCATAGACTTTCAGATATAATAATAAGATTTGACTTTATATACAGGTGTCTTATGTTTAGTTAAGTTTTTAATATTTAATACTTTACATTTAGAGAAATTCCAGACATATTATGCATTAAATTGTCATTTATAATCTTTAATTCAGAGGGCTGATGATGTCCCATTTAGGAGGGTTTTCTTCTTAATGATGGTAATAAATTTCTATAGGAAATTGTGATGTAACCACAGGTAGTTGAGTTATAGTTTCAGTGGAATTTAAAATGAGAGACACAACTGAGTATTGTTGCAGGACGAGAGAGAGAGAGAGAGAGAGACTAAAAGTATTAGAGGTTCTGTTTCAGATAGAATTAAAATGAGAGAAAGATTATTATTCAGTGATTATTCTAGAGAGAAAGAGAGAGAGAGGGAGAGAGAGACTAATAGTATTATATTAGAGGTTATGTTTCAGATAGAATTGAAATGAGAGAAAGATTATTATTCAGTGTGATTATGAGAGAGAGAGAGAGAAAGAGAGAGAGAGAGAGAGAGCACTGATATTCTGCAATATCTGTGAAGTTGTTGTCTTTTTGAAATTTTAACAAAACTAAATACTAGTTTTATAAGCTTGAAATGATCTCCAAAATGACACCTTAAATTCCTAAATGTCTTTAAAATTAACAAACTTATTAAGAACATTGAAGTTAAAGAAAATATTAGTTAAAGAAAATATTAGCTAAGGAATGATTGTGAAACTGGGGTCAGGGGTCTGCTATTAGGTACAGTATTTTGCATATACCTGTGTCATTTTTTGACAGTAATTAGAGTGTACATACTGTAATTAAATGTTTTTATTATACCTACTAAAGAATTTACCTATATATATATTGTTTTGACAATAAACTTAATTCATTGAGATATCTCATAAAACAGTTAAAAAGTGATGTTTGGATTATGATGGCCTAAATAGTAAAACATATAGTTTTTATAATGCCCTGAATTACAACTTTACAAGGTTTTGATAGCACCTTGTTTTACGACTTTATGAACTTGTTTTACAAGGGGGGTAATTTTGGGAAGGGTATATAGTAATTTGCTACCGTCTTTTTGTATAATTTTACTGTTTATTTCATGGTCATCGTAATATAAGACTGTGATTGTTCTTACCTTAAGGTACAGGTGTGATTGTTGTATTTCGTGTTTTACTCTCAATTAGCAAGTTAATTAAAATATAATCCCTGTATACCTGTTCTTTGATGTTTATTAAATAGTAATATGGAAAGGAAACCAACACCCCTAAGGTACTAATTATGGCTATTATTATTCTTAGTGGATACCTATGGTATTCAGTAGAGTTCCATAAGTCAGTGTAATTAATTAAATAAATAAAGTATGGCTCTCAACACTTAGAATAACTGATGATAATATGATTTATTGTCGACATGTTTCGGCAGCTAGGCTGCCGTCATCAACAGTCCTGATGACGGCAGCCTAGCTGCCGAAACATGTCGACAATAAATCATATTATCATCAGTTATTCTAAGTGTTGAGAGCCATACTTTATTTATTTAATTTGATGTTTATTGAAATAAAAGATTTTTCTTGTGTTTTGAAATTCTGTCACTGTTTGAGGAAAAAATATGAAACAAAAAGTATGTCAGAATAAAAGTACCTGTAAATTCTAAAGTAAACTGAATCTCGGTCTCTTTACATACTTGTAGTCTATTTTTGGTCATAGACTACCAGTAAATTCTAAAAATGTTTTTATTCCTCTGTTTGTCCTTAAGAATATATATAGGCTCAAATTTGGTTAATTTTATTTTTAGTAATTTAATATTTTATTTTTTGTACATGATGATGTGACTTCAAATTGTGTAGTACCATCGATTTAAAATTGATAAAATTGGTTTGGAAAACAATTTACAAGGCAAAAGTTCTAGATGGCTTACAGTTACTGCTGCTTAGGGTTTCTGTTAACCTGTCTAACCTCAAAATTTTATGCAAACCCTTACTATTTATGCCCTTATGTTAACAAACACTGTTTAAGTTAGTATCCTTGTCACATATTTTCATTGTGAAAAAGTGAAATAAATTGCCTACCTACAGAACTTAATTTTTCTAACAGCATAAGCTGAAACACATATTTTCTTCTTTGGCCTTACCATGCTGACTGGTACTTTTGGAACAATCAATATTTACATTCCAAAATGCATTTTAATGAACACATAAACCAATTCACCACTAGTTCAATAAATATTTCTATGAAAATTTCAAATTTAAAAATGAATATTTCCTGAATTATTGTTTACAGAGATCTTAAATTAGGATACAAATTAGATTTTTGTCGGTAATTTATTTCCAAACAATACGATACTCAGGAGACACTTAAGTTAATTTATTTTATCGGAAAATCAAGAACACACATTATGATTGTTTACTAATTCACTTCACCAATATACGGTTGGCTACTTATGTGTTAATTACGAATAATTACTCTTTAATTAAGAGAGAGGATCTAGTTCAGTAGACGAGGGTTTTAAAAGGACAACAACTTCAGACTCCTGACTCTCTCAGTGTTAGTCGAGTCATTTTAAAACTTCAAGTTCAACTGAACCTTTTGAGAATTTTAACAGAGTAGTATTTGAATATCATTGATACAGTTCTCAACATATGAGCAGCGCACAATAAGGACATTGTTAGGGCCATGACACACCTGGCTTGAGAGTTTTACAAAGTACAGGTGTGTAATATGAGGTGTGCAGTCATGATTAACTGTCTGCAGGACTTTTGTGTTTATCTATAACCTTTTATTACGATTGTTGTGATTCCTATTGATCTTTTATTTGAGTACCTATGAATAATTGATTTATATAATTACTAAAAAATAAATAAAATATCACCTGGAATATTTATTGTTTACTCATAAATAAATAACATCTGATAATTTGCCTTTGATTTGTAGATTTAGGCTGTTGAATTGCATTCTCATTGTGGCCTCATTTTATTATGATATTCTGGTAAAGAAAAAATGGTATTTGATGTCCCGAAGTGAACTTAAGGGTTCATCTCACAAAAAAGGGTGATTTTGTTTGAACAAAATCCTAGTGCAAAAAGGTTTGTTAGTTCACTTTTGTTGTCTTTGGGCACTCAGATTTCCTCTGCCATTGTAGAACAGACTCATTATGTAAGTGAATGGATCTTGACCAGGGCATAAAACACCATAATTCCACTCCACCAATGTTCAATCCAGCATTTCAGATGGGGCTTATTTCAAAAACTTCTTTCTGAAACATCATAACATCAATATTTTTGCATTTATGTGATGTTAGATATGGCCAACTAAGGGCTTAAAATGGTGTCACCTAGCAATAATCTAAGGGATCATTGGGCGCTATACATGTAGCCACTTCTAGAATGAACACTGCTCAACTTTCATTTCAGCTGCCAACTTGTTCTTAATGTCTGGCTTTGTGTTATGACTAAAATTCAAGCCCTTTTAAACAGCTTATTGAGTAGCCACCTGCTTGACCTTAATCGTAACCTTAGATATCTTGAATTTCTTGGTCAAGTATATCATTCTGAAGTACACATACAAACTCAAAATAAAAATATTTTCTTTCTCAATAAAGAACTCTTCAAATTAATACTCACACTTGCCTTAAAAATAAAACCTGGTAGCTTTTTAAGTCACAAGTCAATATTTGCTTACCTAACAAACACCTACTTAACGACTTTAGAAATCATTTCTACAGGTAAAATGGCTGTTTTGTGTCCACATAAAATTTTAAGGGTCAAATAAAACGACTTATCTCAATAAAAGCTGAAATAACAATATCTTGCCTTGGTTGTCTTCAGATTTTAATATAAAGTCAATAGATATGGTTAGGTGATAATTGACTGATAGTTACAAATGAAAAGTCTAAAATTTAATTATAATAAAGGATTTGGGGTCATGGTGATCTATTTTCTTTCAATCTTGCACAATAACTTAAATACATGACTTATAATGAAATTGTCTCAGACTCAGAGTTGAGTTTATTGTAAAGTCATATTGACTAATTGTTGCAAATCAAAATCAAAAATTTTATTAATGATTTTGGGTCACAGTGATCTATTTTCATTCAATCTTGCACAAAAACTTGAAATACATGTACATGACTGTATAATGAAATATCATCTCAGTAGAGAAGCTTAAATGTGAAGCAAATTTTCATATTCTGTGTTTTTCCAGACACTCTGGTATGCTCTACCATCCCAGAACTAACCACCTGCAAGTAACAGCATCTTGGACTGGGGCATATAACACCTTTATAAATAGTATTCCACTCTGCTCCCATGGTTTTACTGACTAACATATACCATTGGTTGCAAGTTGAAAAGAATCAGGGTCACAATGACTTACTTTAAATCTTGTGTACAGAAGTTGTACATATATTAAACATTGAGGTCAGGTACTATAGAATTAGGATTTTAGTGATTTAAATATCTAAAGACTTTCATCACCTGGTCAGCTGATGACTGTGTCTACAGATTTTGCTTCGAAACATGAAAAAATTGTATTTATAGTTGTTGAAAAAAATATCAGACTGAATCAGGTGTATGCTAGGTGAGAATACATGTAGATGTTGAAAATGTACACCAGTATGTTTTTGGCAAGGCCAGGTGCTCTTGAAATGTTATATATTCCTAATTATTGCATAAAATTGGATAATTGAGATAGAGCATGTCAGATTAAAATAAATTGGCAGGAAAAACAACGGGAGAGTTATTTCTAAAACTGATATTCTGATACAGACAGTAACTTGTTGGCTTGAATTCAGATTCAAGTTTTTTGCGACAGTTTCGATGATAAAAGTAATTCGTATGTCAGTTGTGATTATCACATTCCGTTACCTGACTGACGTTAACATGCAATTTTCATATGATTTCGTGCGCAGGATTCGTTTTAATCAGATTTCATCTTTTAGATTTTTTGTTTGGTTTTTGGTTATATAAGAATGTTGAAGTTGCATTCTATTCTCACAATCAAAGTGTGAAATCAGGAAGTATTTTTATTTTTGGCTCTTGTATACAAATCAGAAATTTGTTGTTTTGCCCTAAATCTTAAGATCATAGGCGCATCTTGAAAGTCTCGATATTTAAGTGAATTATTATTCATTTTCATCGGGCAGACATTTGGTCTTAAAATGTGTGGGTTTTGATGGGGCCTCTTTCCATCTTTGAAAATATTCCTCAAATCCCGTCTTTAAGATGACTTCTATAAAGGGGCCACCTGTTCATAAAGCCAAGTAAAATTTTATCTCATTTGCTATTAAGGTAGTTAATTGAACCTGTATATAAGGACCATTTGTGCATTAAGGCCACTTTCACTGCTTCCTTTGGATTGCTTTTATAGATAAGTTTATTGGTATGTATATAATTCTGGTACCTTCCGTTCCTCATGCACTGTCCTAAAATAGGAAGAAACTTTTGTTTCAAAGCATCGTTCAGATGCCCCTATCCTAAATGAATGATCCTGATTTAGAGTCGCCTTCGCTGATACAAGCTAAAATAAATTTTGGCACTTTTCCTCATTCGTCATATATTACTACAAAGAAAAAATACTGTTCTCAATCTTAAAAAACAAAGTTAGACATGTTCACGGATAATTGTTAAATACACCTTTTTGTTACGAATATGATTGCTTATAATTATCGAAATAATTAGAAACTGTCACAAGTCAGCCTTGGAAGAAACTTGTTATTAAAAAGTGAGTCTCATTTTTCGGCACATAATTGGACTTTTTTGTCGCAGATAAATCAGAAATGATAAACCATTATGTCATAATTAAGTAAATTATCTGGCTAATTGTCCTCCCTGCAGGTATTTTTGGCTATTTACGGAGAAATTTCGATTTATTTGGTTGTTAGGGGATAAAACTGCAGTTACAAGTGGATCTTAACTGACAGTGGTTAGAGAATTATTTTTATGAGTTTTTTAGCAAAAAGTTATTTTTTTCACAAATTTTAGTGTTTAACAGAAGAAAACCACCTGCTTTTATAACATTTGATTTATGTTTATATGTTTTTTCCATGTGGATTTTTAATTAGCAGCTAATTTGTATTTATCAAAGATGCCTGTGAAGAAAAAAACTAAACATCGGAAACGAAAAACAAGGTAAAAATTCAATCTACCTGTCTCATAAAGATAAGTTATTGATTTTTTTAATCTTTAAAGAAAAGTGTATAAAAAGTAGAATGATTAAAAAATTATTATCTTTTAATCTTTTAAGGTATATATTGATGTTTTTGATTAACTAATTCCTGAGAAATTGTTTAAAAAATAACATATTTTAGCAAATTTGTGCAAAATTGCTTAAAAAGGACCCTTTTTCACAAATTTTGAAAATTTGGCGACTAGTAATTTTAAATTTGTGGAAAATTAAACATGGCTTATAATGTTACTAATTACAGGCCTGTGTAAAATGTTCCAAATTTTATATAGAATCTAGATAAGACACCTCTGATTCTCTCAACTTATGATGAAAATTTTTGGCATATTACGTAGCAGTTACTGTGAACACCTGAGGGTTTCCCAGGTGTAAAGATGGTATACATAAAACTGCACACCTGAAGAATTTTAAGACAGATTCTACTCTTTATGGATAGGTCAGGTGTTAAAGACTTATACATGTCAAAATTTTGATATATTTATTTTCCTGATTTTTGTGAAGTATTGGCTTGAGTTATGTGTGCACATTATACATATCCAGAAGGGAAAAACTTACCACTGGTATGCAAATTTCAGTCTGTTATTTTATGCAGATATAGCAGGGTTTTTTTTCCAGGTCTCTATATAGTGTAAAATTTCAATTAGATTATTTTATGAAGTAATGACTCAGGTGTACAGTATCCAGAAGAGAAAAATTTTAATTAGAATTTTACAAAATCAAAGTACTGAAAGAACTGCTGGTACCAGTTGATTTTGTGTAATTTAGAAGTACCTGTACCTTTCTGGATTTTCACAATTTTAACAATTTTAGTAGCTTAACTTTTCAAAATTTGTGAAACCATAGAACTTTTGAAAGTGCAGTATTATTTCACTAATTTGTGTTAATAAATTACTTTTTGAAAGAATTTCTCCGAAATTAGTAACTTATGTTGATTTAGGGTACCTAAGGAATGGAACCATAGCCAGTGATAAATGACAAAAGTTCTGATACATTTTGTATATATATATATATATGGTACCATACATGGTATTTCCATCTTCTGTTGAAATAAATACTTAAGACATCTCTTTAATATTTTGTTTTGTTAGCAGTAAGGGAAATATACAAAATAACAAAATATTGCAAAATTTAGATTACAGATAGCCTTTGATCAGAGCACCCTGCATAACACCATTGCTATATACCATTGCTATTGGTGTTTTGTCTGTAGGGCTTGTTTATATATAGTGAAATCATCTGATCTTAATTGATTTCTAAATGTCCAGATATACAGATAAGATTGAGTGACCATAACCATATAAATCACACTGACCGCTACATTTACCACATTGCCCGCTTAGATTGTCTGATCTTAAGTGAGATTAGTCTTATCTCCCCTTGATTTGTACACGGTGTTTAAACAGGGATGACATTTTCCGACAACTGGGCAATGTCTGGTTTGTGTGTTCAAAGCTTTATTTTACATCATCAAGATCATTTCGTTGATTTCAGGTCATGGACTCTGAGATGCTACATGTACATGTGTACATGTATGTATGCATAATAGTCAGAAGTGAAACACATTCTTTGGTTGCTTGATTTTATTCAAAGCATTTGTTTCTTTCAGGTTTGTAATTTGTTAGCTCGGTAAAAACTGACCTGACTTAAAAATAGATTTGAAGAACATTTTTGAGCACTGGTATTGTATATTGGCATTGAGCATTAATTTATACTCCAGCAATTACAGCTTATGTATCTAAGCATTGAATGAAGCATTAAGAACTGCTTTAAATATCCATAGCACAGTCAAAAAAGTTTTATCTTATAAAATTATAGCAATAATATTCTGGTCTTGTGTACATAGGTAACCCCTTTCATGATGGTTAGACTTGCATTAAATCCACTAAATCCCAAATTGGACACTAGCTATGTTCTGATTCCTTGTAACCAAAATCACCATTGGATACTAACCTATTTCAGAAAGATTCTTTCAAAAAGACAAAAAATATAACCTTTTTTAGCAGATTTGTGAAAAAATACTTTAAATGGACAACCGGTTTATATTCCCAAATTTTGAAAATTGGCTCTTTTGTGGAAACCTAGCTTGTCTATTCAACTGTGCACCCATTTTATGTTACTATTAGATTATCAAAGCAGTATGGTTTGAACTTTCTACAAACACATTTTTTCCTTTAATGATGGTAGTTCTAAGTTATTCCTGACAAATAGAGATACAATATCAAGGCTATTAGAGCTGTATTTAGCCTGTTTGTGTGTGTAATAATTTCATTTCATATCTGAATAACTTTCATTGATATCGTTTCTTAGCAGTCCTGATGATGTCATTCGGAATTTGACCACTGAAGCTTGAAGCTTATTTACTAGCATCTGTGTGGCGCTACAGTAATGGGGGATCTTAATTGTTTTTACTCTGTCCGTTGGGATCCTCGGAAGACGTAAAACAAGTTAAAATCAGCTTACGGAGTGTGTTGCCATTTTGTAACACCAGGCTGATAATGTGTTCTCGTTGTCTTTATCGTAATGGTTAGTGATGGGCCCAGTGATAAAAGCCTGTTATACATGTATAGGAATGAACTCTGTAATGAATCATACAAAATTAGAAAAATGTGGAAAAGGGGAAAAGTGTTAAAATCAACAAATAAAAAATAAAATCATTAATATAATTTTTTTGAATTACAAGTTAATTGATAGCTTGAGTAATATAATGGAATATGAAAAAGCATTGCAATAATTTATGTATCATTAGGTTTCTACAAATTGAAAATTATAAGTAGCCAAATTTCCAAAATCTATGAAAATGTAAGGTTTTTTCCCCAGAAATTTAATAAATTAGGTTACTTTTTGAAAGATATATTCAGAAATTAGTAGCCATTGGCGAATTTGACTACCAGGAAAGGAAACAAAGAATCATGTGTGCTGTTTTTAATTCAAACAAACAAATTAAGGTTTAACGAGATACTTTCACTTCAGTATTTTAACTGACAGCCATGAGCTACTAGAACTGAGTCGGGAGTCTGCTTTCAAAAAGTACCGGTAACCTATTATATGGTAGCAGTTTTCGGATCCAGTTGGCTTGTATTCAGATTCTTTTCTTTTGCCAACTAACTTTTTTTCAAAATAATTGTAAATAATTGATGATCGTTAACAGTATGTGGTCCTGTGTTTTTTGTGTACTTCATTAATTTATAAATGAAATACTGCCATAAAATATTTCGTAAACCATCATTAATTTTGTGCTCATAACGATCGAGTGCCAGATACTGTTTCTTTATTTCTGATAAGCAGTTATATAAAATTAGAGGAATTTAAGATAATTTTAATGAAGCAAAGCTAAGGCGATTAATCTTCGTTTTGTATGCATGTGTAAAATGATGCTGGTTGGTTCCTTCATAGGGATTAGATGTAAAATGAAATCCCCAATAGCTGTGTCTAGGATTTCATAAATTTCATAGATTTAAAATTATTAATAATGCCAAATTTCCAAAATTTGTGAAAGTATAGTCCTGTTTAAAAAATTTGATAACATGAATTTCTCAGAAATTATTGGTACCATGCTTGCCAATGACAATTTTGGCTGCCATGTTGGAACAAGGCTCCCTCATTGTTTATCATTTGCCTAAGTGCATTGCAAAGGTATAAGTTCTATAGGTTGTGACATCTAGATTTAATGACTAGGATTTAAATCTCCCATTTTGCCCACTTAAATATTGGTGTTTCTATCCGAAAATATTTTTTTAGTAAAAAACCTTCATTATGGAAAGAACTGAAAAAGTCTAAAAATGACGGAATCATGCCATTTTTAATATTTCTGCAATTTACATAGAATTTAATGGATGGAAGGGGGGGGGGGGTTACAAAAGGAAGTCTTACAATTATTATTAGGTTTTATGTTCCAATAGTTACGTCATTCATTAAAATGATGAAAGAATCAAGATCTAGTTACAAATTTATGTTTAGTCTTTATAGACTTATCTGATAAAGTTAAGTTTTTGTCTACAGTGTAATGTCTGAGATACTTTGAGGTTCTGTCTTTTTGAAGCATTTCATATATATGGTATAGTGGAAAATGTGGGATCAAAGTTTAGAAGTTTGAATTTAACTTTGAATTCTTGTCTTCTCATTAAGGCATATCAGCTCAGAATCAGATGTTGATTAGTCTAACATAAGAAATCCCTTCATGGGGGTGGGGCCGTATGATGCACCACACAGATTTGTGCTTAAATTTTTTAATTAATCATTACAATAGATAAAATAGCAATGCATGTGTTGAAACAGCAGAACATTTACAGTTTCAGCAATAACAGTTCCAGAGTTAAAAAACCAAGTTGCAAATCCAAAAACTATGTCCTTGTTTTCCTAAGTACCAAAATTTATACCATTGACTGATTTTTTGAATTGATAATCTGTATCTCATTTCAAAGATGCATCTGTTATAATTAAAGACAGATCATGATGGCTAAGAAATTATATATATAAAGAGAAATCTATAAATGATAGATCAACTGCAGCACATCTTCACCAGACTGGCCGGATACAGCTGAAAATCACATGTATATCCCACAAAACACTGTTTGTAAATGAAATACAGGAAGTTGTGAATATAACATGACCTTTTCTACCTCCTTGATGAAGATGTCAGTTTTTTTTTCTTCTTTTTCTTTTTTATTTGCCATTTGTTGGCTAATTACTTTGTGATGTGGGTAAACGAAAGATTTATCACAGGTTAAAGACAAATTGTGAGGGTTCTTAATAGGGCCTAAAGTTTCTTTTGATATTTTTTGCTTTATTAATATGCTGCCATGAAAAACAAAAAGAAAAAAGGCAAGAAAGAAAAATATGAAAAAGGACCTGTTAAGTTGATGAAACAATATCGGTATTGTTAATTTGCTTCTGAAGAGAAAATTGTTTCAGCATCTGGATTTTCCTGACTTTTAAGTGGCGTTTGGTCATTTGACATCAAAGACATTTTTTACAACCTATTTACAATCAGACATGCTTTTTATGACCTATTTAAGGGCTCTGTGTTTAACAAGTGAACATTAGGTATATGTAGATGTAAATCATGAGGACATGTCATTTATTCATTATTTTCACACATATATCATAAAATACAAATTTTTTTACCTGTAAATGATTTAGTTAACACCTGTTCTGTCAACAGTTGTCATCATGTTAACCAGAGAACATACCTGAACCCTCCCTCCAAATGTCAGTCTTTGAACAATCCCCTCTCTTTAGATGTACATAGTAAATTACTCACATTACAAACTCGTGATTTATATAATAAGTGTGTGTATGTGTGTGTGGGGATGGGGGTGGGGGGGGGGGGGGGTGGGGTGGGGGTGGGAGTTTTTTTTATCACTTTAACAGTACATACTTCTTTTACTTCCATTACAGTTCCAGACTCCTGAAACATAAAACACACAACTTAGCTTTTTTGGTCAAACAATAGCTGATATCTGTTGCTTTACCTACTCTCCCAGCCTTTTCCCCTTCGCTCCACTCTAATGGTCAATCATGAAATTGTAAAAAGAATGTGTAGATTCTTCGACTTAAAAATACAACTGTGACCTCTTCCCGGTACATTATGTAGTTGGTATACTGATATAATAATTATGAAAATCACATAATTTTTTTATGATATAAAAATGATTTAACTGTTATATAACCTGCATTTTTGACAATAAAAATTTCATTACCCTGTTAAATACCATAGATATTTTACAAAGTGCTAACTGTATATTTTTTCAATTTTATTTTCAAACCATTTTTCTCTATGTACAACATATTGTTATGTGTTACCTGTGTAATCATTGAAGTTTTAAATCTGAATTTTTAAATCTTTACCTGTCAATTTTTTCAATTTAAATTTTTATTCTATTGAAAACTTTTTAAATTTAAAATCTGTTATTACATGTTGTGAAAATTTAAATCAGAAAGGGAAAGTCAACATTGTATATACTTTATTACATTTTGAATACAATTACTCAGAGTACAGTTTACAATGTCATCTCAGTACCTGTAATGATTTATATTGATAATTTCCAAGTTAAAATAGGAAATTCAGAATGTGCAATAAATCAGAAAATTCTAAAACAGGTATAATAAATATTTTTAATTAAGTATTTTAGTCTTACCATGAGTTTGTTTTCTGTCATCAGACTTGAACTTATAGATAATTTTTAAGTTAACATAGGAAATTGGGAATGTGTCATAAATTAAAAAATTGTAAAAAGTTTAATTTTTAAACTTTAATGAAGTGTTTCAGAATTATTATCACTCATCGTAAAACTTGAACTCTGTGTCAAATTTTTCCGTGCACCTTTTTATTCTTAAACTTCCAATATACTTTATCCTAAATAATATTGAAATTTTATATTTCATGTCAGTGATAAGAATGTGCTTTGTTTCCATTTTGTTTTTATCTTAGTTCATCTTGTCTTTAATAAATAGTTGTATCTTGGCTCTATTTTCTGTTGTCACATATTGAACAGTAGTTACTGATCAGTTATTGATAATGTCCGATATATAGGAATTTACCGTAATACATGTGTGTGGTACAAATAAATCTGACACGCAAAGTTTTGGTAATAATGCGTAAATTTTGTAATTTATTCACTTTCTGAGATTTTTCTCTAATTATTGTATGCTCCCAAAATGAGCTACTGTATTTCAAACATAGGTTAATAGCTTTTGTGAACATGCTGCAGAAAAGACAACACACAAGAGAACAAAGGGGATAATACAGAGAACATTAATTCACTTACTAGAATATTAAGACAGTCAGTTTAGGAATGGTAGATAAAACCAGGGTACCCAGAGAAACCCATGAGTTTTGGTTAGCTTATTGGCAAACTTTTTCACACTAAGATCTGTCTAAGTGAGATAGTTAAAGACACTTTGGTCCATGAGACTGCATCCCAAACATCTCTGCCACCAAGGTCCCTTAGATCTGTGTTGTATGGGATCACAAACATACCATTGATCAATTCGACGGATTTGTACCATATAAAGCGAAAAAACGAACGGATAAAATGGAAAGGTCAACTTAGACAGATTTTCCTCATTTTGATGGTTTTTTTTTAATTAAAAGTACTAAAAATTCAGACTTTTTGTATGCAAATTGTACCAACATCAAACTATTAATGATAAAAAAGTACCTAAATGGCAACCTTGCACACTAAAAATGTACCGATCTAGACAAATAAATAAATTTGATTGGTCAGCCTGGTTCAATTTATGATAAGTTCACAATTTTAATTTATTTAACAATGACAATGACCGTGGGATGACTCCATGGCTGCATTTGTAATTAGACAACTAAGATGATACCTTCAGGAATGGAATATCTACCTGTAATTAATTACAGGTATAACATGACATAGATAAATTGTATATATATTGTGTGACATTTATTTGTTACCTGGGGGTCTCAAATCAGCAATCATTACAATTTACTTATCAAAATAAACACTTGAGACCTTAACCATGATTTTGATAATTAGGACAGGTATTTAGATAAAGCTGACCACAGGCTATTGTCAAAAGTTCAGAAATTTAAAATTAAGTGGATAAATTTACATTTTTGACATTTTTAATTTGCCTAAGGAAACTCAAAAGATCTTTCGTCATCTCAAATGAAAGCTAATTTGCATCTATGTTAAGTTTACTAGGTTACCTGTATAAAATTGTTGCATCTATCAGGTCTGGGATCAGCCCGAAACGGGGGATCTCCCGATCGGGGGACATTCAAAGGGAGGTAATTCTCCCGGATGTTAAACGCGAGTACACAGGAGAGTTCCACTGATTGCGAGTAATACTACCTTATGTAAACTTCCGGTAGATTATGCATATAAACTAGTGGTTGTCAATAAAGCTTGCTACAAACAAAAATGGCAGACGTATCGGCAGTGTTTTACGATGAGTTATGGTCGATGCTATAATCGACGAATTATTAAATGAAGATAATGGGAAAGTTTTTTTTAAATAAAAGCAAATTGATTTGTAATTTTAATTCAATTTAAATCATTTTAATACACTATTTTCTCTTGTTTTTCGATAGTTTAATTGGTAATTTTATTAATACTTTATTTTCTTTTTAATTAGCAATTTTAACTCAATTTAAAACATTTTAATACATTATTTTATCTTGTTTTTCGATAGTTTTTGTAATTTTGATACAATATGTTCTCTTGTTTTCTGATGATTTAGTTGAACACAAATTTATTAGTAATTTTAACTCTGTTTTTTATCCGAATTATCTGGCTTTATTTTACAGATTTTAACTTTACCCCCCCCCCCCCCCCCTAATTAAACTTAAAAACCAATTCTTGTGGTTGCAAATGAACTGTTACAAACGTTTTTGTGCCTTTTGTTTAAATTTGTATAAAATCGGTTATGCCAATTGATTTTTTTTATTAAATACACTAATGTGAATAGAGTAACACAATCAGAAGCCCTCGGCCAACTAAAAATTAAAACAATAGGTTCCTATTGTGTAACAATTACATAATAATAATAATAATAATAATAATAATATTAGTAAATTTTATTATAGTCTCATCGTGATATATACAACATATAGAACATTATAAGCACACATAAAATATATAAATATGCCACTCTTAAAAGAGTTATAAGAGACTGTAATTATAGAAACTTTAAAACAAAAAACCTTCTTAAAAACATGTCATATACATGTAATTACAGGTGTGAAGCCATGGGTTTAGCTTGGAGTGTCTCTGTTGTGTTTCCTATGTCTACTTTCATTGATGGCTTCTATGCGAAAGTTTTTCTTGACAACTGGCCAGCTGTTAAAACAACTACTCAGTTCGGAGTCATTATAAAGCATTTTGATGCGATAATTAAACCTGATTAACTTCCACTATTCTCTTGTTTCGTTATTGTTTGTGCTTACTGCAATTCTTTCAGTTCTTGATTTTTTAGATGGGCTAGCCATATTTTGTACATTATTCTCCAAATTTAAACATGTTTAAAAGTTCGTCCCATCATTTTGTAATATTAACGATAATTAACTTTGATTGTACCTCCCATCACAATCTGTACAAGGTAAAACAACAATCCTTTCAGTAATTCTGTACCCGTAACTACGGTGTAATTTTATCTGTAGTTTTTTAACCGGAAGTATGTTTTTGAGAGTCTATAACTTTCGTTCCGCACGATAAATTTTTTTTCCGCACGACAGATCGTTAGAAAAATATGTTTACTATTACTCCTCAAAATTTAAAGCCCCCGAACGTAGAAATGAAACCCCGCGGCCGTTTTTAAGAAAGGTATATCATTTTAGGTCGATTTTCAGCCCGTTTCTATGCAAACAAATGTAATGCGCATGCGCGATGTTATAGTCACAGAAACGCTTAGACGCTTTATCCCCCGAACGGGCGATTTCAATTTATCCCCCGTTTCGGGCTGATCCCAGACCTGTCTATTCATGCAATCTACTGTAGATTGATAAATTTCACTTCTTTTTATTTTTTGGTAATTTTGACACACGAAAATAATTATCATTTATTTTTATATTATTAATTTTCATTTGCAATGATCATCATTCATTCAGTGACTAGAAAATGAAAATATGGGAATATTTTGAAATGGCATATCTGATGGCATTGGTTTAAAGCATTCAGAGGACACAGTGATCAATACCGGGTATTTGAAATTCAAAGGTTCTATGAAATGTTTGATTTATCAGCAGAACCATTAAACTTTAAAGCTTCTTCAAATACTAATCTGTAACCATTCCTGAAAAGTTTGATGTCAGTTGATGGGTGGGGTCAAGAAATTAAAACTTAATCTTAAATCAGTCAGTTGTGGTGCATTAGACGTGACAGTTATCGCACAGTATACATGCATATTGCAGGTGAATCACGTGTACAAATCCCCGCAGTGTAGATCTCGGAATATTAAAACCACATGTAAGATGCTATCTTAGATGATGGGATAACCGTTGTACACATTTGACTGGACATATTACAACACTGACCTGCATCCAGCCCTTGAAATCGTATCTATAGAAATCGGGATTATCTTTGATCAAGAAATACCAACATTGTTAAAGAATGGCCGGGAATACCAACATCTTTAAAGAATGGCCATTATGCTTTGTTGGCTCAATCTGCAGACTTTTGTGGATGAGTATCCTGGCTTGGTCAGGAATACCAACATCTTTAAAGAATGGCCGGGAATACCAACATCTTTAAAGAATGGCAGGGAATACCAACATCTTTAAAGAATGGCCATTATGCTTTGTTAGCTCAATCTGCAGACTTTTGTGGACAAGTATCCTGGCTTGGGCAGGGAATACCGACATCTTTAAAGAATGGCAGGGAATACCGACATCTTTAAAGAATGACCACTGTTGGCCTTCAAAAATATGCTTTTGTTGTTAGCCCAAACTCGTAGATACAAGACTGTAATGACTAGGCTTGCATTATGTTCTCCTTGTTGTGCTTTGTCCATTCAATTTGATGTAGATGAGTAATGGTATTTTATTGCAGTCCAGATTCTAGCTTTCACTTAATAAACTCAGATATTCAGTTCACAGATGGTTTAGGAAATGTGAGTACCCCAGAGAAACCAATCGGTCTTTGCCAAGCAAACTCACATACTTTTAAGTTTCTCATACTAGGATCAGCACTAAGTGGGATTTGGAACTATTGTAGGTGATGAGAGAGAGGCTGTGATCCGTAATTTTTAGACCACTTGCCTACCAAGGCTCCCCCCCCTTTAGGTTCTATTCAAATTCGCAAAATATTATACAGTTAATAAGTTGTATATTACTAGGTTTCCAGAAGTTTTAAATTATAAGTAGCCAAATTTCCAAAATTTGTGAACATATAGTCCATATTAAGGTATTTTTCCATAAATTTCCTAAAATACCGGTGGATTACTTATTCCGGATTACTTATTCAAAAAATTTCTGAGAAATTAGTAGCCAGTGGTGATTTTGGCAACTAGGAATGGAAACATAAATACCAGTATTATAATAAAGTTACATACATGTATTATATTAGGATGTTGAAATCCAAGAGTCAGTCCATCAGCAAGAGATACTAATAAACTGGTCTATTGGTAATGTAGAAATATTTTGAAGTGGCTATTTCCAATGTTTTAGTAATCAGTCAGCATATATTAAGTGGCTATTTCCAAAGTTTTAAGTAAAAACATATGTTTCTGTATAAATTTATGAATCAGCTGACCTTTCTATCACTGTATAGTAAAATACTAACAGTATATCTTATTTAACCATCCTGGAGTCTTCATTCATTAACAGACAGAGAAACATATTTTGTTGATTAAACATTTAACAGATTTGGGTAACCTAAACGATGAAGGGAGACTCTTGACGTAATTGGATTTCAAGTATGATCCAGGGCTAATACAAATTTTTTGACTTCATGGTTTTGGACTTACTTCAATGGCCCTTATCAAATCTACTGGTCCATTTTGTTTCCATGCAGATTGTATAGAAGTATTAAAAATTTGGTCAAAGTGCAGTAAATGATAACCAAAGGACCAGTTTTTAAAACTCTCAATGCTTTCTGTCCAAACTTATATTATAAATAAAATTTGTAATATACATATTTGACTGAAAAGTTAAGGTCTTGGGCTGATGGACTGGCCTATATTTCAAATTTCCATCAGTTCACTTGCAAACTAGGTTCAGTAGTTTTCTCTGAACACTCTAGTTTCCTCCACCTTACCTCAACTGATTGCCTTGATATAAGTTAAAAAATCTTGACTGGGACATAAAAAGAAACATGATGCTGCCATGTCTTAATATAAATGCTTATGGCTGGGATTGAGACTTGTAGCTCAGAGAACAGATCCCAATCTGGCGTGTCTTAATACATATACTTATAACTGGGATTGGTCTCAGAAGACTATTCTAGTATTCCTTGATGTGAACTAAGAAAGGTATTTAAGAATAAATCCAGTGTTCTTAAATGCAGATTAAGGGGAATTTAAACGGATACTTGACTCCAAAAATACAGTAATTATGATCTTATATGCAGAATGACATAATGTTATTACCGTGGATACTGAGTGCATCCATTTAAATATGAAAGATTACAGGTCTCCGTTAGATGCCTGGTTCCCTGCCATTATTTCATAACCCTG
Organism: Anadara kagoshimensis; assembly: GCA_021292105.1. Classification (NCBI taxonomy): domain Eukaryota; kingdom Metazoa; phylum Mollusca; class Bivalvia; order Arcoida; family Arcidae; genus Anadara; species Anadara kagoshimensis. Next base: position 53,234,013 of record CM037862.1, read on the forward strand.
TAATCAAAATACGACAGAAATTATAGATGTCGTTTTCATTTATATTCATACTATTTTAGCTGGTGATTTTTAAGTGAACAATAATTGATAGGTTCCGTTGGAAAGCACTTCCTGTAACGTTGATATTTATGGGAAATGTTCCGATATTTGATGGGATGTAAGAACCATGATGTAAACACTGTGAGATTGCATTAAATATAGGCAATAAATTTTATACTTGTTGGACATGGAAAAGCAGACCTTTAAAATATTTAAAAAAGATTGATATTTAAATATTGGTATTGCTCCGATTGCCACAATCACATGAATTTGTGACTTGACTTACTGTTTAGTAGATAACTCCCAGTTAAATATTTGAGACATATTTATCTCACAGTGCAGGGGTTGCCAAGTTGTCCAAGTGTATGGTTATGGAGCAAAGTGCTTTTCACTACCTAGGTTCAGACTTGGGGCAGATTCTAGTGTGAGAAAGTTTGTTCACTTGCTGAAGGTCTGTGGTTGATTCAGGCACTCTGGTTTCCTCCACCATCCCAGAAATGACAGCCTCGACATAAGTAAAAGATTCTTGATTGGGGCGTAAAATTCCATTAATCCGCTTCACAATTACAGTTACTTTCACTCGTACTTATCTGAGCCATATTTCTCTCACATTTCATGATGCCTTTACACACAAAATCTATTGAGTAGTAGAGCCCAGATAACTAGAAAAACTATAGAAAGCTATTAGGAATTGTTTACATTTCTGAGTTATTTCTCAAATCACTAAAGGTATTTACTAAGGCAGTCATACTTGTGACATATGGCAAAGTTTATAGTTATACAGAGAGGAAAAAACATCCATTGAGTAATAATAATTATGTGTACATACAACATATGGTGTAGAAACATTTCCATATAGGTAAACAGCTTTGACATGTATGTTTGACCTTTCATTTGGACTATTCATCTGGGTGACCTACCCTAAAATAGGTGGTGTAAAGGTTTGCAGCTAATTCATAAACTACCTTATATTCTCGTTTCCATGATGTGGACGATATAAACATATGTATTCCCTTAAAATCAATGCACTCATCCACAAAAAAATATTTAAATAATAGGTCGAATAGACAGGTCAATGTTGTTTGCCTATACCACAGAGCTTAATAAATATTGACATTTAAAATATAAATCAGTATTTGTAAGAAAAACTCAAGTATGTCTGCCTTTATTGTTTCTCTTTTAATTCACTTCTTTTCAAAAATCACCTCTCTCTCTCTCTCTCTCTCTCTCTAATAGATCTGTCTCATTCTTTCTCTTTTTAATAATGCATTTCAAATTCAACTCTCTCTCTCTCTCTCTCTCTCTAATAGATCTGTCTCATTCTTTCTCTTTTTAATAATGCATTTCAAATTTAACTCTCTCTCTCTCTCTCTCTCTCTCTCTCTCTCTCACACACACACACACACACACACACACACAGCTCCATCACCATTTCAAGTTATCTGTCCTTATTAAATATCACACACATACACACACACACTCACACACATGCACACTAGCAGCATCACCACTATTTCAAATTATCTGCCCCTTAATAAATTTTCTGTAACACAGAGAGAGAGAGAGAGAGTAATGTGTGTGAGAGAGAGAGAGAGAGAGAGAGAGTAACGTGTTAAGGACCAAGTCCTTTAGTTACATTTTGGTTCATTCTGTCGTAGTAACACCCCATATCTAGTTAAATATTTGTTATTCCCAGCTAAGCCTAGTTCCCCCAGTATATAAATGGTAATACAACGCAGCATGGTAAACGCTCCAACAAAAGATAAACAATATATATATGCAGAACTAAAATTAATTTCCTGCCGGGATCTTGATTTGTGTAATTAGCATTTATTGAGCTTCAATTTTATTGATTTGGATAAAGTCCAATACCAATTTTTTTTCTATTACCAAGTCCGTTTTAATTGTACACAAAGCTGCAAAAATTTGGTGGATCTAAATTAAAATTTAACTGGTTAACTTAAAATTACTTTCACCTGAAAGAATATCGCTATTTGGTCTAAATTGGAAACTCAATTGGTCTTCTTTAAAAATTACTTTCACCTGAGAATGAAAATCACTTGAATCATTGGGTTTAGCTGTGTTCTTTGTGATATTGTCTGATGTTGATACCTCCTGATATGGTTCGTGGACAATTTCTGTCACTGAAACCAGCCTAATGTCATCAAGTCTATGTTGGCAAAAGCTATCTACACCCTGGGTTTAGTAAAACAGTCTACTGGTACTTTCAATCAGTTTAAATGTCTGGATTATTATACAGGATAACCTGATAATTGGTATTTTTGTTATATGCCTGTTCCGCGAAATGTTTTGTGGTAAGTCCTTAAATGTCTATCTGTATGTCTGTTCATTTTTCTTCATCCGGAATTCCTTAGAGTTATGCCCTTTTGAATTTTTAATCATGTTTTTTGCAATCTTTAGCAAAACTTTATTGGCAAAAATGTAAACGGGTATATCTTGCCTAAGTATACCTATCAGAGCTCTTGTTGAAATTTTACTTGGTTTCACTTCTCGATGTTCTAAACTAAATCACTTCAGCAACCCATCATGTACAATGTACAGTTGTACAGAGACTACAGACAGGTATCACAGTTGTACAGGTACAGGTATCAGTAGAGGGCAAAACCTTTATGAGACCTTGTCCTTTTAAAGTCGCCAGAAGGTTACGTAGTTAACTTTTTAGAGAAACATGTGGTATATAATTATTTTGTCTCGGTGACACCATTGTGAAATCATTCACATTGAATATACCTGTGTATATAATATTTAATTTTAAATTCAATAAAATGAAGCGTTGATAGTGGTGTGTCATTGACACTACGATACATATACACATATCTACCGAGGTGTGTAAATTATGGTTTTACTCATTCATTCTTCTCCGATATCAATAAACATTCTATTTAACAAATTCCATATACTATTCAATTTGAGGTCATATTTGATGGATAATATCATGGTTTTATCAGCTAGTATCAAGAGTTTTATCGGGATAATATCAAAATTTTCACTTATAAATTTTGACATCTTTGAGAAAGGTGTTATTAATCAGAAAATTTTACAAACAAATTCAATATAAGGTCATGTTTATCGGGTAATATCTAAAAATATTCCCTTGCCAATTCGATATTGACAAGAAAATTGTACAAATCCATTCAATATGAGGTCATGTTTATCAGGTAATAATGAAAAACTTTCACTTGTCAATTTGACATTTTAAACATAAAAAAATTGTACAAACCAATATAAGGTCATGTTTATTGGGTAATATTGTAAAATTTTCACTTGCCAATTCAACATCATAAAGAAAATTGTACAAATACATTCAATATGAGGTCATTTTTATCAGGTAATAACTATAAATTTTTACTTGCGAATTTCACGTTACACCATTGACAAATTCATTCAATGTGAGGTCATATTAATCATATGATGTCAATAATAATTTTACTTTGCGATTTGACACCTTAGAGAAAATTATACATGAGGTAAATTTGATAAAAAAAAATTTCACTTGCGGATTTGAAAATTGTACAAATACAAATCTATTGATAATTCAATATGAGGTCATGTTTATCGAGTAATCTTTAAAAATTTTCACTTGCCGATTTGAAAATTGTACAAACCTATTGAATATGAGGTCATGTTTATCGGGTAATAGTTAAAAATTTTCACTTGCCGATTTGAAAAATGTACAAACCTATTTAATATGATGTCATATTTATCTGATAATATCAAAATTTTTCACTTGCGTATTTGACGTTGTAGAGAAACAGTGTTAAGGTGTTAGTGTAAGTGTGTTGGCTTGATAAGAGTTTAATAGTCGCTATTACCTGTTACGACACAATATGTTACCTTTAACATGCATATATTTGTTTATGTATTATGTGTTTAAATCATGATTGTATTTAGATCCATATAAAAATTCTTTAATACTTGCCGTTTACAAGATCCATACTTATGGCACATAATTGTAATGGAGGGACATTTGTTAAGTACATTGAACCCAAGTTGGAATAATTTATGAAACTAGTATGGCATAAATGCAGTAGGAATAAAGGAGTTGAGTTGAGTTGAGTAAGAGTGATTAATGTCCCAGTGAAGAATATTTAACTTATATCGAGATGTCACCAGCTTAAGGCAAAGTTGCAGAAATTTTGCCTGTGTGTTGCACTGATGGCATTATAGAGCAGGGTTCTTTATCATGCCAAGCCTACTGTGACACAAGACCTTGTTTATTTTAAGTTCCCATCCCAAAGAATTTTGATTTTCATTTCTTGGTGAATGGAACAGTTACTGCCCACTTCCAATTCTTTGGTTGGACCCAGTCAGGGGAATAAAGAGTCATTGTTTTGTTTTGTTACTATTGTTGGCAGGTTAATTGTAGACATGAATTGATTAAAGTTAAAATGGGTGGTAATGCAAGGGTTGAATAGTAGAGAAAACCAGAGTATCCAAAGAAAACCAATAAACTATGGGAAGCTAACTGACACTTTTTCAAACTAGGATTTGCTAAAATGGGATTCAAACCCAGTGAGCACTTCCATTTGCAAACAAATTCCAGGTGACAGTAGGATATTATCCTCTAGGAAATAAGTTGGTTAAAATGTAGGAGATGGAGTGGGTCCAGTTGGGTCTTGCTTTTCCAATATCTTTGTAAGTTTTTCACAATGTTTTACAAAGTCTTACTATAGCTAAGTGAGAGAACTTGTTTTTTAAAGCATCAGCCATTTAATGTGCAATAATCTTGACTTGGGTGTAGAGTCAAAGACTCAAATATTTGAAGAATAACATGTAATGAAAATCAATTGAGATTACTTGTATAGGCTGTTTAAAATGAAATAGTCTGATAAAATAGAATTTCCTGCCCTTGATAGATGTTACTGTATTTCCTTCCAGACTGTTTAAGAGTGGATTTGTATTAGGTAAAATTTCCAGGAAACTACCGAAAATTCATTGGTTACCATCAGACCATTTAAGTGGCTTATAGTTAGTATTAGTGAAAAAGTCCAGATCAAGGCACAGTTTCCTGCCCTTGACGGCTGTAAAAGCTCTTTCCTTGCCTCAAAGTTTTAAGATATATTAATTATTTAAGATGAGACTGGCTTATCCTGTAAATGACTTAACTTCAAGGGTAATGGATTTCCCATCTGTCAACACTTGATGTTATAGACTGAACATCTTATAAACAGAAATGGCATGTCAGATATATTGAAGTGGAAGCTTAGTAAAAATAATTTAAAACTGATGTTACCAGGTATTTTATTTCAATTTCAATTATCTTTGAGTAAATTTTAAATTTTAAATCGCCTATAAAATATATACATGTACAGTTGAGTAATGTAGTTTTACCTCCCAGTCAAGATTCTTGAATATTTATCAAGTCAGTTCTGGGATGGTTGAGGAAACCGGAATGTCCAAGGTATATATGGGCCTTTGGCAAGTGGACTAACAAATTTACTTATACTAAGATCTATTCAAATGGGAATTGAAACTACATTGGTGGTGAGAGGTGTTGTGAACCATAGGTGCTTGCTTTAGACCAATGGGTCACAGGGGCTTTTATAGTATATACATGGTAGAGCTTCACAGATTTATCAGTGAGGATTAACTAATTGTCTCATTCTAAATGATGTTACTAAAGGTAACATTATGACCTTGAATAAAGTTAAAGGTCATGTACCAAAGTCTGTTATGGGAAAATACAAAATACATATAAATTGAGTTCTCTTACCACCCTCTTGAAATATTAAAACACTGTTTATACTTTATTAAAGGCACTCCAGTTTTCCTCTACCAATCTGTTAAGGTATATTGCCCAAATACATGTATAAGATACCGGTAGGAAATCATTAAAAATTTCAAAATTCTGATAGATGTAGGCTTGTTTGTGAGATGTATTGTTTGATACTGATGTCTGATCAGATAAGGCTGCATTTCTCACTACGCCCTCTGATGATTGGAAGTCGATTTCCCTGACTACTTATTGGAGCAGGCAATGTGAAATTTGTTATGCATCTTTAAAAACTTGAGTTTCCATAGAAACTGATGGATCAAAAAATGATTACTACAGCTGTGTGTGCAAGTTACCTTTAACAGGAGACTAAAAACTCATCCTCGGATCTTCTCATGTCAAAATTTTTATCCCCAGCTATCTCTTCTGATCGGCTCCCTAATGAGTAAGTAATACCATCGAGATATGAAAATTGACTCCATCATAACACAAGTCATATCGCTAATTATTCCATCCTCCGGGAATATCAAAATATCAAACAAGCTTCTATATAACAAAATTTTATCACTCCGGAACAAGTTTTCAACCAATTAATGAAATACTAGCGAAACATTTATGGGAATGGATGAGTTATGATTTTTTAGTTGGGATTAAGTTTTAAGGAATAAATGAACTAAATGCATATGCTTTTTGGTAAAAAATAGTTTCTTAAATGTAAAATAACATCTTTATGAAAACCTACGGAGTCTATAGAATACTAGATCACATAGCCTAAAACATACACTTAAAAATTCAATACTGGTTATAAGGAAATGTTGTCTTGCCCAAAATTAATATTACTGGTATGTTACTGGTAACAAGGGTTATGAAGGGATAGCTGTTACCATGCAAGAACTCATCACTACCAAGGCTACTGTTACCGATGCAGAACTCAAAGTTGCACCTAAAATTGGTGCAAAATGGGCACTCTGATTTCCTCTACCATCCATGAACTGACTGCCTTGATACCATACCATAATGAAGATAAATAAGTGAAAGAATTTTGACAGGGGTGTAAAGCCCATTATTCAACTCATAGAAGAAAATTTGGAAATTTTTAAGAACCATGTATATTTTTCTTGCCGATCTATACCAATGGGTAAATCTACTTGAAACACTTTGTTCAGTGTGAGGTCTGTTTTATCAAAATATATTGCATTTACTTAGCATTGCCAACACCCCTGATTTGTGTTGAACAGGAAATGGCAGCAGAAAGCATATCAGGGATATTGATGAAGAGGATTTCGTTTTAACACGTATCTCATTATTAGCCGTAAATAAACGCACATGTAAACAGATTTGAACTTTATCATTAACCACAGTAGTACAAATTGAAATGTTTTGATAACATCACTGTTAGTGACACAGAATCTAGTTAACTTTTTTTTCATCTTTCAGAAGATGCATCAATTTTTGAATTCATCAAAAAGATAACACTTGCTGATAAAATGTTACTTATTAATTCATTTATTATGCAAAAAACCACTGATTTTCAACATAAAGTCACTAGTTCCAATATATCTTCATTATGGTATGTTTTTGTAACGAAAATAGTGTAGACGGTGGGGGTTGATTAACTCCCCTTGTAGATGCTATCAAAAAATTGATGATTATTATCAAGATTGATATAGGTAGAGTTATTAATGCTGTTACATAGTCTGAATTCTCCACCACTGTAACCAGGTGAGACAACCAGGTGAGACGTCAAATTATCTCATACCTTAATGACTTCGTTAAAAAAAATTACTGGTACTTTTTAATCAAGATGTTGTTTAATAATGATTACAAATGGTGAATGGATAAATTTGGTTATATGTCAGCATCCAGACATTTGGCTGTCATCCACACATTGTTATTAGAGACAGGTATGTGGGTGGCTTGTCATTGTCCGCAGCAGGGATTCTGACAGTAGGGCAGGGGTAGTTATGATTTTCATTCAAAGTAGTGTTTATAGTTGACAGGTACTTGTCGGTAATTACTTTAATATACAAAGATGTTGGGTACAACTTCAGTTAGTACTGGTAAAACTTGCATTCATAGATGTTGGGTACCTTCAAAAAGGTTTGTTTCATTAATTTTTTTTTAGTTTTTCATATTCAGGCTAAACAATTTTGTTTGTTGTATTAAAAAAATTGAATTTAATCTTGAAAAAATTGAAATTCACTAGGTTATATATTAATAAGTTTTATTTGTTGCTTGAAGAATAAAAAAAAAAAATATGAATAGATATTTTTCTGTAAATGTTTCATCATTGGAAAAAATGACACAATGTAATATGTCACTCAAAATGGTTAAGGTCATGTAATTTTTATAAATTTAAATTAACTTTATGTTGTCTTAATAAATAAATAAAATGGAAAATAATTACATAAATTTCAACATATATTCAGAGAGTGAAATATTTGCAAAAGCATCAAATTGTTTTAGATATGAAAAATTTAGAAACTTATTCTTTGTCCTTTATATAAGATGTCAGTTTTCTAAAAAAAAAAATGGAGGCAGATCTGATGTTATAAATTCTCAATTTAATTAATTACTTTATTGGATATATAATTATGTGTGATATATAGGCAAGTAGGTAACAAATTACAAACAATAAAACTTAACTGTATTATAATATATTGTACATGTATGTGGTATATGTGTATATATATATATATATGTGTGATGATTGGTTACATCTTCACAGATTTAGTGTAAATTATCTCCCCTGCTGTGACATAATAATCCCTTAATTACCCTGTAATTAGGACTGGTGGTATTAGGGATAATTCAGACAATTAGGATAGGGGGTAGGTGGAATAAGGTATAATTAGAGTCATTAGGCGTTTTATTGTAGGGGATTCCCCTGTGGGATTCCTCTTTAATGTCCTACACATGTTTTGTATTTTTGTAACATCCCTTGTGGTTTTCACAGCAGTCAAAGCTCCAAATTCTCAGCAATTCTACAGATTTAAGCATTAAAGCTCTCATGATCTGATTTATGGTCTTTTTTGGTGATTTATTTTATGTTTGTGGCTTTTATCAAAAAAAGTTTTTATGATCTTAATTGAATTAAACTTGTCAAGGTAGGTTACAATTTTATTTGATCCTGTCAAGGATGGTTGATGTGAATTAATGAGCTCAAATCACTAAGTAGATTGTCATTTATGTACTGATTGAGATAGAGATTCATCTGTGATGTTTAGAAGACCAGAATTTCAGACCAACAGAACAGTGTGTGGATAATTGAAATATTTGTTTCATATAATTATTTCTTAGGATAACCAAAGAATGCAGACAAAAATTAAGTTGTTTTGCCAAAGGTAACTTTACTATATTTTTAATTAAAAATCCAAAAGTTTTAGTGACCACTAAGACATATGGTAGTTGACCATTTGCCATAAAAATAGTTGAAATGATAGGGTTCAGGCCATTTGCCATAAAAATAGTTGAAATGATAGGGTTCAGGTGAACGAAGCTTGATTAGTTTAATCATTGGATAATTGAATAATACATCAATAAAATCAGCATATTACCATTATAAAAATTGATAGTTTTATGACATTGATGAAATTCTTATCACTTTTGACTTTTCAATATTAATTTGAAAACATATTTGAAATTATATTCAAAATTCAAATGTTGATTAATCATTAATTAAATTAAAATCAAGCTTTGAACAACGGCACCAGAATAAGAAGAGAGAGATATTGAATCACCTTCAAAGAGTACCGGTAGTTACCAAAATACAAAAGAGAGAGAGAGAGGTGGATAATCTTCAAGTAGTTATCATTAAGAGAGAGAGAGAGAGAGAGAGAGAGAGAGAGAGGTGGATAATCTTCAAGTAGTAATCATTAACAGAGAGAGAGAGAGAGAGAGAGGTGGATAATCTTCAAGTAGTAATCATTAACAGAGAGAGAGAGAGAGAGAGAGAGGTGGATAATCTTCAAGAACTAATCATTAACAGAGAGAGAGAGAGAGAGAGGTGGATAATCTTCAAGAAGTAATCATTAAGAGAGAGAGAGAGGTGGATAATCTTCAAGAAGTAATCATTAAGAGAGAGAGAGAGAGAGAGAGAGATGGTGGTATTATGGACTGATACCAGTGATTGATGGAGGAGGGCAGTAATATTTTCTTTACAGATTCCTTGTGGGATTTTACAAAGCTAATCACCTTTAAATTTATTTATATAAGGGTTAACACTGTAGATTTAGATGGTCAGACCTGTCAATCACGACTTTGTATGTTTATTTTTGTTTATCACATATCTGGGATGTTAGGCTACTACATGGTTACATATTATATATAAACAAACTTCCGATTCCTAGCTGATTACAACCAACGGCAAGTGCCCCTTAATTCAACACAATAACAGTAGGTCACTGCATGTAACATACATATAGGCTAATTAACAATACCAGTACCTTGTGAATTTTTGTCCCTTTGAATGGTCACTCTGTCTGTGCCAGTGTGGGAGGTTATGAATTTGATTCCCAGCCAGGTCTTACCAAGAATGAAAATAGGTAATGACTGTTCTTTCAAAAGTCACAGGGTCCTTTGGAAGAGATCTTAAAAACTGATGTCCCATGTGGCGACATGCCTGGCACTCTAAAGAACCCTCCCTGCACTTTGCTCTGAGTGCACTGCAAAGGTAAAAACTTGTCACTTCATGTATAGCTGGTGTCGTCTTGATAGAAGTGAAATTTTCTCAACTGAGATGTAACCATTCAATCAATCAATCAATCTAAGTCTCTTCTTTATGTTAACTTAAGAAATTACATGTCAAATTTAGGTCACTGCTGTTATACAAATGATAGATTTATTTGAACAAAGTTTTTATGTAATTTTAGATCTTCCTCCCACTGAGTAAACAAAACATGATCTACCTGTAGTTTACCTTTATGTCTGTAGGTTGTGTATTTAGTCTCATGCTAACAATCTATCATATCATTTCTCAAATAACTCCAGCTTGGATAACAACACAAAGTCATTATATTATTGTTTTATTTGTCATCTTTTGTCAACACCTTAGACAACCTGATAGCAGTCTGACAATATCGCATACCCTTCACAGCATTCTAGTTTTTGCTAAAGTTTACCGTATGTGGGAAGTCATGGGTTCAAATCTCAATACCTCAGAAAACCTGATAGAAGTCAATATCACATATTAGACACAGAACTCTAGTTTTCTCTAAAACTTACGGTATGTTAGCGGTTATGTGGGTTTAAACCCTAGTTGAGTCTGACCAAGACTTGAAAATAGGTAGTGATCATCTTATGTTAAGCACTCGGCATTTAGAAATGAGAGTTACTAGGTCCTTCGGAAGAAACCTAAAAAATTGATGCCCGTTGTCACGGCAGTTGTGACAGGTTAAAGAACCCATCCTGCACATTGCCATGAGCTTCTTGAAAAAAAAAATTACAAAGCACTATATATGTGGACACAGTTTTATGCAGTCCTTGAGCTGAAAAAACTATTGTATGGACTTTTTGTTGTCATTGGCCATGAAACTGCAAGACCACCTGTAGTTTGGAATGCAGAAAAAACAAAAATTAAAGGTCTAATTGATATTTTGATTATAGTTTAAAATAAGATTTTCTGAATGATTAAAAACTTTAAGGTTTTCTACCCTTTCTCTGTATCTGAGAGTCTCTGTGATAAACTTGTTGGTTTTAAAGATAGAGTTGGCATGGTATAAAAGTGTTATCTTCGACACTGTTTCGATATCTCTGAAGTTGAAATTCTTTAGCCCTTTTTTGTTTGCTCTCTGAATTTTGAAGCAGGTGTTTAATGAATTGAAGATAATTTGTGAAATTTGAAAGTCCAAAAAGTTAACTCCTTGCTATTTAAAATCAAAACAAAGCGTAATCTTTGTAATGGGTAATACTCATCTTCCTTCACACTTCATCAATTCTGATAACACGTTTTCATTTGAGGTAGCCTGGAATTTTGGCATGCTGATTTCATTAATAATTGTATTTTTGGATAAGTTTGACCAAAATTAAAATATTTGAAGCATTAGAGGCAGGTTTGAAGATTTTGCTGATTTAGCAGTAGTCTTTATAATGGGACCAATATAGTTTAATGCTTACTTCGAAAATTTAAGAACAGTGATTGAGTCCCGGTGGTCAGTGAGACCTGAGAGTGAGCGGTGACCATTTTTTCTGCTAAGCATCTGGCTTTATAATGACAGTTTGAGGATATTAAAAACCAGTGTCTCTTGGCACAGAAGGCACAAAAATGGTCACTGTAGAAATGCAGTAGCTCTACAAACATTGTTTTCTTGAAGACTATGGATAACTCTAAATCATTATGTAGTCACAAGGGTTTTCATTTTCAAACTCGGTAATGATCTATTGACCGTTTGTCAGTGGTTTTACATGTAACTTTGGGACATTTTAGGGCCTGTTTTTGGCTGATTTTATCCGAAAACAATTTTGTACACAGTATAGAAACATGTATAACAATATTACAGATAGATACAACATGATGCGTTATCATTGGTACATCCCCCACCCAATATGGACTGCTAAATTCCACCATGAAGAACAGCGATTTTATCAGGTGCTGTATGATAGTATGTTGTACTGGATAAAGTTTTCTGTTTGTAAACAAATAATGAAAACAAATTAAATTAAAATATCAAATGTTGAACTAATTGGCTTATCAGCGAGCAAACTTAGTAAACTTATCTCTTATATGTTACTTAAGAATAAAAACAACCTGCATGCTAGGTGGAAATGATACAGATTCTTAGAATAACCGATAATTGCCCCTATTTCAAAAATAGATTCAATAGTAGGCCAAAATGATATGAATTCTGGAAAAAAGCAGAATATTTTGGAATCAGATTTTAAAAAAGTGGTGTAAGTTTCATTTAAAACAGGTGTTGGTTGTAGAAAATTAAAAAAGTTACATTTTTATTTGAACGATAATCTCCTGTTTACGATAAATTGACTCATCCATAATATTGAAGCATCTGCCAAGATTATAGTACACCTTTGATAAGAAGGGCTATCTTATTTGGCATGTACTTGGTCACCTAAGATAGCCATGTCATGGGAACATAATAAAAGCCGTAGGAACGCTTCATTACTGAGATGTGGTCCACACCAGCAGTGTAGTAACATCACCACAGCTGGACACTCCAACAAAAACACAAAATTTGATGTAAAACAGGATAAAATTCCTGTGGCTTATTTCTATTATTTATACTTAAAAGATTTATATCAAATTTAAGGTTTTTTTCTCTCTCTCAAAATGGTGCCGCTATCTGTGTAATAGTACATGAGTGACGATTCTGTTCTGTTGGAATTATGTAGAAATTCTTTGATATTTCAGACACATTGCAAATTTGATTTCTGGAATGCCGTTATAAAAATTGTGTAGGCCATAATTCAGTGAGAAATTTCTTCAATATTTGATATGTTGGGATTTAAATAGGAGGTTATTATCTCAGTTTCACACCAGAAATCCTTTAGTTCTAGAAATTTCTAAGGAATTTGTACAAAGTTTTTATAGTTACTGTAGAGTTACAACTGATACAACAGTAAATGGATATGTTAGTTAAAATTGTGTAATATCTATAAAAATAGAGATCTGGATTTTTTTATCTTCAAAATCTAGACTGGATAATTTTAATGGACTTTTGGTAGGTATTTTAATGTAATTTTCCTGCATATTTTTTTCAGCATACCAATGCTTAAAACAGCTTGATACAAATAAGTGCCCTGCAAATGTATCAATTTCTGCATCTTCAAATATAGCTGGAGATGCATCAATATAAGTCAACTGTCTTGAGTTGAATGTTAAAACAATTCCATTTCTGATTTCTGATTTCACTCTTTAAATTGATAAAACTTTTTTGTGCCTTCAAGTGATATGAAAATTAAAAATATGATATGAAGTGTACTTGTCACAAACCATTAAAGTAACTCCTTCCAGTTTTTTGGCCCACCATCAACTTGCTTATTATTCTGCCATTTTGGATGTATTAAGTGATCTAGTGAATAGGAATATAACTGTGTTTATAAGTATACATGTATATACGTGTCCAGCATGACTGGAGGATTGTACTGTGATACAGGCCCACTGGTAAAAATAAAGCTGGGGGGGGGGGGGCACATACAAAAGTGTCCAGTAAATCAAGACAGTACGAAAGTACAAGACAAAACCAGGGTAAAGAAGGAAATTGGATGGTACAAAACATGTCTTTTTGATACAGAAATTTAGTTTTGGAATACAATGTTATTTATAGTAAGATTGCTTCAGAATTAAATAATGGTCTTTAATCTTGATTTTTCCACACCCATACCCCAAAATACCCACTAATATTTTTCACATTCAGACCTTGCCAAGTTGGAATTCCTTATTCACATGCATGTTACTACATTTTCCATTAGAGAGTTGGAATTCAAATGTACAAGTAACTAGATTTTCCATAAAGAAGTTTAAGAATTCCATATGCACATTACTACATTTTTTATAAGAAAGTTGGAATTCCATATACATGTAACTACATTTTCAATAAAGAAGTTGGAATTCCATATGCACTTTACTTAATTTTCCATAAGAAAGTTTGTAATTCCTTGAATTCCATTACATAAAACAGACACCAGAGTTTCATTGCAGCAAATTGATCTCATTGAATTCAATTATGCTGCATAATTGCTGCATTTTATTGGTGAATTAGTGCAGTCTGCACGGCATTTAAGCTTTGTGGTAATATATTAAGTTCTTGTACGTCCATCGTTATCGTCATATGACCTTTTTAAAATGATGTAATCTACGAAGCGGTTTGACTTAATAACTCTTTGATGTTGTACAATGCAGGCGCTCGGGATATATTAAATGGTTCGTAATATTGTAAGTTACAATTTCATGGATTACTTCCTAAGTATTGCCAAGCCTTTAATTTGCCGTTATAATTTAATAAGCTTCTATTTACCACAGAAATAAAGTCTGGCAGTTAAACGATACCTACTGCCAATATATCATCATGTATTTTATTTCAAAAATATATATATGAAAAAAAATGATTATACCAATAATACTATCCCCTAGCTATCTGTATAATGTGTTGTAATTTAGTAGGTTGAAACTGTAATAGCTTAGATTAGAAAATTAATTTTAGAATTACATATAGTGGAACATGTTGAAACTGAACCCTGAATAAACTGAAAATCGTTCTACACTGATCAGATTTCAGTGGAAGCTGTAAAATCCAAACCCTAAGTATACTGAAAACCTATCTAAATTGAACCACATGTTAGTGGAACCTGTGAAAACTGAACCCTGAATAAACTGAAAACCTGTAAAAACTGAACTACAGTGGAACCTTTGAAAACTGAACTCAGTAAACTGAAAACCTGTAAAAACTGAACTACAGTGTAACCTGTTAAAACTGAACTCAGTAAACTGAAAACCTGTAAAAACTGAACTACAGTGTAACCTTTGAAAACTGAACCCTAAAATGAAAAACTTATTTCACCCATATACTTAGATCAAGGTAATCAGTTCTAGAATGGTGATTGAAGGGGGTGTAACCAGAGAAAACTATTGACCTTTAGCAAGCAAACTGGCAAACTTTCTCACACCCAAATCTGTCATGAGTGGGGATTGATCCAAGGCGAGGCAGTGGGAGGCACTGTGATTCTTTTCTGGGTCTTATTTGTTTGTTATTGTTCCCCAGGTATCATTTACCTGTCATAGAGTCATGCTGCTTATATTGAATACATTATAATACCCTGTAGTGTCACAGAAGACAAGCTGATATAGGCAAACAACATTGACCTGTCCGCTTGACCTTTAACTTTAATATTTATTATGAACAGTATATTTATATATAGGGAGCACAAGTGTTTATTTTGTCTACATGATGGGAAACACTAAATGCAAACACTGTTCATGTATGAACTTCGAATCCTAACACTACCCATGAATTTGATGGATCATCATATATGAATATTCCTCATGAAAGGTCAAGCAGACAGGTCAATGTTGTTTGTATATACTATGTTTGTATGTAGTGTCACAGAAAAGCTTATATCTCTTATAACTTACATCAGATTACAACAATCATGGTGCCTTTTTAAATGTCAAAACATAGATACTTAGACAGTCATTATATAATATTAAAGTAATTAAAGACCTCTTATAAGAAATTTTTCTTTTTTAATGACATATATTCTGTAATTTTACAGTGTTTACACAAAACAAATTACGAAATAATGAATATATTTCGATAACAATTACGAAAATGATCTAAAAAATGAATATTTTTTATGTAATAATTGTAAAGAAAATGAATGTTTTTGATACTATAATTGTCAGTTTTGGCTTATGAAGCAATTATCTGTAGATATTTTGTGTAATTGCACGTAGATATTTTCCGTAATTACAGGAATATGACTATCTGTCATAATCATTACAGGTATATTATGTGTCCATTATTTCACACGTGTGTGTACAGTAAATTCCCAATATTAGATTTAATGGTCACTAAATTGTAGAAAAAATACGATTAATAGGTAAATAACAATTCCAAGATGGTGTTTTTTTATCATCGGAAAAATGTATGTAAGAAATAAATAAGAATTTGTAGATGGTGTTTTTCATTGTCGATAAAAATAAGTAAGAATGGAGCAAGAATTTGTAGATGTTCGTTTTCTGCTTTTTTACATCAGTAGATAATACATGTTTATAAATTCCCGTAAAAATGATGACAAGGTGTAACTATAGAGATGCAAGAAATTGCATTAATCCTTCCTTAAAAAATGATGTATGGAAGCTACTTTTTGTGTAATAGTACAAGTTCGCCAGTACTGTTACAGAAAGACCCTGTACCTCTCAGTACCTAAGTTTGAATCCCAGTTAACAAAAACTTGATGTGGCAGCTAGTTCACTTGCTAAAGACCCTCTAGGTTTCTATTTTATCAAGTTTGTCCAATCATTCCAAATTTTCTGACTCCATAAATAAAATAAATAGAATTTCCTTCTTTGGCCATAAAACACAACATTGCAACCATCTAATAAACCAAACATTTCCTATCTGAACAGGTTTCAGACGTATCTCTTGCATGGTAAGTGCATGGCTTCTAATTATTAATAATATATACCAGTAGAAGATGTAGAATAATTTCACCTGCAATCTATTTCCCCTTTCTCACATTTCCATGTTTTTTTGTACTGATTAGTTGTGACAGAGTTTTATTAAATTATTATTTACAAGTTATAAAATAACACACATTTAGCCGTTTTTTGGTGAGAAGAAAATTGGTACAATTACAAAAGGGTTGGTTTATGCTGTGATTTCATTAACTTTTTTATTCCATAATACCATAATGTGTTTAACGGCCATCCCACCTCATCTCTTTAAGAACTGCAGTATGTTAATTGACTGCACATTGATGTGAGATGATGAGTTTTCTCAGGATTGTTGCAAGGCTTGCAGTTTGTAAAACTTGTTATTTTTGGCATACTCAAATATACACATCTGACATAATGGTTTACTTATATTTTTTTGTCGGTACAAGAATTCTGTGTTTGTTAGTTTACAGTTGCGATTAGAAAATTTAGCTAATTTCGTAATCGGTTTTACAAGTTTAGTTTAAACTTTTTTTTGTCTGGTTCCTTAACAGTAGCACTCCTATGTTTTGAGTTTAAATTTCACATCATAATAGTCATACTGATCATGGTTTATGAAATATTATGTCTCATTCAAGAATAATTTATTTCTGAGACAAATATATCAGTCATAGAATAATGATGAGATACAGACGGCTATTGATTCAAATATTTGGATTCAGTTAAAACATGTAAATCTTTTTCATTTACTTGTACATACATAGTAAAACCTTATTTTACTGGATCACCATAGTGGCTCAATGGGTAGAATGCTTGCCCTTTTTTGAGGGAGGTTGTGGGTTCCAACTCAGCTTAGGTTTGACCAATACTTGAAAAAAGTAGTGACTGTTTTTTCACCAAGCATCTCACATTCAGAAATAAAAGTCACAGGGTCCCCGGAAGAGACTTAAAACCGGATGCCCCATGTCATGGCAGGCATAACAAATTAAGAAACCCTTCATGCACATTGAGCGCACTGCAAAGGTCAAAATTTCTGCTGCTTCTTCTATAGCTGGTGACATCTTGATATAAGTGAAACATTCTTGATCAGGGACATGAATCCCCATTTAATCAATCAATCAATCAATCAATCAATCAATCAAAACTCAAACATGTAGATGTTCTTCATTTACATGTACTTGTTGGTTTGGTGAATAGTTTTTGCCATTCCTTGCTGGTAACAGTACCAGACTGTATATTTGTGTTTCAATGTAACTATTATGTGTGTTTACTTATTTAGAGTAAAGATACATTAAAATGACAAGTTTGATGATCTTATCGCGGCGTTTACTGTATCGGGTATCTGCCAAGCGAAGAAAGTCATGTTAATTCTTCTACATTTCAAGATCTTGGCGATAACATGCTCATCAGATCGTTTTGATATCAGTCCAGATCTGAGTGGTTATGGGTAAAAAAAGTTTAAAAAAAATCGTTGAATCCAGGTGAAATGAATGTTTGATCTACAAGGTGTTGTTTTACTAATGTGTTTCTTTAAGAGCGCCACATAATTATCGGCCATTACTATTTTTTATAAAAAAAACTATCCATAGGAAGTGTTATCTCTTAAAAAAGTAATTTTGTTATCTTAAAACTCCATTTTGTAAAGATAAAATTCCAGTTGACCCTGTAATGATAGAGACTTTTTGTTTGAACCTATCCTAGTCAGTTGGTACCATGTTTAAATGAACCAATAATGACATAGGTTAGATTGTGATCTATAAGAGAGATTTGACTAAGTAACCTTAATGAGGCAATGATATACTCTAACACTTTGTGTGGTATCAATAAATCAGAGGATATTTACATGTAGGGTAGAATATGTTCTTTGTGAAAGTGCTAGGGACCTAACTAGGGGGTGGTTAATATTAATGAGTTGATACTGGGCCCTCTATACCAGGTAAGTTCAGCTCAACTGGCAAACTTACAAAGGGCTTTTACATCTTTTTGAGCTCATTTGCTCATTATGAAGCACCTTGCATTAAGAAATTGCACTTATTGGTTGTCTGGAACTGACAAACTGACACCCTGTACTTTTCAATTGTACATGATGTACAGCACAGAGTCTCTACACTAGGTACCGGTAAGTTCAGGTCAACAGGAAAACTGAAAAAGTTTTTTTTTTTTTTTTTTTTTTTTTTTTTATTATACATCTTTTTGAACTCATCTACTTATTGTGTACACATATTGTCTGTTCTTTCACCAAGCACCTTGCATTTAGAAATGGTACTTATTGGTTGTCTAGAATCATGATGTACAGCACAGAATCAGGCCTGTCAAAAGTTTAATCTTAAACTGTCGAATTAGTAGTGAATTAGAAGCTCATCTCAGCCACTGTTACCTATACCTCAGTAGCTGCTGTATATCTCTCTGCCGCTTTTGGGTCACTAGCTATCCATATTTTGTGTTTTTGGTAGACACTCCTTTTCGTTAACTCAATGTTAAGCGTATGTCAGGTCTGTACTGTATGCATTTCATTTCATAGGTGATACCAGCAAGTATATATTGTTGCAAGTTCACTTATGGCTGGCATGCAATGTCTGGATTTAGCCGAAATTATCTTGGCACTTGTCAGTCCCTCCTTAAGTGACCATAAGTGACCACAGAATGACTTAAGTGACCACAAGTGACCACAGAATGACTTAAGTAAAAGTCAAAGGTCTGTCAAAACCTCACAGGGGATGTAACTCTGTCAGAACCTAGTTGAACACCTCACAGGGGATGTAACTCTGTAAGAACCTTCTCTGGCACATTGTAATGTAATGTTTTAGTGCAGTATAATTGATATCTGTCTGAGCAAATTTTATGGTTCTACGTAATTGCAGATTGCATGTCGCATGATAATAAACCAGTATTAGGAATAACCATTTACAGTTACAACACAGTGAATTCTCAGTCCATAAAAATAATAAAATTGGTCATTATGAACATCCTGGTTGTATGGTTAAAATTTCACGCTTAAATCATCACAGGAAGGAATAACAACAGTTATTTGTACAATCCACTTTCAGTGTGAATTATGTGATATAATGTATATAACGATATAGTTACTGATTGGTTCTATATTGGTTTTCGGTATTGAAATTAAATTTTAAAGATTTTTCTAAATTTTAGTATGAAATTAATTACTGTCAATCATATCCATTAATGGTATAACTTTGCTAATTTTAATATCATTTTCTGGGATACTGTTGATATGTTGATCTAAGGCAATTTATTATAATTTCAAAGAGATTTATGATTTATTTTATGTCATTCCTTCAAATTTGAATACTCGAACGTCTCAGAAAAATTAAGTATCAAAATCAAAGTGATTTACAATTCCAGTTGATCTAAATTTCTACTTGAATAGACCCAGTTATATGAACACTCTGTCTGAAGTGCAGAAAGTTGCCACTGGCTGCTTTCTGAACGAAGTACTGGTAATGCACAAAAGGAAACTGGCAAGAATGCATATTTCCATTCCTGGAAGCCAAGATTGCCGTTTGCTACTAATTTCTGAGAAATTCTTTTAAAAGCTAGACTCTTGAAAATTTGGGAAAAATTTAGGAAATTTGGCTACAAAGAATTTTATAAATTTGTGGAAACCTATTGCATAATTTAAATAATCAGATAGACATGATTGGTTAAATTGTGAAAGTACTAATTTTGAGTATTGAAAATTTGTTGTATACTAAAACTGGAGCTTAATGTTTATAAAATTTTAAAATAGAAAATAATGATTTTGTAAATATTTATAAAAGACGCAAAAGCAAAAATTATGTTATTTGACATTTTAATCATAACAATACATGTATGTACTGGTATATACCAAAAATTGTTTTTGTATATCATGTGAAAACTCTTCTCTGCCAATTCCACAGATACATTTTAAAGTTCATCAATTTCTCACAGAACATCCCGTGTAATACAGCCGTGTTTAAAATCTGTTTAGGTTATAAGTTGTGGTAATTACAGAACTTTTATCTGCAGAGTAACAGATTGATGACTTTTCTGAAGGTCTTCTGGAAAACCTTGACTTGATTTTGAGAAATTGGACCATGGAATCTGGATTTGGATTCCTTCTCTGGACTGCAAAAAGTTATATATGTAAAAGTGTAAGAAGAACAAATCTAGATTTCAAAGTTAAGGGTCCAAGTCAATCGTCCAAACCCAGATATATCAGAATCTCAAATTTAGAGTAAACATCCATGACCAAAGTCCAGTCCAGAATTTATGATATGCCTTTCTGAAGGCAGATGAGCACATGCGAGATACAGACACAAATGCCATTTGCAATCAAAAAAACATAAATAGTAGAAGATATATTACACACTTATTACTAGGTTAAATAATATCTGCGGAAAGAACAGACAGGTTTAGTCTCAAACTTCTTCTTTCGGCTCTCTCGCGTCTTCCAAGATGTTCTTATTCTGACACGATTTATTGTTTTGATGTTTTTGTTGTATGTGGAGTTAAGATAGAGTTTTACAAGAGTTTCTGATGTTCTCACTGTATGTTAGCAGTACATGTTCAACATAACAGTAGATTAGATACAGGGTTACCGTGTACTACAGTTTTGTTTTAGTCACTTTGGCCTGAGATACTTTTTTCAGTAATTACAGAGCATCAGAATTTTTCTATTGTCTGATGTTTAAAATCTCAAGTCAAATCGTAGACACATTGAAAAATAAAGAGTGAATTTTGTAACTAAAAATATGTATTTCACAACTAAGAACATAGCACACTACAAGTAGCCAAACAATACCATACAAACACATATAATTGTGACTACTGCTTATAAATTGAAAGTCAAAGAAGTCCTGATACAGGACATTTTGACAAACAAAAAATCCCTTCAAAGTTGAATGGTTATGACCTTAACCTCTTCAGATCTTACCTTGACCTGATGAAGGTCTTCATTGTCTTCAATTATCACAGTGTCAAACTTGGTGACATTGACCTTGAAGATATGACCTTGACTGAAATTATTCAATTAATACTTGCAAAACTTGAACTGTTGTGCACATCAGGGTTCTCGTCATATATACATATATTTTTGCTCACAGAATGATAAATTGATAAATGCAATGAAACATGTCCTACTCGCAGCATGTATAAGAACTCTTTTAATTGTTATCAACCAGACACTATGGGATGCCACATGCTTCTTGAAAACTTTAAATTTAGTTTGTTAGATAAGGGTGATAAATTACCATAACACAAAAAAATGGTACAATTTACACATTGCTATAATAAGGATGGAGAATAAAAAAAACAGAGGAGAAGAAAAAAATATGAGATTAAACCCGAGACATTTTTGTTTTAGTATGGGAATGTGCTGTCAATAAGTACAAACATGATTAATGAGAAGGTTTTAAAAAACAAAAAATTGTACATGGTTAAAAGAGATGGGATTGAAAAAGATTGTACAAGCTTTATTTTTTGGTTAAAAGGGATGGGGGTGAGAAATATTTTTTCCAAAAATTTCAAGAAACCGAGATGCAGAGTTCTTTTAAGTTTTTATCTTGTTAAGTATTAACAGACATGATGCATATCAAGAATATTTAAAAAAAAATTGAACACAAGTTTATGTAACGGGATGGGGGTGGGGGGTGTCAGAGAAAAAAAAATTGTGTAACCGAGATCTTGCTGTCATTAAGTAAGTGCAAACATGATACAAATAAGATTATTTTAAGAATAGTTGTGGTATAATGTGATTAAAACAGTAGGCAAACCTAATAATGAGAGAAACAGAGTATGATTTAAGTTAAAAACAAAAAAAAACTTGCTAAAACTGTATATTTCACAGCAAAAAGGGATGAGGGCAAGAGAAAAAAGCTTCAGAAAATGAATATACATAGTCCAATTAGAAAAATATTTTTATTTTTGTACAAAAAGAGATGAGGGTTAAAAATCGTGAGAAAATGAAAATACATGGGGAAAAATATTTGATTTTTATACAAAAATATAAATGTACAAGCCAATATTTATTTAAATTATGGTATAAAAAGGATGGGGGCTGAAAATGAAGAAATAACCAAAGAAACAGTGTTCTGTTCTATGATAGTTGTAACTAAAGTTTTAATGACGATTCCATCTTGATAACTCGATATTACACTTAGAGAGCTTTGAGTATGAAGATAAAATGTAATGTTTGTACATCCATAACACTTTCATTAAATTTGTAAATAGATAACTAAAATAAAGTTCTGAAAGAGATCTGTTACATTCATTTACATAAATAACAAGCTTTTCTGTCGATATCTTGAGTGCTACTGTCTGTTAAAAATGCATATAAAACAGCCATCATTGTATGAATTATACTGCATGATATTCTACAAGATATTTTTATACAGTACAGACCTGTCGAAAGTTTTACACTACATCGATGAATAAGGACAGAATCAGCAGCTCATCATGGCCCTCGTTAGCCATATCTCTATAGCCATATAGCTATGTTTCCATTCCTGGTAGCCAAAATCGCCATTGGCTACTAATATCTGAGGAATTCTTTCAAAAAGTATCCTAATTTAGCAAATTTGTGGAAAAATGCTTTAAAAAGGACTATATTTTCACAAATTTAGGAAATTTGGCTACCGTACTAATTATTTTAAATTTATGGAAACCTAGGTTATAGGTCAGCTGCTAGCTATCTTTTGTTAACTTTTCGGTCACAAGCGTTCCATATCTCGACCACTTGGACTCCTTGTTTGCTAGCTCAGTGTTAAACTTTCGACAAGCCTGTACGATATGTTTCCTGTGCGATATGACTATGTTGAATTTGTAACTGTCTATAAATGCTGCATATAAAGTACCCATCAATTTATATTATACATGTATTCATATTTGTTGTTGCACTTAAGTTATGGATGTCGAAGGACTGTATCCATTTCATCGACCTTTTTGTTTCCAGCCAATATCTTAAAACACTGTTCAGAGATGTAAATAAAATGGCTACCTATCATCATAATTGATCACAGTAAAACCTAGTGATAATGCCCCTTGATGACTTTGCTACCGGTACTGTATGGCAACTCTTTCCTAAAGTCAAAAGTTCAATTTTGATAGTTTTTCCTTACAAGTATCCCTCAATTTTTTGCTAAACCCCTTTTGTTAAGCCCAAATTTTACTGAAAGAATGGTGTTGATGAATCAGGGTTTTGCTGTAATTTACAAATTTATAAGAATATTTATATTTTGTTGCATATGACCATGTTACGAGTATATATTGATATCCATCTACAGACATGTATCATCTAGAGGTTTCTCTGCCAATATTAGAAGTGCTTAACTGTCTGCACATAAAACTCAATGCATATAAAATACAGATATATTATAAGATTATATTTGTTTATTTGCAATATATCTGCATATACTAAGTATACCGTGAGTGTGTGTGTGTGTGTGTGTGTTTAAAACACATGCAGCAGTACTTCTAAGATCTTTTCACTTTAGCTGATGATGAATCAAATGAATTAATAAATTAACTTCTTCTAATGTCCTTTTTAAGAATGCTACTGATTATAAATTCAAAATTTGTTTAATGTGCAATAACACTTTATATAATAACATCCTGATAGTCTGGCAAAAAGGTTTAAAATTTAAAGCTTGGACAAACATATGATATACAGATACAAGTACTAATGTGTTAAATTTACTACTACAAGTTAATGGTCTTGCTAACTTGATGTACCCAGAGTCTGCATGAAGTGGAGTGAACCAATTTGTTTAATGCCCTGTCAAAATTCTGGTCAATTGTGGAATTGTGGAGGAAACTTGAATACTCGGAGAAAACCACACAGCTATGGCAAGCCAACTTAAAAACTTTCTTGTATCAGTATCTGTCCCAGCGAGATTTAAACCCGAGTGGTGAGAGGCACTGTTATCTGTAAGTGCATGTTTTAGGCCACTTTGCTTCAGAGGTCTCTTAAAGACTGCATGGAAACATCATCCTAACCCAATCCAAAGCAAAATTGTCAGATGTGGCCAACTACTAATGCATACATCTGTTATATGTCCTTGAGTGTGTTTAACAAGAGAAAACAATCTGTTTTAAAACCCTTTTATTCCATATCAAATCTAGAAAATGATTTTATTACCACATATTAATTAATACAACAAGATTATAAAAATCATAAATCTTCTATTAATAATAAAAACATGAGCAATATTAAATGTTGGACGATTTTTACGAGTGAAATCCAATAACGGGAATTGATTTATTAATGAGTAATTAATACAGAACTTAAATATTGTCCGCAAATAAAACCGAGTAATAAATATCTTGTTATTTAAATGTTCTTTTTTTGTTGCACTAATGTTTTATTGCAGCCGAGATGGTTTATTGTTCCAACTTTTATGACAATTTTTTTTACAGTTTCTGGTTTTTTGTTACAACTTTTTTATGAAAAGATTGTTTTTAATGATTTTTGTTTTTTTTTTTTTTTTGTCACAATTTTCATTATGATAGATTTTTTTTACAACTTTTTCTCTCAATTTATAGATGTATTAGTTAATCGAGTTTCATATCAAATCTTCATCTACAAGGTTTTATAATTAACCTTTGACCCTTGTTAGGAAATATAAAATAGAATACTTCGATGTATCACATTCTTCTGGTCCATCAAATCTTTTTTTAAAGCGGTGCTTATTTCAATATTTATAAACTGCTTTTTCATTCTCTTTTTGTTTGAATTCACATTTGGTATTACATGTTGTATATCGATAAGAATTTGTATTGGTTTCATAATTAAAAATAAATCTTTATCCTGACACTTATTCTTCCATCAATTCAGTCATTTGGATAATTAAATGATGAAAAGAAATAATTTACTGTAAAAAATGAAACAAAATTTTATGGATGAAATACAGGCACTTGTACTGGTCTTCACAATCCATAAACTAGTAAGACCTTTTTTAACCATACATTTACCGTAAAATAGAAAATGCAACAAAGGATTTGAATGCAGAATATATATATAATTACTTTTTCAATATGGTAAATATTGTATTTTGTCATTTATGATAGACTTTAAGCCCACCAAACAAAAGTATTTACTGTTAATTCTGTCATTCTGGCATCTCATACTGTCTTGCTTCCCTATCCCTTTTCTCAACCTGTGGCCTTGGGGTGGCGAAGTGGTTTAAAGTTCAAGTTTACTTATCACACACAGTGCCTCTCAATGCCTAGATTTAACTCTGCTTGGACCACATTCCTGTATGAGAAAGTTTGTCAGTTTGCTTGCCAAAGGTCAATGGCTGTTTCCAGGCACTCTGACTTCTTCCACCAAGCCAGAACTGACTATCTTGATGAAATGAAGCCATCTTATCTGGGGTGTAAAATTCCAATACTCCACTACACCCCTTCACTTAATCCATTATATCCAGTGCTTAAAATTTTAAGTGTACATTTTCTAATTATTGTCAAATTTTGGATCTGATGCTGTCAGCTTTGCTGTCTTGTGACAACACTTATTTAATTTTTACATTAAGATAATAGACAGTAATACACAAAGCTCTGATTAATTCTTGTTTTTTGACAAATATGTTATATTTTTTTCACAATATGCTAGCTTTTGTAACTTTATTAATGTTATTAATGCTCCGATTCCATGCCTTATGTATATTTAAATTAATGGAAAGTTGAGAGTATAGAGTATAATGATATTATACAGTACACTAGGTATTGTGATGTAAATTTAAGAGTTTTTTTTATTCTGAGCATCTCTTAGGACCCTTTAAAAGATCAGCAAATTGTTCGTCTTCGTCAGTCGGGCTCCAGAAGTTCTGTTTAACTATACATCTCCGGGGAATTAATCCAACTTATTTCAGATAATTGCCGTATTTGTGTGTGATGTAGTGTTATAGACAAGTGAAGAATGGAAAATTAAGTCTTCAATAAGCAAGCTTCATGTTTCGTCAGATTTGCATAATTTGACTCGAGTTGGTTTGCATCATACACAGTACAATTCAGCATGATAGAATCCATTCTCATCAATTGTTTAACCATTGTTGGTAGTTTCTTCTATTTTTTCTCATTTCCTGCGCAATGAATTATACTTTTTTTCTTTTTTAAATATCTGGTGATTGTCCAGTTCCGTGCAGGATAAACCCCATGATAATTACCGGAATGGACCTAAAAAGGAAATCATTTTCACTTGTTGATTACGACTTAAAATGAAAATGGTGATCTACTTTATCGATTTCTTAAGTTCTCGTTTTTGTTTTTTGTGTACTGGTACTTATCATTATGTATATATTTTCTATAAGGATTATTTATGGTAAGGAGAGAGACAGTTACTTAATATTTTAATGTCTCTTTAGAGATTCTAGAAATATCTAAATCCAACCATAAAGAAATGGCTCTGGGAGATGAGCTGAACAGAATGTGCATTAAAAACTATTGATTCTCCAGTTTTATTGGAGATGTTCATCTAATCAGTCATGATTATGTCATCAGAGTTCATTTGTAACAATCTTTTATTTTTCTGGATGATATTTTCTGTAAAGAAAAAAAATCATACATAAATTATTTATTTTTGGTTCATTTGTAGTTTTTTTTTTTTTATATAAATGATCAAATTTAGATTCATTTGACCTTTCATATTTCAAAATCCAGATCAAACTGGTATTCTTAACAACCAAACATTTTTAAGGCCAAAGTTCAAATGAAAGTCATGCATAAGTCAGAGTGCAAATAAAGGTCTGTTGTAAAGGTCATGGTGAAAGTCCTATCATTCGGAAGGTGTAGTTGGTTTATAACAAGAATTTACCATACTTTGCAATACTTCACACAAAAGAAAATATTCTGTCAAAAAATTCTGAGATGCAACAATTTAGCAGTATTTTGTAATCCAGATTTAGAAATGATGGTTACCATGGTAACACAAAATGAAAGCATATAAAGCCTTAGAATGAGACAATAAGTTATACTTTTATAAGATTGCTTGTCTTAAATATTCATAAATCAAATTTCTTGTTCGCAACTAATTGCAAAAACAGAGATTTTAATTTAAATTTCAGTTTTTTCCCTGTTTGAATGTAAAAAAACATATTACTTTATTTATAGAGAGTGAAAAAACTGACATATGAGCATATTAATTTAGAATATAAAAAATACAATAACGTACAGGAGTGTATTATTATTATTATAAAACTGTTGATTGAAAATATTATCTTGAATACTTTACTACAATCCGAGTTAATATTTGTTGATGAAAAAATAAATTTGACTTTAGCAGTGAGAAAGTATTAACCAACTACTTTATTTTAGTGATTTAGAAAGTCGGCAGGTGTTTGGGATTGTAATTTCAATATTGACAATCGTAATATGATTTAACTTATTGGACAGAAAAAGCAATCAGAATTAATTCTTTGTTTGTATTCCACTTATACCTGTTGTTTTACCTGCGAGAATTTTAATTACGATCAGGAAGTGCGTTTTTATTGAGCTGCTTTATATAGGAGATGAAGTTTAGGGTCATTTTTCATAGTGAAATTAAAAAATATTGCACTGGAAAAGGATCATGAATTTTTTATGGTGTCATATTTTTTTCTCTTTTGGCATATTGCTAAGTTTTAACTGGTTAGATGATTCTATAATATTTTTAACTGTTGCTTTATGGGAGAAAGAATATTTTTCTCTGTTATACTAGCTGAATTTTGTTTTACAATCCTTGTTTTACTGCTGCTGCATTATGGGAGAAAAATATTGACTGAACATCATTTCATGTCATACATGTATATTTTCTTCGATTATGCATACCCGATACTTTTGTTTTACAACCCTTGTTTTACTGTTGCATTATGGGAAAAATATATTGACTGAACATAATTTGATATTATACTTATATATGTTCCTCTTTTTTGCAATAATGGTGACTTTTGTTATACGATTCTTGTTTTACTGTTGCATTGTGGGATATAAATATTGACTGAACATTACTTCATGTCTGATATAAATGTTTTACACATAGTTTTTTATTTGGCGTTTTATTTTTAATTTCTCCAGGGACCCATTTATTAACCTGAGGTCTATAAGTAATTCGCTAGAGATGGAATCTTTATGTAGTGTAAAAGTTATGTTTTTATATTGACATTTACCGAAAACATTCTCCCAGAATCCCACGGGATATTTATCGCGGTTTTATATCTCTGTACATTCCTCATTCTTATGTAAAAGGTGTAACTGTTATTGAACAATTCTTTTAAGTAGCGTTGTAATAATGCATTGCTATTTGCATATCTAGGGAACAGATAATAAGCAGCTCTGAATGTTCCCCAGCACCATTAACTTTATATCTTTATTTTCTCATAATGTAATGAAATTGTATGTATTACTGTAGATTAATTCAATAAAAAAATGGAAAAAAATTAAAAATAAGAATGTTAAAGCCGCTGAGAGAATGCTAATACAACTTTTATTTTTAAACATACTTACTCACATCAGAAAAAAAAAGAAAAAAACATAAGATCAATTTCTATGAAATTTTGTTCTTAATGAAATATAAGATTAATTGCTGAAATGAATCAAGCTGGAATTAGATTTTCCAAATTTCCAAGGATTTGGTTTTAAACTGATCAAGAAAGTTTTTTAAGCTTGAGACGCCAATTGGTCTGGCCATAGTTACTCTATTTAAAAACAATTGTCATAATTAGCAACACTTACTGTTTCTTATAGTTATAGCCTAATGGATTTATAAGTGTGAAAAGCGGATCTGTATCAGTATTTCATCTATATGTACTGGTTTTGTCGTAATTAGTGGAACCATTTACTCTTAATATTTGTTTTATCGTAATAATAATGGTTTGTTACATCTATAGCGAGAGCATTACATGCGTTTGTGATGAATGTCGGAACTTTGATAATAACATTATATAAATTTGATCAATAATAACCAATGATGCCGGTGTAAATGACTTTTATAAATGTTTGACTTAAATTTGCATCGTCAGACATATTTGAAAATTTTCCTCATGGGAAGCATGACAATTAGTTGTAGCCATTATGCCTTAAATTTGCACAAAAAATAGTCAAAGCCAGTAAGAGCAGGCAACCAAAATATATATATGTAATATACAAAAATATTTAAAAAACACATATTTATCTTAAACAATGATAATAAAACTACCAAGGTATAATGTCATGATGTCATTAGATGTGGTTTGCTTGTTATATATACAGTAAAACCTCAATTCATCACCACCATTTGTTCAGTGTAATTGTGGCATTATAAAGGGGCTTGGTGACAAATCGAGGGAGAGAAATAAAAAAAAATACAAAAGAAGTAGACTCTGGGGCTTCAAAATACTGAGGTGATAAGTAAGTTGGCAAAGTTGTCAAGGGTTTTACTGTATAATATTTTTATATAAACTTTTTACTATTTTGGCTTAATTTGTTATCTTTATATTTGTAGAAAAATATGTAAACACTGTAAATGCCAGCCAGAAGCCCATGACATGACATCCAGTGTGGAACAAGACCGTAGTTTACATCGGTTGATACACGACGCCAAGCGGAATTCCACTTCTGATGATGATAGTGGATGTCCGTTAGAAGAATACACCTGGGTCCCTCCCGGCCTCAAACCCGAACAGGTAAGTTAGTTTAATGATTTTTAATTCTTATAGACTTTGGACTGAAGGATGAGCGCACTAAGATTTTTTTGTTTATATAGTGAATCCTTTGAAAATCAAACCACATGTAAACCATAAATTTGTCTAAAATGAACTTAACAATGGATCCTGTAAAAATGTAGTTTTTCTATTTGAAGAGATTGTCTTTAGACAGATTCAGATATACTTGGAAATTAACAGATTAGACATTTCTTAGTATTCTGACATTACTAGACTGGTGGACACAGGTTAAAGAATTAAATAAATAAAATAAACATCTGTAAATGTGATCTAGAGTGTTTCAGGAAATGAAGCTGAGTGTTTACAGTTGTATAAAATGGACAGTAAGTTAATCCATTTAGGATGTTGCTTACAACTTCAAAATCATTAATCCAGTTTAGGATTGCTGCCTACTTTAAAATGATTATGTCCAGTTTAGAACATTGCTTCCTACTTCAATAAGATTATGACCAGTTAGAAATAGGTTAAAAATGACCAGTAAGCTGTTATGTAGCTTAGGACATTGCTACCTACTTCAATAAGATTATGTCCAGTTAGAAATAGGTTAAAAATGACCAGTAAGCTGTTATGTAGCTTAGGAAGTTGCTACCTACTTCAATAAGATTATGTCCAGTTAGAGATAGCTTAGAACTGACCAGTTTAAGATATCATTTCCTCTAGTGTTTTGAATAAGGAGATGTATTATGGAATGTCTTAGGTAACATTTAGCTTAACACTTGAGGTAATTTTAGGTAATTTGAATTGATTAATTGATGTTATAAGTGGTCATTGGAGATGGGAAATTACCTGAAGTACTTCTACTTTAGAACTTGATAGGACCAAAGCATCATATCTAAGAATAAACTTGGTTTTGTCATCAGCATCATCAAGGCAGCTACAGAAAACAAATTACCAGATATTAAAAGCTGTAACTAAAGTAAGCTAGTCAGCAAATTTACAGATACCTCCATGAAATATAACTCCAATTGTACAGTTAAGGATTCTCTTAAATACTTGGAGTATGACCATTAATATCGGATGGTTCATTTCATAATACACTTAGTGGAGTGGAGTATTGGTGTTTTACTGCAAAGAAAAGATTTTTTCACTGATATTGAGAAAACAAACAACCTTTAGCAGATGAACTGAAACACTTTCTTATGCCAGGGTCTTCCCAAGGCTGTGAGAGACACCATGGTCTGTAAGCATGCGCTTCTGACCACCCACACCAAGTCACCGAGACCCCTATTAGTCACTTGGACTAATACTACAGATTAAACTTCTTCAGTGGACTAGCACATCCAGTTCCAGGAAAAAGTTGAGTACTCTTGGTTGCTTCATTCCAAAAGTCGCTCTCAATTTATCACCAAATTCATATAAATTGCCAAAATCTGACTTAAGATTGGCAATGAATTGAGGTTTTACTGTATTTCATTTGCATTATACAAATAAGTACAAGTACTAAGGCTTATGTTTATCTGTAGAATGTAATGATTTGTTTGATTTTATTGCCAAGTAGAGTCCAGCGATATGATAGACAATAGTTGGGATATTTGTATACATAATTACTGGACATAAACCTCTACAGCTGGACATATTTACGTGGTGTCAAGTCATTAACACTCTCTACTGACCTGTACTTTATGTATCTTCTTAATTAAATCCTGATTGGAGCACCCCACTAATGTCAGATGAGTTTTGAGGACTAGATAGCTAATTCTTAATGACAGAAAAACAATACACAATAAATATGCATGTATCGGGTATTCCTCTTATTCTTGGATACAGTAGAATACGATGCCAAGGCGCTGTGTTAGCCTCTTTAATTTACAGAAAGCTGGATTCGTTAGTTGATTTTGATGGATTTTAAAATGACAGACCATGGAGTGAAGTAATGGAGTGTTATGTCCGAGTCCAGAATCTTTCACTTTTATCGGGGTGGTCAACTCAGGGATATTGGAAAAAACCAAAGTGCCCAGAGAAAACCTTCTCACACTTAAGGATCTGCTCTGAGTGGAACCTAGACAATGGGGGAAGACCGTTGGTTTTATTCTTGAAGGTTTCTTCAGATCCCCAGTCTCAGATACAGCAACTTTATGTTGTGACTTAACAAAAACAAAAAACTCAGTTAAAATTTAACACCTTTATGCATATACATGTATGTACAAAATAGCTGGTTATATCTGGATACAAGTTATATTCTTACTTAAGTTTTTCTTTAGCTAAAGAATATGAAGCCCATAACTAACAAAATTCACTGTATCATCACTAAATGTAATGGAAAAGCTAAGTCTCAAATACTTATTTTCATGAAGTTGAAAATTTACTAAAATGTAGCAGCATGGTTCTTATATACATCAATTATATCATGGTATCCAAGAAACAGAATTCGAGTAATTACTCTAATAAAACTTGTGTTTTGTGGTCAGGATCTGTGGTTCTCTGTCATATTAGGTTTCCTGCTAAATTATTATTGCTCTTTAGTCTTTAAGATATGAGCAGGAAACCAGAATCTATGTCCTGAGACAAGATCCCAGGCTACCTAATAAAGAGCAGATGTACCAGTCTATATGCTAAGTTTATAATCATACTCATAGCAGAACATTTTCTAAAGAATGCAAATAAAAATCATTTCTGATGTATTATTTGTGCAAATGGCTTCGACTTGACGGGATTAGTCAGAGGAGTTGTGGGATGGATTTAGGGAGAAATTATTTTTATTTTATATAGCTGTAACATTTATTGGTGTCAGAATGCTCCCTCATAAATCAGTCCCTATCTTTACACTTGATGGATTATTGCAGAATTTTTGTATCTTTTCTGGATTTGTCTTGCCAAAGAAGATGGTTTTACGATCGCCATAGTGACATGGTCTTCACTATATTTCTTGAAAAGTATTCTCATTTAATCTTTCAAAATTGAGTTCATTGGCCATTTATCGAATTCATATTGATTTCTTTATTTTTAAAAATACAGATTAGTTTTATTTGTTGCTATCATGAAGATTATGGCACCGATTCATACCTCTTAAGCTCATCAGCTATATAAAGTGTTGTTTATACTTTACTTGTACATTTCCTTACAAATCACAGTACCTTACTACAAATGGGGCAGACTGTAGCGTGAGAAAGTTTTGTCATTTCACTTGCTGAAGGGGATGGTTTGCCATGGGTACTCCAAATTTCTCCACCATCCCAGAACTGACTACCTCAGTATAAGTGAAAGAATTTTGACCGGGGCTTAAAGTGAGAAAATGTGATGGCTTGCTTGTAAAGGTTTGAAGGTTGTTTCTGCAAAGTATTCCAGAACGGACTCTCTGGATATAAATGAACTATCATTGACTGGGGTATAAAATCATGATTCCACCTAACCCACAAGCATAAAAAATGGAAAAAAAAGAAAAGAAAAAATTACTATCAGTATGCTGCAAATTCGTACCTTTATTTATTTGAAGAATGTTTCATGTTTTAAAACCTCTTAATCAAATTTGAGAGTTGATGGATTGTACAATTATAAATACATTAAGATGGTTAAGAGAGATCGTTATAAGAGTGTGGAAACTTGTTCTGTTCTGTATGCTTGTCAGGTTTTATCCAGATTCAATGTCAATTTAAGTCTTATTCAATCTTATAAATTTTTTGTACAGTGTTTTTCAAAACACTTAAATTAAGGAGAAAATACACTCGCACTCGGAATCTGATTAAACCTGTGTTTCTGCTAGTCGTGTTAAATTCTGTATTGGTGGCGATGATTGTCCTCTGAAACATTTAAACCTTGGGCAATGAGCGATTTGAGGTTTTACTCCTCAGTCAAGATTATTTCTGACTTTTGTTGAGGCAGTTGGTTCTGCAATGTGTGATTTGAGGTCTTACACTGCACTCAAGATTATTTCTGACTCTTGTTGAGGCAGTTGGTTCTGCAATGTGTGATATGAGGTCTTACACTGCACTCAAGATTATTTCTGACTCTTGTTGAGGCAGTTGGTTCTGCAATGTGTGATATGAGGTCTTTTACTGCACTCAAGATTATTTCTGACTCTTGTTGAGGCAGTTGGTTCTGCAATGTGTGATATGAGGTCTTACACTGCACTCAAGATTATTTTGCTGTTGTTGAGGTAATTGGTGCTGAGTTGATGAAGTATTTGGAATAAAACCTTTAAGATCTGTACTGAGTAAGTTTTAAGCCTAGGCAGTGAGACATCGTGATCTGTAAGCTTGTGTATTGGACCACTTGGTCACAGAGGCAAAGCTAGCTGAATGTTGCTTTACAGCAAATCAATAGGCCAGAGGGAAAACGAACACAATTTGCAATTGAACCACTCAGCCACCAATTGCCTTTTTCTGAAATACCTCTGTGGCCAACCAGGTTTGAGCAGTATTTAGGTAACCCGGTAGTTTGAAATTGAAGGCCAGCAATGTAAACCACTTGGCCGTCCATCAAATTTCTTTGAAATATCCCTGTGACCAACAAGGTTTGAACAATAGTAAGGCAACCTTAGAGTTTGCAAATTGTTGGCCAGCACATAAACCACTTGGCCACCATTATTTGAAATAATTCTACTAATGACCACATAGATTAAAGAGGGAAACAATCAATTAACCTAAATGGATATATCCATAAAGTACTTTTTCATTATAAGTAAGTCCCTTTGGAACATTTAAGAGTTCAAAAACATCATATACATATAATTGGTATATAATAATATCTCGGGACAATATTGTTGATTGATACTATTGTTACAAAAATCAGTTAGTATAGTCTAACATCATTGACCTGTCCATTTGACCTTTAATTAGGAATATTCATATAAGAGGTTCCAGGTAGTACATGAGTGTTAGGATTCCTAGTCAATTATATACACAAGGCATGGGTTTAGTGTTCACATTCTGTAAGCGGAATGAGCAAGTGGATCCCAATACGTAAATAAACTCGTCCATGATAAATATTAAAATAAAGGTCAAGTGGACAGGTCAATGTTGTTTGCCTATAGTCATATGTTATGATAGATAAACAATATGTAAGAGTATATAACCAATATGTAAGACTAAAAACGGGGTGGTGGACATTATTGATTGATTGCTGCTAAGATGAAATAGCACATTTGTAGTTATACTGCCTCCGTGGCTCAGTGGTAGAGCATCAGCCTCAAAATTAGGTGGTCATGGGTTAAACCCTAACCAGGTCATACATAATACTTTAAACATTTGGCACTCAATATCCAAAGCTGTTTTTGAACCTAGCTAATAAGAGTTGATGTAATTCATAAATTGACCCACCCAACACCCAAACACCCACCTGGGCCCCTCCACCCCAAAAAACCCAACAGAATGGCAATTTCTTAATAATTCACTTACTGTCTTAGAAAAATTGAGTTTCTGGATTGACACAAAAAACTTGCTGGCACATCATATAACAATATATGTTGTAATCATGTAAACATTGTTCATGACTAGACAGAATTATAATGGGGAACAGAATAATTACCTACTTTAAATTAAGGATAATTTTAATCTATTTAATGACCCTTTTTTGTTAATTAACAGGAAATCATTCTAGTCATAATTAAATAGATGGGCTCCAAAATTCATTTAAAAATCTGCCGAATTCAGTCAAGTACAGTGAAATACTTTAAACTTTATGGTCCATAAAACTGATTATTTTGGATGTCCTTACCATTTATAATTTATCAAAAAATTAATTTCTTTGATATCTTTATAAATATCTTATCATTTTTACCTGTGATGTGTTACCTTAATTTTCACTAACAACGAAAAAAGAAGATCAAAGAAATATGTGTTTTTTTAATAGGTGAAAATCTTCTGTCTGTTTTTAGCATGTGTTCGCCACATCTGTGTAATCAATCAGGCCTCATTTGGATTGGTTGAGAGGCACCATGCAGTAAGTTAAGCGAGGGTTAGTGATTGTTGCTGTAAATTAAGGGGGAGGTTTACAGTTCATTGCTAACTTTCTCCCATTTTCTGCTTGATGGTTTTCAAAATTTAGCTAATAATATTTTTGAGACATTAAATTCCTTTCATTTTCTATAAAAATCTTTCAAAATTCTTAATTCCTTTGGTTCATTGGTAATTTTAAAAAAATTCATTTAGTAAGCCCCCATTTCTCCAAAATTTCTTAATTTTTAATGAAATTTAAATGGTTTATATTAATTTCCTGCATGAATATACAAAAAATTAGCATATTCATTTTCATTGGTAATGAAATCTCCTTTATTGGGCCCCATCTTGAAAATCATCCTAAATTTAAGGGAGGCTAATGGCTCATTGCTAATTTTCTTGTATTTTCTGGTTCATTGTATTCAGAATTGAGAGCATAAAATATTTGATCCATGAAATTTTCTTGAAAAGTAACCCCAATTTTGATAGATTTCGGAATTTTGAGAAATTCAGTGCTTCATTTATGGCGCCCCATTTTGATGATTTTGAAGAAATTTTATTTTTCTCCATTTTGATACAAGATACTGGAATAGGGTATTAAGATTATACAGACTTAACATATGATGATTTTAGGTATTTGACTCGTTATCTTAATATACATGGAAATTCAACATGGTTGTAATGGTAGGCAGAGGACGAGGGTGGGAGGGAATGGGGTTATGGGATTAGCTAGAATATTACTGAAAAACATGGCAGATACTTTGCAAAATAAATAATCTTACAAAACTGCATGCGTGTTTATTGATTTTTGGCTTCAATGGTAAAAAAAAGTTTCTTAAGAAAAATATTGATGCAGACTCAGAAAAACACTTGTAGATAGTACCGGTAGCTAATTCTTGGTTTTAGGATTCTAAATGAAATTACTTGTATTTGGCTATTTTCATATGAAATATTTATGTAGAATGGCAGTTTTCCAGATGGTCACTTACTTTAGACACTAATATTAGAAAAACTTTCTAAAATTCATCAAATTCTTATTTTTCCACTTAACTTCTAAATAACTAACTTCCTTACTCAAGTAGGAAGGGTCAAGCACAGGACAGAATTGGAGTTTTCTTACTTTATCACAAAAATAAAGAACAGAATTATCATAACAAGACAATGGGGTTTGCCGCTGTACCACATGATACCCTCTAACGTTTGTGCGGAACACTTATTTCCAATGGATATGGAATAATATGAGATGACATTTTCCCGTGAAATCGACGTCATTCCAGGAATCTGTGGCGTTGACGTTTTTCAAAACCTTCCTTCCGCACAAACGTTAAGAGGTATTGATCACGTGGTACAGCAGCAACCCCATTTTCCTATAACTTGTTATAAGTTAGATGGTTCTGAAAAAAGACCACAGCTAACCTAAGCTTACCATCTCAAGTTTGATTGTCAGGCCTTGGTGACTGGGTGGTCTAAAGTGTGAGCTTACATCAGTGCCTCTCATAGCGTAGATTCGAATCCCAATTGGTACAGAATCTAGTTGAAGAAAGCTTGTCAGTTCACTTGCCCAAGGTCAATGACTTTTTTGGGCACTCCAGTTTCCTACACCTTCTATGAACTGACAGTCTCAATATAAGTGAAATAACCTTGACTGAGGCATATAATACCATTATTTCATTTCACACCCCTCCACTCTTCTTTTGATTTAGACAGATAGAAAAAACCTCTCATCAATATTATATATTGTTTATAAACAATCATAGACAGGCACTCTAGTTCTCCACCACAGAACTGACCACCACGATATATGTGAATCTTGACTGGGGCTTAAAACACCATTATTCCACACCATTTAATTCTTATCTCAAGATGTAGACTATAAAAATAGCCTCTCATCAATATCTCCTAAATATAGTGGTTTACAAACAATGATAGATATATAGAGCTTGTTTGTAAACATAGATATGTTGTTGAAGGATGTGTTGTGTTGATTACAATCAAAGATGGTCACATGACAATAACCATCATGCATTGGGGTAAAAGGTATATGCGGACAGGAAATTGGAATGTTACCCAAGTATTGTGTATTTTGGCATAATTTGTGTTTATGTAAACCCCTTCCATATTCAATAAAACATGGTTTATCATAATAGGTCCTATCAGTATAATGTTTGTTCTAAAGTATTGTTTATACCATATAATATAAACATTTAAATGATCTTCAAAAAAAGATGAAAGGGCAATTTTCCCATACACCAGCCTGATCATTTTATGGTGGTATTGTGTTAGCCATATAATTTAAACATATAAAAAAAGGATAAGTAGGAAAAAAAAAACCTTGACTGGGATGTAAAGCACCATTACTTGTGACTCCATATATACAGAGAAAGAAAAATTATGAATTTACTAATTTCCTCGGCAGTTTTGGGAATTATTACTATACTGAAATTTTGATGTTTTAATAAATGTTGTAAGAATTTTCATAATCTCAAATAAAAAATAATTTAAAAATAAATAAATAAATAAATAAATAAATGAATGAATAAATAAATAAAAATTACCACCAGTAATGTATGTTCTAAATTTCAATAATCTAAAAAATAAAATAAATATTACTCGATAAATCAATCAATATCACTAGTACAAACATTTATGTGAAATGGAACAGAGTGTAAAATTTTACTATGTATTTCTCTGCAAAAAAGCTAAAAGCTGTTTATACCTGAAATGCAACCTGTGTATATAAGTTTGCAGTAGCTGTTCTGGACAGCTGGCTTTTATGGGGGGTTTTGGCAGTAAGGAGAATATTGGATTTATTTAAGAAGGTTGGTCGGTTTGTAGAAAGTATTTTTGTAGTTCCGTAACAGGTGAAGTCTTCAGCTGCAACACGTCTGTTTATTCCGACATAATTTTATTTTTAGCATCATTATGATTGTACAGGAAATATGGCCTTGTATTAATTGATTCATAATATTTTCTAAAGAATTTTTTTCGCTGTGTTTGTTATTCAGTTTGGAATGATGTTAGCATGTGTATTGTCAGATATGCTGCTACTGCCATTGGGTTTTTGGTGTGGTTGAATATCTTTTTCTAGAATTGCAAGCAATATCAATGTACAAAAATGTATCAATCTTTTCATATTTAAGTGCTTTAATTTTCCACACCATCCTCAAAAAAACTGACCCTCTCGTGCAATTAAAAAAATCGTTAAAGTTTATTTTGATGTTTAAAATGGACTGCCTTATGAAAACTGAAAGTAAATGTACTTGGTAAACTATAGCCAGAACAACCAAGATTCACCACAACAAAACAGGAAATAAAATATCTAGACCAAAAGGATGTGTTGAACTCCTGGCTTTGAGCAATAGTAGCACCATCTTGCATGATTACAAAATGGTGTCAATTTTTGTAGTCAAAAAACTTTATTTTAGGAGTTGAGAAATGTTTCAATGTCCAAGTCAAGATTTTTTACTTATAAAAGATGGTCAGTCCTAGCATTGCAGAAAAAATTAAAGCTCTTGTATCTGAAATAATAAAAAACACCAAAGATATGAAAGTAAACCTATTTAATGACAAATTGAGCATTCCCAAACTAACATAAAAGATCACAAAAAATAAAATGTAAAGCAATAAATATTCAATTCTACATTCAATCTATGCTTTGATTTTAACGCCAATTTTTTTTATCAAAAGATTGACATCAGAGAAAATTGATTCAATTATTCCTATCGTATCGTATTGTCAAACATGCAAAAGGGTAAAGAAGCGATACAACTTAAATTTGGAAGATCATGGAAAGGAATATGTTCAAAGAAAAAATTATTAATTTAAATTGCTTTGATTTTGATATCCAAATTCTCAAAAGGGTCGACATCAGAAAAACTGGATGTGGCGATGCATGTTTTAAAGAGGTCTGACATGCAAGAAATGAAAGTCTTTTTTTTATGTTTTTATAGATTACAATCTTTGAAGGTCGTTTGTGTATCTGATTGTATAAGATATATGAATTCTTTTGTAATTGATTGATTATGATAACAAATTTGTCTAGCTTCGTTCTCTGTCAATGGCTGCATGGTGCTGCACTATTTAAACGTTTTGCTGATTGAATTATTGCGGAGAAACAAAAGTCTAAGGAAATCTAAATTATGCTACCACGATCCATAACAGATGACATAAAACAGCTGTACATGATAAAATAAAATAAATACAAGCAAATACACAATTATAATCAAATAAATACAACAGACAAATAAATTAATTATTTTCTTATTAATGATTTTCTTTTTATCTCCCCTTTCTTTTGAGTCGTTTGTTGATGTATTATTGAATGAGAATGTGCCGAGCTCTGGTTGTAATAACTCTAACAAACTTAAAACAACTCCGCTTTTTCCTTGATGTAGTTTTGTTTATTTTTTCCTCTCTGTTTTCCTGATTGAAGTCTTTTAGAAATGTTTTCAATGCGTTTTAACTGTGACTGCCTTGAATATGTCAGTATTTATAAGTTTTTTGGATTTATTTGTATAATTACAAGTCAATGAGGGGTAAAATATGTTTGAAGATTTTTATAATTAATGATAAAAAGGTTCTTTGTTATAATCACAGAATGTACACATAAATGCACATGTAAATAAGGTTTTATTGCTATGACATGTATGCGTTTATTTGTTTTACATTGAAACCTGCATAAAATGAATCCTGGATATACCCAAAACCTATCTAACATGACAATACAGTTGTACCTGTGTAAACTAAATCCTTATTCAATCAAAAACATGTCAAAAATGACCAACACTTGAACCTGAGGCAGAAACCAAACTGCTGTGAAAACCAAACCTTGAATAAACCAAAAACCTGCCTAAACTGGATTATACTTGTTTGTGTGTAATTTGGGGAGGAAGAAAGGCTTCTTGGTATGCACATGTTTGTAAAGATGAATAAATTCAATTAAATTATACAAAGTACATTGAAGTACTGACTCTCTTATCAAAAATTATAAGTACCTCCTAGAAATATCTGATTGCAAATTAAAGTTTCTTTCAAGCTAATTTAATAAAATCAAATAACTGATTTCTCTAGTCTGTTGCTGATGCAGGAGCACTTAGAATACACAGATGTACAGACAGACAGACAGACGTACATTACATAAATATAATTACTGCCTAGATAGAGTTATGTAAGTTATTACTTACACTTCAAACTTCCTCGTTACGATCGAGAATTCTCCTCAAAGTGAGTCATTTTCCGTGATTAAATTAATCATTTCTTATTGGTCGAAGAAATAAACCTTTTGCTCTAAAGCATTACTCAGACGGGTATAGAAGAGAGATATGCTTTATTCCTATCAAAAACGCGTAATAATCTTTTTGACGGAACTACTACACGCTTGTAAGGTTGAGAGATGAGTTTTAACACGGAGCTGTTCCTTGCTTCAATTGCTCAATTTATAACCAACTGGCATAGACAAGATGAAAATATAAAAGATGAGTTTTTTGTCATGTCAGATAGGGATGCGAATATTGGAACGTTGGTTTAACTGGAAGCGCCTTGTAATTATCGGCAAGTCAAAGTGTCAATCACTTGATTAGAGTCATCACCTTGTTGTACGCCTTCTGTCATATTGAACTTTCTGATTGTAATTTGTAACATGTTTTCATGGGAATTTAGTTAATACGGACTTGTTTAAACATTATTAGATTCTGATTGAATTCTTACTGCTTGTATGTACACGTTGAAACAATTCATAAAATTTATTTCATTCTGATGAGTTCTTGCAGCAGAAGATTAATTAAAATTGGTCAGCTAGGAGGTATTTAACAGCCTGTCAGAATTATTTCACTCATGCTAAGACAGTCAATTTGAAATGATTGGGAAAACTGGAGTGCCTGGAAAAAATCATAGACCCTCAGCAAACATTTTAACAATTTTTCTCTAACACGGGGATATGACAGGTGGGGTTCCAACCTAGACAGAGTGATTAGCATAGACTTTGGACCACTTGGGCCAACAAGGCTTGTTATCAATTGAGACATTAGTATTAAAGCAATAAGCCTTTTGGTTCAGTGTATTGTAAGGTTTTTGGTCCATCAAACCATTTTCAGAACTTTCTTCTAGTATTGGGAAGGTCCCAGGTTTGAGACTCAGTTTGTGTGCAGCATTTTCGCCTTTCCATGACATTTGGGGTTTTTAGGACCCTGGGAAGTGGCCAACCAACAGGTTGGTCCCGGGTTGGAACCTAGTGGTTTCAATTCAAAAGAGATGAATTGAAAAAAGGGAGGGAGGAATGTGGTGGACCAGGCTTGATAGGTGGCCAATTAGCTAAATTGGTAGAACAATTCACTAGTATTAGGAAAGTCAAAGTTCAAGTCCCAGATTGGCCGCTGCGTTTTTTCCTTTCCTGTTACAATTTCAATGTTTTATAAATGAGAACATTATATTCTTTTTACATAGACAACAATCATTGCTATTTGTTAAAAAACAAATTAGTATGTTTGATGGATTCTCATTAAGATTGAATCAAAACATTTCCAAGAAAAAAGCTTTTTATTTTCTCTCTTCAATGTTTGAGAGTGACATATTTGTAGATGAAATACTCCGGGATGATTTGTGTTTTAGGGTCGGCAGTAATTAGTTTTGTAAATCAATTACTTCCAAATCAAGCAGAAATGACTGAAGTATTTGACAGTTATCAACTCAACTGTCCTGTGAACTCTTAAATTCTTTCAAGGAGGAAGAATATAACACACAGTTAGGAGTGAACAGCAGAGCTGATACTGTTACAAGTGTGCGGGGAGGCCTAGATTTACATGATCAATAATTTTTTATTTCGACCCAAATCTATTTCATG
This sequence comes from Anadara kagoshimensis, assembly GCA_021292105.1. Classification (NCBI taxonomy): domain Eukaryota; kingdom Metazoa; phylum Mollusca; class Bivalvia; order Arcoida; family Arcidae; genus Anadara; species Anadara kagoshimensis. The sequence continues at coordinate 53,277,256 of CM037862.1, forward strand.
AACTCTTTTTGGAAAAAGGAAGAATCGTTAACTTTCATGACGAGAAGATGGAGCTGAAATCACATGTTCACAATTCTAAGTGTTTTTACATTAACAATTTTGAAAAAAAAAATATTCATTTCTTTATTTAATAAAAAAAATTTAGATTATGGTGCATTAGATATAATTCAGAATAATTAGTCATCTGAATAAACCAAAAAGATTTTTTTGTTTGTGTGTAAATTGATTGATGAAGCATGTTTCCACTTGGATTTTAAAAAATCAAGAATTGCCATCATTCTTTACATCATCTGTTGTCATATCTTTTATAAAAAAAAAATTGACGGAGCGTAGATGCACCACAGATACACTTGTGTAATAAAAAATGCACCAAGCGGTTTGTAATTTAATTGATGTAGTAAAAGCACAAATTACTCAAAAAATCAATTTACAACAGCGTTTTGTTTATTTTGTCTAGAATTAGTTAAGTGTTAGAAAGAACCAGATGTTAGATTCAAGTTAATAGATTTTTATTATCAACTTAGATTTCAAATAAATTGTCATAGTCTGGGTATCATAGCCGGTTTTTGAGTGCTTAGTTCTATAAAGGAGTCCAATAAGTCCTCAACAGGGTCTAAATGTCCTAGTCTGGGTATCATAGCCGGTTTTTGAGTGCTTAGTTCTATAAAGGAGTCCAATAAGTCCTCGACAGGGTCTAAATGTCCTAGATTTGGTATCATAGCTGGTTTTTGAGTGCTTAGTTCTATAAAGGAGTCCAATAAGTCCTCGACAGGGTCTAAATGTCCTAGTCTGGGTATCATAGCCGGTTTTTGAGTGCTTAGTTCTATAAAGGAGTCCAATAAGTCCTCGACAGGGTCTAAATGTCCTAGTCTGGGTATCATAGCTGGTTTTTGAGTGCTTAGTTCTATAAAGGAGTCCAATAAGTCCTCGACAGGGTCTAAATGTCCTAGTCTGGGTATCATAGCCGGTTTTTGAGTGCTTAGTTCTATAAAGGAGTCCAATAAGTCCTCGACAGGGTCTAAATGTCCTAGTCTGGGTATCATAGCTGGTTTTTGAGTGCTTAGTTCTATAAAGGAGTCCAATAAGTCCTCGACAGGGTCTAAATGTCCTAGATTGGGTATCATAGCTGGTATCTGAGTGCTTATTTCTATAAAGGAATCTGATAAGTCCTTGGCAGGGGCTAAATGTCATACATAGCTGTAGCATTCTTGAGAGGCTTAGGTTCCTTAAAAGTTGATTGGTTGATTGATGAGTGGATGGAGTCCAAATAAAGAGTATTTCATTTATATTGAGACATTACCAGTTACAGGTGAAGTGACAAATTTTTATCTTTGCAGCACACATAGCTAGTGTAGGATACCATGCCAATGTTGGAAGGTCCTCAATTTTAATGTGGCCGAAAAAGCAAAAACAATGATGGAATCAAGGCATTTTGAATACATGTATTCAAAAATAAAATTTTCCAGAACTTTATATTTCAATGGGTTGGGGTACGAAAAAGAACTCCTGCCTTTAGTTTGGTTTGGTAGTACTAATTGCAGTTCAGGTGTACAAGTGCTTGCTTCATCAAGTAGTAGGTTATAGGTTCAGACCTCTGCAGGGTCTGACACTGACTAAGGTTGTAAATCTGATTGATATTGCTATTGGCTTAATGACCTTTGGGATATATGCTGTAAGCTGGTAGATTGTTTGCTTTTGTCAGAATGAAATGCAATCTGAATTATTTATGCTATGGTTTCACTCCTCAGCAGGGTAACATTTTAACCCAGATTTTGATTTTTTTAAAAAAAAAAAAACAATAATGAACTAGATTTAGACACATCAATGAAAAAGACAATAAAGTTCCTTATTTTTATAAACAATTTGGAAACACCCTACTGTTTTTGTTTTGTAGGCCTATAAATCAGTCAAACATTTTGTTTTTGTAACAAAATTGTTTTCTAAATTTAGGACTTATATGCTACAGGGTTACTGGTACTTTTGGAAATGGGTCTGTATTTGTTTATCTAGCTAGCTTGTATTTAATAAAATTAGAAGGAAACACTTCAGTTTCACTCAGCCATTTTATTGGACAAATTTCCCATCCCTGAAAGATCTCATGAATGAATATTGCTGTATGCAGTGAGTCTGCACTGTGGAGGAACTTAATTATGATCAAGAAAACTCTTCCCACAAGGCCTCAGTGACAGATTGATTTCAAGCACCGGCTTGCAGTTCACAGCACCTCTAACTACCAATTAGGTTCAAATCCCACTTGCAGTAGATCTTGCCATAGTAAATGATATTTGTGGATTCAACCCTTTCAGTAAATTTTCTATTAGAAGACAAATTTCTTAAAATAGATAGCATGTATAGAATAACATTTATTGCAAAATATATTCAGAAAATGTAAACTTAGTTAAAGTAGGCAACAAACTTAATCCAAATCCACACAACAAACTTTTGTGACTTTGCTGACTTTATTGAAACCACTGGATTTGCACTGATAGTCTAGCTAGCTCTGTTGTTGTGGACCAGGGATGCCCCATGCAAGTGCTATATTATAGTACAGGCCAACACAACTCCAAGTGGTGGTGGACCTACATGTGTTAGATTAGTGTTACATTAGATAAAATTCACCTCCCTGATGTGGTGCAAAATATCTCGAAACTTTCTTTGGGGGGGGGGGGGGGGGGGGGGATTGGCAATCCTTGCTATAATACATGATGTTATATATGTATAAAAGAAATAATGTGTCTGGTATTTATTTAAAATTAATCTTTTCATCAAAATGGCCAAATTCTGTCACTATTTATCAGCATCCTCATCCTCTCCCCAGGGGGCTGAGAATGTAGATTTATTTATTTAAATTCTATCTGGTCTGTTTCTTCCTAACAGGTGATGATGAAATTATCAATTTTTTGTGTTTTTTATGAACAGGTGCCACAGATTATAAGTATTGTTGCCAGGGTTTTGATCTGTATATTGTGTTATATGGCAGATCAGCGGTTCTGATAAGATTCAGAATCTGAAGAGGCCCCAGTTGCTTTTTTCTGAGTGTTCAATAGCTGTTATAGCAGGGGGTCTTCACTCAGACAATCTTTAATTCCTCATCAGAAATTTTTGACAATGTTCCATAGTTTTAGAGGAAAATTACCTTTTTGCACTTTTTGGTGCAGCTGCATTTTTGTAAAGTACATGATATGTTACATTATAATGTTCCTCATTGAAGCTCAAGGTCATGTACAACAACACCAAGGTGAATAGTTATATGTCCCTGATAGTCAAGAGTAATTTACTTATATTTAGACAACTACTTCAGAAATTGTTGAGGAAACTGGAGAACCTGGAGAAGACCACAGATCTTTGACAAATGAACTGACAAAATTTTTTTTTGCCCTAAGATCTGTCATGAGGAGGTTTTTAACTAAGCAAGAGGTGCTGTGGTTCATATTGGCTGGAAATGGGGTTTACAGCTGTACCACATCAGTAGCCCCTTAAACATTTTCAAAAAAAACATCCCACACAAACATTAGGGGAGTTGATCAAGTGGTAAAGCAACAAACCCCATTTTATTTATTTCTTATAGCTTAAATGATAGTAAAATGTTTACTTGTGATCTTGTGACATCTTTCTTATGAATATTTCTTGGAGTTCCTTCAGTATTTTAATTTGACTGGCTATGTTATAAATAAAAGTACCTTGTCATTGAGGTTGTCTATGGGAAAATTTTTATTGGGAGAAAAATGGTTTAATAAGAAGATACAAACATGTATACCTCACAGACAGTAAAATTTCAATTTTAGATAGTAATGTTCATTACACATAAACACTAGATGTTGTTAGATTTCAATTTGGTAGTACAACATGTACAACTGTACGATAAAGACTGTCTCGTTGTTACATCAACATGATAAGTACTGTCTCTCTCGTAACATCAACTGTTCTTATGTATCATACTGTCTGGTATTAAAATTAATATTTTAGTTTCTCATCTTACAACAGAGGTAATTTTCTCCGATCAGCCTATCCCCAACTTGTTTTTTCTTTGTTTACTTTGCCATGTTTCAAAATGTTTTGAAATGAAAGTCACAGGGTCCTATGGAAGAGAGCTTAAAAACCAATGCCCTGTGTCATGGCATGTTAAAGAACTCTCCCTGCTCATTGCCTTAAGTGTAAAAATTTCTGCCCCTTCAATAATAGCTGGTGATGTCTTGATGTAAGTGGAATATTTTTAGCTGATATTTAAAACCCCATTCTATCAATCAATTAATCTCAGACGAGTTTAGCATACACACAGTCATGTCAGTATATAATGAACATCTTGTCCTCACTTATGGGTATGACAAGAGAAATTTTTTATGGGTAAGACATTAGTCTGTTTCTGGTTTGGAAATTTTTTTAATCTAAAAAACTAAAAAAAAATACCAATGTACAACATGTAAACACTATATTTTGTAGAAATACAATCTGGTGTGGTGTGTAAAACTATATGATAAGATGCTAGCCTTCTGTCTGCTTTTTTAGTTTTTTTAGTTTTTTATTTTTAATGAATATTACAAGATTATATAAATTTTGGGAAGACGATATTGTATGTAATTTTTACAAAAAGATAAAGCCATGCATACAAAATATACATAATCTATTTTGGTAACAGCGAAATAATTAATTTTTTATCCAAAATCTATCAGCAAGAACACATAAGATGAACTGTCAATCCTAAATATATTGCTTAACAAAAAGATAGTGTAGGGATGCAGTCACTTGATACAGGGGTGTTTTATGATGTGGTTAACTGGAAAATCTGGAGTGGAGTGGATAGAGAAATGGTGTTTTATACCCTGGTCAAGATTCTTCCACTTATATCAAGGCAGTTCTGGGATGGTGGAGGAAACCTGAGAAAATAACTGACACACGACCAGAAAACAAAAAAATTTACTTTGGATCTTTCACAAGTGGGATTCAAACCTAGGCAGTGAGATGGTCTGTGATCATTAAGCACATACTTAGACCACCCGGTCACCAATGTCCCTGAGTGTAGTCATTTTATGACACGAAGCCGAGGTTGATAATGAATTTCAAGGGTGACAATATGGAAATGTAATAATTATATAATGGTTAACAGTAAAGTTTAGACTTTTAGAAGTCGCTTCTCTCTTTTAAAGATACCAGTAATGCATCAATCAACCAAGATCAAACATTGTTAAGTCTAGGTTCCAAACTCAGTTCATTGTCAAATTACAGTACATGAGTCCGTATTGTACAAATTACAGTCCATCTTTTCCAAACAACGTCAATCTGGTCTGCTGCTAAAAAAAGAATACTTTTTGTTGAGGAGTCCATAAATTGTTCAGACTATAAGGTCCATTTTTTCCAAACCTCAATCTGGGTTGGTGTAAAAAAAAAAAAAAGAACATTTTTTTCGAAGCTCTGGTCATGTCCATATTTTCCAGTATACCGACGTGGAAATTTTAGAGTATCATCTTAGTTTTTTTAGAAGATAGAATTTTCGACAAATGAGAGAGTAACAACTGACAGTAAATGTCAGCAGTTATAGACACAAGTACAAGTCAGTAATTGCTAGGATTATTACTGAATGAAAACACAAAATTTTTAACCTGTCTTCAGTGACAGCTGTTGGCTGGCAACAATGCATGCATGATGGGTAATAACAGCATCAAAATACTCTAGGTATAGATAACCTTGTTGACCAGGTAGAGTGAGAGTGAGAGAGAGAGAGAGAGAGAGAGAGCTGTTAATAACATTTGTAGTCAGGTGCAGCTCGAGAGACTGATACAGAGAGAGAGAGAGAGAGAGAGAGAGAGAGTTGTTAATAACATTTGTAGTCAGGTGCAGCTCGAGAGACTGATACAGAGAGAGAGAGAGAAATAAACTTGAATCTTAAACAGTTGTAGCCAGTGCAACTAGAAACACACACACACACACACACACACACACACACGGAACAGCTAATGAATGAAAATTTGAACTCTTAATGAACAGCTGTATCCAGGTGCATGATGAGTAAAATTGGCATTCAAACATTTTGCTGATCCAGATAACATTGTTTGACCGAATACAAGACCTCAATTAATATGTTCCCAACAGTCTAGAATATACAAATAACTTTAAATTAGGTAGAATTGGGTAACATTGCTCAGAGATTTATTGCCATTTATTATGGTGAGGAGGGAAACAATTTGTCTACACCATCATTATATCATCTTTTACATAAGTTGCTATCCAATGCGTTGACCTTATGACTGTGACTTGGACTTGAGGACATTAGTTTTACAATAAGTCTTTTTAGCAAATGATGTCTTATCTATCATCAATCTTCAGTGAAACATATTGATCAAATTAAGTGATCCAGAAATACAAATAAAGTACAAATTCTGTGACCTTGACCTTTGACCTATTTTACATACATGGTTGCTGAGGATATTACAGTTTCACAACAAGTCATGTTGGTTAATGATGTCTTTCCATCATCAATCTTCAGTAAAACATATTGATCAAATTAAGTGATCTAGAAAAACAAATGAAGCACAACTCCATAGTTTTATTTTGAAGAAAATGTGACAAAATTGAATTTTCAACCTCCTGTTGATTTAGAGGGATTTTTTGGATAAACATTATTTATGGGTCATTAACCCTCTTATAATTATTTGTTTTTCACTGAAAATAATCATAAAAAATAACCATTTACCATCTGTTTTCATACAATGTCATAGAGTTGAGGTCAGAGGTCAATATCATCAGGTTGATATTCTTAGGTCAATATCATCAGGCTGATATTCTCAGGTCAATATCATCAGGTTAATATTCTTAGGTCAATATTATCAGGTTGATATTCTTGGGTCAATATCATCAGGTTGACATTCTCAGGTTAATATTCTTAGGTCAATATTATCAGGTTGATATTCTTGGGTCAATATTATTAGGTTGATATTCTTAGGTCAATATCTTTAGGTTGATATCCTTTATATGCAATATAGTTGCAATACTATAGTGTACTTGGTACTAAATTTTTAATGTGAGTTTTGTTTGTTTTTCTCTTAACACTTTCAATCTCATATCATAAACATTACCTAAACTGAATATATTAGAATATTGAATCCATATCAAACATACTTGCTTGTTTTGTGCTTAACAGTTTTAATTTCTTGTCATAAAAATGACCAAATAATCATATTAAAAATATCAAGGTATAAATATCTATTAGCAGGTACTTGTATGTTGTCATGTGTTCCATAAAAATCCATTTAACATTATTGGGTTATACATTAAAGGTAGTTTGATTGCCCAAGACAAGTAAAACAGGCTCTCGGGCAAGTTGAAAGCCGGTGACTTTTTCAATGAGACAAGTGGTTCTTTGCCTAGATTATCTCCGTACTATCAATTTTATATAAAAATGGTTTACACTGTGTCAAACCCTTCCTAAAATTGTCAAATAAAGGTACATGTGATTTGGTTTATAATTGCAGTTAAACATTGAAAAACATAAAAAATAAAATAAAATCATATTTTCATTAACTGCTATAGGCTAAAGGTGTTTCTGCAACCTACCATTATATTTCTCAGAAAATTTCATGTACAAGTATGCATCAAATTTTAATGAAACTCTACAGGTTGCAGCACACTATTAACCCCCGATATCTCAAGAAACCATTGGAAATAAATTTTGAGCCTTGGGCACTTAAAAAAGAAAATTCCTATTTCAAAGACACCAGTCTACATTCTCACCATAGTAGGGGAAGCCAAGTTTGGAGGGGTAACTGCATGTTATATGTGTCCAGTTTTAGGTGTTGTCACTTACATACATAACCCTATGTTTTATATATTATAGGTTCATCAGTATTTCAGTGCCTTACCGGAGGATAAGGTTCCATACTTAAACAGCGTTGGCGAAAAGTTTAGAGTTAGACAGTTACTTCAACAGTTACCTCCCCACGATAATGAAATCCGTTACTGTAACAGTCTGTCAGAGGAAGAAAAGCGAGAGTTACGAATGTTTAGTGTACAAAGAAAGAGGGAAGCCCTGGGGAGGGGCAGTGTTAGATCCCTCCCATTAACCATGCAGGGCAGTATTTGTTCAAGAGTAAGTCATAGACTCTCTCTATCTTTCTCATTCTTTGCTTCTCTTTCTCGTTGTCTCTCTATTATTCTCTTTCATTCTATCTTAATCTTTTTCTCCATATAAACATAGCTGCAATAATGCTGATGCATTTTTAAACAGCAACTGTTTCATTTGCTCAACCCACTATAGACAAAGGGGAATAACTCTTTCATTACAACAACAGACATTTTCCTGTTGCCTACTAATGCACATCCTTTAAACTTAATTTAAAGGCATTTTCGGGTTTTTTCATTGCGCACCGAATCCGCGCATCCAGGGGCTACAACTCTGTTTACGTTATTGTCTGTGTAAGTGGTGCGACATTTCAATTGAAGGGATATACTAGCAGTAGACGAAGATCGACCGTAGCAACTGTAAACATCCGGCTTTCTTTTAATCAATATTCGGCAATATAAATCGTATAAATCGTAAAATTATTGATCAAAATGCCTCTTAGAAGAAGAGGACGGTTTATTAAAGTATCGGATAAGAAAAGGCGAGAAGTATGTTCTGCCCGCATGATTCAAATGAACAAATCTGGTCCAACTGTTGTGGAACCCGAACGTACTTCTCAACCACTAGCTTCGAAAAATGATTAAATGATATCTATTACAGTAAACATAAACAAATGGAAACCATACAACGGTGAATTGTCCAAATTTCATCACACCGTTGTAGCGATTAGGTTTATCTATCTTGTGTAATCCAAAACGAAAAACGGTACGGCCTATAATGCGAGTATTACTAGGACAGATGCACAAAATGTAAACTTACCATGGTATAGAGTTTTCTCTCTTTGACCACACACAAAGTAATGGAAATTTATGTAAGTTCCAAGAGATATTAGAATGTCGACATGGTTGAACAAAACTGTTCTGTTTATTCTTTTCATTGGAGTTTTTGAAATCTTAAAGATTCACAGATATTTTTTACGATAATTATGAATCTATTTTTAATATTCAGATTATAAAACAAAGATTAATATTGTAAATTATATGTAAAAATATACTTTGTTTTGCTTTGTTTTGTGTATTATCTTGAATCCGATGCTAATATTTGAATTAACTGAAGAGAGAAAACCTTTTGGGGATTTTTTTTCATTTTTTTCAATGGAAAATTTGAAAAAATCATGGGGGTAGGGATAATTTTTTATTTTTAAATCCTAAAATATCCTGGTGACCTATCAATTTTTCTTTGTTTTTGTGAAGTATATAGTCTGGTTAAGCTTTTGGCAGAATTTGAAAAGATTTCGAATGGTAGATTTTTTTTATACATGAAAATGTATGGAATTTTTGTAAAAAAGGCGGTAAAATGAGCTGTACCTCCAATGTATTTTTACCAATTATTTTAATAAATGTGTATTGAACTGCCAGCTTTGACATTTTTTAACATGTTAAATATGGGTATGATGTATTTTTGCTGATTATAACATTTTAATGAATTTCTTGAGTTTATTTGAGGTTGATTTTTCAATTATACCGATTTTTGGGTAAAAATGCAAAATCCTTGAAATACTGCATATATTGAACAAGAGTTGTTGAAAAATTACATGCGGTGACCTACCATTATTTTTGCATATTTTTGTTTGCATGTTCATATAGAACAAACAGTGAAAAAATTAGCTTGTTTTGAATGGTGGTTCTATTTCATAGCATATGCCTTTAAACTAATTCATCTTTACAGAACCTATAGTATTCAATGTTATGTTTTTATTTTATAGAAAATCTAATAAATTGATACTTTTATACATTTTAGTGTAAAGAAATAATACCAGGTGGTGCTATGGCAGTTTTCGCATCTAGAGCTGGTCACGACAAGTGTTGGCATCCAGCGTGTTTTGTGTGTATGACCTGTGAGGAGCTATTGGTCGATCTGATTTATTTTTACAAAGACGATAATTTGTATTGTGGTCGCCATCATGCAGAGTTAATCAAACCAAGATGTGCAGCTTGTGATGAGGTAATGATATTACAGGATATTTTGATGCTACATTGCTCTATAGCTAGAAATTTGTACAGAAAGAAAATTCAATGTTTTTCCATCTTTTAGAAATTTTGTGGAAAACATTTCAAAATCTATTTATTAGGTCTTGGATATAGTAATCAGTGCTTCAATATTTGTTATTACTTTCTGATTTCAAGATCAGAATATTCTTGAATTTAGTGTGTGTTGTGTCATTTATTGTCACGAGCTTTGTCTCATTATAACTTTGTTTATTTTTGATCAAGCTATTTCTAGTGATCAACTATTGAAGTTGATCATCGTTTTAATGAGAGAGTAAGAGTTGATTAATTATAAATTAAGTAGCATTTTCAATACTTAAAATCACAGGACGGGGCATACTTATTTATACTATATGATTCACTAGTTAATTTCATTAGGAACCTATGTTTCTTCAGCTCTCCCAGAAATAAATGTCCTGATGTAATTGAAAACCATGGCTGGGACATAAAACACCCTTCCCCGTCAAAAGTCATAGTATCATTGGTTAATGGGAGGTAAATCTTATGTTTGAAAAACAATAGTTTGTAGTAAGCTGAAGAAGGCAGACAATGTTATGAATGGGGTGTAATTACAAATAATCAAAGCTGCTTTCAAACACAATAAAATTTGAAAAAAATCCACAAATTAGTATGAAACAATGAAAAAAATTATAAATTGTCTATACTTCTTTATATTAAAATAAAATGTGTAAAAAATCCATAGTTTGCATTAATATATTACAATATTAATTTTTCCACCATCTTTCAAAGAAAGAAAGGGGTATTAAATTCCAACTTCTTTTGTCCAGACGCTTCTTGTCTTGAGTAATTCTCCAAAACTATGCAGCACTTTTAAACAAAACTTGATGTAAAGCATCAACATTGTAGAATTAGTTTGCTAAATTTCCTGGGGTTTATGTCCCTTTGGACACAAGTTTTTTGTAAATTACAAAACCTACTATATAGCAGTGAATTTATTTGTTCTGTTGAAATTGCTAATAAAAATTTATTTTTATCTTTTGTAGATTATATTTGCTGATGAATGTACAGAAGCTGAAGGAAGAAGCTGGCATATGAAACATTTTTGTTGTTTTGAATGTGATAAACAGTTAGGTGGACAGAGATACATTATGAGACAACAGAGGCCATATTGTTGTGTTTGTTTTGAGCGGATGTTCGCGGAATATTGTGACACTTGTGGTGAACACATCGGTGTTGATCAAGGTCAAATGACACATGAAGGTCAACACTGGCATGCAGTAGAACATTGTTTTAAATGCCACACATGTCAAAAGTCATTATTAGGACAACCATTTTTGCCAAAACATGGTGTTATTTATTGTTCAGCTGCATGTAGTCGTGCAGGTTCAATGCAGACTCAAACTCCCCGGAGACCTGAAGATTATTTACATGATATTAACAACATGAGATTAGGTTCCCCAGTTAGTCATGCTCTAAATGAAAGTGGGGCTGTAGGACTTCAGGAAGCTTTACGCCAACAGTATACCTTATCTGATAGTTTACCATCATCTGATCGGGATCAGGGATATGCCACCAGTAGTAATAGCGAGGTTTACGCACCAGGAATGTATGAACCACCTCAAGGCCAGTTATCACACATACGAGACTCACATATTTATGAACTCAATGTGGATGGACTTATTGATGCGTTACCAGAAATTGATCATTTGAAAAAGAAAAAACGACTTTCTCAATTTTCAATGCCGGACTTGTCAAAAGAGCCGACTACACCAGCAACAGAGAGGAAAAGTAATCTGAGCCGTAGTAGGAGTCGATCAGGATCTGAAAAGAATTTTAATGTGCATTTTGAAAATAATTATGAAGAAATCAGTCCTCACTTTTTTCAAGCTAGTGCAATGGGAGGTCAAAGTCAACCTTATAGGACAGGAAATCAGATTCATAGATCTTTATCTAACCCAAGTCAGGTTAAATCTTATCCCGAGCTGCCAAACACAAGACGTGTGACACCTCCACAACCTGATGTGAGCACTTTACCACCATTACCCGATGGAGAAAAGATGAACCCCATTCGACGTCCACCTGGTGGACGTACTCCACAACCACTTCAGGTTTCTCGATATCCACGAAGCAGAAGTTTGAAGGCCGACCGTCAGATAGGAATTATAGAGAACATAGACATCATTATAATACTAATGCTGCACCATTAACAGCAGCTCAAGGTGAAGGTCATTTCTCAGACTCTCAGTATGTGAATTGCCGTGATGATGACAGATGAGCACATGTTCTAGTTCAAGTGACTCGGATGATTATTACTATTATTATGATTCTCATCGTTCACAGAGGCCAAAAATATCATATGTGGATGATATGGGTATGGGACTCGGTCGACGACAAAGTGGTGCCCGGTTAAGTCGTCAAGTAAACACAGAAAAAAAATAAACAGTGTGTGATATCATAATGTATGGTTACATTATATTTATTGATATAAGTGTGATAATTAAAACTTTTTATTTCAAGTTACTTAGTTGTATGACATTCATGTATATCAATATTTTCATCAGTATATACACACATTTTTTAAAATTACTTTCTTAATAAAAAAAATGGTTTGAAATCCTTTTATAATTAAAATTGTTTATAAATATCCTACTGTTTCTTTCACTTGATATTGATATTTGAACTGATCCTCCAGAAATGTGATGGGACAATTTTATAATTGTCTTAGTCTTTAAACATTTTTAAGGGCAAATTTTTAAGATTTTTTTTATTTTGTTTTAACTGAAAACAGTTTTTGTCTAGTCTTAAAAAATACAATTACTGAAAGAAGTTTGATAACCTGAATTATTTCTCTACTTCTAGTCATTAACATTAATGGCATTTTCAAAGTTGAAGTATTACACAAAGTTTACTTCAATGTCAATATTTTTTATTAAACTAATTCTATTAATATTTTGCTTCAAATTTCAGTACTACTTTCCATTTTAAAGAAAATTCTCTATATTTTTCAATTATTTAACACCCTAAATTAACTATCATTCTACAGTACATACACGTCATAAGTTATACATTGAGCAAACATAAGGAGTCAAAACTTGGCTGCCAAGTTTCCCGAAATATGGATTGTTGGTGACCAACAAATTGATTATAGATAGAAGGCGCCAATATACGAAAAAGATGATCTGCTAATTCTGTACTAATTCTATCATGCTTAGTGTTAAACTTTAGACAGGTCTGTACTGTAAAATCACTGAAATATGTACATTTTTCCACTTGATAATTTATAACAGAATTATATACTCCATATTTGTATATGGTGTACCTATAGACCCTAACTTATACATTTGTACACAGTAAGTTATATATATATATTATACTGTACAGTTTGTACATACAGGTACTCTATAATTATTGTACATTTGTACAGAGCCATTGTAATGTATATTTGTATAGTGTACATTTGTACAGTTAACTGTAACCATTGTACATTTGTATGCAGTGAACATGATTCATTTGTACGCAGTTTACGATTTACACATTAATATAATGTATTGTTCATCTATATACAACAGTATACAATGTTCATTTGTACACAGTGTACAATTTATAAATTGTATAGTGTACTGTACATCTATAAGCTATACACAGTATACAGTGTTCATTTGTACACAGTGTACAATTTATACATTGTATAGTGTACTGTACATCTATAAGCTATACACAGTATACAGTGTACAATTTATACATTGTATAGTGTACTGTACATCTATAGGCTTTACACAGTATACAGTGTTCATTTGTACACAGTGTACAATTTATACATTGTATAGTGTACTGTACATCTATAAGCTAGACACAGTATACAGTGTTCATTTGTACACAGTGTACAATTTATACATTGTATAGTGTACTGTACATCTATAAGCTATACACAGTATACAGTGTTCATTTGTACACAGTGTACAATTTATAAATTGTATAGTGTACTGTACATCTATAAGCTATACACAGTATACAGTGTTCATTTGTACACAGTGTACAATTTATACATTGTATAGTGTACTGTACATCTATAAGCTAGACACAGTATACAGTGTACAATTTATACATTGTATAGTGTACTGTACATCTATAGGCTTTACACAGTATACAGTGTTCATTTGTACACAGTGTACAATTTATAAATTGTATAGTGTACTGTACATCTATAAGCTATACACAGTATACAGTGTACAATTTATACATTGTATAGTGTACTGTACATCTATAAGCTATACACAGTATACAGTGTTCATTTGTACACAGTGTACAATTTATACATTGTATAGTGTACTGTACATCTATAAGCTAGACACAGTATACAGTGTTCATTTGTACACAGTGTACAATTTATACATTGTATAGTGTACTGTACATCTATAAGCTATACACAGTATACAGTGTTCATTTGTACACAGTGTACAATTTACATTGTATAGTGTACTGTACATCTATAAGCTATACACAGTATACAGTGTTCAATTTATACATTGTATAGTGTACTGTACATCTATAGGCTTTACACAGTATACAGTGTTCATTTGTACACAGTGTACAAATTATAAATTGTATAGTGTACTGTACATCTATAAGCTATACACAGTATACAGTGTACAATTTATACATTGTATAGTGTACTGTACATCTATAAGCTATACACAGTATACAGTGTTCATTTGTACACAGTGTACAATTTATACATTGTATAGTGTACTGTACATCTATAAGCTATACACAGTATACAGTGTACAATTTATACATTGTATAGTGTACTGTACATCTATAAGCTATACACAGTTTACAGTGTTCATTTGTACACAGTGCATTTTATAGTGTACATTTTATACACTGTTCATCTTTACACAATACTACACAGTGTTGAGTGTATGCTGGTTTATAAATAAACAGTACATAATACCATGTTCATTTGTACACAATATTGTACATATGTACACAATTTATACACTGTATATTGTAAGTGCTTATAGTTAACATTTGTACACACGGTGAAAAATTTGTACAAATGCTATAATTTATATACAACAGTTTTGTGATGTACATCAGTGATGTTTAACTTAAGATAATCAAAGTTTCCGTGGATAATCAATAGTGTGTGTATGTGTGTGTGTGTGTGTTGTTTAGTTTACATATAATACTTTCAGAATCAAGTTAATACATACTTTACTCTTCTATAACATGTAGTTCCCATATATAAAACTAAGGGGCATTTTGTGGCCAAGTGGTATAAAGTACAAGCTCATGGGTCCCAATGTTGTCTTGGTTTCAATACTACTCTGGTGCTCTCAAGTTTAAGACTGTTGTCAGTTTGCTTGCAAAAGGTCATTCTTTTTCTATTCTATTTTCACTATTTCAGAATTGATTGAAATAATCTCAAATGGGAGTTTAAACACCAGCCCTACCTTTTTTCAAGGGGTTTACCCCATATTTTAGACCTGCCTTATGCTCTTTTTATGTGTTGTCAATCAAATAAGACCCACATATCCATTTCAAATTAAGTGGTGGCCATTGTATAACTTGTAGAATATTTACCAGAGTGATATTTGAAAATCACTGAATTTTGTCAAGAAAAATGTAAATTGGATCTATCCAAGGACAAAAATAAATTGTTAGTGATGAACATTTTTGAAAAAAAACTGTAATTGCTTAGATTTTGTTGTTCATGCTGTTTTCAACACACCCATAGAACAAATTTGTTTCAATCTTTATCTAAATTATCAAAAATAAGGAAATTTTATGTCAAAAATAAGGAAATTAATTCAATATGACCAATGTCTGTTACTGTATGTTGACATCATTGCACTATCTAAACAAATATATCCATTGTACAAATGCACCATGATTTTAGTTACTATGGTGATTTGTGTGTATCGTGATACTCGATCACTTAATGCACAGTGCATGCCTGGTCAATATTTAACGGTCAGCTAACAACATAGTGTTGTAGCCAACCGTTTATCTTGGATTTTTAAATTAGAAGGTTCGCAAAGCAAAAGAACATCTCTGAATAATATAAATCAAAACCGGAGCATCACTGGTTTGATTGGAGTGGAGATGTTCATCTGTCTATTATTGAAATCATTCAGTTTTTAACATTTTTATTAAAATAACATAAGTGTCATAGTATGATGTGTGGACATTTATGTTAAGTTATTTAAGTAACATGACTTTTCAAATTCATACTAAGTTTTACTCATCAGCCAGGCATTTTAAAGAAAAAGACTAGTGGGATCTAAAGGTTCCATAAAGTATGAAGCCAAAACTGTTGCTACCCTTAATTTTAAATTGAATGTTTTTTTAAGAATATACAAAAATCTAAAAAAAAAAAAAATATTACAGCAAACTGAATGGTTGTAGGTATATTAGGGTCAGCAGTCTCACTGGCCTCATTTTAAAGTCCCAATTCCATACAAACATTAGCATCATCTTGTATGGCATGAATGGCAATGGTGGCCAAGTGGTCTTAAATACCTGTCACCGCTTACGTTCAAATACCACTCGGGACACATCGGAAAATGGTTTTCTCCATGCAGTCTAGCTTTATCCAACATCTCTGAGCTGACTGCTTCGATGTCATGGAAAAAGTTTTATTTAGGGTGTAAAACTCCCTTTCTCCACCCTCTTCACTTATATAGCATGGTTAGCTAAGCCAGTACATCATTAATTACTTTATAGTGCTTTCATAATACATTAGTGGGAGCTTGTATGCAGCCAGTCTTTAAATTTGTATTTTACCAGAAGAGAAAGTGTGGTAAAAATTTTAAATTTATAATAGTCGGTTGTTCTTGAAAATGAAAAAAAATTGTAATCAAATCATTATATGTTTGTACTCAGTACCATAAGTATGTTTGTATGGGTGGGTGGGTGTGTAAGCATGTTGTGTGTGCATGTGTGTTTTATTTATAAAAATCAATATAAACAGTTGAAAATATCTTCATTTTATTTAATTTTAATTAAACATGTGCAATTTTAAACATCCAGTGATACAGAGAATTATATTATGCCATTGGATTTATTAACAAGTTTGTTGTCTTATTAATAATCAAAAATGCCAAAATGGTTTTAACAATTAGGGCTAAATTTGAAAATGTTTTTGTGAATTTTGTAATAATAGACTTAATAGTGTAGACAGAAGCTGCTTGTTGGTTTTTAATGATGCTTAGTTACAGGTCTCCATTTAGGGCCTAGTTTTGAAAAAAAGTGATTTTTTGTAAAACTAGAAATTTTGAAAAACTAAAATTTATAGATTATTAAGAAGCTGCATTGAAATAATGTACTAATATTGACGCAAGGATATAGTGATACTATTTGTGACAAAATTAAAGTAACAAGATTGCAGTTACTATGGAAACAAGGTTGCAGTTTTATTAGAATGGACGAAAGTGTCAATTTATTTATGAAGCTTACATGTTTCTATGGATACAGGGTTTGTTAATTTTAGAAAACAGGGATACAGTTTCACTTGTTATTTATGCAATTAGTTTTAGCTTTTCTTTACTGATTTCAGAAGAACTGCCTATTCCATACCCCTGATTTGGCCCAATCTAGATTGGTCTGATTTAAAAACATTTATTGTGTTCTGCAGGGAAGGAATGTAGGTTTATCTTCAGACAGCTCTTGTTGAAAAATTGACATAAATTGATGTTTTAATGGAATTGGTACAGGGTGAAAAATATGAAGATATAACATGTTTTAACAAGACTTTAACTGTTAGATGTAGTTTATATGAGGCATGTTACTATTTTTAGATATTGTAGCTCACCACAGGGGAATTTGTTTTTATTAAAAATTGGAATTTTTATAGATTATTTATAAGTTAATAGTGCTATGATAGTATTTGTGTATAAAC
The DNA here is from genome assembly GCA_021292105.1 of Anadara kagoshimensis. Classification (NCBI taxonomy): domain Eukaryota; kingdom Metazoa; phylum Mollusca; class Bivalvia; order Arcoida; family Arcidae; genus Anadara; species Anadara kagoshimensis. The sequence continues at coordinate 53,295,221 of CM037862.1, forward strand.
ATTTGTGTGTTCTGGACGGTAACTAACTGCTGATATTGTTAAACATTTAAAATATATATCTTTACTGCAATAGTTAAATTTTGTGTGCTCACAAGATGGACAAACCAATGTTCAATTGAAGATATTGTAAATATAATTTTTGTCAGTCAGGAGATCATTGATATTTCAATTTGCTATTCAGATTTATCTCGTTTTTTATGACTTTTTGAATATTTCTATCTACATGTATTATATTTTCAAGAAATAACCTTTCCCCAATTTCTTTTGCCAGAAGGCACATACAGCCTTAACACTGCCTTTACAGTTTTTACAGATCTTGTTGTTGTATTTTGACAACTGGAGCTGTAATAAACAGAATTAATAAACAACGTTTCTTAATGACCAGTTTAGTGACAAGTCAACAAATTTTAGTCCAAAAATAACTTATTTGCTTCACAGGGATTGATTATTTGAGACTTAATTTCACTAACATTGTTGAAGGTTTACAAATAATTTTCATAGAAAAACAGGACTTCAGAATATTTTTCCACATATCTATACAGCTAATGAATTTGGCTGTTTCTTCATGTAATCTGCTAATTTACCAACAATCAGAATGTTTCACATACACAAAAAATTTATAACACGATGTACCAATCAATTGCTTATGGTGAAATAAAATATAAAACAAAAAACACAATCCAAAATCCTTCATCTTGTTTCATAGACTTTTAACTAACAATATTATATTTCTCCAATTTTATCACATTGACCTATTCTCACCACATGTTAAAATCCCAGTTGATTCCCTTGCATTATCAAACAAGAGTTGTTCAGAAATTTACTAAAGGTTCCATACTTACTTAGAATTCATTGTGATAATTGTTACTTTGCAGAGATATTGTTTCATAGAATTTTAACTTCCAATAACACATTATCCATATTTTTTCAAATTGACCTATTTTCACCACAAATTACTACTTTCACCACTAATAATTACAACTTGGCCGATTCTCTTACATCATCAAATGAGAATCACAATTTTTGCAGATTATTTTTACAGTAACGGTTTGATACTTAGTTAGAATTCATTGTGATAATTGTTACTTTGCAGAAATATTTATGTAATTTTATCAGACAGTGTATGGTTCATTATGCAAAACATGCTTTTTGTGCCTTGTAATAAGTTAATTTTTGTTGAGAGTATTGTATATATAATTGAAGACCTGATGGCAGAAATAAACAATTATTAATTTAAAATTTTAATTTTTTTGTTTTTTTATGTGTGTTATTAGAATTTAGATACTAGTAGTTAAACCAGTCTATAAAGGACACACAAGGGTTTCAATTGAAGTGGCCTTCAGAGGCAGGTTACCCTTATATGCAGGTTCAAATCACATGAATAAAGAGTAATTGGGTTAAATAAAGCAGATAACCCTTATATAGAGGCGACCTTTAAGGCAGGTTTGACTGTATGGATCATTCAGACCAAACCTAAAAACCTGCTACCTTGTGTTACACTACTGGTGATTCACAATAAGAACCTACACAGCTTGTTACCATCAGCACACCATGTTGATACATATAGCTGGTGTTGTCTAGATATAAATTATCTTTACAAGTATGTGAATCTTCGTCTGACTTTTAAGTGAAGGTCATTGTAGGAAGTAAGGAACAGTTTTTAGAGTATCCTTGTTTTACATTCCAAGATAATTTCACATATCAGGTAGATTGTTCAGGTACTGGAGTACAGGAATTTTAATAGCAATGTCTATCCTACTTATTTAAATTTACAAATAAAAAATCGAAATCAAACATACTAATCCTTGCTCGAATCACAATCCAGAAGCAAAGTAAAAACTCTGTTCAGAACTGACCAGCCAGACAACTGACACGTGAACTTCCATCAGGCCAGATGCTCCGGAAGGGTAAGCACCTCCTGTTTAGCTAGCTACATCTGACACGTGTGTAATTAAAATTGTGTGAAAGGAACATCGAACTATGGGACGTTAAATATATCCAGGGCATTCCTGGACACAGAGAATCAAACAATACTGTGATGAAGGCCATCAAACTTTATTTGCAAGCAGCCTGTTTCGCTGTACAAAGTCCCTGTAGTGGGAACATGCTCTACTATAGCGTATTAATTGGAAACAGATACACCATAAGAGGGAGAAACAGGTATATTGCTGCATAGAAAAGGAAAGTTGACAATAGAAAAACTGAAGTCAACACGTTTGTCACAAGTGTAGCCTTTCCTGGGCGTCATAATTCAGATACAGGTCTTAATATGAAGCAGAACTTGAGGAATCAGTTGTGTCTTTTATTTCAAGCTCACTAGGATAGATGACATTCACATGGTCTCCAAAATGGTTAGAGTATTTTTTACCAAACATGTCAAACAATATGTCAGCAAATAAACGATATTGCAAAACATGTTTGAGTATGGCCACATCTCAAAAGTGCTTATCAACTGGTTGGAAGGGATTGGTAAACGGTATGTGGAACGAGTTGGAATTTGAAAAAGACCAGGATTCTGCAAAACCATTTAAAATAATTTAGAAATATATCCCTGTATTAACTTGCTCTACAACCCTCGTTTAATATATTCAAACATACCTATCCATGTTCATATCACAATCCAAAAAGCAACGAAAAAACTGAAAACTGGTTAATTAAGTAAAACACTGAAACCGCGTGTTCTAGTTAGCAGTCAAATTTCAGAATGAAAGGAACATGGGATTATGAGACGACAAATATATTCAAGATAATTATTTTGTCAATAATAGTGTGATGATTGCCATAAAACTTATTGAGGGCCTTGAAAAGTATAGGCTTGTAAAATCTCTGACTTAACCATTTATTTGTAAACTGCTTGCTTTTTTGTCCCGTAGTTAGAGCCAGGTCTACCATAGCGTATCAATCAATTTAACCAAACATACCAATCTGTGTCCAAACACAACCCCATAGCATTGTAAAGACTTTGAAAACTTGCAAATTTAGATGAACAGGTAAACTTTCACCAGGGTTAAGTGCTCCAGAAGGGTAAACACCGACTGAGAAGTAACAAAAAGTTGACAAGACAAAAAGTCATCACGTTTGTCATACAGCTTCAAACATAGCCTTTCGCATATATAGCCTTTTATGGGCGTCATAATTCGGGTACAAGTCCTAAATATGAAGCAGAACTAAACTTGAAGAATAAGTCGTATCTTACCTCGAACTAACTACGATAAATGTCATTCATATAATCTCATATTTTATGGTTATTCAGATACAGAACTTCATCTACGTATCTGTATGTGGAGTTGAATGATTTGGCGATGGTCGTCTGTTGAAATTTAACACTATTCTTCATAAATTATGCTTCTTATGAATAAGGAAACAAATTAGCAAACGCTATGTACGTATATTTTTTTCATATACATGAAAATAATTTGCCATGCTAACACCTTAGACCACTATCCCTCATTCTAATTAAAAAGAATTTACTCGTTATCATAATATAAAAACGTTCAGCCATATAAATATCTAGTCATGAACATGGATTCTGGTCATTTTGACAAACAGAATGGAAATTAAAATATACTGCAGATATCGATGCCATCGACAAAATCCTAAGATCTTAAAGACAACAAACACATTTGTTTTGTTTTGCAATATAAGTTTCAAAAAAAAAAAAAAACAGCAGCGTACCAATAAGCACAAATTGTGCCCGTTATTTGTTTATTGTATCTGCATTCACATAAAACATAATTTATGCAGAACCATGTTTAATCTGGAGAGTTTTGCGACTCATTCAACTCTACATACAGATGTAGATGATATGATATCTCTTTATATTCCTTAATTTGGAGAATAAGTGACTGTCATCTTTTCTATGGGCTTGAAATAAAAGATCCGACTAATTCTTTAAGTGTTCCTTTGTATTTTGTCTTTTACCTCAATTTTGTTATCAACGAAAGGCTACAGATTTACGTGATAAATTCAATAGCAATATACCTGCTCCATTGTTATGGTGTATTTGATACATCAATTTATCTAACATTAGACTAGTTTTTCTGTCTGTATTTGATGAAATACAAAGTTTATCGAACACGCGTGATACAGAATCTTGTATTACCACACTGTGGTGATACAACATTGGCGGTAAAGTACACGTGCACTTCTCATTGTGACGTCATTGGGGAATCTCCGATTTGTCAAATGTAAACAATGACGTCATTACTATAAAACATGTCATAACATAGTTCAGTGGTTTTCTGTGGTAAAATGTATTTTTTTACATAAAGTATTGGTTTCTTTTTTATTTTAATGACCTAATAGGAAATGTTAGATAAAAACATCATATACACAGTGTGTATGTACAACCCTTCGTATCAGGTCTCGTCCTTTTTTCGTAGCTGTATCACTACTCGTCGCGCAAACGCGACTCGCAGTGATACGACTACGATAAAAGGACTCGACCTGATACTGAGGGTTGTACATACACACTGTGTATATAATATGTATTTATACGCTATGGTAGGTACGACGAAGTGCTTACCCTTCCGGAGCACCAGTCCTCATTTCCCTGGTGGAAGGTCACGTGTTTTACGCATTGTGATTTGGACAATTGTTTGATTTCTATTTTTTTTTGTTATAAAGTCTTTATAATTATTATAGAACCTGTCCTAATTTTGCAACACTATCAAAAAGTGAAAATAAGAAATGTTTGTTTATGTATGCGTTTCTGAATAAAAGAAGACAAAGATAGTGTATAGTTTTACATGCTACGTTTATATAAAAAATTGTGGTTCATTCTTTGACGTGCTTATATAGTTTGAATCTGTTTAATGGGAGTACTGCTAATGGGATTCGCCGCCGTACCATGTCATTAATACCTCTTAACGTTTGTGAGGAACGTTTTGGAAAACGCCAACGTCACAAATTCCCGGAATGACGTCGTTTTTACGGGAAAACGTCATCTTCGGCAATTCCATTTGAAATAAGTGTTTCGCACAAACGTTAGAGGGTATTACATGGTACAGCGTCGATTACCCCATTATTCTATAATCGAGATCTTAGAGTACTAAGAGTAGCCCAGTTGATGTTGATAACATACAATGTCAGAATCTTTGAAAAAAATTGGCAAATGAACAGCTTTTTAATTTAAATTTTTATTTATATTGTACAGTTCTGTATTTTAAAAGGTGTTATGTTTCTGTGTATTTGACAATTATGTAATGAGTCTTTATACATAGGAATTATTACTAAACCTTTTTTAATTTGCAGCACTAGATGACCATCACGGAAAAAAATTTGAACTTTGACCAAAATTGTGGAAAACCAAATATTTTCAAAAATGTTGAAATGAGAACAATAGCAGTACCAAATCGTAATATTCCAAATTCACTTAAGGCAATACTTTAAACGATAAAGCATACTTAGTTTTTAGAGGAAAAATTCAAGAGAAGAGGCAGATAATTTTGATTTAAAAAAAAATTAAAACAACTTGATCATTGAAGTTATTAACAATTACGGTGGTGTGTCTTTATTTAGATGCGTGGTTTAGGATTGTTTTTAGTATCAGGGTTTGGAAAATAACAAGGTAGAACTTATTGTTTGTCAACAACCTAGAGATGACCAAACCTCATATCCGTTGTTTTTGTTTACAAGAGAGATGTTGACAGGATGTTACCTCACCTGTTTTAATTTATCAAGGAATATTTCCAAAATGTATATTTTTTTTGTGTTTTAATTTGATAATGTTATTCCATATAATTTCAATGAAGTAAATGATGCCATAATGAAGTCAATTTACCAAAACTATTAACCTGTATCCATCCACACAGTTCGATGTTAACTTGTAGCATAATAGAATGAAATAAAAATTAATTTTGGTATTTGTTCTTTTTGTATTCCAAAAAAATTGTAATTATAAGCATTATTTCTAATTTTGTTCGATTTATTGATACTGGTACATCATGTAATTCTCGTAGAGTTATCTGGAACTTTAACAATAAAAAGGGGTGTACCCTCCACCAAAAAGTTAATTTTTCTGTAAAAATCAATATTTAAAAAAAATTATATTCAGAATTTTTTAAAATCCATTTGAAAAGTTTACATGTGGCGGATGTAGCTTGGTGAACAGGAAGTGCTAACCTTTCCGGAGAAACCGACCTCACTGCCATGGTGGAAAATTTGCAAGTTTAGAGTTTTAACTTTACTTTGTGACTGTGATTTGTAAGTTTATGTTTTTATTAATACTCTATTTGTGCCGTCAACTTTATTTTTATAACATATCGTTTACTGAAAACATAGTACGAAAGAGATTTTAAAAGAAAATGGTAAAACCGTTAATTTGCATTTGAGAAAATACCACTGAATTTACCACTTGCAATTAAACCATTAGGATTTCCGGAGTGAGTCTATGCCGTTTTCCTATTTAAAATCCCCATTTGATTTTTACATTTCGTCCTTATAGTTCGATATACAGTCAAACCTGTATATAAAGGCCACCCAAGGCCAACAGTAAAAGTGGCCTTTATGGGCAGGTGGCCTTTATATACAGGTTCAAATAATAAAAATTGGGATACAATTCAACTGGTTTTATAAGCAGGTGACCCTTATATAGATGTGGCCTTTAAGGGTTGGGACTGTATTAATAAATTGAGCGGCATAAGGTAGTTCCATACTTTACAAATCGCCTGAAAACACATATTGAAATTTTGATAGGTTGTACATAGGCATAAACCATTCAACATGCCAAAATTTCAGGGCAGGTATTCGACTTGCTTTAGACGTTCTGAAGCGCCACCTGGTGACCATTTTCACGACATAAATGGTCAAAGTATAACTACTGTTATCAACAAATAAGCTTTAATGATTTTTTTTGTCATGCTTAGAAACCAAGTGTCTTGCATTCAAATTAACCATTATGTAATGGAGATTATTTGTACCAATAGATTTTTACTTCCGGTCACGTGGTATTTTTCTACAGCGCCACCTATCAAGAGAAAACATTAAATTTCCAGAAAACTAAAAGTAACACCCTTTCGTTAATTTGTAGATTTAAAAAAAAACTAAGTCGAATACGACCCCTGATTTTCACATATATTGCACATGAATATATGTTTGATTTTCGGAAACAAAAAATAGGGGGTCGTCAAGCTACTTTTTTCATAAAAATGCATCAAAATCCTGAAACAAGGAAAAAAGCCTCATTCCTTACGTAAGAAGCTACCAATAATGTCCTAGTATACTATTATGAACTCGTTTGGTATTAACAAATAAAAACACTGATTGTGAGCTATTTGGTTGTGCAAAACAAACCCGATTTAAATATCATATGGACTGTCACCCATAGAAACCCATAGCAGCCGTTACCCAACACAGATCAGTTAAAGTTGAAAGGGAATTCGTATACATTGAAGAAGTATCCTTGATTCTAGGACGCTGAATGATACGCACATACATGATCATAGTCAAACTGCTAAAATTTGAGACCTATAAAAATTATTATACAGTATGTTTATTGAAGAATCGTCAGTTTGTATCCTACTTTTTGTATTTAAAATCACCGAAAAAAACAAACTTAAACCGGCATTTAAAAATTCCGTCTTCAAAATTTAAACAATGTACTCAAATCTTTTAATTATTTAGAATAGTACTCTCAAAAGTGTAGATCTACCTAATTTCCGTTATGTACAATATACACTTTCTTCTTAAAATTGATATTGTGAATTCTAATCTTTTGTGAATGCAGAAAATTATTCCACTGAATAATAGCATAACGGCGTTCCCGCTATAATTCTGTAGGCGCCGAAGACCATATATTCGTGACGTCATAGATAAAAAAGACGTTAAATCAGATATTTCGACTGTAAGCACAAAACGACGACGTCACTATGGTATATAACTACCTTAATATAAATACAATATATACATATATTGGCATTTTACAGGCTTTTTGTGGTAAGCTTGATACAGTTTCATTGTAACTTTGTCGTTACCCTCAGTCAATTCCAGAGGAAGACAGCTTGATATCGACAGTAAACTATGCTTATATAATATATAGTTATTGTTATTATTATATATGTTTTAATAAAGTTGAAGATGCTTAAGTTTTTGTATGAAGAATGTATCAAATTATTTTTTATATAAGAAGATTATAAACCATTAAAATTATGAAATCCTGTATATGCGACCATCAAAAATCGATGCTGGATGTTCCTGTACTTAACCCGAAAGTCTTAGCATAATTCTAATTTTACACATGTGCGGATGTAACTGGCTAAACAGGATGTGCTTACTCTTCCGGAGCACCCAACCTAACTTCCTTTGTATAAGTTCACGTGTTTTACCTTACTTGTTTCAGTTTCAAAGTTTTTACCTTGCTTCTGGATTATGATTCGGGCATGCATATTTGTTTTTTATTTAGCTTGCCTTTAACCATTAGCGAGTAATAGAGGAGGCTAATTGTTACCTCCCAAGTGAGCATAAAACGTTGTGTCTGAATAATTTAACACGTTTTTTTGAAAAATGTTAAAGGTTTTCTAAAAACCACATGTGGCGAATGATGATAGATAAATGACGTGGTTATCCTGGTGGAAGTTCACGTTAAATGAATTTGCTATTTTTCAAAGTTTTTACTTTTGAGTTTAGGATTGTGATTCATTAATAAACGTGCATGTTTGTTTTTATCATGCCATATAAAAGACAGGAATAATTGAACATAGTTTATATAGTGTTGCACAAATAACAAATCAGAAGTCAGAGATTTCAGATTCTTTGTATGAAAGAACGTTTTGAACAACTGTAGCCAAACAAGTTTGACCTTTCATCAAGAATATTCATATACTATGATCCATCTAATAAGAGGTAGCGTTAGGTATCGCAATTAATACATACACAAAATACGTTTCCCACGATGTACGTTTAGACACTTGTGTTCACTATACATAGATATAATGGTCCATAATGAATATTCAAACTAAGAGTCAATAGGACAAGTCAATGTTGTTTGGCTATACAGAATTGGTTATATTATGTTTGTTTTTTTTGTGTGAACGTATTGTCAGCCTTGAAATTATTAATACTACAATCATCACACATTTTTAAAAATAACAAAAAAACTAAAATCATAACTTGCAATGAACAAGACATAACTTGCTATGGCCAGTTATCAGTAAACAAATAAAATATTTTAAAGTGCAATGAAAAGATATAGTATGTTAATATAGATGTAAATATCAAAATCAAATATGCCAATGTATGTCCAAATTACAATCAAAAAGCAAAGTAAAAACGTTGCTACTTGAAAAAAGTTAAAGATGCGAACTTCCACCTAAACATGCGAGCTTCCACCAAGGAAGTGAGGCCGGGTTGTCCGAAAGGGAAAGCACATCATGTTTAGCTAGCTACACTTGTCACGTGTGTAATCAAAATTAAGAATTAAAGGAACATGAAACTATGCTAGTCAAATATTTTGATTAACATAGGTTATATATGATCACTGACTTTAAAGTCTCCACTTTGCATTGACACTGAACATATTGAAAATACGGATCCGTTAGTGTGGTTTCAGTACTTTTTGTAGTACTCATTTCCCTGGTGAAATAGTGAAATATCACGTGTTTAACTTGATTTGCCAGTTGTAAAACTTTTACTTTGCTTTGGAATTATGATTTGGACATGGGTTGATATTCGTAATTGGCATTCGTCTAAAATTTAAAAATTCTGATTTATCATTTATCTAAAAATATTTTCTTATAGGCATGGTTACTTTTTACACACGGCAAAGTTCGCGCATTTTTCGAAATTAAGCCCTGGTTGGTAATTGAGTTATTGATGATACATACTTTAATTGTGGTGGGGTTTTAGAAATTTTGGACAACTTGTTTATTATTCAAGTATGTAAGTTAACGATGATATGTGAAACAATTTAAGCATGGTTTAGAAATTTGATGTGAAGTTAGAAAATTGCTGAAAATAACTTTAAAAGTTTGAAAAAACAATTGAAATAAAACTATTAAATAAACATACAAAGCAATTATTTTTATTTAATTATCTATCCTGGTAATAAAAATCATTTTGAATTTGTGAGGAACATGTATTTCGTATTAAAATTAACACTTTTCGGACAACATTTCAGGTAATTTATTAATTTACGAATAATCAAATGAAATGAAAGATATAAAATTTCAATCTTAATTTTAGTCAAGAAGTATAAAATTTAATTGAAAAAAAGGATATTTTGATACAAATCGTGTTGCCACTTCACAACTTTTATTCCTATTCCAGTATGGCATGTTTTCAAAATTAGAATCAAATAATACCTGTTAATATAAATAAAGTCTCCTATTGACTTGACATTTTAGCACATCTAATCCCAATCAATAATAAACATATTTTTGTGAATACACATGTTAAATAAATTAAAGCCTTCTTTGATAGGTAATTTAACACAAACTTATACTTACGAGTGTTTTTAAAAACATTTTTTTGTGAAAGAAAAGTGTGACGTGTTTTGAAATATAATGCACGTAACCTTCGATATGTTCTACAGCGTAAACAGTGTTAAATGTATATTCCTACTACCAGCAAGGCCAGGCACGGAAAAATAACATGGCAAAACAAGCTAAGAACAGTGGCATACAACATAAGCGTTTATAAAGAGAATCTATAACGAGTTTCAGATCGAGATTAGGAAATTCTAGCCGAGTGGTCAGATATTTTCTGATATTATCTGACCACGAGATTGGAATTTCCTTATCTCGGTCAGAAATGTTATCCTACGCAATAATAAATAACAACAAAATAAGGGTTGCTTTAGAAGAGTAAACACCTTGTGTTTGACTAGCTACACCGGCCACGTGTGTTATGAAAATGTGAATTAAACGAACATGGAATTATTTGACGTCAAACTTATCCAGGGTTATTTTGAAATTACACAGGCTTCCCATTTATCACCAATGTGATGACACTGATTGGCATTGGAATATGAAAATAATCTACCTCCTATACAAGCTGTTTATTATAATCAACTAAAAATGCATTTTCATTATGTGTCTTTAACATCGTTGCTCTAAGTCTGTTCTCTGCGAATTATTCAGTGTGCAAATTGTCCAATTCATTCCTGGTTTTATAACAAAAAGAAAAAAATGATTTCATTTGGTATAATTCAATTTAAAGAAATGTTTCACAACGATAAATGAACAATTTAAAGAATAATATAGCCGTAGCAAGTAATAAATAGCATTGCTATGACGTAGGAATTCAAATCCAATGACGTTGGCACTAATAAGATGACGTTACTGAGAGTCAATCCATTCATGTACACGTAACAGAAAAGATCTGACCAATCAAAATGATTTAAACACAAAGAGAATTTCTTTTTTTCCATTTAAACATCTTCAAATATAGGTATTTACACGATTTTTTATTCTGAAACTGCTGCCTGGTGCATTAGTAATAATAACTACTTTGGGGTACAAAAAACTTGAACGTAGGACAACTAGTGCCACTTCACAACGTTTATTCCAGTATGACGTGTTTTCAAAATTAGAATCGAACAATACCTGTTAATAAAAATAAAGTCTCCTATTGACCCGACATTTTAGCACATATCTAAACTCAATCAACAATAAACATATTTTTGTGAATGCACATGTTTAAAGAATTGAAGCTTTCTTTAGAATAGATAATTTAGCACATACTTATACTTGTCAATGTTATTAAAACATATTTTTGTGAAAATGTTTGACGTGTTTTGAATCATAATGCACTTAACCTTCGATATGATCTACAGCATAAACAATGTACAATGGCTATGGCTACTACCACGAGGTCAGGCACGGAAAAATAACTCATGGCAAAACAAACTAAGAACAGTGGCATACAACATAAGCGGTTATATTGTTTTATCGTACAAACAACATAACAAAAATAAAACATGGTCTAACATAGCAATAACAAGCCGGCATTGCCAACTTACAGCATGTGAGAAGCGACTTGTAAAGAGTGCATATTGTTTTGAGTTATCATGACAATTATATTTTGAACAAAAAAGGTTGCTTATTCAAGTATATTACTTGGTAATAAAATTGATTTAGAATTTGTATTTTGTACTAAAATTAACACCTTTCGGAATACATGTCAGGTAGCTTTATTAATTTACGAATAATCAAATTAAACGAAGTAAATAAAATTTCAAACTCAATATTTAGTCAGAAGTATAAAATTTTGTTGGAAAAAGTACAAATCGTGTTGCCACTTCACAATTTTTATTCCTATTTCAGTATGGCATTTTGTCAAAATTAGAATCAAATAATACCTGTAAATATAAATAAAGTCTCCTATTGACTTGACATTTTAGCACATCTAATCCCAATCAATAATAAACATATTTTGTGAATACACATGTTAAATGAATTGAAGCCTTCTTTTAATAAATAATTTAACACATACTTATACTTACGAGTGTTTTTAAAAACATATTTTTGTGAAACTGTTTGACGTGTTTTGAAATATAATGCACTAAACCTACGATATGTTCCACCGATTAAACAATGTACAATGGCTATTCCTACTACCAGCAAGGCCAGGCACGGAAAAATAATTCATTGCAAAACAAGCTAAGAAAAGTGGCATACAACATAAGCGGTTATAAAAAGAATCTATAACGAGTTTCAGATCGCGATTTGGAAATTCTAGTCGAGTGGTCAGATATTTTTTTTATATTATCTGACCAGAGATTGGATTTTTCCTTATCTCGGTCAGAAATGTTATCCTACGCGATAATAAATAACAACAAAATACATTTTCTTTTTATACTTATTGGTCAAAATAAATTTTTTATAACAAATTATAACAATAATAAAAAAAATAAATTAGTTGTTAGAGGAATAACTTAAACCTGCTATGCTATCCCTCGTATCATGAATTACGTCCCTTACTATTATAGAAAAAGTAGTCCCAATTGTATTTAGATACCCTACACGTGCTCATGCGGGATGTAATATGGAAAAAAATATCGTACCACCTATCTCGTGAGATTAATCTGTCATATATGCGAGAAATTGTTTTATCGTACAAATAACCAAACAAAAATAAAACATGGTCTACCATAGCAATAACAAGCTAACTTTGTCAACTTACAACATGTGAGAAGCGTCTTGTAAAGAGTGCATATGACAATAGTGGTAAGACAACAACAGTTGACTAGGTACATTTTCTAATTTATTATAAAATAAAAATATTTATAAGTGTAATGAATACAGAAATATATTGCTTGATAAAAAACAACCATACTAATCAGTGTCCAAAAATTCCAAAGTAAAAATAAACTTTGAAACTGACAAATTATGTTATAGACGAACTTTCACGAGGGAAATTAGGCCGGGTGCTTTAGAAGAGTAAGCACCTTGTGTTTGGTTAGCTACACCGGCCACGTGTGTAATGAAAATGTGAATAAAAGGAACATCGAACTATTTGACGTCAAACTTATCCAGGGGTTATTATGAAATTACACAGTCATCCCATTTATCACCAATGTGATAACACTGATTGACATTGGAATATGAAAATTATCTACCTCCTATACTAGCTGTTTATTATAATCAACTAAAAATGCATTTTTATAATGTGTCTTTAACATCGTTGCTCTTAGTCTGTTCTCTGTGAGTAAACGGGAATTATTCAGTGTGCAAATTCACCAATTTATTTATACTTTCATAACAAAAAGAAAAAAACTGATTTCATTTGGTATAATGCAATTTAAAGAAATATTTCTCAACGATAAATGAACAATTTAAAGAATAATAGAGCCGTAGCAAGTAATAGTTAGCATTGCTATGACATAGGAATTCAAATAGAATGACGTCGTCCATAATAAGATGACGTTACTGAGAGTCAATCCATTCATGTATACGTAACAGAAAAGATCTGACCAATCAAAATAATTGAAACAAAAGAAAAATTTTTTTTTGCATTTAAACTTTTTAAAATATAGGTATTTACACGAACTTTGTTCTGAAACTGCTGCCTGGTGCATTATTAATAATAACTACTTTGGGGTACAAAAACTTGAACTTAGGGTAACTAGTGCCACTTCACAACTTTTATATCAGTATGACGTGTTTTCAAAATTAGAATCGAACAATACCTGTTAATAAAAATAAAGTCTTCTATTGACCCAACATTTTAGCACATATCTAAACTCAATCAACAATAAACATATTTTTGTGAATGCACATGTTTAAAGATGGAATCCTTCTTTAAAATAGATAATTTAGCAATACTTATACTTGCGGATGTTATTAAAACATATTTTTGTGGAAATGCTTGACGTGTTTTGAATCACAATGCACTTAACCTTCGGTATGTTCTACAGCATAAACAATGTGCAATGGCTATTTCTACTACCAGCAAGGTTAGTCACGGAAAAATAACTCATGGCAAAACAAAATAAGAACAGTGGCATACAACATAAGCAGTTATATTGTTTTATCGTACAAATAACAAAACAAAACTAAAACATGTTCTAACATAGCAATAACAAGTCAACATTGATAACTTACAGCATGTGAAAAGCGTCTTGTAATGAGTGCATGTTGTTTTGAGTTATCATGACAATTATACTTTGTACAAAAAAGTTTGCTCACTCTAACAATTGCTTATGGCAAGAGTGGTAATATACAAAAATCGACAGTATTCAGGTACATTTTCTAATTTTTTTGTAAAATAAAAATATTTTAAAGTGTAATGAATACAGAAAGATATTGCTAAATAAAAATCAACCATACCAATCCGTGTCCAAAAGCACAATCCCAAAGCAATGTAAAAAACTTTGAAACTGACAATTATGTTATAGACGTGAACTTCCACCAGGGAAATGAGGCCGGATGCTTTAGAAGGGTAAGCATTTTGTGTTTGATTAGCTACACTGGCAACGTGTGTAATAAAAATGGGAATGAAAGGAACATGGAACTATTTGACGTCAAACTTATCCAGGGTTATTTTGTAATTACAGAGGCATCATATTTATCACCAATGTTGTGACGACGGCCATGAAATTTTTTTCAGGGCCTTGATAAGCCTAAGCTTGCAAATTTATATTATGACCGGTTCTTAAATTTTGAAATGGCACTGCGGTAGAGAATTAAGAAAATAGTTGTTTGTTATGCTAAAAAATAATAATGGATTTTACTCTGAACATGTCGGAAACATAGTATTATATATCTATATTTCCGATACAAAAGTAAAAATAGTCATCAAACTGATTGATAGGGATTAGTACCAACAGTATGCACTGACACATGTAGACGTATATATTGGCACCAAAACCACACGCGATCCTCTGTTATGTATAATGGTTTGGTCGTTACAAAGGTGTTTCATACAAGAAACAATTACAAAACAAAACTAAACTAAATATAGTAATCACATGCAAGTATGCAGGTACTTACAATATCATTTACTTATTCGTAATACATAGGTAACATACTAGTAGACAGAATATTGGTACACTGAGTTGCTGGTAGAAACGTCCATTGTATACGGACTCACGCAGACCAAGATGGGCACTTTACTCTTTGTTCACTGGAATGAGGTTGTCTTCAAAACGTTATTGGCCCTAAACATTTGAAATCAATTTTAATATATGACTTCAAAATAAGCACCCTGGGTATATTGGCTGACAAAAATTGTGGAAGTTGTTATTTGACACGTGAAGCGATCTAAACCGTCAGTGCTTACCCTTCCACAGCATCCGGCTTCACTTCCCTTTCGGAAGTTAACTTGTTTGACTTAGTTTGACAGTTCTCAAAGTTTTCACTTTGCATTGGGGTTGTGATTTGGACATGAATTGGTATGTTTGTTCTTGATATTTGTATGTAGAATTCGGAATTTCAATTTATCAAAAAATTGAAAATAACTACTTATAAACAACGTTAATTTTTACGCATGACAAAGTTCGCACACTTTTTCGAAAATAAAACGATTCGTAATTGAATTATAAATGATAAATGCTGTAAATGTGGTGAGATTTTAGGGACATTTTGTTAGTTTGTTTATTATTCAAGTATGTTACTTGGTAATAAAATTGATTTAGAATTTGTATTTTGTACTAAAATTAACACCTTTCGGAAAACATGTCAGGTAGTTTTATTAATTTACGAACTATCAAATTAAACGAAGTAAATAAAATTTCAAACTCAATATTTAGTCAGAAGTATAAAATTTTGTTGGAAAAAGTACAAATCGTTTTGCCACTTCACAACTTCTTTTCCTATTCCAGTATGCCATGTTTTCAAAATTAGAATCAAATAATACCTGTTAATATAAATAAAGTCTCCTATTGACTTGACATTTTAGTACATCTAATCCCAATCAATAATAAACATATTTTGTGAATACACATGTTAAATGAATTGAAGCCTTTATTAAATAAATAATTTAACACATACTTATACTTACGAGTGTTTTTAAAAACATATTTTTGTAAAAAAAAAAGTGTGACGTGTTTTGAAATATAATGCACTTATCTTTTTATATGTTCCACAGCGTAAACAGTGTTTAGTGGCTTTTCCTACTACCAGCAAGGTCAGGCACGGAAAAATAACTCATAGCAAAACAAGCTAAGAACAGTGGTATACAACATAAGCAGTTATAAAGAGAATCTATAACGAGTTTCAGATCGAGATTAGGAAATTCTAGTCGAGTGGTCAGATTTTTTCTGAAAATATATGACCACGAGATTGGAATTTCTTTATGTGGGTCTGAAATGTGAACCTACGGAGTAAAAAATAATAACAAAATACATGTTTTATATACTTATTGGTCAAAATAGATTTTTTACAACAAATTATCACAATAATAAAAAATAAAATTAAGAATTATAAAAATCTGTTGTTAGAGGAATAACTTTAACATGTTATATTATCCCTCGTGTCATGAATTACGTCTCTTACTATTATAGGAAAAGTAGTCCCAATTGTATTTAGATACCCTACAATTGCTCATGCGGGATGCGGTATGGAAAAAATATCGTATCACCCATCTCTTGAGATAAATCTGTCACATATGCAAAAAATTGTTTTATCGTACAAAACAAAACAAAAATAAAACATGGTCTACCATAGCAATAACAAGCCGGCATTGTCATCTTACAACATGTGAGAAGCATCTTGTAAAGAATGCATATGACAATAGTGGTAAGACAACAACAGTTGACTAGGTACATTTTCTCATTTATTGTAAAATAAAAATATTTATAAGTGTTAGAAAACAGAAATATATTGCGAAATAAAAAATTCATACCAATCCGTGTCCAAAAGCAAAATCCCAAAGCAAAGTAAAAAACTTTGAAACTGACAAATTGTGTTATAGATAAAATGATAAGCACCTTGTGTTTGGCTAGCTACACCCGCCACGTGTGAAATGAAAATGAAAATGAAAGGAACATCGAACTATTTGACTTCAAACTTATCCAGGGTAATTTTGTAAGTACATATGCATCCCAATTATCACCGATGTTGTGACGACGGCCATAACACTTTTTCAGTGCCTTATTAGCCTAAGCTTGCACATTTATTTTATGACTCTACAGGATTTGAAATTTTGAAATAGGCACTGCGGCAAAGAATTAACGATACAGTTTTTTATGCGTTTGTTATGCTAAAAAATAATGGATTTTACTTAACAGATGTCGGAAACATAGTATTGTATATCTATATTGCCCATACCAAACTGAAAATAGTCATAAAATCGGTTAATAGTTCTTAGTACCAAGAGTAAGCACTGACACCTGACAGATAGTGACACCAAAAGCACACGCGACCCCTATCTTATGTATAAGGCTTTGGTCGTGACAAAGGTTATCATACAAGAAACAAATAGGGAGAATGCGGCTAAATTTAAAATTTCCTGCGTGGATATTGATGTTTGCTTTATTCTTTTTAAGTGTATACAGTTGTTATATTATACAAAGTACTCAAAAATTAGCACATAGCAACTACACAATATAATTGTATTGTGCGCTGATTGATATGGAATATGAAAATAATCTACCTCCTATACAAGCTGTTAATTAAAATCAACTAAAATGTATTTTCATTTTTTGTCTCTTACATCGTTATTGTTAGTCTGTTCTCTGTGAGTATACGCGAAATATTCAGTGTGCAAATTGTCAATTTTTTTCATACTTGCCTAATAAATCATTTCTTATAATTCAATTTATTGGAATTTTTCAACAACAAATCAACAATTTAAACAATTATATTGCTGTAGCAAGTAAAAATAGCATTGCTTTGGCGTAGGAATTCAAATCGATATGACGTCGTCCATAACAAAATAGCGTTGCTAAGATCCAATCCATTCATGCAAACGTAACAGGTAAGATCTGACCACTCAAAATGATTGAAACAAAGGAGAATTGAATTATTATTATCAACTCAAATGCATTTTCATCATGTGTCTTTTAGGTCGGTGCTATGAGTCCGTTTTCTCTGAGTATCAACACAAACACCAATCCGCGTTCAAATTCGAATCCAAAAAGTTAAGTAAAAACATAGCAATCCATGTCCAAATCACAATCCATAAAGTAAAAACTTTGAAAACTGAAAATTAAGTAAAACGTGGACTTCCACCAGGGATGTGAGTCCGCGTACTCCTTAAATGTAAACATCTGTGTAGTTAGTTACACAAATACTTGTAAAATAAAATTAAAATTGAACTATGAGACGTCAATTAACCCAGGATAACTTTGGATTGTTAATTTAAAAATGAGAAAATATACATGCATAAACAAACCTTTTATATTTTTCCAGATAAATAGCCATTTCAATAATCGTCTGTATCTATGACATTCAGTGATCTTCATCTATATATCAAATGGGTCGCAAAACATAGCAGATCATTTTAACAATACTGATAATATTCTAATTGCATATCGTTAACCAAAGAGGCTATACAAACTATTGTCAGATAAATATAGTTTATGGAAATTATCTAATCAAAAACAAACATACTAATCTATGTCCGAATCACAATCCAGAAGCAAAGTAAAAACTTTGGAACTGACAAGTTAGGTAAGACACGTAAACTTCCACCAGGGAAGTGAGGTCGGGTGCTCCGGAAGGGTTAGCACCTCCTGTTTAGCTAGCTACACCCGCCACGCGTGTAATCAAAATTGTGTGAAACGAACATGGAACTATGAGACGTCAAATAAATCCAGGGCAATCCTGGACACAGAGATATCAAACTTATCAACAATACTGTGAGGACGGCCATATAACTTTTTGAGGTCTAAGATAGTTCATAGAAATTATCTACATCTGAAATTTTACAGTTCCTCTAAACCTTAGCTATATTTACTCGTTCAAAGTATTGACTTAAATGTATTTGGTTAATTTTTTTGTTTAAACCTCTTAAAATATAGGTATTTCCACGAATTTTATCAAAAGATTTTCCAAAACTGCCGTCTCGTACTAAAAATTAAAACGACATTAGTAATAATTACTACTTTAGAGTACAATGAACTTAGGGCAACTAGTTTCGCAAACATAGAAGCCTTTATGCCCTGATGCTATATATGATGCTTCAAACGTTCCAGCCTAAAATGTCGATCACTGTCAATTAGCTTCGTGAACTTGGCAGCACTTTTAATAACATACATTTATTTTTAACAGTATTTGTGGAAAGAATGAAAGATATATATCTACAACAATGGTACAGCGATATAAGTAGTAAACCAAAGTTAAGAACATACAAGGATTTTAAAACTATTTTAGAACTAGAAGTTTATGTTGATGCAATTCAAATAAGTAAATTTAGACACGCACTAGCACTTTGTAGGGTAGGTTCTTCTAATTTGGCAATTGAAAAGGGTAGGCATATGGGTATAAAAAGGGAGGATAAATTATGCAGATTTTGTAATTTAAAATGTATAGAAGACGAGTACCATTTTGTACTTATTTGCAATGCCTACAATAATATACGACATAAATACATTTCTTTAAAATATTTTAAAAACCCTACATATCAAAAATTTATTATTCTTATGTCGTCAAAAAATATAACTGTTGTAAAAAATTTAAGCATGTATATATATTATGCATTAAGAAAAAGGTCTATGTAAAATATATTTAGTTAGTTTGAAAATATTACGTATTATTCACATTTTGTCATTTATATACTGCCATTGATTGTAACTTATTGTGATATGGGCCTGAGGCCTTTAGTCAATAAACATATATATATATATAATATATATATATATAATATTATTATATATATATATATATATATATATATATATATGAATGAAATAACTGTATGGAAAACAATAAACACTTGAAATATGTTCTGTCATTAAATATAAAACTTTCAGCGTGGTCTCAGAACTTTGTTGCATGACGAGATGTTTCAAAGCTTGCCTATTTTAGGTCTATAGAGAGAATGCTGCTAAATTTAAACTTTCCTGTGTGGACATTGATGTTTATTTTATTCTGTGAAAATGTATGCAGGTGTTATATAAAGTATATACAGTACTCAAAAATTAACACATGAGAACTACACAATAAAAGAGCAACATATTTATACTGATAAAATTAGAAATATGAAAATAAACTACCTCCTATACAAGCTATTTATACCGGTGCTCTAAGTGTTTTCTGTGAGTATACGCAAATTATTCAATCTGCAAATTGTCAAACTATTTCATAATTTTATAACAAAAAATAATTTCATTTCTTATAACTCAATTTATGGAAATGTTTCAACGACAATTTAACAATTAAACAAAAATATAGCAGTAGCAAGTAAAAAATAGCATCGCGATGACGTAGGAATTCAAATCGATATGGCGTCGTCTATGATAAAAATGACTGATAGTCAATTCTTTCATGCCTACGTATCAGAAAAGATCTGACCAATCAAAATGATTGAAACAAAAGGGAAATTTCTTTTTTGCATTTAAATATCTTAAAATATAGGTTTTTACACGAATTTTATTCCGAAAATGCTGCCTGGTGTATTAGCAATAATAACTACTTTCGGGTACAAAAAACTTAAACGTAGGGCAACTTATTTCGCAATATAATTAGCAGTTTAATTCCTGATGCTATATATGAGAATTTCGGGTAAAATGTAGGTAACTATTAACCAGCTTCCCAAACTTAGCAAAAATTGATGTCTTGGTATGAAGTATAAACTTAGAGCATGCTCTAAGAATTGTGGTGCATGGAGAGATGTTTTAAGGCCTGTCTACCATAGGTCTATGTGACCTCGAATAAAGGTCAAGGTCAATCAGCTTTAAAAACGAGATAGAACTTAATATTTTGCTGTTATATATGAAGGTTCAATCTTTTAGACCCATAATTTCCTGAAAAGGTTTATGTTTTACTTTTTACGATCATTATGACATTGAATGTAAGTCAAGATCATCCAATTTTGCAAACTTCAAATACTTTTGGCCAAGGAACACCCATGTCAAGTTTCACTATACATTGTAAGTTGGTTCGGCGATTTTAGAGAACTGTTGCAAATGGTGTGTCAAAATATACAACGGACAACGAACGACGGATGAAGTATCATGCACACTGACATAAAGTGAACACATGTTCTCTGTAGGTCACTTTCAACAAATCTATGCCGTCATATCAGTATCCGTTTTTCTGAAAATATACCAAAATTAATTATATAAGTAACAAATTAGAAAATGTTTGTATCACCTCTCTGTGTGAATTTTTCTCACTTTGTTATATTTTAGTTATTTAAACATAACACACCTGTACATAAAAAGGAGTCATGATTATAGGCACACAACTTTGACCTGTCCGCTTGACCTTTCATTTAAAATATTTATCACGTACTATCCATAGGGAGCACAGGTGTTTTGTATACATCATGATATACACTCACTTCATAGAATAAACCTGTTCCCTGTGTATGTATGTATTTGGATCAAAACGCTATCCATTCATTGTGTGGTCCCATATATGAATATTCCTAGTGAAAGGTCAAGCGAACATGTCAATGTTGTTTGCCGTTTCGTTTTATCTTTACCACACATGATGTAACCATAACAATATACTTAAAGGATGAACCACTTGTTTTAATTTTGCTGCACTAGATAGTCGTTTCCTCATCACAAGTGCTCCAAACTAAATGAAGGAAATCTAAATATTCCTAAGGTGTTAAAATAAATGAGAAAAATATAGGGATCAAAATGCATTTTACTTAACAAAGCGGGCACTACTAAATATTGTTAATCAAATTGACCAGTTTCGTAAAATTAAAAATTCCTCCAAAAAAAACTAAACTATGCATAACCGTTCCAATTGTTGCCTTAGATGGATAAGTGAAAATGGATCTTCTATTTTTCTCATTTCAACATCTTTATAAGTCGGATTTCCACAATTTTAGTCCGAGCTCTGTACTAATTAGAAACTTTAATCAGAATCTAGTGCTGCAAAATTAAAACAGGTGGTTCAGCTTTCAGGTTTATAGTTATGGTATATTTAAGAAATGAAATTGAGTTTTTTGTTTTTCATGAGGTGATGAAGAGAATGAGAAATCCGCAAATTGATTAATTTGCGGATTTCTCATTCTCTTCATCACCTAATGAAAAACAAAAAACTCAATTTCATTTCTTATATTTACAATTCATCGACAATTGACTGTTACATAAAATTAAAGTCGGTTAAATAATATACAATGTATCTTTTTGACACGTTACTTAATACAAGTACACATTATGTATTCATGCGCTATTGATAAAAAAACAGGTCAACATTACGTCATCAAGGTCACGCGAATACCCCGTTGCCTTCATGCACAGGTGAAGGCGATCAGTCGTTTAAGCTTCATTGAAGGAGTGTCAATCAGATTGTAAATATGAAAAATTACAGTAGATTTTGAAATTATTATAGGTATACAGAACTATAACAAATAAATGCCTCAACATTAAAGACATTTGCAATTAAAACATTAACTTGTCAACATGTTCGACCAAAATAAACAGAACCAAAAAATGATACAGCAATGAAACATGTAATCGACTGGGTGAATTGTTAGTATCAGCATTATAACACAACTATCCTTGGTTAGAAAATGAAAAATAAATAGAAAAATAATACAAACAAGTAGCATATTATTTAAAAATAGATTTATTGTAAAATCATGAAATCAAAACATACTTATCCATGTTCAAATCACAATTCTTAGGCAAAGTAAAAGCTAGCAAATTAAGCTAAACATGTACGTTTCCATCATATGCGAGGCCGGATGCTTCCGAAGACTGACCTTGATAATAATCACATTTGGAAAATTATTGTCCTATTCTATTTATATAAAAGAATGAGTAAAATTTGAAAAATACCGCTAAATAATTATAATTGTCGTCATGTTATTATACGTCGTATCAGTGCAGAAAATGAATTCCGTGCCACTTTGATGGATAGTTTGTTGGCCCGTTTAAATAATGTTATAGTCATAATAACTTATTACTTATATGCGATATCTTTAATTCCAGAATTCAAACAATTCATATCCCAGGTGGAAATAATGCTAAAGATTATTAGATTTTCATGTTCCTTTCACATAATTTTGATTACATACGTGGCGGGTGTAGCTAGCTAAAAGTAGGTGCTTACCTTTCCGGAGCACCTGGCCTCACTTACCTGGTAAGTAGTTCACGTGTCTAACCTAAATTGTGAGTTCCAAAGTTTTTACTTTGCTTCTATTGTGATTTTAACATGGATTAATATGGTAGTTTTGTTGTTATGTTTGATACATTCCCCATGCCAAAATCTTTAAACGCCCCTAGATTTGAAGTACCTACTATCCAAACGTGGTTAATATAGATAAGCCTTTTGATCAAGATCAAGAATGGTTAAGTTCTTAAGATTATTCTGACATCAAATACAGACACTGATTTCACTTAGTATCTCTTGGACTTGCAAAAGATACATACAAATTGCTGTCACTGAAACAGGTTAATATTAATAATAATAATAATAACTTAATTGTACAAACTCAATTTGGTTATAGCAATACACAATAAACATGGCAAACAAACAACTAAACAGGTTAAACAGCAAATATAAACATTAGATCTAGACATATTCGTATATTTTCTATGTTGTTAATAAAGTGTGCAACATAAGTAGATTTAAGTAGTTTGATTTCATAGAATTTCGAATGACAAAACACTGATAAATGAAATCTGATACATGTTTTGAAATTTCAGAATTAGTACTATTAAATAAGCATTTTATTTTATTTTTCTAAATTTGACAAATCATTAAAAGGGTAGAATTTTGTGACATGATTTTCCTATGTGTTATATTTTTGACATAAAAAGAGAAAGTACAATTCATCCTAACTTGATAAGATTTACAGTAATGACATATGGATTTATTTTATCTTCTTTCCCCTTTCGTATCTATTTCTGTATGCAATGTGGGATAGGTACACCTTTCCCCTGAATAGGTGTACAAGAAGTTGTAATTATTTAGTCTTCTAAAATGCTGATATTGCTTCAAATTCTCAGATAATATCATTGTAATCTTTTTAATTTAATCTTAATATTATTTCCATTTGGCACTCTTTGCAGAGCAATGTAAAGTTAAACATTTGCAGGAAGGCCATATACATCTTGGGATGGCTGTCTGATGTCTGATTCTGAATATTGCCAATAATTTTATATGATGATCGTCATAAAACATGAGCAACCTATAAACTTTATTTTGTTTTATTTTTTTATTACATCGCTGCAACTTCGTTGTTAGGGAGCGTTTAATCACTTGTGAAGAAACGACATTTTGTGCCAACTTCGAGACTAGATCTGACTAACTAGATGGTCTATTCAAATCGAAAATGGTTAATGTTTTAGGTAAACTGGCTTAAACCAGGTGAGCTGACTCTATTGGGTTGAGTAGACACATTCGTCTATCGCTGCGTAAACTGGTAGAGAAGATTGTACCAGGTGTTGCCATATGACATCGAAGGTGTGTGCGGTTACTATAATTGCAAAATCACAAAATACCCATTGTGGATGTAGTTTTCAATTGATATTCTTCACATCTGAATTATATAAATTATATATCGATACAGTTAAAATACGTAACGGTTTTTCGTGCTTTTCTGAAGATCTTACTTCGACAAATCATCGGTTCATACAAATAAGTTCAGTTTAGCACAAACACTAAATACCTTCTCCTTAAATTTAATAAAATTTCGGAGGAATGTTTGAACTGATTTTTACGAAAAAAGTTCAAAATCTTTTGAAATGATTCTGGGACCATATTTAAGTCGTCCCGTAATGGAGCGATTTAATGTTATTGTACTGGTTTATTTTTTCAGTAAAATATTTGTCCAGAGTTTTTCTCAAAGACGGCAAGAACTACATACTTGAAACTCTCTACAAATGCACAGTGTAATATGAAATAGACCTGTTGACTTTTATGACTTTCTGCATTGTCATTGTAACAATTACCGAGAGGTGATTAAGCGATTTTTTATTTCAATTTTTAACCTTTAATACAACTTGTATAAGGATGACTAACTATCATCTATATATATTATTCTTGAACGTTGTGACATGGCCAATCCAACTATGACATAAAATTACACTTTGACTAAAATAAGAAAAATAACCATTGTGGATTTTTGCGATGTTATTATACCAGGGATTTGACAAATTTTAAAATTTTTCCCTAACAATTTTTCTTTGACCCTATTTCGGAATCTATTTTCAGCTAAATCTTAAATCTCCTCTGAAACAACTTGGCGAACTGAACCCAAATAGGGATGGAATGCTCTCCGATGATGACGGTTTAGATTTATATTCGATATATGAATGTCCATCTGAAATCGATTTTAGCCAACATTATTATAAATATTAAAAAATCAAAAACAATCCAACCAGTCCATGTTCATATTACCTTTCCAATTTTTAATTTGCTGATTTAGTTAAATTTTAAAACATAGATAATATAATTCAGAGTAACATGGTTTTCTGTATAATTTATTAAAGATAATGCAAATAAAAACTTATTTCTATATATCGAGAAAACAGAATACAGTGTAACAGGGTTTTCTGTACAATTCATTGTTTAACTGATTTGCAGATTATGCAAATAAGAATTTATTCCTAGCCAATCGTAAAAATCGCCTCTGAACCCAGATATTCTATTAAACCTAAACTATGTAACAATTTGTACCGTCACAAAAGTTATGTGACATAGCCCCGCGTGTAACTATGTGACAGTATTTTTGTAACAGTCGCCTCCCTTCCTGAAAGTTTAGCGCTTTAATTGTACTTTTAATTTTATTGGTGGCGCCTATGCAAGCGTTTTGTTGCTAAGTTACTTTTTACAATCGAGCGGCGTCTGCAACCACACCAAAAATAATAGTTTATACAGCACAATAATTGCCTTAGTTGGCAAGGAATAACTTTCAAACTTGTTAGAGTTTAGACATCAACCAAACAAACTATCAAGCAGTTTGTAGATACTTACTTTAAGGACCGAGTGGCTCTGAATTTGAATCATCCTCTATTGATAATATTAGATCGGATGTTTATATAATATACCAATTACGTCAAAATTATCCTGTATCTTTATTAAATGTGATGTCATAATTAGAAGATTTATGTTGATCATAACTAGAGAAATCGTGATAGATACCTTTCAAAATTCTTTTCAGTTAAAAACAAACGTACTAATCCATGTCCAAATTACGATCCTAAAGAAAGGTAAACACTTTGAAACTGACAAACTATATTAAACACGCGACCTTCCACCAGGTAAGTGAGGCCAGGTCTCAAGATAAGGTAAGCAATGTTATATTTTGTTCTTTTGGGACATTTTTCAAGTTGAAAAATTCATAATTTCCGGTTAACTATAACAAGAGTATCTTTGAATAAAGGGTTTTCGTATTTTTTAATTCAAAGCAATATTTTCATAAAACCAATTATTTTCATATTCAGTTAAGTAAGATTGCTATTAGTATCTGACCCTGTTGTAAATTTGAATGAGGCCGAATTGGTGTATAAAATTCAAACTTTCAAAGTCATTCAAATATTTGTGTATCGAATTTATTTAAAATGACGTTTAAATACAGTCAAACCTGTCTATAAAGGCCATCCAAGGGAACAGATAAAAGTGGCCTTTATGGGCAGGTGGCCTTTATATACAGGTTCAAATAATAGGAATTGAGAACAATTGGGAAACAATTCTTCTGGCCTTTATTAGCAAGTGGCCTTTATATAGAGGTGGCCTTTAAGGCAGGTTGCACTGTAGTGCCTTGGGTTAACATGACTCTTAAACACTTGAAAATAAATGAGAAGTAGTTTATTTATTTATCATTAACCAAAACATCGATGATTTAAAAATATACAGCACTTCATCAAAAAGTGAGCCACAACCAACCAACAATAAGGTAAAAGCTATCATAAAAAACATGTCTTTTTACATATACGGTTTTCATTTCAATTCGCCAAATACCTCGTTTTGTTTGTGACGATGGTTTTTTCCTACAAGCCAAATGCATTGAATTGGAAAATGGTGAAGCGTTTTAATATCTAAACTAAAAAAATTAAGGACAAAAACCTTTACAATCACATTTAAGACCGCTCCGGTATAGTTTCTGCGTGTATTCCTGAAAGCCGTGTGGGTCTCCTTGGGTTGAAAAGATCTTATTTTATCAAATGTTTGTCACAAGACTGATGTCATTTACCCTCCTGTGAAAGTCAAAAGACATGACATATCACGATTTTTTCAAAGGAGCATCAAAACTACCGAAAATATAACACCGGCGCGCCTTTATCGACTTCCCAACAATTACACAAATAAAAGCTATATTTAAAAATTTTATCAAGACTTTATTTTTCTAAAAAAGACAATCTGACACAAAATGTTTCATATAAGTTATTCATTAAAAAAATAAAAACAAATTCGTTTTTGAATTAGGGTTAAATGGCAATTCTTTAAAGACTTGTGAGATTCCCGAAACAATAAAAAGACTTCTTTTTTTTGAAGAAACAGCAATAGATATAATTTTTTCCCATACAATTTAATACGAGAGAAGCATTCTTAAATTATTTTTGTATCAATAAACCGATATGCCATATAGATATTCCTCGCCCTTTTTGTAACCAAAAAACAATGTCAAAATCAACAAAGAACATATCTTTACCTCTTCTTTTTTTGACTTACCAAAATTAACATGATATTTTAACATATGGACAAACAACAGAAATAAATTTGTTTTGTAAAAAAACATATGCAAACATTATAAAGTCTTTT
Source organism: Anadara kagoshimensis (assembly GCA_021292105.1). Lineage (NCBI taxonomy): Eukaryota > Metazoa > Mollusca > Bivalvia > Arcoida > Arcidae > Anadara > Anadara kagoshimensis. The sequence goes on from CM037862.1 coordinate 53,323,492, forward strand.
TTTCGTTGAAAACGTAAAATTCTATTTAAAAATAAAAAAGAATGTCAAACACCTTTGACAGCGAACCGATCCTTCAAAACTGAAACTAAGAAAGTAACCGAATTTCAATGACAACACCTCTGTGATAATAATGTAGCCATGACAGCACCAACGCAATGTTGGAGAAAATTATTGCATAAACTGTGAACGCCAATCCTATAAAATTGAGCAAAATTAAGACTTTCAATTATCTCGATATATGATGGTTTTTGAACTGCGAAACAAGTAATAAAACAAAATTTAGAGCTAACAAAACCGACACAATTCATTAAAATGCGAACCCATTTAATATTTTTGTCCTTTGGGTATCGTTTCAACATCTAAATAAATTTTGGTTTCACAATGTTTGGTTTAAACACTACTGATTAGGAACTGTATTCCGAAACGTCCGTCTAGTGCTGTTAAATTAAGACAGGTATAACCGTATATGTTATTAATATTATATTCTAATTAAAATTCTACGTATCTTTATACAAATTAAGTATCAAAAACAGCCAATCTGGAGCATGGAAGAGCATACATTCTAGCAACATGTGCAATCATATAATTAAACATACACCATGCAGGAAGGTGATCACAATAAAGGAAAACGTTATACTGATAATCAAAAACAAACATACTAAACCATGTTAGAATCTCAATCCCAAAGTAAAGTAAATAAAATTGGAACTGACACGGTTAGACACGTGGACTTCCACCAGGGAAGTGAGGACGGGTGCTCCGGAAGGGTAAGCACCTCCCAATGAGTATGTTATTCTATATTTTGTTCTCAGTTTTGATTTCAAATGCGAAAGCTGCAGACAAGTGATGCTTACAATTTCGGTGCACCGGGTCTTTCTTCCATGGTGGAATTTTATATTTAACTTAATTCGCACTGTTTTCAAAATTTTTACTTAAGCTATTGGAATGTGATTTCAACATGAACCTGAATGTTTGTAATTGATTTAATGTTTATATGTTGTTTTTAAAACCCGATATAAATTAAGACTTGACTTCCATGAACTCTCTTTGTAAGAGAGAGTAATAAACGACGTCTGTATGATCTGCAATCGGGTAGACACTTTCTTATCAGGATTTATTGTTAAGGGTCCTGTTGCTTGTTTAAAAGATACTGCATAGATCAAACGCTAACATTCATACATACCCATGTTTAAATAACAATCCAAAAGCAAAGTAAAAACCTTCGAAGAGTAAGACAGAAAACACTATCGAAAGCAAAATTCGTCGGTCGTAAAATAAATCGACATGTTGTGAAAACTGGAACACGTGAAGTTCTATCAGAGAAGTGAGGTCAGTCACTACACTAAGTATATCAGGCAGGATTTTTTTTCACGAGCAAAACGTTAGTTCTAGTTTTTATATTTTTGGAAGGTTTGGATCTTACAAAAGCACTTTAAACTCATACCATTTAGTACGTACTACTTTGCCATGTTTTAGTACCAATTTTGGCCAAAATTACAGCTTACTAAGCTAGACTGATCTTTTTGTATTGGTTTTTGTATTTCAGTTCATCATTTATGTTGATACATTGTAAAGGGTTTAGCTTATACAGACAAAACTGTCTATAAAGACCATTAAAGGACACCAGTAAAAGTTGTCTTTATAGGCAGATGACCTTTATATAAAGATTCAAATAATATAAGTAAGAACAATTATGATACAATACTGGCCTTTATAAGCAGGTGACCTTTATATAGAATTGACCTTTAAGGCAGGTTGAACTGTATCCATCCATACATACATAAATATAGTACATAACAGACTTTAAGTTCTTCACATAAATTCCTAAAAAGTAACAAATTATACAGACATTAAATAATCTATTCAAACAAAGATTTCATTTTATCCTTGTTGTCTTTAATGTTTCTTTCTTTTTGGAATTGTACATAAGTAGAAACCAAATAATAAAATTTACCTGTAAGATTTGATCATCTGTTTTGCCACCTCCCACCCCACTGCCCACCCCGACTCACACCCCAAAAGCTTAGTCCGACTTTTCTTGTTTTCTTTCTTATCTTAATTCTTGTTTCATTTGTTGAGTAACGTTCTTGATTTTCATGTCTCTATAATGTATTCCACTGATGACTAACATTTTTGTTGAAATTCTTTAATAATTTACCCTTGTCTCCCATTTACAAGATTTTGTCTTTGCTTAATTAACGGACATGTGCTAATACAAAGTACATTTTAATTATCTATGACCTTATACAAATTCCATAAAGCAGTGGATGTTACTCTTAAGGATTGGTTTTCACAGCTATGACGATCGTGAAACGTATATCAGCAAAGACTATGAAGTCATTGGTTCAAATACAATTGCCTTTTGATTGGTTAGAAAATTTTAACCATCAACATATTAACAATAACCATCAAACTGAGAGTTCACAACTAAAATGGAGGGTCAAGAGCTGATGCATGCTGTAATTTTGTCTTTACTGCTGTTTTTTGGAATTATCATATGCGGTATATATTTGGCTTCGATTAAAGCTGGCACCAAACGTGTAAATGCCACAGAGGCTTTACAAATATGTACCTTAATATTGGCGTTTTTTGGACTGATACTTTTCATGCCGTTGGAGATATATTCACTTGTGGCAGTGGATACCCATTACCAAGCCTTATGCGTAGCAAGGGGTACGTTTGTATATAATTGCTTTTTATTCCTTATCACCATATATACCTTGTTTCAGTTTTTGGTTTTTGAAAATATACATTGTTAACTTGAACCAGGAAACATTAAATTTCATTTATAAGTCTTAATTTCTATCACAAGAACTGATCATGACATAAAATTGTCATCTAATTTAAAATTCAGTGGTTCAGGTTTAGGTTCGCGATCGGGTTTATCATAAACTTGGTTGAATATTTAGATTTGATTTTTCTTTTATTTTCAAAAAGATTTTTTATTTTTTTTTTCCTTTGTGATATTTCACTTTAATTTTGGGAACATGTAAATCTTTTTTACCGGTATTTCTATATTGAAATTGCATTCCGTGTTGAAATCTTCTGCTGTTTTACCAATAGGATGTTTATTGTTACAATGGGGTTTAGTTACTTTCCGATGTATGTTACCGAATTTCGGTATTTTGTATTATAGAAAGGAAGTTAAATATAATAAAATGTTTTTACTTGTAGGAATGCTTGAAAATCTGCTATTGGAGTCACAGCCTATGGCTATTTTAGCGATTGCAATTACAAGACTACGAGCCAGTTTTTGTAAAGGTAATTCTTCAGTTTTGGTAACAAAATCTTCAGCTTACATTACTCTCCTGACGTTCTTAGCATTTCCAGCTCTATCGTCATTAGTGACATTTACTATTCTTATCATGTCCAGTGCAGATAAGAGAGATCAATCGATGATGGCTGCAAATACATCGACGACAGGGTTCTACTTGGCACACTGCATCCGACCAGTCGAGAATTTCTCTGTGACGTATCGGATCTTCACTCTGGTCTCTTTGGACGCCTTGCCCATCGCCATCACCTGTTCTGTGTACGTGATTATTTATCTACGCATGTTGGCAGTAAAAGCTTCATTTAAATTTGAGCGTCAGAAAAGATTTTACAAAGAAATCAAACGATCCATTATTGTTTTGTTAGTTATTGTGACAATGTCATGGTTTCCATACATTTCGATCATGTTCCGTATGCTCAATGCCAAAGTAACAGAGGCCTATTTTCTCGTCCCCTTCGTCGTTTATATTGAAATGTCGCTTTACATACTACCTCCGTTTTCTGAAGGATTCTTACACCCAAGACGAAGAAAAAACACATTCGTATTGCTTAGAGGAATATTTAACAAATCCAAAGTAGGGATCGACCATACTGATGACGAAATTACAGAATCTCAATTCAGTCGTAATAGGAAACACTTTGGAAAGACAAACCCTGTAAGCGATACTATAATTGAAACAACAGAAGAGGTTGTTTATACAAGTCGTAAATCCTGTGATAACTTCCACTGTCACTCCGACGGAGATAGTTGCCATAACACAGAGACTTGTGCAAGAAGAACAATGCCTTCGTTAATATTAGTTGATGCACTGACGCACAGAACACCATCACCACAAGAAAAGGCTTTTGACAATATTTTAACCATTCCAAGTGAAAGTGAGACTGAACTTACTGATGTTAATCGATTCTGTAGTGCGTTAAAAATAGCTCCGCTGATAAAAAATGACATTCGTTCCTCGTTTTCAGCAGAGAGTCAGATATCGGACACATACGGATCCTGTTCATGCGAAAGTAGAAATATTTCAAAAGTTTCTTCTAATTCCTCAATATCTGCCAGATCCCAAAGGGGGCGCTGCCATCGGCATTCATTATACCGCGTGCAGTCGAACAAAAATCTTTTAATTGCAGTACATGAGGGGACAAAAAGACCAGAATCGCCAACTATATTTTTCCTTGATACAGTTGAAGGGCCACCATGTAGGCCGGACTCAGAAACATCAGATATATCTGAATATTTTTGAGACTCTAAAATACAGACATGTTTAATTTGCCTAGTTGTCGCTTTGTCATCAAAGTCCCTTCCTTAATTAAACTATAGGAGATGTTATTTATAACACGTCCAAAATATTGTGAGAACTCGCACACTGACTGAAAGTTTCCACAGGTGTGTATTGTTTAAACACGGCCTTTTTCATGGGCATTTGAAATAAAGATCTGTTTCTACATGTCTGAATTTGTAACTAGTGATATACGTATATAAAGAATTGTTTTATGATACATTTGTTTATTCAGACAATGTCTAAAGGCCAGTTTTTTTCAGGCCTTTGCTTGATGTATACAGATATATACTGTTTATTTGATTGTACAATAAATTGCAATAAATCAGGATATTAAATGCTTGAAGGAAAACAACTCAATTATGCTTAGTATCTCATAATTATTTTCTTTAAGTTGAATAGACTAGTAACATAAAATATCGTCTTTGGCAAAGAATGACATGAAATATCCTTCCAGAGCACCACCACGCGGAAGTTAACGTGAATTAACCACTGCGGTAGCTCAGTGGGCAGAGTGCTCGCTCCGTAAGTGGGCGGTAGTAAGTTCGATCCCCGGTCGGGTCTGACCCAAGACATGAAAGTGGGTAGTGATTGTTTTTCGCCAAGCACTCGGCATTATAAAATGAAAGTCACGGTTCTTTCGGATAGGAACTTAAAATAAACGAGGTCCCGGGTCACGATGGGCTTGGCACGCTGAAGAACCCTGCTGTATAATGCCATCAGCGCAACGCACAGACAAAATTTCAGCACCTTCGTCTATAGCTGGCGACGTCTCAATACACGTGAAATATTCTTGACTTGGACGTTAAACACCATTACTCCACTCAGCGTGAATTTGTTAATAAGTTATTAAATTGCCGTCAAATCGGACCAACTGACCAGATCTAATCCTATTTTGATATTACATTGTTATTGAGTCCTGCTTACCGAGTAATTGTCTTCATTTTTAATGTGATTTGAACATGAACCGGTATTGTCTGACTGAAATGTCATTACCGTTTTCATCAGTTTTGTATCTGTTAGAATACTTCTCTTTCTGTAATGTTTCATTAAAGCTGTAGCCTTGTTGGAACATCTTTGACATGTTCTGAAATCTGCAACTTATGCCTTTGTCTCAAAAATGGTTTACATATATTGATCGCCTGGTATAGACAAAAACCATTGCTCTATCTGCTTGACCTTTAATTTAAATATTCATCACAGACTAGTACATTTATGTATAGGTGACACAGGTGTTTATGTCGTCTAATCATGGAAACGCACATTTTCTATGTATTAACTGCGAAACCTCACACTACCTTTGTTGTATTGGGTGGATCACTGTATATGAATATTCTTAATGATAGGTCAAACAGACAGGTCAATGTTGTTTACCTATATGCATACTGTAGTATTTGTCTTCTTAACTGTCAACAAATGCCACTTAACCAAAGAGATATAACAAAATACTTATCAAACATACCTATGTGATAATTATATTTACATATCTCCCTTGTTGTTACTCAAAATCTTTATGATTGCTAATAAAACATGTTTTTATTATCGTTTGATGCCAATCAAAAACAAACATACTAATCCATGTCCAAATCACAATCCCAAAGCACAGCAAAAAACAAACATACCAATCCATGTCCAAATCACAATCCCAAAGCACAGCAAAAACAAACATACCAATCCATGTCCAAATCACATTCCTAAAGCACAACAAAAACAAACACACCAATCCATGTCCAAATCGCAATCCCAAAGCACAGCAAAAACAAACATACCAATCCATGTCCAAATCACTATCCCAAAGCACAGCAAAATAAACATACCAATCCATGTCCAAGTCACAATTCCAAAGCACAGCAAAACAAACATACCAATCCATGTCCAAATCACAATCCCAAAGCACAGCAAAACGAACATACCAATTCATGCCCAAATCACAATCCCAAAGAACAGCAAAACAAACATACCAATCCATGTCCAAATCACAATCCTAAAGCAAAGTAAAAACTTTGAAACTGACTTGGGTTGATTTCACTCGTGACCACTTGATAAGTTTGATGTCTTTGTGTTCAGGATTGTCCTAGATATATTTGACGTCCCATAGTTCAATGTTCCTTTCACACAATTTTGATTACACATCTGGCGGAAGTAGCTAGCTAAAAATGAGGTACTTACTCTTCCGGAGCATCCGGTCTCACTTCCCTGGTGGAAGTTCACGTGTTAAACCTGACTTGTCTGTTCCAAAGTTTTTACTTTGCTTCTGAATTGTGATTCAGACATGGATTAGTATGTTTGTGTTTTATGAATACTAATCAATGTTATATGATGCGCTCTCGACTATCACTCAAATCCATGTACCATCCATCTCTGATGACATTAGAGGTGCTGCTGCCAAACAATGTACATAAGGTTCTCTGATAAGACTATGAGTAATGTTGTTCAATGCTCCAGGCAAGCTCCATTAACTAAATGGAGGTCTAAAATAGGATAGCAGTAGATGAAACCGAAGTGCAAAGAGAAAACCTTAACTAATCTTCGTCAACCGAACTGACGAACGTTCTGACACTGGGATCTGCCTATGATAGATTCTTATGCAGTCGATGAGATACAAAAGCTGACATTTTGACCATTTTGTCATCGAGATCTTTTCGTATGAAGGAACAGTATGTTTTACTTTGCATTGGTACATTAGCATAAACGCAACCACAACCAGTCAAATATCATCATATTGGGAAATGAGTATCATTGCATTGTTGTAAAGAAGCAACTTGTGGTAAGTCAAAATATATAATCGTCGGGTAGCGGATCCCTTTCGGTGCACCAAGCCAGAATCTCATGGATGTCAACATTTAAGGTCAACTAATAATATTATATTTAAATCGGCACATGCCAATCAAATTAAAAAAAAATACGGAAATTCTTTGTATGACAATATAAAAAATAACATATATCTTACCAATTAAACACAATTACACACCGATCTGTGTCTAAATCACCAGTCAAAGCAAAGATAAACATTTTGCAAACTGGCAACTTTTTAGACTACTAACGAGAATTGAGATCAGGTGCTCCGGAAGGGTAAGTACCTCCTGTAGAGCTAGCTACACTCGCCACGTGTAAAAATAAATATTGAGAATGAAAGAAAAATGAAACTATGGGATGTCAAATATATCAATGATAACTTTGGATACAGAGAGAGAGAGAGAGAGAGACAGACTACAACCTTCAAGTTTTACAAGAAGTACTGTTAACAACAATATATATAAATATACCTTAGAACAAAATTATGTTTTCGGCGATTTAGACGTATCTTTACATCTATCTGTCATGCATTCTTGACATTTAAGAATGGTAAACTGTTGTCGTATACGTCGTTATAAATTGTCAATCTTGGCGGGTGTTTGTTAAAACAGCCCTGACCGTTTCCGGTCATAGCAGCTGGTTTTGTTTCTAATTAAAAATAAATGTCTTAGCACTTACCCACTCGGTGTTGCTGCTGTGTATCACATGGCAAAACAACCTTTCATTTACATGTGAAGAAAATGGAACAAGAGTCTTAATAAGGCATGTAAAATTTAACTGGCATTTAATTAACATGTATAATATCGTCTTAATGCGAGCGTGTACATAATATTTAATTTCAAATGTACCTTAGTTTGGAATTTGTTAGTCTTCCTTTAGTAGACCGGACGACGAGAATTGTAATTGACAATATGTGAATCTTTCTAACCTGGTAATAATAATGCAGTGTTGTAGCTAGTGAAACTGAGTGTGCATCCTTAACGTGTGAGGGGACGAAGTCCCCGAAGTGCTAAGGGGCCCGGGGGCATGGCATGCTCCCCCTGAAAATTTTTTCAACAAGTCACGCGATGCATTCTCCTGCTCTCTGGGAAGAAAAATTGTCAAATTTATGAACTTCAAAATATTACATTTTAATTGTGCATTGTTAGTCCAAATCATGACAGTCATGTAACACTATATATATATATATATTAAAATAAAGGATATGAAATTATCCTGAAACGACCGTCTGGTGCTACAAAACAGGTTTAGTAACAATAGAAAATTGAAGCTAAATAGTAAATAAAAACAGCAATAGCCACCAAGAATCCAAACCACGAACCAACAATATGACACGCATACATTATACATAAATAGTAATTTAAAAAACGCGTAAAGTTATTATTTTTTATTTTATAAAATATTGAAAATGTTAAGTAAGTAAAAGCTAGCATGGAGTAGATTTTAAAAAATGTTTTTTACTATTCTATTAAGGCCAGAAGTCAATATACATGTAATAACTTATTCAATAAATTTATAGGACAATAATGATCAGCTCTATAAAAGTACACTTACCACACCACTTGAACTTATTTTTGTCATATCAAAATGCCTGTCTTAAGCCGCGGAGGTTAGATATCCAGAGGTCCGAGTATATCTTTAAGTACATGTATGTTTTGTTTTTGTTCAATTGTTCGTCTATATAAAATGTTTTTGTATGTTTTTTACGATACGTCTAGTCAATGCCAAGTACATGCAAGTACATTTTATTCAGTAACAGATTTCTATTTATAATTCCCTATCTGCACAGCTTCCGCAGAGGTATATATTATTGTGTAATTACTTTTTCAACAATGACCTCTTCTTGTTGTATTGACTTTCAACCCTTAGAAAAGCTGTATAGCAGTTTGGAGGGAGAATACTCTGTTGTGAGGTTGGTTCAATGATTGATGGACCTTTCTCTGATTCTACCAATGGTGTTGTCATATACCATTTTTTAAATTTAATCATAAAATACATTAAAAATGGTATATGACAATATGTCTAAATCACAATCACAAAGTCAATTAAAAGCTTACTAAAACTGGCAAATTAATTTAAACACGTGAACAACCACAAGACAAGTGAGACCTGGTGCCCCGGAAATGTAAACACTCCTTGTTTAGGTACGTACACGCTACACATGTAAAATCGATACGTTAATGCACTTGCAATGGTTGTTTAATAAAAGCGGTATTTAAACTAATACCGACCATCTTGGATTTCAGATGGTTTTAAATTTTTAATGTATACCACCAAACATTATTTCTATACAGTAATCTTTTTATATAATTCTTAAAAAAGCAATACACTCAGGGCAACATGCAGGGAGGGTTCTTTAACGTGCAACGCCTGCTGTGACACGGGGCAACAATTTATCTCTTCTGGAGGGTCATCTGACTTTCTTTTCAAAATGCCCAGTAATTGGCGAAAGAATAGTCACCTCTTATTTTCTAATCTTGGTCGGGGTTGTGTTTTTTTGCACAATTTCCATAAAAATGCAACAAATATTATAAAAATTCTTAAATTATCGATTCCTGCTTTATTTTTATTTATAAATCTTCACACTTTTGTACGTAATTTCATAATTGTACTCTTCTTTCACGTTTTTCAACCAAATGTTTTCACTGGAATTTTCCTACTTAGATGATCTTTAAGTCCATGTTTACTCCTCGCATTTCAAAGTTAATAAAGGTCAATTGAAGTATAAATGCACGATGGTTATTTTGGTATTTCTGACATTTTAAATGCCGCGTGAAACGATTGTGATAGAGCTTCAAGTTTGGATTATGACCTTAAAATGGTTAATTAAATGAGCGTAATAAAACACGGGAGGTCATTATAATTATTAATTAAATGACATCAAGTGGCTAGTTTAAGTGTTTACTTGTATTCACAATATATATTTTCTAAAACAAAAAAATAAATAAAATTGTTCAAATACAGTCAAACCTGTCTATAAAGGCCATCCAAGTAAAAGTAACTTTTATGGGCAGATGGCCTTTATATACACGTTCAAATAATATAAACATAGAATAGTTGGGGTACAATTCTACTGGTCTTTATAAGCAGGTGATCCTTATATAGAGGTGGCCTTGGCAGGTTGGACTGTAATTTAATGGAAAGGAAACACTGTTCTCTCCAGAGATTTTCTGGTAGCGCCGAGCACTTCAACAATTTCATTTTCAAAAAAAACATTTTAGGCAAATGTGTAGAGAAAAAGTATCAAAATACATATCAGTAAATTACCGAATGTCGGTTTTACTTGCTTAACAATACTAGTATTCAAAGCTCCAACCGGAACATAAGCCACCAAAAGAATCTTTTACACAGGTTTTTTCCTTCTTCTCTGCTTTTTCCAATGTCATTCATGTATTAGTTATTTTAGTTCCATTTGCATATTTCTTTGGCAGGTGATCCGAGTTGTTCTTCTTCTTGGACTTTTCCCTGCGATGTCCATCAAAGGGATACCTTGGTGTTGTGTGATCATGACGTTCTGAAACATAACTAAGCTATTTTTATCATAATATAAAATTAGATTATGACATGCTGTGCAGATATATGTTAAGATATTTTTCAGATCAAAATATTAAAAAAACAACTTTTTACCGGCTGCATCCTGGCAGAAACTTAGCAGATCTGGTTATTCACCAATATTCATACACCAGAATTGATTTCAAATTATCTATTTTCGCTTAAACTTTTTCTTTGGAATGATGATCTTGCTTTTAACAGTATGCTTGTTATGCCTATCTTCTGTACTGAAAACTCATTCCAGGAAGGCGATGAGGGTCATCTGTTCTATTTCCATGTTGTGATGTTAAGTAGCGTTTCTTATCTGGAACATTGCATGACTTGCAAAGAGGCTGAATTTATTTTGTCGCGTATAACATACCATTAAACTAATGATGTTCAGTTTTCAATAACTGACGTTTGTATATTAAACTCATGTTACAGTTTATAGCTTTGTCTTTAAACATTACAGAATATATATATCACGGGCAAATATTACACTACTTCTGTAAATTGCCATGTCAATCATAAAGAGTTGTTGATATTTTTTCTTATCTTCTTTGCAAAATGTATCTAAAATAATGTACGGTAAATATGAAGCTTTGAAGATAATTGGAACTTAATGTAAGAATTGTAAATACATTTACACATAACGGTTTATGTTTCCCTAAACCATGAATGACATAGAAAGTTTTAATGCATCATTTGATAAATTTGCAAAGTGCACAGTGTCATGTACTCGTCGGCAGAATAAACGAGTTCTAGCAGTTCCGTCCGAAAAATACAAAAAAAAACCATAAATACACACACAGTTGTTTTAAATTGCCAGAATTTTGATAATTAAGGAGGAGGCACATGTACAAAAGACAAGGCATGAATGCTAAACCAACAAGGTAAAAATAACCTGGTAAAATTATCATGAGGTAAAAATGACTACCAATATATTATTTATACTTTCGTACCTTTATCATGCAGTTAGGGTTTAACAAACAAGGCAACATCCCCGATATACACTTGTCAACACCCGACATGTTCAAACTTGTTCAATAAGCTGATACCAAATCAGATCCTGAGCAACTTTCATGTATAATGTAAAACTCGTTTTATTTACATCAAGGTTACCTTGAAAGGAACTAAACGAAACAATACCTGTCCTATTATCGGAGAGTAAAGGCATATGAACCCAGCGACTCATCTGAAACGACATTGAACAAGAGATAGCATTGTGTTGTAAAGGAGGACACACGTTGAAAAAAAAGATTTGACTTAATCAAAGAAAATATGCGAGTCGAAATCGAAACACTAGGAAACGATTCTCAGTACGTTTGACTTGGCATATGAAGTTAAAGACAGAAAAACCATAAACTCGTTTCCCTAAAAATTAACTCATTTTGATATCATTCATCAAATATAAGGACAGTTTCACAAAATTTCAGATATTCTCAAAGATGTAACCTCTTTCTGGAAACACCAATCTACCTAATTGTGAAAAAAAACGAAAGTAAAGGTCACAGTCACCGGAAGCATTCACAAAACAAGACCAACGACTCTAAGACAAAATTACAAAAATAAACCCAAACATACGCATACCTAACCAAAACTCTCGCCAGTCATTCGCATTGTTTTAGGTACGGTGGAAATGTGAGAAATGTTACTGAAGAATGAAACGAATGAGTAAAATACAACAAGTTTCATCTAGATACTGACGGTATCAACAGTGGTAGAACAAAAAAGGTTTGGTCTGAGACGATATCCCAACAGATCAGACGTGATTGCTGGAAGAAGTGCGACACAGAAAGCAAGTCAACTGCCAAACACTAAAAGTTAACCTGGCGTAATATGTATATTTTAGGGGCCTTGATAAGCCTAAGATTGTAATATCTGTAAGTCAATAAATTATTTGTAATCAGCTTGTTTCGTTGTGTGAAGTATAGGCAAACAACATTGACCTGTCCGTTTGACCGTTCATCAGAATATTCATATAGGAGGGTCCGACTAAATACATAGATAGCGTTAGGATTCGCAGTTAATACATATACACATTGCCTATGATTAGTGTTCACGTCAGGTAGACGAAATATACAGGCGTGATCCCTATTACTTAAATTTACTCGTCCATAATGAATATTTAAATCAAAGGTTAAGTGGACAGGTCAATATTGTTTACTTATACCGGAAGACCCGAAGTGGTAACAAGCTCTACCATGATGTATTAGCTGTGGAATAAATGCACCATTAGCAGTAGAAGCAGGTGGGTGGATTGCTGCATAGAAAAAGGAAAGTTGATAATAGAACATTGGAAAATTGAAATTTTAGAATTTTCATATTTTTCTTACACACGCTTATATTTAATGACGCCATGAAAATTTACACTGAAATAAAGGGTGTTATTTCAACTACGCACGGAGTTTCTGAGTGACGTATTTTAAAATGCCAAATTTAATTTGGGTAAAATATATGCCTTTTTATTTGTATAGTATGTATATTTATAGCTCGTATATATAATCGTTAATACCGTATCTAAAGTATTGACTAAGATTTGGAATAGGGAGTTGTTTTTATTTTAATTGTTTTAGCGACTAGAAAGACAAAAAAATAAAATTTTCATAAATTTTTGTGTGCAAAACATAAAACTAATACATTAACTATAACAGCAGGAAGTGCTAATGCAACTGTGTCGTGTCCGTTTACGACACGATGACGTTGTAGTTTTACAATATCGTCAAACATCGTGATTTTTTGTTCATATTTGTGTATCAGATTACGTCTTTGACGATTTATACCAAAAAAAAACCAAGCACTTGGACATATGTTTTCTTTTACAAATTTGAAAATAATATATGATATATTGTCTTAGTTTTTCAAAAAATGTAGGACAAATTGATATTTTAGTAAAACAAAATTTCTCAGAGCTAAAAAAATTCCATTTCCCATTTCACCTATGTTTAAATTATATGATAGTTTAATTTTTCATTTTTACGCATTATAGCTTAAAAAAGCAAAAGGTGGCTCCTATTTTGCATTTGATATGCACCTCCTAAAGATTTACAAACATGAAAAAAACCTGTAGGAAACTGTCTGTTTGTTCTTTAAGGTCTTAGCTTTTACTCCTGAAGACCATATGTAGTGAGGACATTCTAAGCAGGAATTAACTAACAATCCTGGTTGTGCCGATCCCTGCCTCAACAGCTGTTGTTTTGATATTGTTTTCCTCTCCTGAACACTATTGCAACAAAATGGAAAACAAACATGTTTTAGCTTGTTTTAAACTGTGCGAGACACATTATGCAATTTTACAAGTTGTGTTACGATTGTTCTTACTGACGTTTAGATAAAGTAGGCTAAAACAGATTCAACAAAGTATAAAAATGATAGTTGTTTTTAAAGAGACAATTTTCTTTCATGCTATTAAAACTGATAAATAGAATTTTATACTTTTACAAAGGATGATTCTCAAAACGCCGAGCTATCCTATAGGATTCAAAATATAAATGTTTATTATATACATATTTATAGTGAAAAAACCTAAAGCTACTATCATTTTGTAAAAGTTTATATTGTAAAAAATTCAGTAAAATATTGCATTATATGTTTAACACATGTAACCTTTTAGCTTTGTCTCCGTATAACTCTATACAAACATGGTACAAGTCATTGAAAATAAACACGTTTTTTAATAAATGCATATAGAGCGCATGCCTCTCCATTCAAGATATTTTGAATACAAAAACTACTTTATTTTATTGTTAGATATGCAAAGTATGGTAAATGGAGAGATATGCGCCGACAGTGAATTTTGCAAAGAGTTATCCCAATATAACCTCTTACTATACCGTACGCGTACTTGATATTAATAAAATCTCATTGTCAACAATTGCCTGGGTGGTGTAGTGGATGTTATGTCTTATGTTGTGGGTTAGAATACCCAAGATGCCATTTTATTTTCATCTTAATTCATTTTTATAAAATGTATATTTTACGGCTTTAATTCTTTCTTTTATCTTACTTTGTGTTAAAATTTAAATGCAATATTTATTTCTGCCACAAATAACATAATAGAAATAAAGACATGCACATACATTTGGTTTATACATACAATTAACAATATATACAACGATATTACAGTCCTGTTTCAGGCCACGTGTCATTTCCCGTGTGTTTCCCGAACGACGAACACGTGCTAGTAAACAAAATGTCAAAACATTAAACTGTTCTAAGTGCAATCGTCGCACGAAAAAATGCCTTAGATGAAAAGTCGGGGTAGGTTTCAAAAGTGATAAATGTCAATAGCTGGGCAAGACTGAAGATCATGAGCCTGCGGTTCCTTCAATAGACTTGAAATCTGAATGTGTAGACCTACTCATTTTGAGTTGCGGCAAATCAAATGCCACTTGCTTTATTTCAAAGAAAAAGTTTCCTTACGAAACTTGCCATTATTAAGGCAAGAATAGACATTTTCGTCAAATAAGGTATCCTTGCATCATCTGGTATTCGCAAATACTTGTATCATTTATCTGGACAAAATATAAAAGCTTCAGTAATTTTCAGTAATTCACTTTGGTGCCGAATAACAGCATTGAAATAAAAAAGACAGCGAAACAACAGTTCTACACACGTCATTATAAAAAAAGAAAAATGTTATTCATATGCAACGGATATATTTACACAGAGATATATTTATATTTGGCCTCAAGTAGTGACGTCTATTGAGGATCGAAAAGGGTGTAACCTAGTTTCTTGCGTATTTATTCCTATAGGCGGATAGCTCGGCGTTTTGGGAATCATCCTTTGTTCATTACTACAATTGTTTTTAAGGTTCCGGGTCCAATTCACAAAACATTAGAAAGCCCTGAAATGTTTTTTTAAAAGTCTTGGGTTACTGTCTTTTTGGGATAACAATTGAAATTAAAAGCAAACGCACCAGTCTATGTTCAAATCACCATCCAAAAAATAAGAAACGTGAACGACCACCGGGGAAGTGAGGCCAGGTTCTCCGGAAAAGGTAAACATCCCCTGTTTATTCGCCAGCTACACCCGTTACGTTTATAATAAAATTGTGAGTTGAGTTGAGCTAGGTGTTTAACGTCCCGGTCAAAAATATTTCACTGATATCGAGACGTGACTTACTATAGACGAAGGTGCAGAAATTTTACCTGTGCGTTGCTCTGATGGCATTTTAAGGCAGGATTTTTTTTATCATGCTACGTATATGGTTACACGGGACCTCGTTTATTTTTATTGCCCATCCGAAAGAACCGTGACTTTCATTTCGTAATGCTGAGCGCTTCGAGAAAGAACAGTCATTACCCCCTTTCAAGTCTTAGGTCAGACCCGGTAAGGGTTGGAACCCACGACCTCCTACTTACGGAGTAAATACTATACCAACTGAGCTACTAATGTAAGATGGGGTTTGGGACGTCAAATCATATTTTAAGTTATAGATGAGTAGAGTATATAAAGGAGGTTATGCACTATAGGCCATTTTTGGCCCCATACCCGAATATATTGATTTTTCCGTAGAAATTAGTCCGAAATAAAACCAAAATGAGAAAAAAACACGGAAAATGATACCAATGCTGGTGGCAATATAAACAGTTACATCGAACCAAAGATAACTTAAAAACACTAATTATCATATAAGAACCCGATGTCCAATGACACTTTTATTGATAGTAAGAAATGATAGGTTGCTAACAGGCGATAATGGCTTTTTTCCTGTTTGTTTTATCACGAACAACACATAAATGACAAGACAAAAACCCTGACATTTCTAATCAAATAAACAAACAATACAGTATAAAAACAAAACAGCAAACAAAAACTAAAAAAATCACTAAGGAAAAGAAATTTGTAACCTTTATTTCAATTATTAGTCAGATGTTTGTATTCCAATTACTGTATTTCCACAAATTCAGTGCACATGGAAAATGCAAGAAAAAAGTCGTATTTTCCAACAAACTCACAAAAAAATTGTCACAACTTGATACAAAATATATTGAACTAATAGGAAAAAATAATTTACATTCATCCAAAAGTGAATTTAATTCTGTACATAGAGCATTTTTTTTAACTTTTTAACAAAACAACAAATATAACTATGTCAAAATTATCCCTTCTGTACCTTCTTACTCGGAACAGTCATAATTCGAATATTCATGATGCACACCTGGAAAAAGCCTGAACAAGAATGACATACCTGACCCTAAATGCCCTGATGTAACTTTGAATGAGGTCTAATTGGTGTAGCAACTTGATCAAATTTCCAAAAACTTTCCCAAATTTCTCTATGTACAGGAGAATAAAATAATGACATTTTTATTTAAAAATATAATTTGGTTAGTTCAGTGCATATCAAATGCATTTTATTGATAGTTTAATGGAAAAAGTTTCAATTAAAAGAAATAGATAATAAAAACCATGTGCACTCAATTAATGGAAATACAGTAGGAGAAAACTTCTATAAGCAATGTCTACTATTCGATCCCTTTCAAGTATGTTTTACTCAAAAACAAACATACTGATCCATGTCCAAATCACAATTCACAAGCAAAGTAAAAACTTTGAAACTGACAAGTCAGGTTATAGACGTGAACGTTCACCAGGGCAGTGAAGCCGGATGCTCCGGAAGGGTAAACATCTCCCGAATAGCTAACTACAACCGCCACGTGTGTAATCAAAACTGTGTGAAAGGAACATGGAACTCTTGGAGGTCAAATATATCTAGGCCAATACTGGACACAATTGAGGAATAATGACGGACATCACGTGGGATGAGGTAGTGTAGGTCCTCAAGATGCTAGATCGTCATCGTTACCATTATTGATATGTGCTCGTTTGTCTTGTCTTTATCATTTATGTTGGTTGCATCTACTATTATCAAGTAAATATTTTCAATAACAAAATACTTCCCACATTTAGGGTGTGTTATTTTCTTAATCAATCGTGTTTATTTAGTGAAAACCATAATGAGTGTAAAATTAACACTGAAAAAAGTATAGTTAGATAGTTTGCATGATTTTTTTAATCTTGAAGTGATGTTCCTTTCACAAATTGTTCAATAATTACTTAAAAATCTTGGTAAAATTTAATTTGGTCATCTTTTTTGTCCTTTTCAACATTTTAAAAATATTTGGATTTTGGACAGAGCACTGCGATAATCTTGTTTTAATACTTTATTTCGTATAAAAAGTATTTTTATTTTTCTACACTTTACACCACCATTTTCAGTACTAAATTAAAAGAAATTCTAAAACAATTCATTCACATTTCATTCCAATACCAAAACGGTTAGACAAATTAAAATGGTCTAATACTGAACAGTGATTCTGGTTATTTTGTCAAGCATCATACGGACCTCAAACAACATATACTGAAGATGCAATCAACGAAATGTTAAAGTTTTTGGTAGGCGACATATTGTGTTGTTTGGTAATAGAATTTTACAACAATCGAAATTACTTGTGCGTATAAAATGTGCGCCATTACTTATTTACTCTTATGAAGCAGAATTCATGTAGAATCTAGTTAATTCTGATCCATCCAAAGAATGTCGCATTCAAGTTATGTAGAAGAAGTTCTATCTCTAAACCATCCTAAATATAGAGACTATGTGTATGCTACTAATACTGATGAGCTTGAAATAAAAATACGACTATTCTGCTTTATACTCGGACTTGTATCAATGAAAGGCTGCATGTAAAGCTACGCGGTAAACGTGATGACTTCAATTTCTCTATTGTCATATTTCCTTTTCTATCTTGCAATATACATTTCACAGTAAATAGAGCTAGAGCTTGAATCAGGCTGCTTACTTCTTTTTTTTAAAATGGGATATTGCAAGCCAAGGCTTATGAAGACTCCCTTAAAAGGCGTTGTGACATCTGTTTGCTAAGTACGATGTCTCTATCTAAAATTATCCTTGCTATATTTAACATCCCCTAGTTCCATGTTCCTTTCATTTTCAGTTTGATTTCACGCGTTATGGATGTAGCTAGCTAAACGGTTGGTGGAAGTCCACGTGTTTTATAATTTTTTAAGTTTTAACTTTGCTTTTGGATTAGTGATTTTGGCACGGATCAGTATGTTTGTATTTGATTTTGTAGTGTGGTGTTAAGAACCCAATCAGTATATATATGTTATATTTATATTCACGGCAATATAATTCAACTCTTATTTGTTAAAAGCAGTTTGATTGGCCAGATTTTTATGTTACGTTTGCATAAATGGATTGGCTCTCTGTGACGTCATCTCATTTGTGGATAACTTACAGAGGCATTGAATTCCTACCTCATAGTGTTGCTTTTTTCAATTGCTATGAGTAAATTGTTGTTTAAATTGTTGATTTGTTTTTGAAAAAAAACCTGCAAAATGTCCATTTTTTCATACTTCCATAAAAAGAAAAATTAATTTCATTCCTATAAGAAATTTGCAATGAATCAACAAGAAGTTCTTTTATTATAATTTACATCAATCCAGCCTGAAATAATTCGAGTAACATTTTAAATGTTTCATCGCATGTTACATTCAACTCTTTTCCATAAAAATTATACATCATGCATATCATGAATCTCTATATCTGACGGTAGTCGAAAAACCCTTCTGAATTGAAACATTACCTGGAACTACAGATGCAATCAAGAAATAGATAAAAATAAAGTTGATAATAGAAACAACAAAACCAGACAAGAAAATATAAAACCACCTACATTGGACGTAGGATGTAATCTTTGCAAAAGCCTACAAGTTGCTTTTAACGCACTCTCCAAGAAGTGAGAAACTATATTGAATACTGTAACGATGTCTCGAGTCTTGCAATTGCTTGTTAAATTTTATTATCGGCTATTGTTGCGGAATCGGACAAACACCACCAAACAGAGAAGTTATATCACGATTTTCATCACGCAGGATTGGTCGAATTATATCTTATTGGATCTAACGGACGTCAGATGTAAGACATACGTCTATCATGTCAACGATTTCCATGGTTTCCATCTGCCAAATGGACATTGACATATGCGTTAGACTTAGTGTAGGTGTAGTGGTGCTTTGTCATCTTCTGATCATCGATAAATACAGAGTAAAAAGCATTTACATAATAACAACTGTACTTTGTGGTTTAACCCTGGGCAGGAGGAGAACCTCGTTTTTTTTATTTCATACGTAGTGGGTGTAGCTCGACTTCGATTCTCTGGTGGAATTTTACTTAATTTGTCAGTATTCAAAGTTTCTATTTGCTTTTGGGATTGTAATTAGATTACGTATCAGTATGTTTGTTTTTGATAAATTTGATGTAAAATTGCGTATCATAGGAAAATATTTGGTAAATTCAACCAATATTTACGCGTTGAGTCATTAGAATCTTGGGTATCTTCAGATTTATATAATTCCTCTATGACATCATCATCTCAATGGCAAAATAAATGGTTGCTGTCTTCAATATAGAGCATACATAAAATATAATAATAGCTATTGCAACATAAAACCAATACAAAATTAGAGGAAGGATAAGTTTTAAAGTTCACTTCGAGATTTGCTTTACTTGTATCACTAATTGCAATAAAATGATTGATGGATTTTGTTTTTGTTTTATCTTCTTAATCCTTTTATGTCAGAATTACATGCAAACATACCAAATCCCCCCTAGTTGGTGTTTTTGGAATGTTCATCTTATACAAACTGTATATGTTATGTCGATAACAGTCGCATATATGATTCGAAATAATATTCAATATTTAAAATTCACAAAGGATGTATAGATTAAAATTTAATTTATACGAGTTATTTCCCTTAGTACCAGGATAAAACATATTGAGAAATTCTTTCCACTGTGATATTAAAAAAATTGAGTACTTACACAGAAAAGAAGGCCCATATGGATACCACATATCATAAACTCCTAACTTTAAACAAGCTAAAATATCACTAGATTAAAATGTTAAATAATTAAACGGATTGTTGTACCTATTTATTTATTAAATGAATTGGAAATTTGTATTTGTAGTTATCTTTTCATTGCATCAGTAAACTGTGAACTGACCGTTATTATGAATATTTATTCACGAGTTCGTTTCGGTTTTCTTTTGGTAAACTTCGACACAAACGTACCGGTACATGTTCAAATCACAACCCAAAAATCAAAGTGAAAATTTGAAAAATGACAAATTAAGTTAAACACGCACATTTCCTACCAGGAAATAGAGGCGGAGTCCTCCGGAAGGGTAAGCACCTCTTATTAGCTACACCCGCAAAATGCGAAATAAAAATTAAGAATGAAAGGAAATGGAACTATCGGACGTCAAATATATCCAAGATAGTTTTGGATACGGATACCATATATGTAATTGTGATTACGGTCATAAGACGTTTAATGGAATTGAACAGCACAGACTTGCAGAATTCCGGAGTCAACATTTTTATCCGCTCGTAAACGATGTTTGGAGTGGCTATAGAATTTGGCCTGCAAGTATGTATGTATGTAGGTATGTTACACTTTTCTTGACAGAGGTTTTAAAATTTATTTCTCAGCAGAATTTAAGCAAACTTGATACAAGGGTCTATCATGGTAATATCTTCATTCTTGTTATGTATTTGACAGAGTTATTGCCCTTTGTATATTTGAGTGAAATACCGGTATTTCTGACAATGCTCTATTGCGAGGGGATAACTATCACTTGTGATGCCTGTGTCATATACCATTTTTTGAATTTAATCATAAAATACATTCAAAAAATGGTATATTGTCATATACCATTTTTTGAATGTATTTTATGATTAAATTCAAAAAATGGTATATGACACCTGTGATGCCGCGTCGTTGTATAAACCTCTCGAGACGGAAACAAAACATTAACTGTGAAATAAATACTAGTTTATTTTCAGTCGGTGTATTGATGTAAAAATTGAAAGTTGACAAGAATAAAATACAGCTTCAATTGTAGTCTTTTTGGAGTGTAATAATTGTCAACATTTGTGTAAGAATTGCTATTGCCTAATATTGAATAAATAAATAGTGCATTCAGAGAAACTTGCTACAAACCTTTTCTTGTATGGATTTATAAAAAAAATTAGGAATCAAATAGAACTACGAAAGGTCATGGTCTTCCTCTTCCAAATTGATACCCCAAGACTCAATCACTCCCTTATAATTGAAAAAACACCTTTGGTAGAATTAGTTCTGGTATATGTAGGATTCTCCGTTTGCGCCTTCCAAACCAAGATGTTTAATGAGAAATTCAAGAAAGAGTCCTTTACAGAGAAATAGTACCACACAAGGAAGATTAGGTTAGACTTGTGCAAATACATATATGCTTTTGGTTTTTGAATTCTGGTTTGAAATTATGAATATGGTTTACTTTTGGGAATCAGGGCATGCATTAGTGCTAAGAAACTTCGTTTTATTATGAAAAACATAGGACTTTATTGATCTAAAAGGTGATAATGACTACTCCATTAAGAACAACGTTTTTATGGAATTACTTAGAATGCTTACATTCTCGTGCAAATGTTTCGCATTTACTTTGTTAGGAATTTGCAAGTTAACAACGGAATAGTGTGTGTAAAGTATTGTATACACCAACAACCTATTTCAGGGTCCAATAATACCGGCGGTCGTATTTAGAGCATTGATGTTTGTTCTTTGTTGCTGAAGTATGAAATGCACAAACAAGCATTAATGGTAATGAAAGAGTATTCATTTCATACCCAGTGTTAATCGGTACATCGCTATCGATTCCATTAATATATATTGTAATACATATATGCTTGACAGGTCTTAAGTTATTAAATAGTGGATAAATTGACAGAAATTGAAAGTGTTCGTGTGGAGGAATTGCAGCATTTCTATTACCTGTATTGGAAAAAATGTAGATTTTATCGATGTTTTCCTATCCAGGTAGTATTTAATTTAAAATTAAATCTATAATGATGTAAAAGAAATGGAACCGTAAAATACTGGGAATGTTGTAAAATAGATGGAAATTTGCATGAGAAACGTGCGATTGGCCTACGCAAGAACAAGAAAAATACAAGTTAATGATAAAAAGACCAAACAAGACTAAACAAAGAAAATGCATATTGAAACATATATTGAACCATTGAAATACCCGACTTGAGATAGACACTGCAGTAGGGGCCCAGTGGTGTGGTACATATGGTACCAGTGTTATTGTACATCACTAGACGGCCGTTTCGGAATACAATTCCTCAGCAGTAGTGATTGGACTAAAATTGTTAAACCAAAATTGTTCAAGGGGTCAAAATCCAATTTAACCAAATTTAGTTGGAAAACTATTTTGCATAAGAGAGTAAACCTTAGTTTTTGAGGATTTTCAGATTAAAACTAGCTGCAAATTTAGACAATACAGAGGTATTGCCTACTTTAGTTTATGAAATCTTCGGAATGCGTAGTTCACCAACAGAGGTTAAAATTATATATTATACCAGTGTATAATTTACAGCACTAGACGACTGTTTCAGAAAACAATTCCTCATCAGTAGTGCTTGGACCAAAATCGTGAATCTGATATTTTTCAATGAGGTTGAAAATATATCCATTATAAATAATACATAATTTATCATCAGGACAACCTTAATCGGGTTCTTTGGTTTCCTAGAACGTACAATACTCGGCTACTAATAACGCGGTCTCAAAATGTTTGGGAAAGATATAAAAGAACAAGCCTCTGTTCAAAAATATATTTTAAAGAATTCATGTAGTGTAATTTAAGTAGATATTGTAAAATCAGAAGTTAATTTTAAGGGTATCAGTCCGAGTTAGGAGGGTAAAGTGGGAAAGTGTAGCTTCATCCAAAACATTTAATAAAACAAATATACCAATCCATATCCAATCACAATGCAAAAATAGTTATAACTTTGAAAATTGTCAAATTAAGTTAAACACCTGAACTTCCACCAGGTGATTACACACATGACTGGTGTAGCTATCTAAACAGGATGTGATCACCCTTTCGAAACACCCGACCTCACTTCCTTGGTTGAAATTCAAATGTATTCTTACATCAGAATTAAAATTAGGTTGTATTCCTCACACTTACTGCAACCCACATATTTAACCCTAGTAAAACTACTAAAGTTTAATCAGAAATTAATTACACTCAGTTTTACGGATTTTTCTTAAAAACCGGTTGAAGATGAAAAAAAGAAATTTGGTTGTGTATATAACAAGATTCGGCCTAATTTATCATAATGGTTTGTGTTTTTCATCGCTTGAGACTTTGCCTCTGTATAGTGTAAATTTTTGTCAAAAAAAATCTAAGTATTTGACTCCACCTGTTATGACAAACCCAACCCATTTTACTATGAGTTTCATTCAAAGTTTAAAAGGTATCACAGGTGATTGACTTATAGACTGGACAACAGCTTGGTGACACCAAAATGAGACCAAAGGAAAATAAACACCTGTGTATAGGGTTATGGAGAGAGTAACATAGATCCAAAAATTGTCAAGTAAATTGCAAAATGACTTGCATTTGAAGTGAATACAATTTATACATGTTATATTTAACTGTTTACAAGAGCATAAGCGTATTACTAATTGTTTTAATCCATTGCTCAATTAAGCTACGGGGAATAAGGTAGTACCAATGTTAGGTTTGAGATGTACATATATAATACATCTCTGTAAATTTCTGAGAATTAAAAAAATGAATTCCAGATACATATCTAACTTCCCTCACCCATATAAGCATTTTCCCATCTGAATCTTAGCGGTAATGCCTTTAGAATGCATTATGGTAAAATAATATCAAACAGAACTTGATTTGGTTTGGCCTTAATACAGGGCAGAGCACATGGTTGATTAGTCTTCCTTACATAATAATTGGTTAAATGATAAAAAAAAGTCATGAACTATCATTATGCCTTACATGGTAAAAAAGGCGGAGTAAATAGACCTTGTTAATTTTCCATTATTGCAGAAATTGTGAATTTTTTCTCAGTAAAGCTGGATTTTAGCAAACTATACATTATGGACACCTAACGTGCATATTAGGCCGGTTGATTATAAATATATTTTTTAAGAACAAATAAAATATTTTCAGTAAAAAGTTTTTAAGAGACAAATTACTGAGTGTAATCCATTTCTGTTTATACTTTAATATAAAAAAGCTGCTATAATATATCGTGTCGAATTTGACACTGAAAACAACCAACATTCATAATTATAGGTACAGAAATTATAAGCATTATTAATATTTGTTTTCTTTTTTGTACTGTTTTGTCCAAAACAAACATACCAATCCATGTCCAAACCCAGTCCCAAAGCAAAGTAAAAACTTAGGTTAAACCCGTGAACGTCCACCATTGAGGTGAGGTTGAGTGCTCCGGAAGGGCAAGCATCTCTTGCTTCGCTGACTATTCAATATGCTTTGTTTCAAACCATTCTCCTTGGTATCGGTCGGGCATAAACAATGGTCCTTCACTAGCTTTGTTGAATCATAGTGCTATGTTACAATACATTATCCAACTGATTTTATTCTTAAAAATTATTTCTTTCAAAAACAAAACATTGTAAATTATAAATATTAAATTGTTTCATAACTTATTTATGGATTGCATACTAGTACACATGAAAGCATTTCTGGTTTATTGTGTGGAACAATAAGGCTCATTTTAATAATAAATGTGATTATTTATGAACCATTGGACGTAACAATAAGTCTGATGGCTGGGCCCAATCTACTAGTACTATAACCATGTCAATGAAAATTCTCTCCATTGTCCAACCGAAGTCGATAATTTTATAATCAGTGGCTGCAATATCTTTTTTATTATTTTTTTCAGCTGTTTTGGTATTGATTTGTATTTTGTCCTTTGTTGCGTTGCCTGTTACTGCTTTTTGGTTGATAATTGTGTTTCTTTTGTTTTCAGACGACATTTAAATATTGTGATGTTATTGGCTACCTTACTACAGGTGAAATGTTATGACCAACATACACTTCTGATTTTATAATAAACTGCAAGAAAATGATGTCTTGGAAAAACTTTCCTTAAAATAAAAAATCAGTTCTTCTGATTTTTTAGTTTTATTGGAGATATTCATCTAGTCAATTATGTTTTAGTATGATACAAAGTGTCTTTTACCATAAGTGACCATAAGCCGCTCTCCATTTAACACTGCAGTTTGAGCAGCATTATAAACGATAAAATAAAATAAGGGTTACAGGTTTTAAAAGGAAATCAATAACTGGCTGTATTTGACCTGCAAGTGTCTGTAATTAGGTCTAAATTAGGTCTTATGACTATAGTTTATAGTTTATACAAAATATATTTTGCTCTGACACTCTTTTTTGATACTGTTTTGTTGGTTTTATCCTCTAGCATCTGCATGTTAAATATTGAACAATTCAAACACAATCATACCGGCCCATGTTAAAAACAATTCCCAAAAAGCAAAGCAAAAACGTGAACAACTAGTAAATTACGATGAAAGTGATCAACCAGGAAAATGAGGCCAGGCGATCCGGAGATTAGATAACTTTTTATGCATAATAAATACATATCAGACTATTCCGTGTTTGGAAATATACAGATAAAAACAAACATACTAATCCATGTTCAAATCAAAATTTAGAAACAAAGGAAAAACTTTGAAACGGAAAATTAGGTAAAATGTGAACTTCCACCATGTGAGAAAGTGACACAGGATGTTCCTGAAGGGTTACCAATCTATGTTTAGCTAATTTGAAATCATAATTGTACATTTCTAAAGACCAATGTGAAAAATAGGTACGGTAGTTGAGGCCCACACCACATGCATTTATAACCCCCTCTGTGTACCAGGGGATTATTAACTAAGCAGGGGCTTACGTATTACAGTGCCTCTCATGGACTAGGGGCTTACGGATCACAGTGCCTTTTATGGACTAGGGGCTTACGGATCACAGTGCCTCTCATGGACTAGGGGCTTACGGATCACAGTGCCTCTCATGGACTAGGGGCTTACGGATCACAGTGCCTCTCATGGACTAGGGGCTTACGGATCACAGTGCCTCTCATGGACTAGGGGCTTACGGATCACAGTGCCTCTCATGGACTAGGGGCTTACGGATCACAGTGCCTCTCATGGACTAGGGGCTTACGGATCACAGTGCCTCTCATGGACTAGGGGCTTACGGATCACAGTGCCTCTCATGGACTAGGGGCTTACGGATCACAGTGCCTCTCATGGACTAGGTACTAACACTAGATCCTAGTGTGAGAAAATATATCAGCTAGCATGCCGAAGGTTTGTAGACTTCTCCGAGCACTCCGGTTTCCTCTACAATCCCAGACATCTTTACTGTATTATACATTTATAACTTTAACCCGTGTTTTTCTATTAAAGTCTTGTTCATTTTCATTAATGTGCTTATGTATGGCTTAATAGTACTGCAAAATAAGTTGGGTGATTAGGGAACCTCCGATAATCTTATAAAATCAGACATACCAATTCATGTACAAAATCACAGTCAAAACTTTGAGAACTGGAAAAGAAGTTAAACACATGAATTTTCACCCTACCGAAGGGTAAGCACCGCACGAATGGGTATGATTTTTTTTTTGCAAAGTAGGAAGCGTTATTTGTTATCAGTGGTTGGAAAACATTTTTTTGTTATCTTGTTTCTTTAATAAATATTGCCTTGTTTTCCTGATTTCATTTGTTGATTACGTCGTTTTCTATTATCAACTTTCTTTTTCTATGTGCAATATACCTGCGGCTTCTTATTGTATTTGTTTGACACTTAATACGCCAATATGATAGAGCTTGTTTCCACTATGGGAAAGTAAGTTGATTGCAAATAATTTGTTGACAAAAAATGCAAACCTAAGCTTATCAAAGCCCTCAAATAATTTGATTACCGTCATCACAATATTTATAAATATGATGTCTCTGCATCCAAAATTGCCCTGGATATATTTGACGTCTTAAAGCTCAATTTTCCTTTCAAGTTTGATTACACACGTGATAGGTGTAGCTAATTAAAAGTTGGTGCTTACAATTCATGGGTACCTTGCATCCTTTCCCTGGTGGATGCGTGTTCGTGTGTCTAATTTAATTTTTCAGTTACACACTGTTTACTTTGCGTTGTGATTGTGATTTAGACAAATGGGCATGTTTGGTTTGATTGCAAGACATAGAACCAAATTTCTTTTTTCTTTGTTAAACTACATCGGTACCAGTTGACAGGCGGCAATTATATAACCAGTGGTATTTATATATATTTATTTTATAAATACGGTGTGATTTTATCGTTTTTGGTTATATTACAACAATAGATACAGCCACCACGTGTATGATCAAATTTGAGTGAAAGGAACATTGAACTATGAGACGTCAAATATATTTAGGGCATTCTTGACACTGATACAACAAACTTATCAACAATATTGTGATGACGGCCATAAAACTGTTAGAGGGCCTTGATAACCCTAGGCTTACAATATACCTGGGTCAACAATTTATTTGCTAGCAACATGTTTCGTTGTATAAAATTTCCACAGTGGAAACTACCTCTACCATAGCGCATTAACTGGACAACAAATACACCATAAGCAGGAGAAGCATGTATATTCCTTCATAGAAAAGGAAATATTAAAATCATCGCGTTTGTCATAAAGTTTCAAATGTAGCCTTCAGTTTGCGTCATAATTCAGGTATAAGTCTATATATAAAACAGCATTGGGGAATCAGTCGTATTCCTTATTTAAAGCTCGCTAGGTGACGTTCACATACTCTCCAAAAGGATTGTTAAGAGACAGAACGCCATTTATATATGTCTGCGGAGTTAAATGATTTGGCGACTGTCTTCTCTCCCGAATTAACAAGGTTCTGCATAAGTTCTCTTCATAAGAATAAAGAAACAAATCGACAAGCAATTGTGCACAGATTGTACCCATTGGTATACCGATTTTTTGCTGGAAAATTATATTATTGGATGGTTAGTGTTCTGAAATAGTATTATTACCACACCATTGTTAGCTTCTCTGCCATCTAAAATTAGTAATTTTATAAGTTGTCAAAGTATATGTTTGCCTTTTATGACTTGTCTGGTTTGGCTGTTGTATCATTTACGTAAATTTGATAGTGTTGCTAATTTTTTTTCAGTTGTAAAATAACCTTCCTATTTAAAATGCAACAAATGGCAATAAATCAAAATACGATGAGATTTATAACCACAACACGATACTTTTCAGTGCCCGTCCGATGTCGGCAATTACACACGTGGCGGGTGTAGCTAGCTAAACAGAAGGTACTTACTCTTCCGGAGCACCCGGCCTCACTTCCCTGGTGGAAGTTCACGTGTCTTACCTAACTTGTCAGTTCCAAAGTGTTTACTTTGCTTCTGGATTGTGATTCGGACATGGATTAGTATGTTTGTTTTTGATTATAATCAGTAGTCACATTGTGTTTGCCTATTCTTGCCTTGTCTACTTTGGCTATTAACAGTATACAGACATGTCGAAAGTTTAACAATGAGCTTACGAAAAGGAGTCAAAGCGTTCATCTGCCGAGTGACCGAGACAGGGACACCTAGTGGACGAAAACTGTCGTCTGTTAGATAGCATGCTGCCGAGATATAGTTAACGAGAGGCCGATATGAGCTTACGGTTCCTCATTAATACTTTAGCCAAGTGTTAAACTTTCGACAGGCCAGTACTGTATTTGAATTGCATCGTGTTCTTGGTTGTTCTTACTGTAGTCAAGTGCATATAGTAAACATCACAAAATACAGTCAATTAAATGCAAGTCTTTATTACCATATAACAACAATACGTGCTGGTGACAAATAATAAAACATTAAACAAGAAACATATACAAACATTAAAACATGTATGTAGATTTATAACATATTGAGGGTCCTCTGGTCCCAGTTTCCGTGAATGTTTAATACTGCAGTAAGCATTGTAAGGAAAAAAAACAAAAACAAACCTACTTCCTGAATACGCAAATGAAGAACTCTGTCCTACACCTCAGTAGGCAATAATTGTGTATTATTGTCCGAAATATGCTAATTCCTCAAAAACTAAGTAATACTTTTTCATGCAAAGTATTTGACGAAATATATTTTAGTCCTTTTGAGTATCTTTTCAACATCTTGAAAACAGTTTTGATTAAAGCACTTCTGATGAGTAATTTATTCCGAAATGGTCGTATAGTACATACTGTTAAAACAAAACTGGTATAACATGTAATATAAACCATTGGACCGGTATCTGCTGGTAGATGTTTCCCCGAGGATTTCAGAAACTCAGTAGGCAATAATTGTGCATTATTGTCAGAAATATACTATTGTCTAGAATGGCTGCTAGTTAATATGTTCAATTACTAAAAAAGTAAGGTATACTCCTTCATGCAAAGTATTTCCTTACCTAAATTTGGTAAAATATATTTTGGTCCTTTGGGTAGCTTTTCAACATCCTTGGAAAAAAATTGGTTTCACAATTTTGGTTCAAGCACTACTGATGAGGAATGGTATTCTGAAACGGCCGCCCAGTGCTGTAAAATTAAAACTGGTATAATATGTAATACAACGGCTTCCTTCAAAAACTTAACTATCATTACAAGAACACTTCTTAAATATGGCTGTAGTTACTTGATTGTACATTGGTAGTTCACGTCAGATAAGTATAACACAAGATCGTTGGTAAGCGGAGAAAGATACACCCACTTCCATTTTTTCATTAAATTGTTGGAAGAGAACGCTATGATGGCAAAGTACAAAGTGGTCATGTGAAAAGGAAACAAAAACTAAGACAATTGTCCTGTTTGGCTCAGTAGTGTTGGAGTAGTAACCTCCAGGTTCTAAAAAGGAGTTCATTAAAATGTAGACAACAAATAAAACATATCTTCGTTGACTTTTTTTAAACCAAATTTGTTGTCCTTTAAACATTACATGTTTGATCAAAGCTTTTTATTTATTGTTTACAAATGCAGGAAGGCCATTCCGGTCACTGACAAAAATATAAAAGTAAAAGCTAAATGTTTTGATGATGTGATGGTCAGTTACAGTAGAAATGCTAAAGTCACTGATGTAGGGATGGATTCATTACACTATGTAAACACATAAGATCGGCAATTAGCCTGGTGGCGTTATTATTGGTAAATGAAATTCAGTTTTTAAAGGCCGGTTGTGTAGAATCGAATCCCGCATTTTATCACATATCATTTTTGGTGAAAGAACTCTTGTCGAAGCACTTTTAATCCGGATACAGCGGCATATTTAAACAATATTGCGATGACGCACATTAAACTTATTGAGGGCCTTGATAATTATAGGTTGCAAAATCCTTGTGTCAACAATGAAATTGTAAGCAGTTTGCTTCGTTGTATAAACTTCCCGTAGTGGGAGCAAGCTCTACCATAGCATTTTAATTGTGAAACAAATACCGTATAGCGGGTTATTTTGGCGGGGCTAAATTTTGGCGTTTTTGACAAAAAAAGTCGGTTGTAAATTTTGGCGTATTTATTTTAGCGATTAAAACATGACAAGTTTTTATTTTGACGATTTTTATTACAATAGAAAACTGTAAATTCACAATGATATCTCGAAGTTTTCGAACTTCGTTTGTAAATAAAATGTTGAACTTCGAACAGCAAATCTATCGATATGGACAGTTCATTTGAATTAAATAAATTTGGTTGAAAGTAAAAGTAAATAACAACAACTGATGATATAAAATAAACTTACTTTATTTTCGTTATAATACAGAGCACATGGCCGGTTATTAATAATCACCGGAACTGCCGGTCATACACATTGCCATGCGCATTCCAATGAAATGTAAATAACAGAATATGAATATTTTATGATGAGATAAAAAGTTAATCATCTGGCGTGGACTCGGGTGTTTTACCGATCACGCACCTGTGGGTCGTAATCGGATTAAGAGATTACTGAACTGATCATGGTTAATTACAAATCTCGAGTAACAGTCGATGTTCCAGACGAGTTATTTCGTTTCGCTCTATTACTTTTGGTGAAATCTGTATCATGGCTTCAGCTTGTGTTTTGTTTACAATGACTGACCATGTCATTCTGATGAAATTGTATTCGAGCGAAAGAAATTGATTTTTCACCAAATTTACACCTCCGAGAATTATTTATTGTTCGAGCGAGCGGGGGTATTCGAGCTATCGTAGTTCGAGCGATCGAGGTTTATTGACATATGATTTAATAGGGATTTGGACGGGACCGGCAGATGACTTAAGAGTTATCCGGGGTATTCAGGGCATCGTCGTTCGAGCGATCGAATTTCTACTTTATTTACTTTGTCGCAGTGTAAGGTATTGTTAAGGTAATAAATTTTGACTGTTCCATTTTTTTGGCGATAAATATTTTGGCGATTTTAATGCTACCGCCAAAATACGCCAAAATTTACACCCCGCGAAAATAACCCGCTATACGGTACACCATAAGCAGGAGAATCAGATATATTGCTGCATTGAAAAGAAAAGTTGACAATAGAAACATTGAAGTTATTATGTTTGTCATAGGCTTTAAATGTAGTCTTTTGATGGCGTCATAATTGAGGCATAACTCCAAATATGAAGCAGAACTTGAAGAATCAGTTGTATCTTTAATTTCAAGTCCACTGGAATAGATGACATTTACATAATCTGCAAATTAAGGGTTATTTATATATAGAATGACATCTGAAATGTTATTACTCGGAAATCGGGGCCTATTAAAAACTAAAACTAGTATGGAAGTCTCTAGACAGCTGGAAAACAGTTTGTAGAAGAGGAATCGATACGATATCCAAGATCACCACCATAACTATCAATACCGAAAACACAAAAATTGTCATTAGGATGTGAAATTATAAGAAAGAAAATCCCTGGTCATTTGGTGTTTAACAAGTTTCTAAGAAATTTTTATTGACCTGATTTTCGCAAATTTTGCAAAAATTCAGTCAATTCTTGACACCAAATTGTGCGTGGAATAGTTGGAATAGATCAAAGTTTGTACCAGGCAATTTCGTACGTTATCTAAGATGGTCACCGTTACTATAAATACTAATTGCAAGTTGATCGTCACAGGTCATATTGGACCTCTTGTAAAAGTGTAAAGTATGAGCCATAAGTATACACACCAAAATCCAGACAAATCCTTCCACTTTGTTTCTGCTTCCTTGAAATTATTAGCTCCAATTGTTTTAGAATGCATATAAGTATAGCACGAAATTAACGTATACGTCCACCAACTTACCTCTTGATCCAGAATACCGCCAATATTATTTTGAATCAAAAGTACACCGACAAAATTACTCTTGAGCCAAAACTCAAACGAGTCAAACAACACAAAATAATAGCACAACCTTCATCTAAGTTTTTCTGTATAGGCCAAGACGATTCCAGCAATACAACATTTTGGCACAACCTCCAACACTCATGTATGGTACAACATCCAACAGTTCGTTATGGCAAAACCTCCAACAGTTCGTTATGGCACAACCTCCAACACTTCATTATGGCACAACCTTCAACTCTTCATTATATAGTATAGAAATTTTGCTGCTATCTTACCTCCTTCAATCTTTGATTCTTGCTCGATAGCCACATCATATACCCTGGCTTTCTGAGCAACAATCAAAAGGTGAGGAGACATCTTCTAGTAAACAAAAAACATGACCACATCATATACTCTGGCTTTCTTAGCAACAATGAAAAGGTGAGCAGACATCTTCTAGTAAACAACAAACATAGCCACACTCTATACTCTGGCTTTCTGAGCAACAGTCAAAAGGTGAGGAGACATCTTCTACAAACGCAATAATGATTTGGCAGAGTAAACATTTGCAGCCGAAAAAGAACCATTTGAAAGGCAATGCGAGTAACAACAACAAACCTCTTCACACACAAATCGAAAAACAATAAAATAAGACATCAAGATTCGATTTACTATCCAACAGCCAATACTAGTTTTAGATGTTAACTCATCAAACTTGGATACTTTTGAACTGTTTTTATAAAGATATGAAAGATCATCGAATTAAAAGAATAATAATAAAAAAAATCACTTGAAAAAAACCAAAAATACCAGGGGTCAACATTTACAAATACCTTTAAACAATATAAACAGAAGCAGTTGAAATACAACTAACATAAAAAAATATTGTCAAAGACTGGCCTGTAGAAAGCCAAAATTGACACTTCAATTAACAATACATTCAATCAATGGACAACGATGTTACAATTGATATGCACATGTCCTCATATATGAAACACAATACGAACGCCGGTCACTTAGGGTGAACGTACATCGGCTTGGCCATACGGATCTAACGGGTGTGAAAAGAATATATGACACAGTTTGAGTACTAGATCTGGAATGACCTTACCTTTTGTAAGTTATCGCCTTTGTCAGGAGGAGGGTGACGACCTGTTTGTGAAATGAAAATTTTAAATGTAATCTATGAAGCTTGAATGAAAGTAAATTTTCAGCGTGACTGATATTGTATACATGTAAAAATACACAGATGGCAAAATCCATGTACCAACGGACTTTTGTTAGCGCTGATAGATCCATATCGTCAAAATTACACACAGCAAAAGATTTACCTGCTGTTTTATAAATCGCAAAAAATACCTTCGCGAAACATTCCCTATAAGCCGCAAATTTATTACCATGCGTATACAGGTTTGATTATTTTAACTTCACCAGGTTAATTATTGTTACCGATTAACGATTTTTTACCGAAAAAAACATTTAAATTTGTTGCTTAATACATATTGGGAAATGATATTCCCTTCCATTTGCTTACTTGTATTATTGCTGCGTCAGATTACACGATTGGGCATTTTTCGCATACTTGCGAATTTGCGCGACAATTACATGATCGTGAAAACTTCCAGGTTTTCAGTTTTCAGCTGTTGGATTTTTTTCAATTTTATTTTATATTAGGCAATTAGCAAATATTTGAACAGCGAAAATGAAATTTTATTTATAATTATAACGTTTCCCGCTCTTTTTCCTAATAGTTTAGAGCATACAACGGTGAGTTAGTGTATTTTAATGTGACTCAATATTCTAAAATCGTCGATTTAATTATTCGTTGTAAAATGTTAAATCATTCAGACGGATGATTGAAGGGGGGAAATAAATAGACCCTTCAATAACTCACTTTATATGATATCCGACATATTTCAGATACACTAAGGTGTTAATAAAAATGTCATAATAATATCCTATAGTGATACAGAACGGATGCCCCAGCATTGATTCCAAATTTCCTTACAAATCAGTTGGAATTAGCATTTAGATGAAATCTTTTCGTCACGCTCCACTGCTATTTTAAATAAGTAAGGACCACATACTGCAGTATGACCTTTTACTAACATGAATAAAAATACTTCAGACAACTCCAACCACCCTATGTATGTGTAACAATTAAGATATATTTTCATTTTTCAATTGACGTTCGAATTTCACGCATATGTCTTTTTATTAGCCGCATCAAATTTTATGCTTTTCAGAATTTCAAATTTGAGGATATTGTCGATCAGCAAAACGTTTTTATAATACCTCAATTTTTTGTCGACGTGACAAAAATACATCTTTCTTAAGTTTTGAAGGTCACAAAATACTTCGGTAAGATCACTTTATGAATTGCAGGAATTTACATATGCAAATAAAGGGTATGTTTCTTTTTCAACATACGATCGTAATTTGAATAGAGCAAAAACAATTGCACATAATTATTTAATATTGCAAAATATATGCCATGACGATGAAACCTACACACAAATGTCGCCAAATCTTTGGTCTTTGCAAATGAGGACGCTCAGCATTCCAGAATTCAAGGTTAACTTTGTTTTGTACTTTCAATTATTTACAGAGAACTACCCGTTTCAAATTTTAGCGAAAACACGCAGTGGATCGATCATTCGATCTGCGAACTAAAAGCAAATGCACTTGATTTTTTAATATCCGCTTGAAAAGTAATCAACATACACTTTACTTAAAATGCGGTGCCGATTATTGAAAAAGCTGAAACTTACTTTGTAATAGTTAGTTAGATACAATAATAACACAAACACAAACATACCGCTCCATGTCCACGTCACAATCCAAAAAGCAAGTCGTCTAGAAAAAAAACAGTTCAATCTGCCCTGCTTTTGAAATGATTGTCTTCTAGACCTTGAGCAGAAACCAATCGTTATGCTAAAATAGCAAATTAGGTTTAAGTATGTAGATATTTAAAAACCAATAAAAAACAAGAAAAAACATAGTTACTTATCCATGTATAAACCGAAATCACAAAAAACAATGAAAAAATTGAAGCTGGCAAATTAGGTTAAAACAAGGTTTATGTTCAAATCACAATCCAAAAAAATTTAAATATCTCCCCAGACAGATATATGATCTCATATATAACCTTAAAGCATCAGAATAACAAATATGTTATATTAAAACAGGTTTAGTAATAATTATATTCCAAAGTTAACCAGTGAGTAAATGAATGATCAACCACAAACATACCAGCCCATGTCTAAATCACAATCCCAAAAGCAAAGTAAAAACTTTGAAAATTGAAAAATTTGAATAAAATCCCGTTAACTTCCACCAGGCAAGTGAGGCCGGGTGTTCTGGTAGGGTAAGTTGTTCCTGTCTACCTAGCTATTCCCGCCACCTGTAAAATCTGAACTGTAGGACTTCAAATACGTACCACTGTCTTGTCACCTCTGTCAGTGTTTCTTATCAAATAAGCAATAAATATTATATTGCTTAAACCTAAGTCGAAACAGATGCTCTCAGCTGTCGCAGTTTATATGACCCGTGTATGTTTAAAAGGGAAATGTTATTGTCCAGATAACGCGATTATGTACGGGAAATCATTAAAGATTTCCACAAATATTACACAACTGGCACCGCCCATTTTAAAAATAAAAACTGAATAAAATATTAATAATTTGCAAACGTCAAAAGCGCCAAAACCTCATATATCTGCCCTTTAAATATTAAAAATTAAAATGTATTTACGAAGTTTGTATCTTAAACATACATGCATGCACTGATGCACGTATACCCTTGAACATGTATGCAAAAATCTGAAAAGAAAGAAATATCAAAATAATTTTGCATTGACAAAATATATATCGACGACATATGCAATGCAATTAAATGTGGAGTGTTTAAATTCATTAAATAGTAACTTCTCTTACCTTGTCCTTACCTAATTTGCATTGATAAAAATCTAATATACTAATATTCATGCATCATCATATTGATGATCTGGTTAGCATCCCGCTAAATAAATCAATTATACCATCATATATATCGAGACAGACACCTTGACTAAGTACCACCCAGTAAAGTTATGTGTACAACTTTCAGTTACTACCACCTTATGAGTGTTATATGAGACATGAAACCATACCTGTAGTAACACCTTAACTATATCGTTTTTTCTGTCTATAATGTTCTCACCTAAAGTCGTCGCTGGGTTTATAAGGCTCGGCTTAATTTCTATATTCATCCTACCAGCCAACGTTACATTGGTTAAGACCACATGTTGCAAAGGAAAACTCCGCTTTAGCGAGTTTTAATAATGAGGTTATTCGTTGCTACTGTATTTCTATGCAGTGAAAGTTTTCATTTGAATGGCTAATATCGATCTCACCTGAAGTAATATATTCAAACAAGTTTAATCCCTTCTTTTTTGCTGTACGTCGGCTGTTGCAATATTCCCTAAAGAACACCGTCTTGAATCGAACAATCTTGTATCTTACAAATATTGAATAAATTTATGAAAGCCTTAATACGATCGAATATCTTTAGTTATTTCTGTCAAATGTTACCATTGGATATGTTATATGTGAAATATGGATCATTGATCGATAGTTCATGGATATACATATATAATGAGACCAGAAAATACCAAACTTCAATAAAAAAAAATATTTATAACAACATCGAAGGAATTAAGACAATCGCAGCTGTTAACAGCATTTAGTTAAGAAATCCGAAAAAAATTGACAACTGCGAGAAAATATTGCATTTTTCTCTCAATTTGAATTTTAAAATAATCGCGCCACGTGGCAAAGCTTATCGTCAGATTTTACAACCAGCGTCGCTTAAAGCGGATTTAAAACAAAAAAGTCGAATGCAACATAAGTCTATCAATCCTTATTCTTAAATAGGATACTATTTTTATATGACAATATTAAACATTTCACAAAACAATTTTGTATCTTAATAACTATTAAATAAAAATTCAAAGATTCTGATTCATGTACATTTGTACCAGTAACATTTCTCTGAATACTAGTATGTCAAATATCCAAGTTTCGTTCGTTAAATATCGGTGTGCAACAATGAAATGAATTTCCTAAAACTTATCAACAATACTGTGACGACGGCCATAAAAATTTTGAGGGTCTTGATAAGCCTAGACTTGCAATATCCCTGGGTCAACACTTTATTTGCAAGCAGCCTGTTTCGTTGAACAAAATCCCAGTAGTGGGAACAAGCTCTACCATAGCGTATTATGTTGGAAACAAATACACAAAATATGAAATACCTGAACGAAATTTGTATCTAAAAATTTAGAGGCATCAGACATTGTAATAAAGAATGTGACTCAAATGAAAGAATTAAAATAAAAAAAGACAAACAAGAACAGAGATTGGAAGCATACTTATTAAACTTCCGATTTTAGGTGGGCATTGGGATTAATGACAAATTGATGCCGTGATATGTTGTTATATAGTAGTATTACAGAGTGCCAACCATTACACTTGTTTCACAAACCCTGGTCGATGAAGACGTACATTTAGAAAGTTTTATGTTCACATAAAAAAACATAAAAAAGTATAGTGGAGAAATCAACGCAGGACAGAAAAGACGATTGTTTCCAATAAAAATATTTTTTCGATCATTGGGTGTTAAATAGCACAGTGCATTCTAAAATCAGCTGACGTAATGTTTAGTTTTTCTTTTATTTTCTAAACTTTAAGTTAAATAAAATTATAATTGTTTTCATATATGGATGTAGAATAATTTTTTATAGATTATATGTGTTCAAAATTACTTTGATAAATAAAGCAAATTATTAGAATAAAATAAATAAAGCAATTTGTAGTTGAATCATTGTGTTCCTGAAATATTAATTGGAACGGAACCATGAGTCGGAAGAAAACCATATAGTCAAAATAAACACATATTGAGAACACGTGAATTTAAATCCTTCTACTTATGTGAGAACCGGATATATAAACACACAAGTGGTTTTATTAAAGTACTTTTTAGTGTCCTGTCCAACTTGTTATAACACTTGCTATCAGCCAGTCTCTTAAAGCGCAAAATTTAAAAATAAACATGGATTCTGCAATAAGCATTTTACAATCATTTTTTAAATAAATGACACATGCCGATATAAAACTTAATTTAACCAATTATTAATTTTCAATTCTTTATTGTTAAAAATATATGTTTCCTGGTTTACAACATAAATGTTTTACGTATGTGTTGCTTTTATTTGAAGGGAAAACAACTAGTATTTGAGTATTAAATCTTTTTATTTGTGTGAAATTTAAAACATATTTGTTATTCAATCCTGTTTACCTTTGTGTGACGATTGAAAGTAAATTTATAATGATTATTATGTATTATTGCAAATTTCATATCTTGAAATGCAAAAAATTGCAACCAAAAAGTCATATTCAGAAACAGAAATGAAGTTTTTTGCATGTAGTAATGTAAATATTAGATATAAAACAATGCAATTGCTGTTTTATGATTAATAACATGATGCTATTAAAACATTTATTTTTTAGCTCATTACTTTGTTTATATGGCATGGCACTGGACACAGATGTACAAGGCCACATGGAAGTGTTCGATGGGATATTCTTATATATTCAGGAAACAAAATTATTACAATTTTGGGGAATTAGTGTGACTATACCCTAAAATATCACAATCCAACGTGTTTATTGAAATGTGTATAGTCAGAAAAGCTCATCTTTAAAAAAAACTCGGTTCATATTTTTTTAACTTGATGTGTGTTATAAAAATTAAATGCATTGTTACAATCCAGCATGGAAGTATTATTATATAAATTAATTTACAATATAAAAGGTATCCATGGCGATGCATCAAATAACCCATGCATACAGGAACTTAAAACTGTAATCCCTGCTATTTCAAAAAATAGGTTTCGATACAAAATAGAATAAAGAATTTGCCATGTATTTCCTCTTTTAAAACGACACATAGAACCTACCAATGAAAACCTGAAAACACCCGACAAAGGTTTCTATGTTGACAGACATTGAAATCGTGTAATCAAACAAATCATACATAGTAATTGAAGAAATACAAAAATACAGCAAAGGAAATTTCTTCCAAAAATCAATAAGATTAGTCATATCAAAGGTGAACCACATGTGGGATTATAGATGGTCAATGATTCGTAAATTGGAAATTAATATAATACCTGGATCGAATAACACCTAAGACATTTAAAACGTAATCCCTGAATCGTGTTTGGAATATCTTGGGGACCAACTATCAACAAGAAAAAATAATATATATTTATTACTTTACTTCAAATTTACAATATCAAATAATATTACAACCAGTTATTGTTTCAACATTTATGTTTTTAGATTTATCTATTTAGAATTTTCAAGAGAGATTGAAATGAATCGATCGTAGAGTAATAGTCTATTGAACTGTTAGGCAGTCACTTATCTTCAGCGTGAAGAGAATATACACTGTTTACTGGGTCTTGAGAAGATCTAAAAACATTTGGATGGAAGACATTTTAAAAAAGGCTGTCTAAACACTCCGTCGTATAACTTTTACTTTTTCTTAACAAGTGATGCTAAACAAAACAATTCTATACATAATCATGATTTTTATAATAGTGGCCAAACTACAAAAAATATATATGGTATATATGTTTTTTTTAAAAAAATTTCGTAAACTTGCAAAACATCGCTATAGATTACGAAAAGTGGGAGGAAACCGACTTAGAGTTGCAACCACAAATTAGAACACTTTTTTTGCTTCTGTTTCCTACATTTATACGTCTAGGGTATTCTGGAATACAATAATTCCATCAGCTTTTCATTTTTAATTTTGATTCCACAAGTGGCGGGTTTAGATATCTAGCCAGGGGGTGCTTACTATACCTGGAGCCCTAAGACCTCGAAATTCTCTTCTGGTGGAAGTCCATGTGTTTAACTTAATTTTGCAGTATTCAAATTTTTTTCTTTATTTTAAATTGTAATTTGAACATGCATTGCCATGTTTGTGTTTTTACTAATCTACTAAAACCAAAAAGATACATTACTTACCACCTAGTTATTTCTTTCATTTCTACGTTGACTAAGGGATGTTTAACCTGGCATTTATGCTGAATTAGACTGAAAGACAAATTGAAACATACTAAAATAAAGAAGTTAAAAGAAGAATGAAAAATGTTCTAAATTCTGCGACAAACTTTAGTTGTTATAAAAATTCAAAAGAAAATGGTCAAATACATGCATATAACGACTGGCTTATTGTTTGGTTAAATATTGCTTATTTTTACTTTCTTAATCTCCCTATTTAAGGACCACTTGTAAAATATATGGGACGGTTTGCGCCCCCCCCCCCCACCCAAGGTATAAATATGTGAGGTTGCGAAGGCTATTGCAAACTACATGTTTTTCAGTTGTAATTATTTTATTGTTTGCAAATCGAATTTGACATGTATTTATACAAAATGAATTTATGCAGATGGTTTTATGTCTATACTTATATGTATAAATAAGGTCAAGATTTGGAAAATTGCATAATATTATACAAACTGTTTTTTTATTTTTAAGTTAAATTTATTCATTCTCCTATATATACCCTGATAAAATAGATCAAATTTAGTTTTGAGCTTGTAAAATGCAAATAACGGATGACCTAGTCGCGGTAATTTTGAAGTTTTTATCAAATTCAGGTTTAAGATGTTGTAAACCTCGATTATGTAAACAGAATAACGCATTACTTCGAATAACAAATTTCGATTATTGCATCCTTGTATGCATATAAAGAAATACAACTTTGCTTAAACAATAAAAACAACTTTGAAGCAATGTTTATTATATGGTGAGATGAACAAAATATTTGGAGTGTGAAAAATTAAAATATAATTATAAAAACAGTTGAATTTAACCGATGAATTTTGATCAGTAATAGCCCTTAAATTAACATTTGACTTAAAATTTAAATAGAAACACACCTTTTTTCCGACACAAAAATTCTCCGTACATAACGGAGTCGTAAAGCCATTCAATTGATTAAATTGATGCAATGAAGTATAAATCCTCAGTCAACAAAAACCTCATTTATGAATATAGCGGTGTAAGGTATTACTAAAAGAACCCATGAGACGTAAGATTGTGACCTGAAAGAAACCAAGAAACAACATTGAAAGAGAACTGATTTAGGCCCGTTTTGATGCAGTCACATACATCCGAGTTCATGTGTCGCACTAGGGGAGATAGTATCGTGTTGAATCAAGTCATGCGTGTGTTTATTGCAATGTGTTTGAATAACCTGAACTGAGGCTTTAATAGGTTAGAAAATACAAAAAGTTACAACAATTTAATTTTATTCTGGCATAGTTATAAAGAAAAAAAAAAAAAAAAAAAACACATTAGGCAATAAACAAAACAATTTATAACATTTCATTATAAAAGTATCAATCTAAAAATCTAAATTAAAATTGAGACAAGCTTCTATTTCTATTGAAAGTATCGATCTAAAACTAAACTGACAGCGGGATCCATTAAAAATGTGACAGTGTTTGTAAAACAAGTGGTGGAGGTAAAAAGGATTCAACAAA
This sequence comes from Anadara kagoshimensis, assembly GCA_021292105.1. Lineage (NCBI taxonomy): Eukaryota > Metazoa > Mollusca > Bivalvia > Arcoida > Arcidae > Anadara > Anadara kagoshimensis. The sequence goes on from CM037862.1 coordinate 53,366,196, forward strand.
ACAAACGAACAACATGAGATGATAAAGTTTGGTCATTACATTTAGTGTAAAGTCGGCAGTTCTTAATCTTGTGTTTTTTGTGTGTTTCATTTGTTTAATGTGTCGTGCTTTGGTTTTTTTTTTTGTGCTATTGCCAATACATTCCAATCTGCCTTAACGGCCACCTCTATATAAGGACTACCTGCTTATTAAGGCCAGTAAAATTGTATCCCTATTGTTCTTTATTCATATTATTTGAACCTGTTTATATTAAGGTCACCTGCCCATAAAAGCCACTTATACTGGTTCCCCTTGGGATCTTTATGGACAGGTTTGACTGTATATTCAATGCTTAATCTATATACTACTTATGATGATCGAACACACGAATCATCAATTGATAAAATTTGCTCATTATTTCTAGCACTCACTTAAATTCGGAATCTTTTAATCATGTGTTTTAATGTGCTCATCTTTATTGTCTCTCTTGCTTCAATTGTTTGTTGCTTGTCCTATTGCGAATATATTCAATGCTTCATCTATGTACTATTTATGATGATCGAACACACGAATCACATCAGTTGATAAAATTTGCTCATTATTTCTAGCACTCACTTAAATTCGGAATCTTTTAATCATGTGTTTTAATGTGTTCATCTTTATTGTCTTTCTTGCTTCAATTGTTTGTTGCTTGTCCTATTGCGAATATATTCAATGCTTCATCTATGTACTATTTATGATGATCGAACAAACGAATCACATCAGTTGATAAAATTTGCTCATTATAACTAGTACTTGCTGAAATTCGGAATCTTTTAATCACGCATTTTAATGTGGTCATCATTATTGTCTTTCTTGCTTCAATTTTTTGTTGTGTCGTGTTTTTTGTTACTTATGTTATTGCCAATCTATTTTCCATGCTTCATCTATATTCTACGTATGATTAGCATGTCAAAATATTGTGCCCATCAATCAAGTTTATATTGAATAGGTAACATTCGTCTTCGTTACATAAGGAAATCCATATCTAGATCTATAACATAAAGACATTACTAGCTTGAGGTAATCTACATCTGTGACGTTCTGATGAAATAAAAAAGGAAACCAATAATGACTAAGTCTGTCTTGTACAATAAAATAGTAACAAGAACATAAATGGGACAAGGGATGGAGGGGGTTAATAAACATCCTTACCACCAACAGCAAATGAATTGTTATAGATATGTGAAGATTGTAAACAATTTAAAGATTTGAATTTTTTGACAAGAATCAAAACTAGTTTTCTTGTTAAAAATAATTAATCATTGATTCAAATAAAGAATATTTAGCCTAAACAAAAGTAACCTATATGTCTAACATAAAAGAGAAAGAAAAGGTTCTGACATATGTGTTAGCAGAATATGTCATAAAAATATTGACCAAAACCTTTATATTACCCTATCACTCAAACTTTTTTTGTACACAACATACCTTCATCACAAGTGACTAGACGTCACTTAGCAATGGATTAAATTAAAGGTCCTGAAATTTCTCGAACAACACTGCTCAATAATTATCTGGCAACTAGAAGAACCAAAACAAAATAAAAGTCTGTATGCCACATATAGTTAAATAAGCCACTGGATAAGACAAAAAGTGACTATTAAAGGAGATGCTTTTTAGAACACTAATTGCAAATGGACTGAAGTTGTTTAAATATCGTAAAAACTCTATAAGAAAAGAAGAAAGAAAGGAAAAACATGTTAATAGCGACAACTATCACAACTGTGGACACTAAATAATACAAGTTCAGGATACAACAGCCAAAAAAATAACAATGACAAAAAAGATGAAATAGATATCATAGAAAATCAGTAGCTGAATAAAGAACATGCAATTAATCCACGCAGCAAAATGATGTCGGCAAGATAAAAAACTTAATTAAGACACTGCGACAACAGATTAAAGACTTCAAAGTGGAAGTAGTTAAAATCAAAACCAGGTAGTCGAGAAATCGACTAATGCGGTCGACAATAAGACACAATTCGCTGCTGGTTGATTCGATTCTGTGATATGCAACAGACTTGCATCTAGAAATGCACATTGAATATCATTGCTGTACATAATATCTAGATTACTTATATAAAAACGTGAAAAGCATTGTTTACACAATAGTTCAGTAAATATGCACATAAATTTCGTAACAGCACTTACTTAAAGATGTTGTTTGATGTTTCATGCTTTAAATATTCAACTTAAAACCAACTGTTACCAGCTATAAGTGTAGATGAAATTCTTAGCTTGTAGAATTCACCCGGTGTAAAATTACATTCTTGTAATATTTTTATCCCAATAGCTCTAATATTTCATGTATCGATTCTACCTTCATTAACCATCAATAAGATACAATCATTCTATATCGTGGGCACATTGATTTTAATACCTTTTTAAAGCTATTACTTTGTGTTAAATCAATCAAATTTTTTGTACAGATATATCATTTACGATGAATTAAAAAAGTCAAGTTTGAGCATGCTATAGTGCTTCTGATCAAGTAGAGACTCTCTGTAACATGATCTAGAGTAGGTGATATTTGGTGATGTTAATCACGCTTTCTGGATGAGTTGTTTGCAATTTTTGACAAAGAATATGGTACAAAAATCGTTAAAATTATTATGAGATCAAGTTGTATATAAAATTACCATGGATATATTAAACGTCCAATAACTCCATGTCACTTTCATTCTAATTTTTAATTTCATTCGTGGCGGGTTTAGCTACCTAGACAACAGGTTCTTACCATTCCAGAGCACCCTCACTTCCCTGAAGAAAGATCACGTGTTTTATGATTAAATTTGCAGTTTTCAAAGTTTTGAAATTGCATTTGGGGTTGTGGTTTTAAAAATGTCTCCATATATTAAGGTTTAATCAATATATCACTGGAATTTGGTGAACACGTTATTGTGTGTGCAAAAGTATTTTTTGATTACCAAAAGTGATCATAAGATTAACACCCCTTTTGGTAAAAAATCTTTGATTATTTTAACACCTTTTGATATTTTAGATTTTTCAACATCTTGAATAAAACGTTGGTTTCACAATTTTGGTCCAAGCACTGCTGATGAGAAATTGTATTCCGAAACGACCGTCTAGTGCTTTAAAATTAAAAATGGTATAATGTGTTATTATTACAAAAGTAAACGATAGTCGAGTAAGCACACTGTTTTTTTTAGTTGACTATGGTCATGTTAGCTAATAACGAGTCATTAATTCAAATTTATTAGATTTACAAAGTAACTTTAGAAAATTAAGCTGTCACAGCGCTGATATAAATAACAATACAGCATCCCCGAAAAACATAATACATATACATTTAAACACAAACACGCTGGTAAATTATGTTAAATACCAGGTGCTCCAGAAGGATAAACACCGCAATAAACGAGAATTGCAGCAAGAAACAAATAAGAGACTACTTACACATGCGTACATATTAACATCGAATGACCTTCAAGAAGACTGTCAGTTTGTAACTTGGTTGGAGTTGTGTTTTCGGTCCCAGTTAAGATTGTTTAGCTTATATTTACAGGTCTCTGACGGACGGTAGAGGAAATTACCGAACATTTGGCATGTGAATTCGTCACAAAAGGATAGAACCTAATTGATGAGGGGCATTATTATCCGATGTGTTGTACTGTAGACCACTCTAGCACCAAAACCCTCTAAACTTTCATTATGTCCTGTTTTGGATTAGGCGTCACTTGCATGATGGAAGTTCATTGTTTACTCTTGATTTACATATCAAACACAGAACAGTTAAAACAATTCAAATAAAGATTAACTACCCAAAATATTTAGCATGTATACATACTTCATGTACCATTCCTCTTCAATACGTTCAAAATCGTGCCCTTAACATGCTAACAAATCAAATACTAGATACTTTTGTGTTAACTCTGAATGCAGAAGCTTGTATAAAAACCTCATCAGTAAAGTATGCATAATAAAGTGCTTCTAGCTATTTCAAATATAGATTTTGAAATAAAAATTTATAATTATTGCATGCCAGATGTGATGAAAGTTGATTTATTGATTATTTACGTTGTATATTATCAAACACATATTTGCTATAATGATGAATTTACGCCAGTAAAACAACCACATTTTCAAAACATTTTGTAAATAACATTAGTTACCAACCTCACTTCCCTAGTCGGAGTTCACGTGTTTGACTTAATTTGTCAGTTACAACGTTTTTACTTTGCTTTTGGGTTGTCATTTGAACATTGATTGGTATGTTTTTTTTATACTTATTTTGTGAATGACATTAGCTGTTGCATTGAACATGTTGTGTAGTCCTAAAATCGCCTTCTTCAATTGTAGGAGCTTGAATGATTTTACATACTTTACAATGAAACGTACTAGTCTATGTCCGAATCCCAAAAGCTAATCAAACACATTAGAAACAAGAAAATTAAGTTAAACATGTGAAGTTCCATTATGGTAGTGAACCCATGTGTTCTAGAAAGGTAGGCATCTCTTGTCTAACTAACCACACACGCCACGTGTAAAATTTGACTTGAACTCATTGGCAACTAATAAAAATACCTCCAAAACAACATCTTCTGCATTTAAATAAAATTGAAATGAAAATTCCAGTCTTATCTTCAAGACTGTAAAAAATACGATTAGTAAAATTTGCAATATGAAATGCGTCGGCTAAAATATAGATTTTGAAACTAATTATTCTATGCAATATGTGGCGAATATCAATGTATTGATTATTTTAATGTATGAATACGTATGTACCGGTTTGTAAAATATTTAGATTTAAAATATTTCAGATTTATTTTATTATAGATGAAAAATGTAACTAAAACGTGAACTTTGCAACAGCCAATGCATCTAATAACACGAAACATTAACAATAATTATAAATCATGAAAATATTAATCCATAACCACCATATGCATAACACTTGTTTTACAACTATTGGACCCTTAATACATTCGAAATAATTAGAGGTTAGGAACAATTAAAAACAACATTCAAGTATTATAAAATTTCGATTTTCAGAACATTTTTTAAATTAATTTTAAAATTTTTTAATAGACTGTAGATATTTGTAGCCAAAAGCATGCATATAAAATAATAATACAATACGCAAACGAAATAAAAATTTATCCTATAAAATTATAAGCATTTTTGGACAACTGATTATAATTGTGTATTATTGTCAGAAATATACTATTTCCGGAATTTGCTGCTAGTTAAAATTTGAAATTCCTCAAAAACAAAGGTATACTCTCCATGAAAAAGTTTTGGTTTCATAATTTTGGTCCAAGCACTTCTGATGAGGAATCGTATTCCGAAACGGCCGTCTAGTAGTGTCAAATTAAGACTGGTATAATAAGTAATTATAACATATGGATGGACAAATGATAAAATAACAAAATGATGTTTGATGTTATTTTGTAGTTCTAGTTAGTAGGTTAATTGCCTAATTTAGTGTACAACTTATGATTAAAAAACAAATAAATAAATAAAAACAGTATGAAACGGAATAGAAGGCAACATTTGAAACAGACGAACACAGTTTGTAGCTAAGTATGTATTTGGAAAACCAAGAAATTTAACCAAGAGCAACTATCAAACGAAAGAACATAAAAATGTAATATATTGGAACATATATTAGGACCCTACATAATAATTTTTCTTACTTAAAGTGGCGGCCACTGAAAGCAATGACAAATTGGTGTCCTATTTTGCGTTTTTGGCAACTTGAGGATCTAAACATGATATTTATAAGGAAATGTTGGATACAGTACAGAAAGTGCGGATACATACACCTTTTAATAATTAATTCTGTCACTTTCATAAATATAACAATAATTAATTTGTCTCATATTTTCTTACAGACTGGTTGTAACATTAGTCATTCTGCAGTTCGATTTTTCGAATGTTTTACTTAAGTCAGTAATAAGCTTTTGGAAATGCAATTTATTTTCACTTTATGTTATTCTATGTCCGTGTTTAATCCAGCTCAGCTGTTTCCTCATGGATGAATTTATGCAGGATGCAACATCTGTGAGCCACAAGCCGATTTACATTCACTACACGGACTGGTATTACAAATTCACAAAATGGCACACTTTCGATTGTTCATTTTCACTTCACGTGAAAATATTTATATGTTAAGTTTATGTTATATTTTTTATTGGACAGAAAGGTTTTAAAGTGTTTGATGGAACAGAACCCTGCAAGTTATTGTCAATTTATTGTGTAAATCTAAAAGACTTATTAACCTTTTGATGGCAATGTAGTAAAATATATATGGTATATAAAAACTACAAAATGAAACTAAATGACAAAACAAATTGAGACACTCGTGTAATTCATAAATGTTTTTGAATTATTTCTCCAGAACAAAACATTAAATGTCAGAAAATATAACACTAAAATAAATGAAACAATTACCGAAAATAAAAAACATACTGTAGTTTTCCAGATGATAACTCGAGAATAGATCAAATGATTTTTTGCACAATTGTTTGGCTTTATAAAATACAAATCAATTAATTTTTCAGCACAATCCTTTTTATAGTCTCAAAATAAATGAAAAATCGGTTAAATACAAATCAGTAAAATTACTACTTTAAGTAGAATTTTTATTTTTGCTGTGCATGTTTTTCTTGCTCCTTCCCAATGTAGTGTATCGTTTAATTTTCAGTATTTAAATGGGAAAAACATTGTGCATAAGAACCCTAACAAACTACTACATTAGATATTAATTTTGGTCCAAAGTTTGATATTTTTATAATTAGTTGCCACAATATTTTTCTTGTTTTCTTACGTACGCTTTGTTTCGTGTTCCCTCTTAATATTTAATTTTGATGGTGTCCTTTGCAAAAAAAATCAAATGAAGATTTTACAATATATTGGGTCGTCTCTGAGGAAAACCGCAAAAATAATATTAAAACCAATTCATCAGATTCATTAGACAGGTTACCCAATACGATATACAAGCATGGCTGTTTTGCAATAAATATTGAAAGGTAAATCAGAACAGTAAATAAAATACAAAATGGGTAATATTATCTCAATAAAGAAAACATGCACTTGGTAAAAGCAGTAAATGCATCCAAGAACATAATGTGATAATACCAACCACCATAAAACGGATTTATGAATTTTAAAGAAACCAAATTTACATCAAAGATGTAGGGGTCTTTTTAAAAAAAAGTCAAAGTAAACTTTCAAATGATTTTAAACTGAATTACAAATTCAATTCAATATAGCACCGTTCAAAGATTTATTCTACCTGAACAATTTTTATTTCATATGAATTGCAGTATCAAAGATAAACTGAACCTTCTTTGAGTGCCGCGAAGTGGTAAAAATTTATTTATTTATTTATATGGGTTCTACATAATAATTTCTTTTGCAAGGATATAGCAGTTATTTCTAAATCTTTAATTTTGTGTTGTTTATTGAATTTCTAAATTTATATATGAATATAAAAATATAAACACATATAGATCCAACAACATATTTTAGACGACTTTTATAAAAGAGAACTACTTAAAGCAAAGTATAAAAACATTTCAAGAAACGGTAATATATGAACAAAATATGATAAATTTTATAGATTATAGATCCAGTTGTTTGCATTTTGTGCTTTAAATACTTTAACTGGAATTGCACTATCGATATGCCTCAAATTTTAGATACCTTCCAATAGTTTTTTAATTAATGGGCACGAATCCGACTAATTTCGGTTTTATCACAGAATTAGGTATTATATGTGGATAAAAATATGACTAAATGAAATTTAATTTGCTATTTCGAATAAAGACGTTTATCTTTTTATTTATTTATTTATCTATTTATTTATTTATATACTACTTCTGAGATATTAAGACATTAAAGCGAACATTTACGAAATGAGAACATGTAAACTGTGCGTTCATGTTGGATGGATTCTTAATATGAATTATCTTAATTTGATTTATCCTTAATGAAATAATTTACATGAACTTTATCGCTGAAAGAAAAGAGAAATCAAATAATAATAGCCAATTGTGTGATAAGGTTATTATTGAAGGACCCAAACATCTTTATTATTTTTTCACCCATTGGTTTATTCATATGCACATTTAAGGATGTATTCTTCTCAGGAGTCCAATATTTTCAGTTTATACTGTTATACCAAATTGTGGAAGGCAATGACTATGAACAATGATATAAACAACAATTTACGAATTCAGAAAAAGAAAATCATATGTTAGTGCACTACTTTTTCCTATGGCCGTGTAAATATATCTATATTTTGATAATTTACTCATTTTATCCATTTTTGGTGCATTTCTTTTCAAATTATTCAGTTGGAACTTTTGTTGATACTTTTCTCCGAGATAGATCTTATAAATAAATAAAGAGTAAAATGACTACATTATGTAAGTGTTAATACAGGTATAAACAAGTTGTAACATATTTTGTTGCTTTTTGTCGTCAAATTATTATTGAAGATATTTTTGTTAAAAAATGTGCTTTTTATGCTTTAGAACAAAGAAAATAGATTTTATTTTTTAATATCAATTGATTGTGAAAATAGATATCAAAACATTTTAACGATTTAAAACAGATATGAGATGTTTATCATAAAATATACAAATTATTTGATGTTGCAGTGTTTTATATGAAGACTATTTTTTTTAATTTTAAATGCAAATGTTTAGAAAAACACTGCTTTTAAAACATCTTCTCAAACCATACGAATTGATACTATTTTGATTCAATGTCCGAACAATGTCGTCCAAATGTTTTAATTTTATCTTTTTTCATATGTAATTTCATATAGTTTATGTGTGGTATTTGCTTCATAAATAAATGCTGTGTTTTCAGTACCAAATAGCTTTATTATAGCCTGGTTCAAGTAAAAAACAAATCCTTACAATAGGTCCTACAAGATATCAACAACAATCATACCCGTCAATTTTCAAATCACAATCCTAATTGAATTCAATGATTGTGATTAATTTGCCAATTTTCAAAGTATTGAATTTGAAAAGCAAATTCAATACTTTGAAAATTGGCAAATTAATTAAAACACGTGAAGTTCTAGCAGGGAAGTGGGTCCGAGTGAGTCGGAAAAGTAAGCACCTCTTCTCTAGCTACCTAGACCCGTCATGTGTAAAATCAAAATTGAGAAGGAAAGGAACATGGAACTATTGGACGTAAAAATATCAAAGATAATTTTGGATTTAGACTGTATACGAGAACTACAAGGATACCAATTTAAAACTATTCGGTTACAATTGAATTACATTTTTTATAAATAAAAATTAAAATACTGATTTTATTTTTCAAATAATAGTCTACCTATCTTCTTTTGGGTTTTGCAAATTCAAAATACAGCTATCTCTTAGACACGTGAACTTCCACCAGGGAAGTGAGGCCGGGTGCTTCGGAAAGGTAAGCACCTCCTATTTAGCTAGCTACATCCGTCACGTGTGTAATCAAAATTGTGTGAATGGAACTATGAGAAGTCAAATATATCCAGGCAATCCTTGACACAGAGACATCGTACTTACATCACAACTGGAAAGTACAATATTAAACTATGTATAATTTTATCCATATATGTTCTAATCTGTTATTTACTATAATAATTCCTGAATATAATGAATGTAAAAAGTAAATTCTTTTAATTGTTTTGTTCAACGTTTGGTCTTATTAATTGTCTCGATACATCTTGACATACTCCGGACATGACTTTCAGGTAACTTTTCATTATGATGTCTCTGTATCCAAAATTATCCTAGATACAATTATTTGACCTCTAATAGGTCCCATGTCCCTTTCGTTCTCCCATTTTAATTTTATATGTGACGTGAAGTTAGCTAGACAAGTGATGCTTACAATTCCACAGCAACAGCCTCAATTGGCTGGTGGAAGTTAATGTATGTAACTCAATTTGTCAGTTTTTTTATAGTTTTTACTTTGCTTTTAGGGGTGTGAACATGGATTTTATACTATCGTTATATATGTAATGTTTACAAATAGCCCTTTTGTTAAAAAATTTTTGCTTTATACTTAAATGATTCTCCATCAGACAGTGAATTGAACCCTCAATTGTAAGAGACATTATTTTAAGAAATATAAGCGGTTATGTTCATTCCACAAACTTAATTCGAAAACTTTCAAAACGCCATGTTTACGTTACAGCATCGTCCCAGATATATTTTGCAAGAGCAGTTCGAAAACAAATTACACGTATCTCTCTTTGTCATAAATATTGCACTTTTCAGGGATGGGGTAAATTTGTTCGTGGCCTGTATAATCTGGTATACTTACTTGATACCTCCATTTTTTAAACAAAAACAAATTGCATATCCGTTGTGTAAGTATTTCTCTGGAATATTCTCTTTTATTCCGTGTTTACACTGAAGCCTGACCATCACTGCTACCTATAAAAAGAAACAAATTTAGTTCATGCATAAACCGCCATTTTGTTAATAGCAACACACGAAGAATCCAACCTGTATTTTCTGCACTGTGACATACGGTATTCTCACCTTAAAATACAAATTACTCCTATATTTTCAACGCATCATTAGCTAAAAATTCAGATAAAACATCTGCTATGGTCGATATGCACATATATAATGATATACAATTATTATTTGTAATGAGTTTAAATGCATATTATTTTTTTCAAATTGGCTCTCTAAAAGCGTGTCATTTTGATCCTCAATTGGTTAGATGTTTCACTTGAGTAAATATGTAAATTACATTAAAAATCAAAAGTATTTTTAAATATTCGACAGAGTGATTTCTGTTTGTCTGTTGAAAAGTTGGTTATAACTAATACCATATGTTGTACTTTGTACATGTGTTGTGTAAAGTGTGTGCAACGCAAACATTTATATTATCGACAAGATGTTTATTTATTTATTTATTATTTATTTATTTATTTATTTATTTATTATTTATTTATTTATTTTTGTGTATGTTGATTTGTTGTTTCTGGATCCTTTTTTCTATATATGTATTTGTATTTATAATTATATATAATATATGTTTTTACATGTAGTTTTAATTGACAAATAAAATACATTGTGTATGTTGAAATCAAAATGTAAGTTGGATACTTATCCCAGTATAAAAAACGCAACACATTACCTTGATTGTTTTTAAATACGCAAAGGGTTCAAAGACCTACTGAGATAATTAGCAAGTAATTCTCTATTGACTGAACATCCTGTATGTAGACAAATCTACAATTTCAATTAAAAAGCAATGTTTCTGGTCAACCATTTATTCTTACGACCGTTTTTATAGAGTCCAATTAATCTACAGCCATACTTTTAAAGTGAGGAAAGGGGAGACAACTCTGAATAGAAATGTCAAACTGTGTAATATCTCTTTGAATTAAATTAATTTACATTTTGAGTGAAACTTAAAATTTGATGTATTTTGATTTTTAATTCAAAATCATTTTTAATTCATTTTTTAAATCTAATATTTTTAATTTAAAGTTTAATTTAAAATTTAATTATGTTCTTCGATCGACCATGTGCGTTTGTTCTTATGAGTAGAAGAGTTGAATGTTGTATTTAAATAACATATAAATGTCAAAGGTCATGGTGTAATGTCACACGAAAACGGGGTAAATGAAAACTGTGCAAACACTAGTACAATATTTTATGATCCAATTAAAAAAAAACAAACAAGCACCTGGTCTACTGGTTAAATGGCGTACCCGGGTTATAATTTAATTGAGTAACTTTTATTCGCATTTAACTATTTTCATATCTTATGTTTTAAATGTATACATGTACCATTATAAATGTACATTGTAATATACAATTTTAATGTGTGTTTAATGAGAAATTAAAAATGATATACGACACAACCATTAACCACAAACAAAAAACCCAAGTCTGGAGCATGTATGTTTTAAAAAGAGAATTTACATATACATACTAGTATAGAAAACTTACAGCTGATTTACATGTATTTGACAACATCCAGAAAACAAAATACACGCAAACAAACAACAGTAATCAAATAAAATTCATGTATTGAAATTCATGTAATTGGCACACAACTGCAGATAAGAACATAGAACTATAAACGTTAATAAAAGACACAGTCAAACACACATTTGACATAAAACTGTTTAAACCAAACCACAATGATCAACTCAGACTTCTCGTAGGCAGCAGACATACGACAAAGCACAATTATGTCCAGTGGACACACACACACACACACACACACACACACACACACACACACTGATTACCTTTCTTGTGTCATAATGTGGTTTTGATCCTTAAAAAGGCCAGGCCTGAATTCGGACGTAAACACTGCTGTGTAACCAAAATGGAATATCAGTTCTAATAGTCCAATAGTTAAGCAAACAAACATATTACAAAATGGGTACTCCAATACCAAGCTTAACTCGAAATGATCCAATGATGGGAGTCGTTAACCGATTGCTCGTCAAATAAAACAACATAGTAAAATTTCTAATTCAAAGAGACTTAAGGGAGTGTCTGAATTTCCAATTGCCTACACTGTAGTGAAGTGACACAGCGTATAATAGTATTCATATTTTACACACCATCACTTTTGAATGTGATATATATATAAATATTCCAAATTCCACTTGTTCTTGTTTTCGCAAAACAAAATGTACATAGTACAAGCCAAGAGAAACGTGTGTTTTCAATTATACTATTTTGACATACCGTTTCAAAAATATTCACATTTTTTACTTATTTTTCAAATTCCTTTTCTCAATTTTGCACAAACAAATTCGTTAGTCATCATAAACTATTTAATGAATGAAATAAAATTTCGTCAATTTAAAATTTAAAAATTAATTCAAGCTTTCGTAGCGTCTACATACTTTATCTTCTGACGTAATTGATGATAAGAAGTGCTTTCTTCACATAGCAATAACTATGTCATTTAAACATAACACAAAAAGTCTCATACCAACCAAAAACTACTTAGAAGTTGATCATATCAGCACGTTCAATATGCTTGCGTAGGTGTGTTTTAAACGATGATATAAAACTCAAGTTAAATATTCAGTCGAGTGAATTTTAATGTCACTGTAGTATTATTGACAAAGTCTTAAATCATGTAATGTGAATTAAACATTGTTTATCGATACGCCTTTGTTTATATGACGTAGTTCTTTAGTGAATGGACCAAATAAACCTACTACACTTGCATGATCGTGAAAACACACGCGCACACCCAGAGAGAGAGCGAGAGAGAGAGAGAGAGACTTGTCTGACGTAGTTCTTTTGAGAATGGACAAAATAAACCTATTACACGTGCATGATCGTGAAAACACACGCGCAAACCCAGAGAAAGGGGGTAGCCTTGTATGACGTAGTTCTTTGGTGGATGGACAAAAAAACCTATTACACGTGCTTGATTATGAAACACACACACACATACTATTTACTGATTAATATGTTCGTCTATCTATTATTAAATAAACATAATACTTTGAAGACTTATCTAAAATGCTTGGTAGATCAAAAGTATGTATTTTACTACATAAGTTCGGGTGCAATATTGTTTCGCTGCATACCTTGGTTACAAAGCCGTTTTAATACAGTTATGTTTTCTTACATAGGTTTGGTTCAATGGTATTTTACTACATAGATTGGGGTACAACAGTGTTTTACTACATAAAATAATCTTTCGCTGCATATCTTGGGTACAAAGACATTTTAGTACATAGGAAGGGGTACAATAATGTATTCGCACAATTAATGCTATTTCAATCATTGCGAGGAGATCAGTCCAATAGTAGAAGAAACCGGAATAGCTATAAACCACAAAGACCTTAAACAAACAAACTCTGATAACCTATTCCCCATAATTTTCTGCTGCAATAGGATCGGATCTACCGCAGTGATTCTGAAATCTTTAAGTCAGCGCTTTAGAGACTCCATCGTCCTATTTGATCCCCTATATATGTCTCAAATGGTATACTTGTTTATAACAACCACCTATGAATTTGGTACGTCCCCATTCCCTTCTGGACAACACTACCCTGGTGGAAGTTCACGTGCTGAACATGCCAGTGTATACTTTGCGTTTGGGATTGTGATTTGCACATGGACCGGTTTTGTGTTTGATTATTGCCACATACGTAATTTCTAGCATCAGTTTTTCTTTTATTTCTATATTTCATCAGGGACAACATTGTCTTATAAAAACATTCTAACCAGCAACTTAAATATGGGCTTTGTTGAAACTTTATGCTATTCTATGTAGCATTTTAACTTTTTGACAATCTAGAACAAATCACAAATATGAGTACATATATGTGAAACATCCATGTCATTAGAGTCAAATAGAGCGTCAAACTATTATACAAATTCAAGGATAATTTAACAACTAAATTAATTTACATTAAGTTACATAAAAACCAACATACATTAGGCGACAAGTTTAAAGTTAATCGTAGTGCAACATGGTGTTGGGTGGATTGGAGTAATTTTACACCCATCATTCCTTCACTTGTATAGAAGTGGCTAGTTTTTGGGGATGGCACAGGAATCTGAGAAAACAGAACTTTGGCAAGCCAATCAACAAACTTTCTTACAAGTGGGATTCGAATCTATGAATTTAGAAAGGAAGGACGTGGGCTCAATCGCTCAACAACATTCAAATTGTTTCACTGGACTAAATTGTGTCATTAAATCCAAAAATCCGATGTGATCACACGATATTGTTTTGGTATACTACATATTTACTATGAAACAATAGTGTCCGCTATAGCTACACATGTTTACTATGAGATATTTGAGTTCTTTCCCCTCCCCTATCACGTGTATAGGTTGCGCTAAAGTATGGCAAACCACCATTTACAAATGCCCTTCAACTGAATGAAATAATGGCGGTTACTTGGCATTTTTCCGTAATTAAATTATAATTGTGTAACATTTTATGGACATTCCGTAGTCAATTTGTTTCAAATGCTTTGAAATGTTATTACTGATTAATAAAAAATATGTTTCATGTTGTATTTTTCTACGAGTTTCCTTTTCTAGCAACATAAAGATGGCATCCATCAGGTAATATTCTATGTTCTAATAACCATGTTATGTACTAAACTTATTAATTATTGTTTCGTTTTGAGATGACCATGCTT
This sequence comes from Anadara kagoshimensis, assembly GCA_021292105.1. Lineage (NCBI taxonomy): Eukaryota > Metazoa > Mollusca > Bivalvia > Arcoida > Arcidae > Anadara > Anadara kagoshimensis. The sequence goes on from CM037862.1 coordinate 53,381,344, forward strand.
TAATTGTGTTGGTTTTTGGGAAAAATATATTACAATACTATAAGAGCAAACCGGTAGTAACCTCAAGAAAAGCCAATAATAGGTAGATAATCCGTGATTGTGAACCAGATGTTTTTTTTACAAATCCATTACTTAAATTTTGAATTAGGCCTACCTGTTTCGAGGTTCATCTGAATCTTAATTTAACATGTTAACCATCTAAATCCTTAACTTTTAAAACAAAAGTTATTATAGCTTACATATTAAACGTTGTTAAAGTTTCTCAATAATTATTGTTGTACCAGGCTCTAGTTTCCAACAATTCCTCATTAATTTTGCAATGTTTTATGTTATCAAAAATAAAATGTTTCGGCAAAATTAGCTTATAGATGTCACAAGCTTAAAATGGACTTCAAAATGAGACCGACCTTAAAATGGTCTTCAAAAAACAGTCAGACCTGTAAATTGTCTTCAAATAGGACCTTATTATGGTCTTCAAAATAAGACATTAAAATTATCTTCAAAGCTTAACACTGTTTTCAAAATGAGACTATTTTTATGGCAAAAGCATTAAAATCTTGAAAATTAACAAAATTATTAAGAGTTCAAATTTACCATTTTTAAAGTTATGGTTAGGATCAAAATCATAACATTACTACGTAATTAGGTTACCCAAAAGCTTGTACGTTCTTACCTCAGAAAACATCTGACAGTGAATCCTCGCCAGTATGGTATCTTTTTACATAAATTGATCATACATATTTGTCAAAGTTCACTACATAATTTAAAATTTTCACCTATTTTTGACATCCACAAATACAGAAGATAAATCTTCGCAGAAAATTATTTTGATTTGTAAACTTACATATAAATAATACATGTATAATACTAAATAATTATAATTATCCCTCCAGATTTTTGAAATTCAATAGTCTACCCCGTATGGCGATGCAACCAGTTTTATCTAAGCTAACATTACTTAACGAGTTAGACAGATTTAACTTGAGTCCTGTGTAAATAACTGATCGTACCCATGCACCCAAACTTTACATTGGGGTTAAGTCGGGTAATTTGACGCATCTAGGTATTAATAACTTGTTATACCTTGAGATAAATACAACAAGAGGGTTTTAACATCGGGTGCGGTCGCTGATTGTATGGACGTGGGTGGAATTTTTTAAATCGGGATAAAAGAATAGTTAGCCTTTTTTAGAGATTTGAGGTTATGCAAATATAATAAATACGACGTGTAAGTCACTAAAGTACATTTATGAACAGATATCGTTTTAAACTTGGGATACGCGTTTTCACACAAAAAATTTACGGGGGAGGAGTACTGTACAACCTACCCATAACTTATAACTTAACTAGACCAACTGCATCGATTTCATTCAGAGGGGTTGTCAAATTTTGTCTTACTTATAGAGACTCCGTGAATACAACATAACTCACTAAGATTACGAATTTACTTAGGACACTTGCCCTTAGTGAACATTGACACTGCCTTGATATAAATCACCATGTATGGGTATGAAAAGCTAAGATTAAGTTACAAAGTTGTCAAATTAAAAATGAATATATCTTTTCACAAAAATTTAAAGTTTAATATAACAACAAAACGTATTATGAAAACTAGAACCAATTAGCACGTGTATTGTAAACTAAATAGCAAACCATTTGACGGTTATCAAGTCAGTCACTTTCGAATTGTCAATGCACCTTGGAGTATTCCGTCTTTAACAAGTGACTAGACGCTCCAATGTCTTAATGTGTTCCAAGTTCAACACTATATCATAATCAAAAAGTAGACTAAATGCTAAAGGTAAACACTGATCCTTATATTACAATTAGCCATGTTTCCATGATACCCAAACCTGTAAAAAGCTCTTTACCAGGCAGTCTTTCAGATAAGACTCAAAACCGAGGTCCGCTGTCTCAGTGCACGCTAAAGACACCACTGTAGAGTTCGAAAAAGAGTAGGTCACACGTGGCCGCTAAAAGGACGCTTACAATTAGAAGCGATTGAAACAGACTGAGCAACATAAACTTGTCAAAATCGTGTATTTTTTTAAGTGTTTTCAATGTTTCTATCTTGCTCTCCCCTTTCTTAACTGTGCTGTTTTGTTTTATTGTCACCTTTGCTGTTGGTATTGACATAAACATGCTTTCCAGCTAAGCTCCAGCTCCGCCTTATGTCCCAGCGGGCATGAAGAGGATGAGTAAGTAAGTAAGTAAGTAAGTAGTAAGTAAGTAAGTAAGTAAGTAAGTAAGTAAGTAAGTAAGTAAGTAAGCGAGTAAGTAAGTAAGTAAGTAAGTAAGTAAGTAAGTAAGTAAGTAAGTAAGTTAGTAAGTAAGTAAGTAAGTAAGTAAGTAATTCTACCGCAAGTCTTTTTTAAGAACATTGGCATTAGTCTTAATATTTTATAAAATTGGTAGTGCATCATTGAATTTTAACCATAATTATGAAATAACACAACATTATAGCCATATATTGTATGAAAATAATCACTTGATCGAAAGAAAATGAATAGTTTTAAGTGTCCTTATTGTCAAACTGTTTGGTTTCTAGTGTAGAACAAGTACCAAGTATTTGTAGATTTGTTGTTTAATGTTTTGGTTGTATTTGGTATTACATGTTTTTCACTCTACGAATTAATATTACCCCTTCACTTGAGACTTAGTACCAACATCGGGTGTGTGTTTATGAATATTTAATCACCTACATCGTCGATAGGACAAAGAAATTTGCAACTGAAAAAAATAACATGTCACCCCAACCAAGAACACGGCACAATATAAATCAATGACAAAAAGCCAAACAAGACGAAACACTTATTGGCACCAAATTCAAAAACACACATCGTAGTAATATCCGGTAGTGTACTTATAGTGCTGTCATGGGCTAATTTTGAATGCATTATTGTAGTAAAAAGTCAAAATCAGCACATGACAGTACTGCCATATACCATTTTTTAATGTATTTTATGATTAAATTCAAAAAATGGTATATGACAGTACTATACTATTAATTGCCATTATATAGACACATTTACAAATTAAAAAATTAGCCTTATTTCTCCAAACAGCAAACCAATGTATTTTTGCGACAACACCAATGCATGTCCATCTAACCTTTTTTCTTATTTTGCATTTGTCATATACAACTTTGGTTTAAACTTATTCATTAAATACATTTGAAAAAAAATAATATATATATGACAATATCGTAGGACAATTTGTTACACCATAATTTCATCAGAAAGATTGAAAAAATTAATTTTCGACAGAACATACTAACTGTTGACCACGGCAATAAATAAATTATTTTAGTGATATGTAATTATACAATGTATTAATTAACATATCCAGCTGTATAACCACGTATCATACAAAATTTTCCAGTTTGTCATACAAATGGTCTCATTAATTTTTCGTTTTTTGTAAAATCTGAATTGATACACATGAGAGATCGAGCGAAGATTAAGCCATGTGCATCATATTCATTCACAAAATTAATTTTATTTTCACCTGACAAAACAACATTTCTTATTATTGTATAGTACACAAAGATAATCAAAGAATATGTACCATCAACAAAAATGTCGAACTGAGAGTGAAAGGATAAAAAAGTACCTAGATGTAAATAGTCTTGTTTAAGGTTAAGCTTTTCTAGTAAAAACGAGACTCGGCTGAGTGTGAAAGGATAAAAAAAAACATCTTGATGTAAAGAGTCAAGTTGTATAAGGTTAAGATTTTTGTAAAAAAAAAAAAAATGAGACAATTACATTATAAAGTCTGCACACGTATTAAGTTAGATTTATATTGTCAAATTATTTTACAATGATATTTCTTAATAACTCATTAACTAGCAAGTTTTTTTTAATATAAGTTTGTATTGCTTAATACAGTTTAGCCTTTGTTGGTGGCTAGATATGAAGCGTTTATCCTTCCGGAACACCCGGCTTCACCTCCATTGTTTCAAAATAATTGCTAATATTTTTTACCATGCTATAGAAGTTTATATCTTTATTTTTTTTAATTTTCAAGATTTTCTAGCTATAAAAATAGAATAAATGCCTCAGATTAGCACTTCCATTTGTTGGTTGGTTGTTGATAAAAGGTAATTTCGACTGAGTTTTTGTGGGGTTTTCCCTACGTCATTCATTGCAAATATATGTTTTAAAAGAGGATTCTGCAATGATTTGTAAAAATGAAACTTATTGGTTTGCGCATGCTAGTGTGTGTATTTTCGAAATCCGGTCTTGTTTTCTTTTTTTAGGGGTGTCATGTTTTGATAAATAGACTATTTTAAACATTTTCAGCCACCATAATATGTTATATTCCATTTCAAAACCATACAATTGAACACCAAAATATTATTTCTTGCCATACATTGACCATAGTCGACACCATTGGAAAGCCTAAGGTTTGTATGGGTGCATTTTATTATTTTTTTTCTTGTGTTCCTGTTTATAGCAAACATCCAATGATTTAAGCTACAAAACCTTTAAGTCATTTAAAAGATTGGTATTTTGTTGTTTCGTCCTTAGGTAAAAATTTGCGTATTACTACAGGGTACACTGAGTGTAGAATTGTCATGTGCTATTTTAAATCTTTGTGTAACCATTCCGAATTGTCAAGGGCTTCTTTTAGATTGCTCTATTTAACGATTATTAAAAAGTACATCTATAATATCCTCGATGAAAGTAATTGGAAACCACTAGATCACATCATGTGTCCGGCGTTCGTACGAATCTTGTCTGTTTGTTGTTACATGTTATCCAGCTTGTTTTACCAAGTGTATCTTTTCCTTTCTACGTTCCCTTTTGCATGGTTCTGGTTAATAAAACATTTAAGGGTCTTTTTTATTCCAATGTTTTTTTATTTAAATTTCCATTTTGTAATTAAAATTTTAATAGACTTCTAAATAAAATTGGATCAATAAATTATTTTTTTTCAACAATACCAGCTAAACAACAACTTCTAAGGAAAAAAACCATAATCAGGAATAGCTCTCGTCCATTTTTCGTATGTAACAAAAGTAGTGAAATATTAATGGTCCTCTATGCATATATTTTTCATATTTTCAATTGTTCCTAAATTGCTGTACATATTCCGATTTTTTAAGCTATTAAAAATTAATAAGAAATATTTCTCCTTATTTCCCGTTTACCCCACTTTAGTGTGACTCAATAAACGGATGCCACTTTACAGATTGGGTCATCATCAGTTAAACATGTTTTACCAGTTTTTATATGTTTAATTTCATCATAGTTAAGACAATTTCAAGGAGTGTAAATTAATATTTGTAATAGTTTAAATACACTCTTATTGACAGAAACTAAAGCAAAAAAAATAATTTTTTATTTTAGGTCTAAATCTATGTCAAACAAAGACCTATCATAATACACATGTAGTCTTTAGAAGCAATGATTATTTCAGAAAAAATATTATTTAAATTTTTGTTATTTTTCAAATAATCGTTTTCAAATGTGTTTTTCAAAGTCAAGTTTATGCAAATAACTGTTTTTATATAAAAATATGAAATGTGGATAAGCCAGGTTTTGATTACATGGTAATATCAGATGACAGTAGAAATGCAAGGCTTAATATGTCATCGATATAATTTAATATTAAAGTAAAATAAACGAAATAATAATAATAATTTTTAAATGAATTTCACAATATCTGTGGACTGAAAATTTGAAAAAATTCCTTATTATTGAAATTATTATCGTTATTAATTTCACCATTATTATTACATGAATTAAGTTGACACGTATTGGCAATGTGTTTTTTATTGTCATGTTCTACTTTACCAATTCATAAAAATTAAATAAAAATTATGTAGATGGACATCTGAAACAGGTGTGAAAAATGAGCCTAAATACATGAACTTTTAAAAATCATAACAATGCAATTTGAATTTTTTTCTCATTTTTAATAAAACACTTGTTTGAAGTTATAAATATCGAATGGCTTATGGAAAATATTTTTGGTGATGTGTAATGCCGAGATTTAATACGGATTTTATAAATTGCACATCTGTTATTTAGCTCTTAATCATATGCAAATTTTGACGTAAATATTTTCTGCATACAGAATACAAATTTCACAACCATTAGTAAATTTAAGAAGACTTTAAGTGCAAATTTAATTTAGTGTTTGAAAAGATTTACATACTACAAAAAATAGTAGAATGCACGTGCACTTCTCGTAAAACAGGTAGCATGGAATGTATCTCTCTCTCTATCTCACTCCAAACTACAAACTCATACAGAGACAAGTTTCTCTCAGGTATTCAAAATTAAAATATTTACAATATGTTGAGGGTCCCATAACGAGATATAAAAAAAATTACACAATATTAGTAAATTGTAGAAGACTTTAAGAGCAAATTTAATTGCCGTTGCTTTACATACTATAAAAAATAATAAGATGCACATGCATTTCTCATAAAACAAGATGCCATGAAAAGCACCCATCCTCTCTCTCTCTCTCTCTCTCTCTCTCTCTCTTTCTCTCTCTCTCTCAAAATTAGATCTTAACTAACATATAAATACAAGTTGGTCCCAGACATTCAAAATAAGATGTTGGGTGTCCCATAACGCGATAAAACTAACATTAATGTGTGTTGACATATATACTTACCTACACGGCTAACGACTCACTCAGACACGAGGTAAACTTTAAAATCTATTTTAAAATCATGACTATATTGGTGACGATCCGTTTGAAAGCCTCTGCAAAATAAATATGAATATTATTCTAACACCGTCGATCATATTAAATGACCTGGCGCATTTTGCAAGCAGTACTGTAGAAATGTTCACCTGGCGGGGGGTGCCCTGAAATTGAACCTTTCCGAAACCCTCATAATACCTGTTTATGTATATGTGCACATTGCTATAAATATCATAATTAATTCGTGTAGAAAATTGAAAATGGAATGAAAAGATTTTTAATATAAAAGTTAGTGAATCCAAATAATCCCCGTATGTGAAAGGAAAAATAATTTTAAGGCTAAATAGAATTCACGCCCACAAAGCAGATGAAACTAGTGGAGAAAGCATGCAGAGTACGCACCGAAACTAACCCTACTTTTCTATATAAATTATACATATGATGTATTGTATACCGCGTTATCTCTGGCTGTTTATTCAGTACATTTTAAAATTGCATAAGTCATTTTTTCTTAAATATGACTTATCACATAGAATGTAATTATGTTAATCGATGAGATACCTTATTGGGTATCCATAGCAACGCTTATCTCATTATGCAGTTGCTCGTCTGGGTGATCGATGCGCACGCATAAATTTATTATATATTTCATACACTGTGTATATTAAATCAATGTTTTTATTATATATAAATTTTTTGCTTTTTGATTTATAAAGCAACGTTGCATCATAATGCAAAACGTTATTATTATGTTATTTGAAAAAATAAAAAAATAAAAAAAAATAGATGTGAACATGATTTGCATGTTTAAGTCGGGATTTGAGATAGATCTTCATCTGGCCATGCCCCGGTTTCACAATCATTCCTTAGCCAAGATTTCCCTCATTTCAAATTTAGGAAATTTTTGTTATATTTTTTAGGAACTATTACTTATAATTTTTTTTGCCACGACTAAATGCAAATGTTTTAATCTAGAAATGATCTTTAAAATAACACCTTAAATCCACGAATATCTTAAAACTTAAGAAAATTACAAAATGTATAAAGATTTGCAAACTTGTCATATTTAAGTTAAGGAAAATCTTAGCTAAGGTAAAATAGTTAAACTGGGGTCTGGTACACAGCTTGACCATGTTACTTACCATTTCCGGTTTTATTGAAAATGGATGTCCATCGTGTCGGTTTATTATATATAACGTCCCATAGTTCCATGTTCCTTTCACACAATTTTGATTACACACGTGGCGGGTGTAGCTGCTTAACAGGAGGTACTTACACTTCCGGAGCACCCGACCTCACTTCTCTGGTGGAAGTTCGCGTGTCTAACCTAAATTGTCAGGTCCAAAGTTTTTTACTTTGCTTCTGGTTTGTGATTCGGACATGGATTAGTATGTTTGTTTTTTATTTGATAGTTATTTCAAAGTTAATCTATTTCTATTCTACAGCCGGCACTATCCAAATGTAAATTCTAAAAATGTCTTGAACATATTGTCTGTAATACTTGATCTCGTATAAAAATACGAAACTTTGGTTTTACTAAACTTCAAACCACTATCCCTCATTGTAAATTGGAATAAGGTCTCAATTAAATCATTCACTTGTCATTCTTTTACTGTAAAAGGTAAGTCAAGATATAAATACCTAGTGCTGAACAGGGATTGTGGTTACTTTATCAAACACCATACGGATTGAAAACAAACAAATACTGAAGATACCATCAACAAAATTTCAGCTTTTGATAGACGGCATATTTGATGCAAAGAGAGAGAGAGAGAGAAAGAAAGAGAGAGAGTATGAAAAACTGATTCACGAAACTAAGTACAAAGCATCAGCATTGAAAGAACATACAAATACCATTGACTCTAGTTGGTTTGCTAATTTTCCTGAGAGTTATGGCCCTTTGAACATAGGTGCAAAAAGTTAAATACAAAAATTACCTATCGGCGGGGGTCCTAATTCACTGAATTTGCGTTTTTATTCCAGACGAGATGTAAAACTTGCTCGTAAGATATATCTATCTTGTTTTATTGTTTTGTTGTGATGCATATTCTGTATTTGTCTATTGTCAAATTGTAAAATATTGTCAAATTCTTTTCAGTTACAACTGTCTGAATTAATGAAACGTCGCTACATCCTTTGTTAAACGTGATCAGTTATCTGTCAAGTATTTCTGACAAATCACTGACTGGATATTACACCAGATGTTTTTTTCCTTGACTTCTTTTCCAATTTAATCGCCAATTTATCAATGACAAACATTGTTAAATGTATATATGAAACCTCAGATTGTGATACTCGAATTTGATTTGCCTAGAATAGGTCACGTGTTATTAGATAAATCATCACATTTACCGTTTAAATCATGATGATTGTCTTTTCCTCCAAAAAAACTTCAAGTCACCCTCTAAACCCCTTATATCACCTTCTGTACCCCCTTCAAAATTCCCCTATGACTTTCGAAAATCGTTTGTATTACATAACAAGGTGTTATTACATTACACGAAATAAATTATTACACTACAATGTGAGTATTACATTACTAGGCATTTATTACATAACACGGCCGTTACGGAGTACAATTTCTCATCAGAGTGCATGGACCAAATTATGGAACCAAAATTGTTTTCAAGATGTTGAAAAGAAACCAAAAGGACCAACATATATTTTTCTAAATTCAGCTAAGGAAACACTTTGTGTGAGGGAGTATCTTTTGGTTTTTGAGGACTAATAGCAAATTTAGACAATAGTATATTTCTGACAATAATACACAATTACCCTACCATTGACTAAAATCTATGGAAATGATTGGCTAAATAAAACACAATAAGATCCTCTGTAGCCATACCCAATAAGGGGTAGGTTGTACTACACCACGAGTCATAATCGCCACTTTAGCAATGGTAACCAGCTGTATATGCTGTATAAGTCCGACAATTTTGTCTAGATATGACTTCCTGTCTCGTTAACGTAATATGAAAGGTTCGGGTGTATGTGGCGTTATTCTGGTTTGGCTGTGTGATCTAGGTCCTCAGTTACGTCATTTTACCCGTTTCAGTAAGGTTAAACCATCGTTCGATTAATTGATTGGTGATTAGTTTTTCATTTATTGAAGTTTTACATTCCAATCATGGATATTTCACATAAATCGGGGCGTTACCAGGTATGAATGAAGTTGCAGAAATTTTGATTTTTGCTCAGGACAATGTGCAGGAACATATGTTTTCAAAGTCTCTTTCGAAGGACCTGTGACTTTCATTAATGCCGAGTGCTTTGCGAAGGAACAATTACTAAATAATTTAAATTTCTTGTCAGACCAAGCCAGAGATCGAACCCCAACCTCGCATATTTTGAGCGAACACTCTATCAACTGAGCTACAGTAGCTGCATTTTTCAATTTGTCGAATAAAAACACTTATATTTTGTCATTTGGACCTGTTGCTATGACTGCCCAATTCAACCAACCACTGCGGTAGCTCAATCGGTAGAGTGCTTGCTCCGTAAGTTGGAGAGTGTGGGTTCGAAACCCTGACCGGGTCTGACCAAAGAGTTGAAAGTGGGCAGTGACTGTTCTTTTACCAAGCACTCGGCATTACGAAATGAAAGTCGCGGTTCGTAAAATAAACGAGGTATCACGGTAGGCTTGGCACAATATAGAACCCTGCTGTATAATGCCATTAGCGCAACGCACAGGCAAAATTTCTGCACCTTCGCATATAACTGGCGACGTCTCGATATAAGTGAAATATTCTGGACTGGGACGTTGAACATCATTACTCAACTCCTCCGATTGACCATGGTATGCGTTGCGCCATTAATCATGTCGCCGTTACCTCCGGGTATCACTTAGCCTCTTCTAATTTGATCAAAATCTAGAATGTGTTATTTGCGTTAGGTCTTCAGAGTCGTGCAACCTCGCAAAACTCAGTTTGATCCCACTCAAAACAGGCCTCAATTCCGTTAATTAGAGTCTTGTGTGCGTTTATTTTCACCTGGTGAACGATCTCAACAATTTCAGTTTGATCCGACTCAAACATATTTTGAGTTATGTGTGCGTTCACCTGTGTTACGCCACATAGCGGTGTTGCCGCATAAACGTGTTCCAACACCTCTATGTGGGGAATTTCAACGCATATAGAGAACGCTTTAATGCGGCAAAAAGCTACATTCCGCCGCATTTAAAGAAAACATTTACTATCATCACCTACACCTCCATCATCATTAACACCTTCATTAAAAAACCACCACCATCACTATCATTGTGATGATCATCATTATCGTTATCATTATTATTATTATTATTATTATTATTAAAAGCAATAGTCGAAATTCTGCCAAAATCACAATTTAACGATCATCAACATTACAGTCCCCATCGTCCCCGTCCCTATCCCCCACCTCCTTACAATTATTATTACCATTGTCATATACCATTTTTTAATTTAATAATAAAATACATTCAAAAAATGGTATATGGCAATATTGTCATATACCATTTTTTGAATGTATTTTATGATTAAATTCAAAAATGATATATGACACCATTATCAACAACAGCATAAATTTTCAATTGTCATCGCCATAATTAATGTCACCACCACCGTATTTTTCTAGATATGAGCTCTTTTTTTTAAAATTCATACTAAGTTATTAAAATTAGTTCTCTTTATGCGTGAAAAAGGCAGCCTTGGCCGCATATAAGGAACACATCTTTATGCGGTGAACACAGCCGCATAAACGTGGCCGACCTCTTTATACGTTGAAATTCCCCGCATAGACGTGTTGGGCGCGTTTATGCGGCAACACCGCTATGTGGCGTTACACACCTGACGTACGAACTCGCCAATTTCAGTTTCAGGCCTCTTTCCCCTTATTTTGCGTCATGAGTGCGTTCATTTCCACCTGACTATGTGACCTTAGAGTATCACATCGTATCTTTTAGAACGTAAAACCCTAATCAGTTAATTAATCAATATACTATCAGATTTTTAAACATTCTGAACACGACATGCTGTTCCACGCATATCAAACGAAGTGATGAGAAGAAGTTTTTTCTCTCTCAGGCGAGGATTCAAATGATTCGTCAGCTTACAAATCACAACGCAGCTTATACATGTTATAGAGTAAAAAAAAGGTTTGTCAGTTCGCGCTTGCCAAAAGTCGGTGTTTCAGAACTAATTTTTGTTTACCGCACCAGAACTGACAGCCTTCATATGACAGAAAAGAATCTTCACTTTGGTATAAAGAACGTTCCACTCTTATTAAGAACCTTTGTTTGTGTATACAGGGTCAACAGAACCAGGTCAAACTCGCTGTTCTACATCCCAAGATGCATGTTATTTATAGTACTGCACAACTTTTGATAACACATGTTAAAGTTCAGTAGTTTGTTGTTTTATAAGTGTTACCATGGTAACCTACGTAGTTTCGTGAGTCAGTATGTTAAAATACCATCATTCAAACACTTATCCAAAGTTCAAACTAAGTCAATTGTTAGGATCTTACTAAACCTCGAAAAAGGTGTAAACTAGTGGTAGCTTCGGATTATATAACTAAGTTTCTATCCAAAACCTCTGTTGTGAGATTTTGGGACAGGACTTTTGTTTTCAGGAAGAGTGCGTCATTGGAAGATCATTTTATACCGTCATTTTCAAAGTTAAAGGTGGGTATCTATCTTTCAATCTGTTTTTATTTAACATTTTTTGTTGCAGGAAGACAACTTGAAGAATAAAACGCATTTTTTGTTCTCTACAAACATTTTGAGAATCATTATTTAGAATTGAAGGTCATAAAATGAAAATAAGTTCAAACTTAATCAAATCTTTGAGTTGTTAAAATGGTAGATACAAAGAGAGGACTAAAGCCATATGTTTAAAGGAGAAATCTTTCTAGACAGTGAAAAAAATTTTTTCGCATGCTCAGACATCATGCGTAAAAAATACAAAGTCGGAACAAGAGAGCATACAGGTTGATGTTTAAGTATTACACTTCAATTATGAAAGACTTCCATTTGTACCCTCCACATTCGACTGAAAGGGGTCAAAAATAACGAAATCAAGCCATTTTGACCATCTATTTGAAAAATATATTTTTTTAGAATTTAATGGGGGTACAAAATGAAATCATTTTCTCTATTTGAAACGGAAAGTATTAAATAGTTGAAGTTTTCTTTTTTCATGATTCATTTATGAACCGGCATGTTTGTGTTTAATGATGACCTTTTCTTACTGTTTTGTGTTTTTATTGCTCTTATACTTTATAATCTGTTCTTGTTGACCCTGGTTGTTGTCAGTTTTTCCGCATGCACCAATAACTGGACACTACATACGCACACACGTACACAACACATCCTAATACAAGATGAAGCTATACACATGTGTTAATACACCGAATTACATGAATCTAGTTACGCCAGCATAATTACAACATTATCAAATTATCTTATTATTAGAATTGGCAGTCTACCAGCGTACATCACAAGTAAGTAATTGGCCTTATTTCTTGTAATTTCACAATTATTTTGTAAACACACGCTTGAAATTAAAAATATATGTTATAAATTCTGACTCAGATTTATTCAACATAAATATTGTACTTTTACTATTTTCTATAAAATGTCTTCGTTTCAAATTTCTTAATTATAAGCTCTTCTTGCCAACTGGCGGGAATCTGCTTTGATTTTGTAATCTATATTCTCCAAGACTTTAGAAGAATTATTAAAGTTTTTAAAACGACTGAAGACTTAATACAAGATTTATGATTCTATATTTTCTTTTTAATGTATCATGTTCATTTAATGAATGTCAGGTGCAGCAATTCAGCTTAGAACAAGAAACAGCAAAGAAGCAACCCCAAACATAGTCCATGTTTAAAAGCAAAGTAAAAACTTTGAAACACTGGCAAAATAAGCTATATATACACATGAACTTTCACCAAGGAAGTGGGACCGTGTGCTCCAGAAGATCTAGGTAGCTACATCCGCCACCGCGTGTGAAATCAAAATTTAGAATAAAAGGTGTATTAAACTAAGTGGTGCCAAATATATCCAAAGTAATGTTGAATACAGAAATGTCATGTGCTACTTTTGAATGTATTATTTCATAAAAATTCAAAAGTAGCACATGACAGAAACGTTATACTTAGACTTGCAATATTCCAGAGTCAACAATTTAAACAGCTAGCTTCGTTGTATAAAGTACCCGTAGTGTAAACAAGCTCTGCCATTGCGTAATAACTGTGAAACATTTACAAGTACATCATAAGTAGGGGAAGTAGGTATATTGCTGCATAGAAAAGGAAAGTTGACAATAGAAACATTGAAATAATCAAGTTTGTCATTGAGATAACGTCTAAACAAGGGACAGAATTGGGCGAATCAGCCGTACCTTTTATTACCAGCTCGTTAGAATAGATGACATTCACATAGTTTCCAAATTTAGAATTATAAAGAGATAGAACTCATCAACATATTTGTATGTGAAGCGGAATGAATTGGCGACTAGCTAGGTTTTGCATACGTTTTGCCTCCTGCGTATAAAGAAACAAACCAGCAAGCAACGGTGCACCGTTGGTATACCAACTGTTTGTTGGCAAAATATATCGCCAAACAACAAATATGTCGTCTATTAAAGCATTTTGTTGATGGTATCTAAAGTATATTTTGTTTGCAGTTCGTATGGTGCTTGACAAAATAACCATAATCCATGTTCAGTACTAAATATATATTTATATCTTGGTTTACTGTTTCTGTAAGAATGACAAGTGAATAGTTTGTTTAGGCGTTCTTTCAATTTAGAATGAGATAACGGTGTTGAGGTTTTTTGATATATTTTTTTCACGCGATGAAGTATAAGAACCAAGTTGTTTAAGTAATTCTTTCGAATTTTAGAATCCACATTTGATTGTTGCCAAATTTCAAAACTGAACACCGTCTTTAACTGTCAAAATTTGTGTAAGAATAAATTACTAAAATGATTTAGTAGTAAAATTTGAGAGACCTGCTTTATATTTTCTTTGCATAGCACTTAGCAGACAAAGGCTTTAAAAAACAATAAAATTGTTTATTCGTGTGAATGCATGTCCCCAAGGCACATACAAATGAATTAATATTTTGATTTAGTTTTAACTTAATTTTTTTTCAGAATGGGTGGTGTCGACGCGTGTGGAAAGTTCCTCAAATATTCTATGTTTATGTTTAATTTTGTAATACTGGTACGTATAATGTTATAATGTGATGACCCTATGTTTAATTTTGTAATACTGGTACGTATAATGTTATAATGTGATGACCCTATGTTTAATTTTGTAATACTGGTACGTATAATGTTATAATGTGATGACCCTACAACGTACTACATCACTAGATACTTTTTGTACTTCATGTCTGGAATTGTTTTATAATCGGTTGTCACCGAATTTGTTCGCATTTTGTCTTATTGCTTGCCTGTTCCTTCTGTTATATCTCGTTCTGGCTACCGGTTCAACTGCCTCAATTTTCTTGGATACCCTGACCCTCGACGAAAAGTAAATAAACGAACCTCAAACCACATATTTAACAACCAAGATTTTTTCAGAAACATGACAATTGGCCACCCACCACGAATAATTTTACAGTACTTTGTCTCAGGTCCTCACAATACCGATAACAACTATTAGTGTATTAAAACATTTAAATACAGTCAAACCTGTCTAATAAAGACCACCCAAGGGAACCAGTAAAAGTGGCCTTTAAGGACAGGTGACCATTTTATACAGGTTCAAGTAATATGAATAAAACCAATTTGGATACAATTCTACTGGCCTTTATAAGCAGGTGACCCTTATATAGAGGTGGCATTTAAGACAGGTTGGACTGTAATTTGAAAAAAATCCCATGATTAAATTTTTTGGTAAAATTGGGATTTTTAAATATTTAATTTCTTTACAGATATCTGGGTGCGGTTTGGTTGGATTTGGTATTTACACTAGAACGAATCAACTTGGTATAACAAATGTATCATCAGTTCTGGGAGCTAATCTTGTCGATACATTGTCGCTAATTCTTATAATAGTCGGTTCCATTGTGGTTCTACTATCGTTTCTCGGTTGTTGTGGTGCCATTAAAGAAATCCGATGTATGCTTGTGACGGTAAGTTGTTGTTGTATAAATCAAGTGAACTGTCATTATAGTCAAACAACATTGACCTGTCCGCTTGACCTTTTGTTAAAAATATTGACGAAATATGGTTAGTGTTAGGATTCGCAGTTTATTCATACATAATGCAGGTATTTACTGTTAAAATAGTAACGGTGTTTCCTATTAATCACTTGTGTTCTATCTAAATAAATGTACTCATCCATGGTAAATACCCGGTATTAAAGGTAGGGTCAATGTTGTTTGTCTATACCAAGTGGCAAGACCACTTGCTGTCAATGTTGTTGAAATGGTGTTTAACGACGTTTCGGCAATCTTCGACTATTCGTAACAAAAGTAAATTTGACTTTACTTTATCAGCTGTGGTTCCTGTCCACCAAACGTTTACTGAACTTTTTCACGTATTAAGAATAAGAATATTTTGATGCTTAAGACATTGCATTGGTCGTATTCGACTGAAAATGTTCCTTTGAACAAGAGGTTCTTCCTTTTAACGATATTTTCCAACCTTTATTTTTGACCAGTCGGACCACAGAATGTAATATTTCATATGCCATTCAACTGATAAAGTGCTCAATTGATTGTCATCCCTAAAAAGATTGTTGTTCACAAAAAATGTGTAAAAACCACTTTACCTTTGAAGTCGTAAGGATGGAAAAAATACCAATTAATGAAAGAGTTTCTTGTTCATTGGAAAACTACCAGTAAAGTACGGTCAATATTTAGCTGAGATTTTCTTACGTTTCGATAATGACCCCAAGTGGATTGTCTATCACCATAGCAACATAAAGCTTATATAGTTAAAACTGAACATTAATTTTACAATAAACCAGCAATGACAAATGCATTTTTTAAATTTCAGCCAAGTTGAGTTATTGCAAGCCTAGGCTTATCCTGGGCCTCAAAACGTTTTATGACCGTCATCACAATATTGTTGATAAGAATTAGGATGTTACTAATTTCAAAATTATCCTGAATATATTTGACGTACCAAAGTTCCATGTTTCTTTAATTCACAATTTTGATTATACGAGTGGCGGGTGTAGCTAGCGAAACAGAAGGCGTTTACTCTTCCGAAGCACCCGACTTCACTTTCCTTGTGGACATTCACGTGTTTTACCTTAATTGCCAGCCTTCAAAGTTTTTACTTTGCTTCCGGATCGCGGTTTGGACATGGATTGGTGTTTGGTAAGTTTTGTTATTTGGTAGACTTAGTCCCGACCTTGCTTTATTACAGTATACGTTTATTGAGATTGTGTATAATAAAAAATTAAAATAAATTACGGAGAAAAATTCTAGTAATATAATCCTGATTTTAGAAGGATGACACCAAATTCTACAAGTAATTGTTATTTTTCTATTTCTAGTTTTTCGGCCTGCTACTGTTTATGCTGGTAGGATTCATCGTTTGTGGAATTTTAATTTATGCTTTTAGAGGAAAGGTGGGTGAAATTGCAATCTTGCAATCTTCAATAGGTACACATGTATATAATAACTATTTTTCATGATGAATATCTGATTTATTTTGTTCCAATGGCTACCTTATTTTGTACGTAATATTTTCTACATTAACCAACAGCTGGACAAAGTCAGCCAAGAATTATATAGATAAAGATAAAGAATGTTCCTGAAATTGTATATATATATTATATATATATATATATATATATATATATATATATATATATATATATATATATATATTGAGTAACGGAACCGGAATAGTACCCCCCCCCCCCCCAACAACAACAACAACAACAACAGCAACATTGGCGAAATCGTCTATGCTCCAAGACATGTAATTTTACTGTAACAGATTAGCTAATTACAGCAAAACTTACGATAGCGTCCACCTCTATGTAAAGACTGTTAATTAGGACATTTTAACCCTTTCTAACCTTTGCTTTATATTAAAACGAAAAAGAACCTCTTTATAAAGACCATTTGTCTATAAAGTATTTCTAAGGCCCATGCGGTTTTACTGCATCTCTTTAATGCTGATGGAGAAGACATAACTAGACGGTGTATGCTGTCTAATCATATTCAAGGAGTTTTTCTTGAATAAAATATAATAGTTTAAATTAAATTACATGTTATTGTTTTGAATAAATCTGTGGTTTTCGTTTTCTTTCTCAGATTGAGAAAGTGACTTTATCCCGACTAAAGGAATTTTTAGTGAAATTAGTCCACCTGTCTATAAAGTGCACATTCCTTAGGGCTACGCCAGTGGTTAGTCGTTATAAACGGTTTTACAGTATATGTTTGACTGATGTCATTTTTTCTTTTTCTTTTTCCAGATTGAGAAAGTGACTTTATCCCGACTAACAGAATCACTAAACACGGGTTATGGGAAAGATGATGATGTGACCAAAGCTTGGGACTCTATGCAACATATAGTGAGTTATTTTACAAATAGATTTTAGATCTTCAGGTTAAGGGTTCGAATCTCAACGACGGTTTACATTTTTTCTTATTTTTCACATATACATGTATATCTCATGCAGTGTGAACATGAAATCGGGTTTTCATCTCCTTAAAAACCACTGCGGTAGCACAGTTGGTAGAGTACTCGCTCTGTAAGTGGGAGGTCGTGGGTTCGAACCGACCGGGTCTAACCCAAAACTTGAAAGTCCGTAGTGACAAGCACTAGCAATACGAAATAAAAGTTATGGTTCTTTCTGATGGGAACTTAAAATAAACGATGTCCCGTGTCGCGGTAGGCGTGGCACGATAAAGATCCATGCTGTATAATGCCATCAGGGCCACGCACAAGCAAAATTTCCGCGCTTTCGCCTATAGCTCGCAACGTCTCAATATATACATTGTACTAGTAAGTGAAATAGTCTTGACTGGGAAGTTAAACACCATTACGTAACTCAACTTATCCCCTTAAAATTGGTTTCACAATTTTGGTTCAATCTCTACTGATGAGCAATATGATAAAAATCTTTTTGTAAAGTGTATCGCAATTAAAATATTGCAAGTTAATTGAACTTTGTGGACCCCTAGCTCTTACAAGTATGAACTTAAACAGGTGTAGGGATGGGGGCTTTCAAATTTTTTATTAGAATGACGTAAAAAACATCGCATCCACCCTCCCCACCCTAATCGTTGGAATATGGCCAAATAATTAATTGATAAAAAAAACCACTACACCTTTTTGTTATTTTTCTTAACATTATATGTGATATATTAATATAATAACCATCATATTGAGTCTGTAACAACCACCTATTTCTTATCTGGGATATTTTTTCTGACTTTTGCTATCTGAACTTTATGTATACATAAAGGAGATTAGATACACTCCGACAGCTTCAGTATACTCTATTACGTAAATCAAAATCTATATGATCCATACCAACTGGCAGTTTAACAAACCCCACAACGTGCTAATTAATCATGGGTAATTTTCATTATCTACAGGTATAGTCAAACAACATTGACCTGTCCGCTTGACCTTTCATTAGGAAGAATCCGCCCATTACATGGGTAGTATTTGGATTCCCATTTAATATACATGTATAAACAGTGTTCGTGTTAACTCTTTTTCATTATGCGTCCCCTACGTATAAATAAACTCGTTCATAATAAATATTAAAATTTAAGGTCAAGCGGACAGGTCAATATCGTTTGCCTATATGGGAACATTGGAAGTTTCCATTAGTTAATAAAGATGCGAACCAAATATTATATATGTACATATGCCCGATTAGCAATAAATTATAAGATAGACCTCGTTTTCAAAGCTGAACCAAATACAACGGTTAGCAGGTTATTAGTTTGCAAAAAAAAAAAAAAGAAACGTTGTAAGGGAAAATAGAAATTTTTATTGATTACCGGTAGTTTCCTAAAACATACTGGTTGTAAATCAATCTAGTAACTTAGTAAGATGGTCAGAGGACAAAGTCGTGGTTAAAAGCCTTCTAAAAATGCTTTGAACACACCACTGGATACCATTTTGTTCTTTTTTCTGTAACCGTTCAAAGTCATGGTTAGGGGTAACTTTGAGAACACCACTAGATACTTTGTTTTGGGTTTTTTTTGTCATAATTAGGGACCCTCTATAATTACTTTGAACATATGATTAATCGATGGGTGCCTTTTTTCTAGTACCGTTTGAAATCAGTGGTCACACTATATGTCCCTCTTGTATTGTTTCGGCCATATGTAGATGCCGCGGTGTGGTTATTGTCAAGAACATGTATCACAACCACAAAGAGCCTCTCAATAGGTACACGGATTCATTATAACCAGCGCCCTTTTCAAGGTATATGCGGTTGGTTGCAATCAATGGTGCTTGGTGTAGCGTGTTCTTTCTTGGAGGGAAAAAATAATTTCTATGATGTTTTTTTTCAGTTTGGTTGCTGTGGGGTTCAAGGAGGGATCAATTCTACAGAATCATGGGCATTTTATAAACGAAATACAGATTGGTTTAGCAACCAGACATGTAAGTACATTTTTATTTTGTAGTTTGTCCTTAAAAATACCATCACTACAATCCATTTGTTTTGTCTATTCCGAAAAGACGGATACATTGTACTCAGCCGTGAGGTCGTGGTTGACTTTCTGGACTTTGGTTGTTTGTAATACGCTTAGTGATAATATGCTGGTTTGACATTTGAAATTTTCTAAGTTTGAGCTTGACATGTTTTTATGTTAAATAAGCTGTCGTTTAATCAAAGGCTATGATGACCTAAGACCAAAGTCATTTTATCAGAACATTTTTTTTACCAATAATGGTTTAATCATTTTGAAACGAAGGAGGCAAATTCAAACAAGAGTATTAATCGAATGAATATTGTTTTTGTCTTGACCAATGCACTTTGATAATACCACCGAACATCCTTGAGCATTACACCAGATGAGTTGAGTTAAGTAACGATGTTCAAGTTCCAGTCAATATTCTTCTTGAAATTAAGGCAGTCAGTTCTTGAATGGCGAGGAAGCTAGAGTACCGGAGAAAACTACCTACTTCGGAAAGCAAACTTTCTTACACTTAGATCTATCCCGGGCGGGATTCGAACCTAGGAGGTGAGAGACTCCGTGGTCTGTAACCCGGTGCTTTAGACCACTCGGCCACCGAAAACCCTTTTCTGAATATGAGACTTTTAATTATCTATTGTGTGCGTTTTGTTATAGCATGTTTGTGATTACTCTGACTAATGCCAACCACAAGTTATCCATCTAAAACTTTAGTCTACTTATTCAATTTCAGATCATCCAAAATCGGGTGGTATCCAGTACATCCCAGAAAGTTGTTGTAAAGATCCCGAAAATACACCAAATAAAACAAAATGTATTGGTCAAACTATTGACCAGTTAGCACCTAAATTTGGACCACCTGTATTTCCTAATAATTTCAATGACCAAATGTATACACAGGTGAGTATTCATTGAAATCTTGATTACCTGTTGAAGTAGGGATGGGCTAAAGTGTGTTCTACATACCCGTGAACAGTACGTGTATTACATATAAAGTGAACAGTTCTGTGATAGCAGAGGAAACCGGAGTACCCGCAAAACCCATTTATATTCCACACAAGATTTTTTTCTATCACAAAGATCTATCTGGCAAAGAGTCTACCTTTAGACAGCAAGCAACTCTGTTATCCGACATGATAAACTTGCAATTATTATTTTGAGTTCCAGTTGGATACTGTTATACAACAATGTCGTGGATTTTGATGTTTTGTTTTACCTAGTTATAATATCAGTAATTTTGTAGCGTCACTAGAGCAATGACAATCCCATGGATTTCACAATATCAGTATTTTTTTAGCCAATCCACAAATAGACATTTATTAATATACCTAGTTGGATGTTCAAAATGGTAATGTCTGGTTTAAGCCTTAGGTATATCTTATTATGTAAATATATGTATGAACATTTCCTTAATCAGATACCTAGTTAATTATTTACTCATTCTATTTTAAACAGGGATGTTATACTGTTGTAGAGACCTTCTTTTCTGCTAACTTAAAAATTCTGAGTGGTTTGATAGCAGGGGTTGCATTTTTAATGGTAAGTTCAATTATTATTACAATATACCAAATAAATTTGTTTGTTGGTTTGATAGTTTTGCCTTATAGGCCAATAAAAGGAGTTTTGTTAGAAATCAAATAAAATAGATAAAAACACTTACAAACAATTGTCTATAGTCAATGTAACAAAGAATAAGTCAAGTTTCTTTCACTTATATCTAGGTGGTCAGTTCAGGGATGGTGGAGGAAACTGGAGTGGTTGGAGAAAACCACTGACCTTCAGCAAGCAAACTGAAGATTTTTCTTACAAAAGGAACTGTCCCATGTGAGATTCAAACCTAGGCAGTGAGAAGCATTGTTATCAATATGTACATGCTTTAGATCACTTAAGACAATGAGTAAGATACAACCAGAACAATCGGTGATTATAAAATTATTAACTTTGGATGGACACTTGATAAAATGATGTCCAATAGTATGAATAAGTACTTTCTGTGGTTCTAAATCAATTTTAATTTATCTTGAGCATAAATCAAAATACAAGTACAGGAACTTGAGTTTGTATCTGTTATATAATATCCAAGTCAAGCATTAATTCGGAAATGATATTTGAATGGTCTTCAAATTCAGTATCCTGTATCAATAAGATACAATGAATAATCCTGACCATGCATCAATACATACAGGTATAATGGGAGATAACTCTAACCTAACCTGGTGCTTGGTTGGTTATTGGAATGATGCCAAAGTAAAAACTATAACTTTATCAAGGCAGTCACTTCAGGACAAAACCAAAGTTCCTGGAGAAACCATACCCCTTCAGTAAGAGACCTGGCTCCAGGTTCAAACTATGAAACATATGGTAAGGGCCTTTTTTTACCCCAGAGGCAAAAATAAGGTCTTGCCATATACATGTATATGCCTTTTATCAATCTTTTAGAGTAATTCAAATTCAGATGTTATAAATATGATCTTCAAAATGGCAAATTAATGCCTGAATATTTTGAAAACTAAGAAAATAATCAAGGTTTGAGATATACCAGATTAAATTAAGAAAATTCTCTCACACAAGATCTTCTCCTGGTGGGATTCAAACCTAGGGGATGTCAGGCACTGGTTTATAGTCACATGTAAACCACTCAACTACTGAGAAAACCAAGATGAGTTTGAACCCATAAACTAAAAAGACATGTTTATAAAAAAAAGACTTTGAATAATAAATGTTCTATTCTGAGCTACAGTCAAACCTGCCTTAAAGAACACTTTCATAAAAGGCTAACTTGCTTTTAAAAACCAGTAAAATTTTGTCCCAATTCCTCTTTATCCATGTTGTTTGAACTTGTATATAAGAACCACCTGCCTGTAAAGGCCACTTTTACTGGTTCCTTTTAGTGTCCATTTTAGACAG
The DNA here is from genome assembly GCA_021292105.1 of Anadara kagoshimensis. Classification (NCBI taxonomy): domain Eukaryota; kingdom Metazoa; phylum Mollusca; class Bivalvia; order Arcoida; family Arcidae; genus Anadara; species Anadara kagoshimensis. Next base: position 53,404,529 of record CM037862.1, read on the forward strand.
GTTTGACTGTTCAAGCATTTTTTATTTCAGATTTTGGGAATGGTGTTTTCAATATGTCTACAAAAGCGGATAAAGGATGAGTATTACTGTGATGATGAAGAATGAGCACAACTGATAAATGGGAACAGGATGAGGAATCTAGTCATCATGAAAAACCTGAAACCATTACAGCATTAAAGACTTAATTTGTTAATTTGTTTTAATAGGTGATCAAATGAAAACTTGAAATATGACTATGGGAGTAGTATTGGAGTACCAGTAGTTATGAAAACTCTTGAAAATTTGTTATGATATGTAAAAACAATTAGCTTCACAGCTGATTGAAGATCAAATAGTAAAAATAAAAACAGTTACCTAGACAATGCAAACAAAATCAAAACTTCTCATCCTTTCTTGTACATCATCACTGGATGAGACATTTGACAGCATGCCTACATCTTTGTAAAATGCAGGCTGCAGAGTCACTCTGAGAGTGTAGTAGTAGTACAGTATATTTACAAAAAGTTCTTACGGAACTAGATTCAAGGATGCATGGTTATGTAATAGTGGAGGACATATGTTTCTGATTTGTAAAGAAACAAGATTTATTAGGCGTATATTGATTGATTGCAATGTAAGGTGGATTTTTGTCCAAACACAATAGGTGTGAGAAAAAAGATTTAATTCATACGAGTGTGTAGATGTGAATATTAAGCTTAGATTGCAAAGTTCGGACACAGGATGTGTGAAAGTCATCAGATATTGTGCACACTGATGGATGTCAGCAATAAAAACAGTCAAAACTTTTAATTTATTTTTGTGATTTTGTATGTAGAATACCAGTATGTAAGAATTGAATGTTATAATTGTAAAATGATTTTCTGTGGGACCTGTCTTATATAAGTATTGTCTCAGAAGTATACATGTAGTATCTCAGATGAACAGGCAATGAATACATGTGCTATACCAGCACACATCACAACAGAAGATGGTTAAATTATCACATCAGAATAACAGCAGATGCTGTAGTTAGCTATAACTGGTTGACAGAAGACAAAATAACACTGTGATAATAATAATATAGTATTATCAATGATTTAAAAACTTGTTACTGTCTAATCATTATTTTTTCATGTTGTTCCAATTTTTGTTGTTTTTGTGGAGTTCCGTTTTTGAATTTTGACTGAAAAGGCCTAAAAATGACAGAATCAAGCAATTTTGAACATTTCTGTGAAAAACAATTTTTCAAAAATTTTACATAGAATTTAATAGATGGGGGTACAAAAGGGTCTCTTACTGATGTTGTGGCATGCGCTATCCATGAATTTATCTGTCAACAAAATAGTATATAATACAATAATTGAAACCACAAACCACAATTAAACAACCCCACAAAATGGTATTTTTCTCAGTCAATGATTCCACAGTATCAAGGGAATAGGGGTGTGCGATATAACCGGTATACCGGTATATTGCGGTATGGCAGGGTCGATACAATATACCGGTACGCAAAATAAAAAACCGGTATACCGCAGAAATTTTAAAAAATCAGTAGATTATGCTTTACGGTCATTATTTTGTTATTAACACTAAAAAGATTGTAATATAATCTTTATCTTGTAAGTGTTTGTCAACAAAATAAAGCGCCTCTGAGATACAGAATGTATACATGTTATAACCGATAATGGCAGACGACGAAGTAAAACTTGTCAAAAACAAACGAGCAAAGGCAAAAGTGTGGGAACATTTTAAATTTAGGCAAATAGCGGGGACTATTAATGAAAATATAGCAGTATGCACTGTCTAACCCTGCAGACGTTAAATATGCTGGGGGTACAAGTAATCTTACTTCGCACATTCGCCGCCATCACCCAAACTTGGATGCCAGTTCGTTTATCTTTTAAGCATTTATTAACTTTGCAATATATTGCAATATGTATTGCAATATTTTCTCAAATATTGCAATATATTGCAATATGCTTTTTTCCCCAATACCCACCCCAACAAGGGAATGTGGAAAATGCACAAAAAGAACCAATATCTGCACACAATATGCTCTAAAATTAAAACCTTTTTATTATGGTTGCATGTATATAATATGTGTGATGTCATTTCTGTACAAATTTTGTCACAAAGACTTTGAAGTCTTCCACAACATATGTAATAACATACAGTATATATATCAGACCACAAACACAGGAAGTAAGTGGAAATAAACCTCTCTCTTACTGAAATAGTCATAGGAAAATCAATTTTCTTCTTCTGAATGATTCTATGAGTCTGTTGAATTAAAAGTGGTATTTTTAAAATTGAGGTATTTAGCTCTATTTTGAGTTTCTTTCTACAATGACACATTGTAAATATAAACCAGTCAGTCTATACTGAAATAAAATTGTCTGTACAAGTTTAGTGTTTTTTCATTGTCTGTCTGTAATCTTCCCAGTTTTGTGCAATATCTGTATGGTATTTGTCAATCTGAAATGTACAATAAAATAGAAGGTCAAACCTGGTGTTGTCAGGAGTGTTTACTGAAAGTAGACCTAACAATTAGTCACTTAATCAGATCAGATTGAGAGGAGATAGATCATAGAGCAAAACAAACCAGGTGTTACACCCCATCAAGTTGTTTTCACTTATATTGAGACATAACTAGCTATATATATGTAAGTTTCAGAAATTTATCTCTTTGCAATAGCTCATACTTGTCAATTTTTTAATCAATATCTCAAAAGCTAAGTAAATTCTTTGAGAACTGGCAAATTAAATTGAGCACGAGGTCATGAGGCCGGGTGATCTGGAAGGGTAAGCACTTCCTGGCTAGTTATTAGCTACACCCACCACATGTGAAATCAAAATTGAAAATAAAAGGAACAAGGAATTAAGGGAACCACATCTACCCAGGATGATGAACAGATATTTTCCATGCTGCACATACCTTGACATGGAACTTTGTTTAAAAGGTCTCATCTCTAGATAGATGTGGGTAGAAGAAAAATCAACTCAGAAATTGTGTGAGGATAAGACCTCATGCACAAGAACATGCAGACATATTGGAAACCAAGCTTAGATGGTTATGTTATTTTCAAGACATACACATACCTTTTCTATGATTTCATAGTATAAATTCATCACCGAGTCTGTCATTTGGTCGTAGTCTCTTTTCTTTGTTTCCACTGTCTCTATTATCTTTTGTTTCTGTAACTGTGTAGCTGTCTTTTTAGCATTGTCTTTATCATGTCGATGTTTTAAAATGTCTTTTTCCCTGTTTAAATAAAAGAAGTTTAAATTTTAAATCAAACTGATATACATGTAATTAAAACTTTAGTGAAAATATCTAGAGTAAAAAAGAGAGGAAATTTCTCAATTAATCATTACTTAAACTACTTGTAGAACATATTGACTCAATGTACAAGAGGTAGAATTGTTTTACAAAGGGCAAAAACTCTATAATAACTTTTTGTATATACTTTTTGTATATATCACTATCAGTATTCTGAAAATTATTAAAAATTTGTTAAGATAAGTTACTACTTGACTACCAAATTAGGTATGGCATACACTGACACAGGCTATAAACTTTATATGACATAATTATTTCCTCCTCCTCACAGACTTACTCATTTATTTGTTCTGCTGTTTCTGATGCTGCTTTCATCTTACTCTGATGTTGTATAGATAATTTAGCTAGTTTATCCTGTCTGTTAGCTAGTAGTTGATTTAACTGTTCTTTCCTGGCCTGTAATTCACATGCTACATTTCTCTGTTCCTGACAATGCTCTATAATCTGCCCTATTTCATTAGCTAATACTCTGAAATTATATACATGTGAGTAAATCAGTGATCATGTTAATTTTTAAAGACTACCTTCTGCCATTAAATTGGAAATATACAGCAAACTTCATTATGACATACTGGCAACAGCTATGGTCCACATTGGAAAGATTTCGTATTATGACAGTGTCTGACATTTTAATTAAGATTTAGGACCCTTAGATTTAATTTGCTAGTATATAACAGTTGTTTTTGTAATTATAGTGGTCAAATTGGGGAATTTTAGTCATTATTCCACAAACTACCTTTAATCAGTAGAAATCTTAGGCAGGCAAAATCACTGTAAATATTTTAACCTGAAATTGAAACAAGTCAACTAAAATAACTGGAAATACAGTCAAACCTTGATATTTCCAAATTCATAGAAATATATCTGTAAATGTGAAAGTTGTTTAAATAGAATTGTAATTTGTCAAAAATTGATGAAAACGAATACATTAAAGGCAGTATTCTCAAGAAAGTGGGTCAATTAAATGAAACTGGAATTTAAACTGTATCCATCATAACAAAGATACATACCAAATATCATTTTATTATCTCAGTAAATTGGGGAAAACAGTGCAGAAAACTAGAGGTGATGGAATGACTTAAAAATAGAATGACAGCATAGGGCAACACTATATGCCCTGGTTATTCTCATGATGGGGGGAATAAAAATAATGACAAAGTGATTAATTTCCATCTAAAACTACATCTACCATACTTATTTTAAATGCTCAAAATAATTCTAAATGTCTTGATTGTTGATAGGAATTATTTTACAAGCGAGTTGAGAATATATTTGGAAAATTTCATATTAGGAACATACCTTTCAATGTCAACCTCTTTATGTATTTCTTTCAGCATTTTGAGTGCCTTTTCTGAATTCCCCATCCCTTGTTTTAGTGCCTCCATTTTCTTTTTATATTCTGCTAATCTTTCACGTTTTTGTTCTAACTGTATCTTCAAACTAGCTAGTGTTTGTTTCATTGTTTCTTGTTCTACCCTTACTCTGTCAGGTGATTGCACAATTTTGTTAGACAGTTTTTCACCTCGTTCTTTCGCTTGACACAAGGCAACCTTCACCTGGTCCTGAATAATAAATAATGATATGCATGTACAAGTAAGTAGCCAAGTATCTACATTTATTCAACAAAATACCAAATTCTTAAACCTTGCATTTCTAGAAATAAAAACTTTTAGAAAAAGAAAACAAAATCTGTTTAAAAACTGCATATATATAAGCTGGATGAACTAGAAATTAAATGCCTTACTAAAGGACATACCAGGATTAAGTTTGAACCCACTATTAACTTACTGAATTGTGAGTCTGTAGCTTCAATAATTCAGCCATCAGTTCTGACACAGATACTGTAAAACAACTTTTATTCAGTGCTATTTTCATGATTCTCTTACCAAAACCATTTCATTAATATTAACTTTTGTTACATGTACTATAGCTAAAATTTAGTTTAAATAATATGTTTGGAAACATGTTCTAAACGATTAATTTAGACAATACACAAAACACAAAAGTTAATTCCAATGCAAACAAAAATTGGTTTAATGTAACATTATACAACATCTATCATACTTCTTTTTAGGAGAGGAATGTAATTAATTACATGTAAAGTTGTTTCATAAACCAATAAACCATCTTACTATATGTGATTTCTTCTCTGCAATCGCTGTCTTAATCTCACTAAGTGATTTCTGCATCACAATCTCTGTATTCTTAAGATCATGCATTCTCTTCTCTGCTGCTTTTAATCGTTCTTGAATCTACAGGTAAATAAAATATTTTACTAAAAATATTGACATCATGGATGGATGTATAAATGATCTAAAATTCCAAACAAACACTCCAATGCAGGTTTTCTTACTTTCATTTTCTTTATTACAGGTGAAAGCAGTCGTGCAGAATTTTTCAAGTCACTCTTCCATAGTGCCTAGTAGTGAAAGAAAATATTTACTCGGCACTCAGAAACTTTACTTATCACACAACAAATTGTCTGTGCACCTTTGTATCTTTTGAAGCAGCTTTGCAGTCAGGCATTTATCAAGGGTCTATTTAGGGCCGAAATTCGGCCCCATTCCCAATGGAAAAACATTGATTTTTTCCCAAAATGGGCTAAAAATTCCGAATTAGAAAATCGTACCAGATACATAGCTGAAGTCTTGCCATAAATGTGACTGCTTTTCTCAATCTTCAATCAACTCAATACACTAAAAGCATTAGATTTAATCATTAATGGCATCAAAAATGATGTCAAAATTTTCCCAAAATGAGCAAAAAGTTTTTCCCAATTTTTAGTTTAGGGCCTTTTCCCAAAAGACCCTGATAAATCCCTGGCAGAACTAACACAGGGATCAACAATTACAATTATTTTACTTGCCTCCTGGCTAGTAAACCTTAAATTTATACTTGTCATAGCAAATATGTTATTTGCAATATACATGGATTTTTGCCAGCAATATGTGTTTACATTTGTACATTTTTAAGAGTGGAAGCATTTCTCAATCATGCTTAATTTTTAAGATAATGACAAAGCTGATAGGCCCAATATTTTTTAAGGACATTTTTTCCGTGTGATTTACTTTTATCATGATATTTAAGAGTATTTCTTTTAAGCTTTTTAAAACGTTCTCCTTGGATCTGCCTTTCCCAGCTCCTTAGAAGAATCATTCTTCAATCATGATGGTGCCTGAATTCTGCTTGAAGGTTCTAATGATGAAATGAGAAAGTTATACACATAATGTGTCTATAATACATTACTTACAATTTTAACTTCTGGTTCTTGTGCACTACGTTCAGCTTTGATGACTTCTAGTTTCTCTTTTAGTTCTTTATTTGTCTTAATGTGGTATTCATATTGTTCTCTGTATCTCTCCTGCAACAATAAAGATACTGATATAAACATGATGACACACAGTGGAAACTGACAGATATTACATTTTCTATCGGAATCAAATATACCGGTACTAATAATTTGTAACTTGAAAGTTGTTTTCTCAAATACCATGGATAACTTAAAATCAATATTTTCCTTAATTTAACTTAAAACTTCATTAAAGACAGTAAAAGATACCATTTTCACACCAAATGATTTCTCGTTACAAACAATGGTGAGCATCAGTATGTGTGTGTGTGTGTGTGTGCATTTTAAAACATTTCATGATTTCTTTTTATATGTATTTTTTCTGTATAAATTGATAAAAATAAAACAAGAGAAATTACATTTTCATCCTTCAGATCATTATAAACACTCATCCTGCTTTGTTTGAATCTCAAGAAATTTACGACAGCACTTCCAATCTTTACAAGTCGAACCATTTCTACGAAAAAAAAAATTATGATATATATACATGTACATATTTGTTCCAAGCCTAATGCAGTCATTAGACCTTCACAACTATCTTGCAGGGTTCTCATTTAAAAATGCTATACTATGACAATGTCTGAAATTTTTGTGGTTCAGGACAATATTGGACAGATGGATTAAATATATGTTTAATATGTGCTTGAGCAAGATATTTAATTTTACAATTCTCGAGTCCACTCAGCTACCAAATGAAATGAAACCAATAACAAGGTGATTCCTATATACCCCCTCTCTTTACAACCAAACTTCATTTGCTGGGTATAAATATGGGTAGTTTCGCATGGGCGAATGACTAAAATTCCCAAATTTGATTACTGTAATTGTAACTGTAACTGTACCAACAACAGTGATCAATGCAAGAGCATACTATATAAACATATTAATTCATTTCAAAATATTTTGTGAAAATATATACAAAATTGAAATGTCAATAAACATTTATATTTGCAAAATTACATGTAAATTTTTTTCTTAATACCAGGTATTAAGATTTAAGAGGTAAACAGTGGACCTTTCATGTACATGTAGTTAAGACTATACTCACTTGGTTCGATCAAATCTTTAATGGAGAAATCTTGTAGCCCACATGCCCACAACAATCTCTGTCTGAAAATGTTGAAAAAATTATGGTAATTAATATAGATAAGGGGGAAAAACACAATCATTTATATAGAGGTTGCCCAATAAACTAAATAAACATTGCATATCGAAGACACCAGGAGTACTATAATAGCTGTTTTGTACTTAGTGCAGGGCACAAGAAAGTTTCAATTATTCTTGAAGCATAATGCTACTTTAAACACTTGTGATGTTCAGATATATCAGTTATATTCATTGATCTCTACAGATGTTACAAGTTACAGGTGAAGTTGCTGAAATTCAGTTCTATGCAATGTACTTATGGCAATACAAGGTGAAAGTTATCAGCTCTAATTAAGTACATCAGCTTTTAAGATCAATATACTAGTATTTATCTGTAGGCCTACAATTGCAAACCAAGGGCCTTGTTGGCAAAGTATTCTAAAACACATGCTTGCAAATCACAATGCCTCTCGCCGGCTGGACAGTTTTGCTTTTCTTGGGTTTGCTTGCCAAGTCATTGGTATTCTCCAGACCCTCCAGTTTTCTCCATCATCCCAAAACTGACCACCTTGATATAAGTAAAAGAATCTTGACTGGGGCATAAAACACCTTTACTCCACTCAAAATTGCAAACAGGTGAAAAAAAATACAGATGCCGTACAAAGAATGCTCAACTAACTTATCAATAAAATTCATACAAGATAACTTACAGCACCAATGTTAGTGTAATTCTGGGTAAAGATTCTTCATGGAGTTCTGGATATTCAAAATGTTCTGTAGTATGTAAATTTTGCTGCAATAAAAATCAAGAAGTTAAAACCTACATAAAACATATCGGTCACATTTCAAGTCTTTTTATTAATTCTGTCTTCAGTGTGACTTTGTCACCACGTTTGTTTACTGTAGCCAGATGACAAAGACTATAGTTATCTTCCCTATATGACAATTACTTCCATTATACAGCTAACTGCAGTATGTGTTCCTGTATTTTTTCAGCTTTACAAATCTAGTTCCATGCAATAAACATATCACTATCGCCAACTTTTTTTGAAGTGTGATAAAACAATATTGCAATCAAAATTTTATTAGCCCTGACCAAAACTTAATTGATGAATGGTGACAAAGACAAATATATCCCTACTGTGAGTGTAGTATTATTTGGGGTGTACCAGTACTTATTTTTCTTATTTTACGTCTTTAAAAGTTTGTATCATGCGTCAAAAATACATAAAAGCTGACACCAGTTTTGTCTGCAGACAGAACCATGAGCCATACACTGCACAGTCCAATTTGTGATTGTCGATCTTATAGTCAGTTTCATATATCTGCAAATATTACACCTGGCAAAAAGGTCAGAATTTTTTTTTTTAAATGAACTTTAGTCAAATCACAATATTTTGTCTACAAGTTAACAACACCTGTATTTTTTATTTACCTGTAGAATTTGTTCTATTGGTACATCTGTAATCTTCTCTATAATCTGACAATAAATCTCCTGCCATTTATATTGCTGCAGAAGTAAAATAAATCCAAAATAAAATTATTGATGATTATATCAATATATGATTCTCCATCTCCAACTTGATAGTGAACGATTGTTTTAAACTGAACATTTAATACTAAGATACATTTTTACATGTATTATATACAAATGTACTTAAAAATTAAAATAAGTGTCAGTGTTTTATACCACAGCCTTTTATATTAAAGCAATCAGTTACAAGTTACATTTATTTTTGATGGAACCAGAGAATCATGAAACATATCCATCAACTTTTGGCAAGGAAATTGACACTTTCTTATAACAGAACTTGCATCTGCCAACCGGCAATTAAACTAAGGTGATGAGATGCACTGTGGGTCTGTATAAATAAGTGGGAAATTTGGACAACTCAGCCATTGAAATGAAGAGTGGAGTAGAGTAATGGTGTTTTAAGCTCCGATCAAAATTCTTTCACTTATATTGAGTTCAGTTCAAGGGTGATGTAAGAAACTTGAGTACCCAGAGAAAAACGACTGACCTTCCACGAGCAAACTGACAAACTTTATCACTGGAATCTGTCCAGAGTTGGAATGCAACCTAGGATGTGAGAGACACTAAAATCTGTCCAGAGTTGGAATGCAACCTAGGATGTGAGAGACACTAAAATCTGTCCAGAGTTGGAATGCAACCTAGGATAGTAGGATGTGAGAGACACTAGAATCTGCCCAGAGTTGGAATGCAACTTAGGACGTGAGAGACACTAGAATCTGTCCAGAGTTGGAATGCAACCTAGAACGTGAGAGACACTAGAATCTGCCCAGAGTTGGAATGCAACCTAGGACGTGAGAGACACTGTGGTCTGTACATTGTGTGTTTCCTTTTAGACCACTCAACCAGAGACTCCTGTAATGAAAAAAGCAATAAATCTGTGCAAATGTTCAGTAAGTATGAACTTGGTGAGCTTCATTATCCTGAGTTGATACCAATAATAACACTTACATCAGGAGTTTTAAAGTCTACTTCTTCTACTCTGATATCCATACTTTTCAGGACACACACTACTTCCTCCAGGGGAATAAGTGGAAACTGGTAACTACTGCCTGCCATTTTGTAGCTGAATATGAAATAATAAAAAAAAAAATAATTAAATTATTTAAATTTATATTTTGACACCTCTTAAAATGGGGGTCTTATAAATTGTTTACATATTTCAATTTATTTTCATTTGCCAAAATCTTTCTGTTACAAGTAATGTTTGATGGAAATTGCTTTGCACAGTATAAATTATTGACCATTTCGAAAACACGACAGGGGAGATAACACCTATGAACGAAAACGAGGCTTGGGGGGGCAAGCTACATCCGTCCAGTATAGTTGCAGCGTAGAATATGACGATTGAAACGGAGAAAAAAAGACTTTTGTTGTACCCCAGGTTGTACAAAAGTCTTAAGTATATCACAATCTTCACAATTTATAATCCAAAAATATTTGTCAAACAGTTTTGATTATTAAAGCATTTATTTGATGTATTTATTACAGCCGAAAATCATCTGTCAAAATTACTGGACAGTAGATATCAAGAAAATGAATTTCATCTTCTATAGAATTACTATAACATTTAGTGCATAATTTATCTTTTTTTCTATTTTTGAATAACGTCCAATTTCAATTTTTTATCTGTGATGTAATTCTTAATCTGGTTATATTTAAATAATCAGGCCCCGGTTTCACTATCATTCCTTAGCTAAGATTTTCCTTAACTTAAACCTTGCAAAATTTCAATTTTTCAAGTATAATTTTGTTAATTTTGAAGATATGGAGGAATTTAATGTGTCATTTGTAAGATCACCTCTAGAATAAAACATTTGCATTTAGTTTTGATAAAAATATTCACTAGTAGTTCCAAAAAGAGATTAACAAAATTTGCTAAATTTAAGTTAAGGAAAATCTTAGCTAAGGAATGATTGTGAAACCGGGGCCAGTTTTGTTTTCCTTATATCTGTGTATGGCTAATGTAAAATTTAATATTTTATAATGTATTAAAATCAGTTTGACAGTCTTTTTTAGGTAAAATAAACAAAAATTTTCGAAAGAATGAAACTTTACTCTAAAAATCTTCATATTTAATTTGATCAACGCCCGTGACGTTTAATAGAGTCTTTAAAGTATTCTGTGTTCAACGTCGCTGATTATATATATCACATTTCTTCTTCCTTATTTAACTTTTTTTTTTTCATTTTAAGAGGTTCTGAATATATTAAACAAATTTAAACCGCACAAACATTTTTAACTGTTCATTTTGAAAATTTTATATTTTGATTATTTTTTATTATCATAATTTCATTCTGTAAATATTTCTCGAAGTCAGAACTTCTGTAATAGAAAATTACTGGAACCGAGAATCTTTATTTCAAAAGTGATAGTTTTGACTTGTACGAAAGTGTATATTACATATTTTTACCCACAGGTAAAGGTTGCTAATTAATGTTGATAATCTGCATACCTTATCAACAGACGCGGTAACTTATTGATAACGGAAGCAAATAACAAATTCCCATTGGATCAGATGATAGTATATTATACGTGGAAAAGGTACCTACATGGTGTTAATCTCATTAACAGATTAATTAATTACCTTGATTTATGATGAATATTATGATTCTGAATTACTAGTACCCACACTAGTTTTGAAACTGCCGTGAATTAATACTTCTAATTTCATGACTTCGTATAGTTAATGACTGTGTATTCAAATAAATAAATAAATAAATAAATAAATAATAAATAAATAAATAAATAAATAAATAAATAAATAAATTCATTCATTCATTCATTCATTCATTCTAAACTTACCGTTGAAGAGCACATGAAATAAAATTCTGTGACGTTGAACCAGCTACAATTATAGATGTTTGAACTATATTCTCAAAATGATTTTTAATTTTAATTTTTATTACTATTATTATTTTTTGTTAAAAAAGACTTTATAATGAAATAAAATTCAAATTCTTTAATTTCTAAAACGGAAAACTTTGGGTGTAAATTCTGTAACGATATGCCGGTTACCTGTGAAATACCGGTAAAAATCCGGCGTAGAATTTTGTCATCTTTAACGCAAATTGGAAGCAAAAATCGTTTATAAAAATGTAAAAATATCCTGAGAAACAACAAATGTCGAAAAATGTAACCATAATCAAGATTTTGGAAAAAGGGTGAAATACAGGCAATTTTTTAAACAAAAATAGAAGGAAAGACATCAGATATAAAAATAATTTTTACACCATAGGCACGGGATTATTTCGATCTTTTATAACTTATGATAACAAATTGATGGTTTAATGGTAAAAAATACTTTTTCAACGATTTAATTCACGTTCCTTCATAATTTAATTACTGTAAATCGGAACTTGAGCTATTCGGGGTCTATCGATGAGGAAAAGTTGTAATATGGCAAGTGAGTGGTTTATTTATTTTTTTTAAATAGAAACAATTACTAGTTCTTACTCTCAACTAATAACTGTTTTTACTTATTTATATACCACTTTATTTGACACATAGGAAAGATATATCAACTACCGATAAATTTACAAACGTAGACATCTTTTTTTTTAACAGCCGTGTCAACTTTCGGTTTCCTTTTTGGTTGCTGTAATTTAAATAATTTCTACAAATAAATGATTAATACACACCGTTTCACTTTCTGTATTATTTTATTTCTTTTATTCGTCATAATTGTTGGTGAAAACGATAACGAAGAACTACTAATTCACAATTTTCGACAGCTTAACCGCATCTCAATGTAGTCTTTCTTCAGCAACCTGTTGGACTTGCCCCCCCACGAGACTTAAACGAGACTTCGGTAGACGCGAGACTTTGTGTTTTCGAAATGGTGAATGGTGTTGTGTCTTTGGCCAATCACAAAATTATATGAACTACATTTGCACAGTAGATATAATCATGCATGCACGTGGGTGTTGTTACACATATGTTATTTGTATTTCACAATTAAAAACGTGTATTACAGCTTTATTAACGGTATGGATAATATTTTTTCTAATATGTAATTTAATTCAAAAATCATGATTTGGCATCGGCCATGATCGGGAGATGGGGGCAGCTTCTAAAAAGGCTAAATTATCCAAACACGTTTTGGGGCGCTGATTAGCTTGAATGACGTAAAACCTGCGAATTGAAATTTTTGATTATTTGGTTACAATAAACTACGAATTACCAGTTGATATATGATTTCCGTTTGTGACCTACTATCTGTTATTGTTTTCGTTGTTTGAAATGCGCGGTCACCGACTAGACTGGTTTCCAATATTGCTTCAGGCGTCGCTTCAACTATGTAGAGCAAAACTAGACGGGTTACCAGTAACGTAAATAATTGGAATGGCCGTATTTTGTTTGTGATACTAGTGTTTGTCGTTAAACTACCCCATGGTTCGCTTTTATTAAACTATTGAGAACATAATAATTTGTTTTATGCAATAATTTATCTTCTTTTAAAGTTTAACTTATCACCAGAAATTGAGAATACTTTGTACTGTGAATTGTTTGTAATTACAGACGTCAATGGGGTTGTCTCCCTTGAAATGCATGTCAATCATTGATTGATTGATTGATGGATGGATGGATTGATGGATGGATGGATGGATGGATTGATTGATTGATTGATTGATTGATTGATTGATTGATTGATTGATTGATTGATTGACATTCCGTAATTTTCAAGAGTGTAATATTTGCGATTTTTCTTTCAATTTGTGAAATTAGCAAACATTTTCCATCACACAAAAAGTACCACGTTTACAGTAAATTAGAGAAGTGCTCTAATGATTTATCCTTGCAAAACAAGTCAAATAAAATAAAAATTAACAAGATATAGAATAATTGAAATTGATTGATTGATTGATTGATTGATTGATTGATTGATTGATTGATTGATTGATTGATTGATTGATTGATCGATCGATCGATCGATCGATTGATTGATTGATTGATTACAATGCAAGGTCAAACATTTCACTCCCTTGTATTTATATTAAAGTAAGATGGTTCACGGAGTTAAGCATCTACGTGACAGTAACCTATCAGCCAATACACTGACCGCTCCTTAAAGACCACCTCATATAAGGACCACCTGCTTATAAAGGCCATTTGAATTGTATCCCAACTGTACTTTATTCATATTTTTTTAACTTGTCACAGTAAATAAAGGCAACTGCCCATTAGGGCCACTTTTATTACATGGCTGGTTCCCTTGTTGGCCCACGGTGGTCTTCATAGACTGGTTTGACTGTACTCTGAATTGGGTGCGGTGCTAGTTCAGAAATAAAAAGAATATAGTGTGATTTTTTTTCTAGAGTTTGGAAAAAGATGGTGGGTCCCGAGCGAAACAAACGTATACTACTCTTAATTAATGGATTGGCACAATTAAGTCTGTCAAATAGACCGTGATGTGGGGCCATGATTTTATAGGAGTGGACTGTACTAATGGAGTTTTCAAGATTCTTTCATTTGTACCTGTGTACCAGAGACGGCCAATTCAGGGATGGTTGAGGAAACCGGAATGTCCGGAGAAAACCACACTGAGACTCGTCAAGCGAACTGAAAAGAATATATAGTGGCATACTGAACATACACCTCAGCCCGTCAATAAAAATCCTTCTTTCAAATATCGTCGTCTTATTTGTTTTCTATATTTCAAGAATTATTACTTTATTTTGTCCATATATTATTATATATTATTCGGGGTTTACTCACTACAATGGTTTGGCATCGACGTCACCGATTATACGAGATGCTAGAATAAATACGCCCTAATTAATACAAAAATGTGTAGCAATACAATTCTGTCTTTTAATAAATTTACAAATAAATGTTTCTATTGACTTTGACATAATATGTTGGATATAAATAATCAATTCAATTGTAGTTTGAAGTAAAAATAGATAAGGAACTAGGGTTAATGGTTACTTTTTACGGTATTCTTAATTAAAGCTTCACATTTTGACTTCCCCACACCCGGAAGTCAACTTTTATTTTGATTTTGAGAAGCACATGTTGACAAGTAAATATGTTTGTGGAACTCAATAGTATCTTAGATATAGACAAAGATTACAGGTTCAACAGTCAGGTTATTGGCCTGTCTGACTCTCATGTAGACGGGAACTTTCTTGTACACCATTTCCTGTCCTTTTTCCTGAAAAAGGGAGTACCAGTTTGTTTTGTTGGATTACAGCATACATTCAGTCATTACAATAATGTAGCTCAGAAATTTGGATTAAATCTATCAGATTTAATAAAAACTAATAAATTAAACTTTGTAGGTGGATTAAAGTTACTGGGAGAAGCGATATGCAAACAGACATTTGACACTACAACAGAACGTGAACAAGTTCCCGAAAAAGACTCTCCTTTCCTGGATACCACACAGTTGAAGAATTTCAAAATATACATTGAAAATATTTACAATGAACTCCAAAAATTGAATGGACAATCCCCAGTTGTTATAATTGACAATTTGAGTGTTTTATTAAGCGTGGGTTACCCTGCCCAGGAAATACTTGGTTTAATTCATTATTTGACTGAATTGATTATGGAATCTCCTGGTGATAATGGTGGAACTTTAGTTTTGTTTTGTAATAATTGTAAAAATTTCAATGATGACGATAATGAACTTTTGTGGAATTACATCAAACATACCAGTTCCTTGCAACTAGAGGTGTCGGGACTGAAAAGCGGCTATTGTAAAGAGGTCCACGGAGAGGTACGATTAACAGATACTAAAATTCACTCATATGTAAATAAAACTAAAAGAAATTAATAGGAATTGCTACACCATGTATGTAGGTCACAGGTACCTATTTTCTATTCGACATGCATCTTTTCCCAGAAGCCTACTTGTATACCATGTTTCATTTGTCTTATATAACCTTTCATATACCACAAAAAGTAGGTCACAGTTGCCTTGTTTTCTACCAATGGCATGCATCTTGTAAATTTATACCTATATACATGTACCAAATCTTATCATTGCAAACGGAATAGAAACAAGCCTATAGTAGAATAACAGGTTAACCTTCCTTGTCAGATGCCATTGCATCAACAGCTGCAGCTTTGCTGATGAATGACACAAAAGTCCATTGCATAAATGAAAGATGTTGCCAGTTGCAAGATAGATGTGCTTATTCATTTTCACTTTAGCATGGCTTATGACCTTAGAGAAGCAAGAAAGTTGACCACACGACGACACAGTAAATTGCATGACGGTTAACTATGTTCACACACCTTTTCAGTAGGAACGCCAAAGCCCACATGAAAGCCGCTGCCGTAGGAATTCACTACAATTTGTGAGCTTGCAAAAGTGACGTAAAATTGGTCAAAAATGGCGAACCTTTGGATGACAAAAATATTGAACTGTGTTTAATCTATCGTTGGTTAAAACTCGTCTATTTTCTTATTCTTTTTTCAGCTCAGTGTAAAATGGAACATTTCACTACTGCCGTCTAAGAAAGAGAAGAAGATGCAGTTTAGACTTCTTGATAAAAATGTGACATTTTTTTCTGCTGGTTTGTCTTCGGCTGTCTTATAACAGACGGAAAGTTCAAACATGTGCATTTTAATGTAATTTATATTAATAATAAAGTTCAAACATGTGCATTTTAATGTAATTTATATTAATAATAAAGTGACTACAAACATATGTAACATTTTTCATGTTTCTAGTGATTTTTTTCACAACCAATTTTCAGAACCTTCTGGTTTCTGAGAATTTTATTTGCATATTGTTTTTGTGAAATTATTAATTTTCGTCGTGTTCTAATTTCTGTTGTTTTCGTGGATCACCGACATCATGAAACGTGTGTTATGTCAATTTAGTAATATAACTAAGTACAAACTTACCTTAAACATGAACCACACATCACGAATTTATCACCCCACGAAACAATTTATAGTTTCGTAGAGCCACGGAAATAAGACATCACGGTAATAAACGGTGATACTGAAACCATGACGCCATTACGGTAGCTAAGTTGGAAGAGTGTTTGCTTCGTATGTAGGAGACCGTGGGTTCGAACCCCAGTCGTGGTCTGACTAACTTTTTAAAATAGATAGTGACTGTTCTTTTTCCAAGCACTCCGGGCGTCCTTTGGAAGAGACTTTAAAGCCGATGCCCCGTGTCATGGCAGGTATGGTATGTTAAAGACCACCTGTACATTGCCCTGAACACACTGCAAATGTCGAAATTTCTGACACTTTACCTAAAGCTGGTGACGTTTCGATATGAGTGAATTATTCTTGACTGACGTAAAACACCATGCAATCAATGACATAAACTATCTGTTGCATATCAACATAACGAAAACCCCATGACCAAAGTTTTCTCTGATACTGTGGAATCATAGATTTTAATGGTCTCAATTTCCGTTATTTTTATGGGTAAACCGACCCACGGATTGACATGCCAGCGAAATAATATATACTCGTATTATAAACTTACATTAAACATTTACAACAAATCACGAATTTACTAATAGAATCTTACACCGGTAACAGGGTAAGACAGAGATATGTCAAACGAGGATGAATATCTTCTTGTCCAGAACGAGCT
This sequence comes from Anadara kagoshimensis, assembly GCA_021292105.1. Lineage (NCBI taxonomy): Eukaryota > Metazoa > Mollusca > Bivalvia > Arcoida > Arcidae > Anadara > Anadara kagoshimensis. Next base: position 53,422,383 of record CM037862.1, read on the forward strand.
TTAGCGAGTTCTGGACAGTGAAAAATATTCATCCGAGTTTGAGATATCTCTGTCTTACCCTGTTACCGGTGTAGGATTCTTTTTCTCACACATTTGCAACATAAAACATGATTAATAAACATAAAATTACATAAAATGTTAAGTTTTCATGTCACCATCCATGCCTGCTGAAAATGACGTTCTCGCGTAAAATGATTGTGACGTTATCAATTAAGCGTGTGTAATTGATTGTGACGTTGAGAAATTGTTGGATGACTTCGGAACTTTTCTCAGCTTATTAAGTCCTTTCAACGATAAATCCAGAGCAGGTATAACTACACGGGAAATTCGGCGTGTAGCCTGTCTCAACCCTAGAGTGAGACTAATAGAATCTGTCACCTGTTTGTGACCGATACCGGTTGATCTCAGTCGAGGGTGATGTGATGTAACATATATTATAATACCTTTTGTAAATTTCAAGAAATCTGATTGGTTAATAAGCGTTTGGGTTAATTTAATGTCACCCTCGGATTTCAGAACATCTGACGTCACAGGGTGACATTATGTGAGCGGTTGACATTACGAAAAATGTCACATGCGCAGAAAAACTGCGTATGCGGTTCTTCTAAATCAGTAAAACGCTTTTCTAAAGTAATGTGAAATATGATAGATAAATGCTACAAGCGTCTCACAAGTTGCTTGCGGACGACAGCTGACTGTCGTGATTTTCAATCCAGTATACTTTGGTTGCACAGTATAATTAACATCAACAATCGGTATAATAAAATAAATATTACATTTCTGATAGGGTGACAGTCCATATTGTCACCCCTCGAAATTCATTGTCAACCTCGGCTTCGCCTCGTTTGACAATGAAATTTCTCGGGGTGACAATATGGACTGTCACCCTATCAGAAATGTAATATTTATATATTACATCACAGCACCCGAGACTGAGGCTTTGCCGAGATTGGGATATGTTACATCACAGCACCCGAGACTGAGATCAACCGGTATCGGTCACAAACAAGTGATAGATTCTATTTCTCGTTCCATTTAAGTGTTTACATATAACTGCGATACATACAAAACAAAACACGTACCCTCATGAAGCCTCTTGCATTCCTAATGCATTGTACTAATCCGCCCTTTGAAAATAATCCCATCGGCAACTCTTCAAAATTTTAAAATATCAACGATTTGTATTCAATGCAAATAAAAAAAACTCTGACAATGAAATATTTTGAATAAAAAGTATTATTATATAATTAATAAATTCCATCTTTATGATTGGCTAAAACGGTAACACGTGAACATTGGATCTCACATCATATACCACGGATTTTCCGGTGAATATCAAATTCGGTATACGTCATCGAATTTTGTTGACGTTCTCCGTAAAATGATTAGAACGTCATCAATTAAGTGTACGCAAGTGATTGTGTCTTGTTATTATTTTTCATAGAACGTTGGCGTTATGGCATTATCAATTTACAATGTAGTGTGTAATTGATTGTGTCTCATCCGCAATTCATACTTAAAAAGTCAGATTGATCTAACTAATGCGGATTGATTTAAGTGTGATCAACCAGGTGGGCAGGGAAATGTAACATCGGTAAAATAGTTAGATTGCCTAGTGACAGGTTTGAGAAAACATTGTCAACCGAAGGGCCACAGTGGCTAAATTATATAATAAAACAGTTATGGACTTTTAGTGGTTGTATATGGTGTGATATTCACCGGAAAAATAAATATTGACCTCGGCTGTCGCCTCGATCAATATTTATTTTTCCGGTAAATATCACACCATATACAACCACTAAAAAGTCCATAATTGTATATTATTTTTAATATAACACATATGTGAAAAATAAATAAAGAAACGCTTTGTTTTGATGACGTCAAGCGCAATGATCGGATACGTCATCCTGATTGTTCAATTGTCGCGTGAGGCAGTACCAGACAAACTGGACAAGACAGAAAAATCTAGCACTGGTGTGCGCGTGAGATTTTTCTGTCCGAGGTACGAGAAAAGGAAATCCCACATGGGTAAAAACGCGGGATTTCCATGTCACAGGTGTGAGAAATTTCCTTCCCAAATGGCGAAATTGCTCTTGTATAGACAAAAATCACCATGGCAATTTTCAGTGCATTCACGGCAAAATCAAATGTAATCGTTTTGTTTTGGTCAGTTTGGCCTAATGCTTTGATACCTTATATACCTTGCACTAGAATCATTTGGGTGGAGGTCGATGGCTTTCTCCTGATAATCACTTTTTCACAATCCCAGTTTCTAAGGTCGGTCGTGTTCTCTGAATATCACGTGTTATGGAACTTTTCTCCGCCATCCAAACTGTAGAAGAAACAATGTGTGCAAAGAAAGAAAATACCAAAACTGAAAGTTTTATATGATCTATAAACCATTAGCGGGGTCTGTGTTATGAAGTGGTATCGTACTTCCTATTCCTTCCTAACAATATTGTTTACAAGTTTGATATCTCTGTATCCAAAATATCCTAGACATTTCACGACCTATATAGTTCCATGTTTTTTCTTAATTTAGTTTTACACATAGCGGGTGTAGCTATGAAGACAGCAGGTGCTTACACTTCTGGAACACTTGTCTCGCTCCCCTGATGGAAGTTCAGGTTTGCCATTTTCAAAATTTTAACTTTGCTTTTGGGATCATGATTTGGACATGGACCGGCTTGTGTTTGATTACTATGTAAAACTTTTTTGATATAGAAACCATGACACTGTGGCTGAATATACATGTTGATTTCATGTTTTGCTATCATTATACCCTCTCCCGCAAACTAGTTTGAGAGGGTATATAGGAATCACCATGTGTGTCTGTCCGTGTCCAGGCCATATCTCATATATCTCGTAGCTGCTTTGGATGACTGTCATAAAACCTCGCATGAATAATCTTCTTGTTACAAAGGTGTGTCATGACCTTGATCCAAGGTCATATCGGAAAGGTCAAGGTCGCAGAAAAACATTAAACCCTTGTACATGTTGGGAGCGGGGACATTTGGCCCTCAAACGACAGTTCTAGTTTCTTGCTGAAACGTAACCATGTGATTGATAACATTTGACATTGTCGTGCTATATTATCCACCTGGATTTAAAACACGTTTGTCAACAGGGTCATTATCCAATGTTAATGTAGGATAATAATAATTTAATCGTGTATCTTTCGTTAAAACAAACATAACCCAAATATTATTCTAATGACACCAGGTACAAATAGTATCCGTATACCCATGTGCACTGAAGGAAAATAGAGTGATTCAGATTGGATTTCTATTGTCTATGTTGAAGCCAGCTAATGCCATCAATTGTTGGACTGAAGTGAAACGGGTTTATGTTTTGGGACTAAAACAGGATAACAGTTCCTGTTTGTTTGTAGTAACAACACCCATGACACTAGCAACGGAAGAGCGAAGGTGTTTTTTATTTCGAACTTGACACTAGCAGTTTAATTTAGGGTTGGTTTGCAGAATTTTTTCTTCATTACCATAGGATAATGTGATCACACCAAAACAAACTGGTAAAAATACCAAGAAAACTATTAAAATGCAATGATCTGAAGCTTTGCTTTATCATATTCAAATAAGGCGAATGGATTTTATTGGAAATCTCAAACATGTTGAACACTGGAATCTGTATAAACATCGTCTGAAAAGGTGTGTTTAAGCTATTAACAGAACACAATGCCAGAAAAGGGAGAAAAGGAACCACTTCTAGCGATTAACACGGACAGCAGCAACAGCAACAAGGACCAGCAGATTTCTGAGAAAGCAGCGTTTTCATGGCCACAGTACTTTTGTTTAAACGTGATTGTTTTTCTTTTTGCAGCAGCTATGATCCTAGATTCGCTCATTATGCCACTTTTTATATATGGTTACTTCAAAAACGAACAAAACTCGACAAACGACGTTATATCGAATTTTTCCAAGTTTGACGGAGGCGGTTCCAAACACGTTAAATGTGGTATGAATACAACTACGAAGATTGAAGACATTGCACAGTCTTTATCATCCACGTGGCTGTGGTATTTCAAAATGACCGAATACGGCTGCCAAGCAATTTGTCTGATATGTGCTGGGTTATTTACCGACATCATCGGAAGAAAACCAATTATATTTTTAGCTTTATTTGGTGCGTCTGTTAGATTTTTTCTGAAAGGCTTAATAATTTATCAAAAATATGATATTAGATTTTTCTTTATTACCTATGCTATCGCTGGTTTAAGCGGATCCAATGCAGCATTTGCGACGGCTGTGTTTGCATTGATAGCGGATTCTACGCCTTCTGGACAATCAAGAACTATATATCTTGCCATCTACGATCTAGTATTAGGAATCGGAGACGGGGCAGTCCAACTTGCTACCGGATACCTGATTCAGGACACCGGATATGTCATTCCATGCGCGTTATCAAGCGGACTTTGCTTGTTCTGCGCGTTTCTGTCCATTGCTTCTCTGCCAGAATCCGTAAAGAAAAAGAATTCATTTTCTGCCAAGGAATCCATTAACAGACTAGTTGGGTTCTATCACAGTAATAAATACATGAAGCATGGGTATCCAACATGGAAGTTTAATTTGACTATGCTGATTTATGTGGTGTTTGCATTTCCAATGTCTGCCTCAGTAAATACGCTGTTTCAACAAGGATCGCCATTTTGTTGGACACCGAAACAGATCGGGTTGTTCTCTTGCGTTTCTATGATGGTGCTTTTGGTAGTGGGTGTTGCCCTCATGAGGCTTTTACAGTATTGTATTACAGATGAGACTATCGGACTCCTTGGATGCCTGTCGTCTGTTGCAGAAAAAATGGTTTTCTTTCTAGCCACCTCGTCATGGATGTTGTATATTGGTAATTCTTATTTTATTGATAATTGTACACTCTCACGGCGCTTGTGTAGTTAGGTTATATCATGACGCCATTATTCTTCAATTAACTTCTAACTTCCATGAAAAAGACCCTTTTTGGTCAGGGACGATGTCGTCCATGTACCTTGGCGAGTGTACGGCTTAACAACCCGATTTATGAATAGTTTAGAAAAGGTCCTACTGTTCAAGTCACTATGTTTGTAACAGCGAATTACGCTTTATTTCCATAGAAAACCTAATAAACTCGAATAAAGTTTGATATTTTCCACTTACTTGTACCTAGTCGTAACGGTAATCCGTATGCGCATACGCAATTGTCATTAAGTATTTCTGTAGAACAGAAAATGTTGATGTTGGTGCTATGGGGATTTTACATGACGAAAATGGTGATGTTTACACCGTTAAATCCCGGCCTAACTTTGTGCAGAAATATTCTACGCCCATCACGGATGCGCATTTCTGTTACGACCAAGCACAAGTAAGGGGAAAATACCGATCTTTTTCCAAGTTAATTTATTTTCTATGGGAATAAAACATAATTCACTGTCACAAACACAGTGAATTGAACAGCAGATTCGGTTATCTTTTAATTGATGGGATTTTTATCACGGTCTATTTTTTCACTTGCTTGGTAAATCTAAAGCCTTTTTATCGTTAAAGCGCACATTTAAGGAACACGTACCATTGTTGTTGTCGTTATTCTAATCCTCTTCTTCGCGAGAAAATGGACTCTATAGAATTTGGAATAACACTATGGAATTTAAAGACTATTTTGAAGTACTTGTTCAGCTGCCTAGAACAGCCCTTTCTAACATGATATTTATGGGTATTCTATTATCTTTTACAGCGCCAGCGGTTGGTATTTTACACGTTATGCCACTACCAGTATTGCGTGGTTTGTTGTCAAGAATGGTACAAAAAGAAGAACACGGTAAATTATATTGACTTAATAGTCCCTATATGTATAGTAGTCTGTATATAGTAACGTTGTGTTGAGTAATGGTGTTATACGTCCCAGTCACTTATCTCGAGACGTCACCAATTACAGACGAGGGGCAGAAATTTTGCCTGTGTTGCGCTGATGGCATTATACAGTAGGGTTCTTTATTGTGCTAATCCCACCATGACACGGGACCTTTTTTATATTAAGTTCCCATCCAAAAGAACCATGATTTTCATTTCGAAATGCCGAGTGCTTGGCAAATGAACAATCACTAACGACTTTTAAGTCTTGATTGAGACCCGGTCGGAGAGCGAACCCATAACCTCCCACTTACGGAGCGAGCTACTGAGCTACCACAGTATATAGTAATGGGATCTCTGTGGCCAAGTAGTCTAAACCAGATTACAATGCTTTCAATTCTTTGGTTCGAACCTCACTCAGGTAGAGCCAGTTGTGAGGAACTTTGTTAGTTCGCCTTCTGAATGTCAGTGGTTTTTCCCGGGTACTCCAATTTCCTCCACCATTTAAGAAATATAAGCACTGACTGTGTGGTGAAATACTGTTATTGTACTCCAAACATAGTGAGTTATTAATGTGGTAAATTTGTTTTACCACCAAGCATGAGATAGAGAGAGAGAATGTGTGTGTAGGTGTGCGTGTGTTAAAATTTCTTAAAAACCTTGCCCTTTGTCAGTAGTTCATCAAGAATGGACCACCTCGATATGAGTGAAATAATCTTGGATGTAGCGTAAAACACAATAACATCCATCTAACCAACCTATCACATCAAATTTTACTTTATTGAAGTTGTTCATTTAAGTAATTTTACCTGTATTCCAAATAGCCAGATTCCCAGGGAACGGAATTTTGTCTTAAAATAAATTTAATAACATATGCGAGTATTGTATTTAGTTGTTACTTGTAATTTAACTTTATAAATTTTGTTTTATCATTAGGAGCTGTATTCGCAAACATGGCCATTTTACAAGTAGCCATTTCTATAGGCTCCGTCACTACCTTTAACAACATATACAGTGAGACCGTGGAATGGAATCGAGGCTTCGTCTTCCTGGTGATGGCAGGCTTTTATTTGTTGTCGGCAATAATATTTGTGTAAGTTTTTATTATAAAATCTGACATCATAATTTGGAGACTTACTTCTTTGTGAATGTTCCAGAAAAACTTCCTCCACTTTTCTCAAACAATAATTGGTAGATCTTGATGAAACGTCATATTATATGATCAGTTGTTGGTTGGTGTAGATGTGTTTCAATTTTGTTTCTATGGGTACTGGTATCATAACTTAATGAAACACTTTTATTGGCAAAAATTGGGTATTGAAGATAGAGAACTTAAAATCTCACCGTAAATGGGGACCTCGGATAGAACCAAATGTGAGAGTCAGTTTTGCTTTCCTTAGGTCGATGTCGTTCTCAGGGCATTCCGCCTACCATGAACTGACGCCTCGATATAAGTGAAATGGCAAGTGCGGCGTCGATCAACATTGCCCCACTCCATTTAACTCAACAAATGATTTCGCCGACGATGTCACCAGACATGCTCTTGTATGCCTTTTGTTAACTACTATACAATTCCCCACTTGTTTGTAGTCATTGAAGCTCTCGTAGTCGGAATGTAAATTACTTCAAGGCAATACACGTGTACCCGGAAGGAAAAAGCAACAGGTTATGAGCCTAAAAACAAATGTTTTCTGAATGATTATATGACCAGCTTTAAAACCAATAACCAGTATTTGAACATGACCTTTACATATATCTGTATAAAAAATTATTATTTCTAACAAAATTAAGTTATTTGTAGATTTTTGTATAACTGACTGCAGCTTCACAATCATTCCTTAACTAAGATTTTACTTAACTCTAATCTGTGAAATTTGACGGTCTATAATGGTACTACAAACAACAAATTTCAACAAAATTAGAATGCAGATGTAATTAATCAGTTTAGAGTGATCTTCAGAATGACACCTCAAATTCACGAATATCTTGAAAACTAACAAACTTGTTTAGAGTTCACATCAGTTAAAGAATTATTGTGGAATTGGGACCTGTTGCAATTTAGCATTTTCTAAAATTTTAAAATTGGAATATTTTATTTTTCAGACCTATAACATATTCGAAGATACAACCGAAATTAAAAGAAGAAACTATAGTCAACCAAAGTTGAACCATGTATTGCCAGTACCTGTTATCTAGAATGGCTAGATCTAGAGAGATCTGTATTAATTTATATTTTAATTTATATATTGTTCTGTTGTTTGTTTGAAATAATTTTATATATTAAAAGTATCTTTAAATTTATTATCATAATTAAGGATTTGTTTTACTCGTTGTTTTTTTCTGATATCGTTCAGTTTGTTATTTCGCGGTTTTGTCAGTTAGATTTTTCTTTGGGCTACAGATTGCTTAATGCAATTGTTGATACGGATTGTAGTTGACAGACAAAATGTACTTGAATGTAGCAGTCGAGTTAAGTTGAATAATGGTGTTTAACGTCCCAGCCAAGAATATTTCACTTATATCGAGACATCGCGAAGGCGAAAGTGCAGAAATTTTGCCTGTGCGTTGCGCATTATACAGCAGGGTTCTTGCTGCCACGAATACTGTGACACGGGACCTCGTTTATTTTGAGTTCCCATCCGAAAGAATCGGGAACTTTCTTTTTTATGCTGAGTGCTTGGTGACACGTTCAAGTCTTGGGTCAGACCGAGCCGGGGTTCGAACCCACGACCTTCCAATTACGGAGCGAGTGGGTTTTCGAAGTCTAGACATATAGAAAACCTACTCAGTGTTCAATGCAGATGTTTATCTATTGGTCAAACAGCTAACCATCTTTTGTTTGATTGGAGATGTTTATCTAGTTGATCACTATCCGGTTTGATTGACGATGTTAGTCTAGTTTGACAAATGTTTCATTGGAAATGTTAATCTACAGAAGTCGGTTAAATAGCCTATTTTACTATGTTCATGTTGTTGGTGAAATAGCCTACCATCTCCGATTTGATTGAAGATGTTCACCTAGTTGGTCAAGTAGCTTACCGTCTCCGATTTTGTTTGAGATGTTTAGCTAGTTGGTGAAATAGCCTACCATCTCCGATTTGATTGAAGATGTTCACCTAGTTGGTCAAGTAGCTTACCGTCTCCGATTTTGTTTGAGATGTTTAGCTAGTTGGTGAAATAGCCTACCATCTCCGATTTGATTGAAGATGTTCACCTAGTTGGTCAAGTAGCTTACCGTCTCCGATTTTGTTTTAGATGTTTAGCTAGTTGGTGAAATAGCCTACCATCTCCGATTTGATTGAAGATGTTCACCTAGTTGGTCAAGTAGCTTACCGTCTCCGGTTTAATTTGAGATGTTCATGTGGTTGGTGAAATAGCCTACCATCTCCGATTTGATTGAAGATGTTCACCTAGTTCGTCAGATAGCTATAGCTTACCGTCTCCGGTTTTGTTTGAGATGTTTAGCTAGTTGGTGAAATAGCCTACCATCTCCGATTTGATTGAAGATGTTCACCTAGTTGGTCAAGTAGCTTACCGTCTCCGATTTTGTTTGAGATGTTTAGCTAGTTGGTGAAATAGCCTACCATCTCCGATTTGATTGAAGATGTTCACCTAGTTGGTCAAGTAGCTTACCGTCCCCGATTTTGTTTGAGATGTTTAGCTAGTTGGTGAAATAGCCTACCATCTCCGATTTGAATGAAGATGTTCACCTAGTTGGTCAAAAGCTTACCGTCCCCGATTTTGTTTGAGATGTTTAGCTAGTTGGTGAAATAGCCTACTATCTCCGATTTGAATTGAAGATGTTCACTAGTTGGTCAAGTAGCTTACCGTCCCCGATTTTGTTTGAGATGTTTAGCTAGTTGGTGAAATAGCCTACTATCTCCGATTTGAATGAAGATGTTCACCTAGTTGGTCAGATAGCTTACCATTTATGTCTTGGAGAGTATTTGAGCACTTCGTATAATAAAAAAGGAAACCAGAAATAGTTTTTTTTGTTCTGTCATGAAAAACGTGAAATTTTTATTTCCAATTTTTATATCACACGTTGTGAATGTAGCTAGCTGAACAGGCAGGAGGTACCTCAGTCCACGACATGGGCACTCGGCCTTACTTGCTTACTACATTTGTCCGTTTTCAAAGTTCTTACTTTGTTTTTGATTGTGATTTGAATATTGACGGGTGTGTCTGTGTTCGATTATAAATATGTTTATTGAACAGTTTAAATCATTAGTTATTTGTTATTTCTATATAAACATATACTGTGGTGGACCACATACAGTACAGATGTACTACTTACAGTTTGATGGGACAGTTATCAGTTATCACGGTACATATAGTTTATCATTATTGTCTATTTATAGACGATATAATTAGGCGACAGATAGAATGTCGTGAATGTTGCACTAACTACCAGACACAGTCGTGTGTGCATGTAAACACCATTAAAGTGTTAAAGACTGCCGATAGAAACACCGTCATTATAACTAGATCTCGTTCTCGTTGAACAAAAGTCACTATTGGGTTTTATAGATGTTAGTTAAGTGACAATTCCCATTGTTTTCTATAGAAAACTGACCAAAACAAATTCAGTATGTAGTACGCATATTAAAATACTATAGGACACACTCAATTAGTAGTTGAAGAAACCTATACAACCTTCAGTCTTTGCAGCCTCTTAGCTTGTACATTAGTTGATAACGCGGAAGGTATTCAAAGATGGACCCATCCTAAGCTCTAAGGGGGTGGTCAGATCTATAGTTCGGTCTTATTAAAATAATATTCTTTAGAGCTTAGTAAACAATCTTACAATTTTCCTGAGTAAAATATGTCTTAAATAAATAACGTACGTTTTTGTTTAAAAAGTTCGACTTTATGGACCACTTGTAATAATATAAGAGGGTTTATTAAGAGCCCCCCCCCCCCCCATTGTACCTAAACTACAACACTGACCATTTACTAATTCGTGAGTTTTATATTCAGTGGTCCAAATACTATAAATGTTCGTGGTGTACTAATTATCGGCTTATTCCGCGACCCTTGGTTTTGCGCGAAAATTAATACTGAGTGATAAAATATTATGCATATTGTGTTATAGCGCATATTAAAAAAAAATCGCGAAAATTTAACTATAAAACATACATCGAAAATAAAAACACGCGAAATTATATACGTTTAAGGTATGTGTTTTTCCTTTCTTATCTTGCCTTGTTTGGTTGTTTCTATTAAATCTTATATTGTGTTTTGTTTGCTTATATGGTCGCTAAATGTGTGTTTTCCAGTTTCATTCTTTACTTCTATTTTATACAAAAGTACGCCTTAGTTTACCGATTCATCAGACCTGTGGTTACCAAGATTTACGCGAACAAGACTTCCCTTTTGGCCTTTTTGGCGAATGCGAGTTCATCGAAATGTTACGTCACGTCTAGCAATGACTAATCATTTTGTCACCTAAGTTAACTAGAATAATCCTTGATAAATGCATTGATCTAGGACACACCATGACCCTGAAATAATGAGTCAGCTATTATCAATTTGAACGTCACGTATTTCTATTCCAACGTACTATCACACTTTTTACTTAGTATTTCACCTTAGTATGCATTCCGAATGAACAAATGCATGTTAAAACATTGCTCATTTCAAATGTAGACATTGCATCAAATGAAATATACCGAGAGGTTAGAGCAGAACAACATATACTTGACGATAGGCATAGGCGTAGGAGGGTTTTTAATATTGGGGGGGGGCCAAACCGAAGCTATGTTTATATCGTGCCGCAGGTACGACCTCGTGCCTTTGGCACGAGGCGGGGAGAGTATGAGAGGGGTGCAAAACCCCTCGCATAGGTGGGGGTCCGGGGGGCCTCCCCCGGAAAATTTTCAAAACTAAGTCCTGTCTAGACGCATTTTCAATGTATTGTGCGTTGTTTTGATAGGTAAAAATACTGTGATATCAAGACAAGATTATATAAAATAACCGTATGACACAAGTTCCATAATCAACCCTCTCATTGGAGATGGATGTCAGAGGCTGATCCAGAATTTTAGAAAGTGGGGCGTATAATGTGAGAGCCGAAGGCTCGAACCATCTAGGGGGTTCGGGGGGCATGCTCCCCCGGAAAATTTTGAAAAAGTGGTGCAAAAATCCTGCATTCTGGTGCAATCTGAGCTGAACAATATGTATTATTAGCGACATAAAGGGAGGGCGTACGCCCCCGCTGAATCCGCCACTGGATATGGGGGTACCCCGGAAAATTTTGACGCCCTTTTACAAGTATAATGATGAAATTGGTAATTGATTGGTTACCAGATGGACATTTCCTGTTAAAGCGCTTGGTTTTTTTTGTCTCTGTTTTTTTTTTCTTCTTCTTCTTTAGCACTAACACTATAAACATAGACTATGATACAAAATTTCACAAAATATATTGCGGGGGCCTGCCCCCCCCCCCCCCCTTCTCTGACATTGGGGGGGGCCGGCCCCCGCTGGCCCCCCCTGCTCCTACGCCTATGATAGGTTTTGCAAGTTAGAATTTAAGGGTTTAAGAACAGTAGACATTATTAGTGATTGCACGAACATTCATTCGGCAGCGGTTTTCTGACGTCATATTCCAGACGTCGTATAAACGAGACTGACGGATGGCGACACTTAAATGTCTAAATTAAACGCAATTATAGAGAAATAAAATCACACGATAACGCCAATTAAAATGCAATATAAAAATATGCAAAAGTAATTTATAGTCGTGCTTAACAGTAAGAATAGACTCGAGTAGAGTAATGTTATCTGTCTGAACAGGATTCGAACCTAGGCGGCAACAGGTGCGCGCTTTAGACACTAGGCCACAGAGGTCCCTGTACAGAAAATTGATTTTCTTTTTCTCAATCTTTATGCATTATCGATTGCAAACATCTGGAAATACTGTACAGACCTGTCGAAAGTTTCGCATTAAGCTAACAAAAATGAATCGCTCGGCGGCCGAGTGGCTTATACTAGTATATGGACAGCAAGTGATCTAAAAGCTAGATGCTGCCGAATATCTGCTGAGATATTGCTAACAGATGCAATTCCGATTCGGCAATAATTCGTTAGCATCGCCGTCTGTACTGTTTATTGCATACGGAAATGTGGCAGTGATTGGCGTTCATGTGTTTATACCTCGTATATTGTTTATAATTTAGTTCGTATTCTTGGTTGATCTAGACTGTTCGTTATCCAGCTGCACATGCTTCAGTGTCGGAGTTCCAAGTCCATCATTTATAATTAGCATCACACAAGGACGTAGGCCTACAGTACAAACCCGTCTGGAGTTTGTCACTGAGCTAACGAAACAAAGTTGAAACTCGGTTGCACAGTGGCCGAAATATCGAGTGACCAAAAAGCTGCCGAGAGATAGAAATGACCTGCCGAAAAGTTGTAAAGATATTGCTTTGATAGCTGACAAAAGCTTCCAATTCGTTAGTCTAGTATTAAACTTTCGACAGACATGTACTGTATCAGGTGAGTTTACATGTAAACTAACCTGTAATATCTATTATCTATGACCTGGATGTTTGTAATATGGGTGATGTGACGGGGTGAGTGATTAAAAACAAACAGTAGAACAGCAGGTATAAGTGTACCCTAGATATCAAGGAAATAACAAAATATAGTTTTGGCAAGTTATAGCAAGGTTTAAGTCGATAAAAAATCGGGTTACGTGATCGAGAAACCAGATAAACAACAAAGCAGAGTAATACAAACCACGGACAGAAGATAGCAAAGAAATAACATAAATACAATTTTAAAAACCAATGGAAAACCAATAAGAAGAACACAGAGAAATATTTCCAAAAATGATATACGGCAAGTGACCCAAAATAACATGGAATAACCCATAGAGGATTTCGAGATAAGCGGAGAAATATTATAGACAACGTCTAGTATAAAAGAATAAAATTCTAGTAACAAAATAATAATAAAAACATTGGAAAACTAATTAATAAGACACGGCTGATATATTTAGTGTTGGGTGATATGTAAACAAAGTGATATCGGTTATAAACACTGAAGAAGAACAATATACATATAGCATAGAGGATATAAGAGAAATAACAAAAGAAAAGTAATTGGAAACTGAACAAACAAAAAGGTGTAGCGAAGAAAGACAATGAAAATATTCAGTACCATGTCCAATGTAGGGGAACAACGTATGGACACCCAAGTGTATGAAGAATATACAAAATATCAATTTTGAAGATATTCGAAAAACGTATAAACGTAACATTATAACGGAATATATTTTGCTATTATTGTTTAACACAGCGCTATGAGACCCGGGAAGGGAGAGGAGACACAGCCACTACTGGGACATGAACATCCCAAAGAACAAGACAATGTGATGACTGAAAGAAAAACATTGACTCCTGTTCAATATGTGATGTTCACATTCGTGGTAGCAGCGTTTTCGGCGGCGGCTATTATAGAGAGTAAAGTCTCTCCTCTCTATATATTCCAGTACTTATCCAGTGACGGCATTCATTCTTCTAACAACAATACCGGTGCAGTCACAGGCGGACAAAATGCAAGTTCTGGAAACACCACTACAAATGGTTGCGGAGACACAAAATCCGTATCAAATGACCACAAGGTTCAAAGCGAGGAAGCCTTATGGATGTGGTATTTCAGTATAACTGATTATAGCATTGTGTTTTTCATTATGATCGGCATGGGATGTTGTTCAGACCATTTCGGAAGAAAACCATTTTTGATTATTTCTATTTTAGGGCATGGTGTCAATTACTTGGCAAAAGCTTATATTATTTACAAAGACTTAGCCATCTCTTATTTCCTCATTTTGTCAGTAATAGGAGGCTTAACTTCATCTAATTTATTCAATATAGCTTGTATGACTATTGTTGCAGATACAACTAAAGCTGACAAAAGTCGATCAGTTGGCGTTGCTGCTATAGACATGGCCAAGGGATTGGGATACGTAGTGACTCAGCTATTATCCGGGTACTTAACAGAGAAAACGGGGTATATTTTTCCTTGTCTCATTTCCGGTGGACTATGCGTCTTATGCGCGATTATAACATGTGTTTTTATTCCAGAAACATTATCATCCAAAAATAACGCTCCGGAATACAAAATTAAAGAATCTTTTAAGAACCTGATCGGTTTTTACCACAATAAGAAATATTTAAAACCACACGCAACAACTAAAAGGTTCATTTTTGTTGTTTTGATATTAGTAGTATATGCATTCCGGTCTTCAAGCGTGAGCACCGTGTACGTCATTGGACCGCCATTTTGTTGGTCAGCGGAAGCTTTGGCATGGCACTCGTTTGCCAGTGAAACAATGCATTTGCTTCTAAATGTACCCATTCTTAAGCTGCTGCATTTTTGTATACATGACGCAGTTGCCGGTTTATTGGGGTTTGTTTCCATAATCAGTGCTGAAGTTATTTATGGACTAGCAACTGAAACATGGATGCTATATCTCGGTAAGTGAAAATACCATCAATACTGAGACACCTTGTAAAATTGATCTCCTCCCCAATGGCTAAACGTTCGCGCCAAGGGTTAAAAGGGTGTATTATCATTTACTTATATCGAGATGGTCAGTTCTCGGGGTTAGCGCTGTTATTTTCAATTTTTAGCCAGTTACTAATTTTAATAATATTTGGTCCCAAATATAACCTTTGGCTTATATTTTGCTCCGATTTTTTTTTAATTTCATTCTTGTCGATTTTAATTTCTTAGGTTAACTGGTTTCTTAACACATAAATTTGCTCCTTTTTTTGCTCCAACTTTTTCAGATCCAGAGCTGTAACTGAGTGTTTTGGAATGGAATGGATTGTTTTATATAAATATATATATATATATAGTGTGTGTGTGTATGTGTGTGTGTGTGTGCGTGTGTGTGTGTGTGTGTGTGTGTGTGTGTTACACAAACTGTATTATTAATATAAATTCATTTATTATTATTATTATTATTATTATTATTATTTTTTTTTTTAATGTTAGGATTTTGTTATTTACTTCATTTGGCGATTATAATTTGATTCATAAATCGGCGTGTTTGCATGCTTTTTATTTTGAATATAGATGAAGACAATACCCAGGTATAATTGCAGAGAGAACAAAATGATTTTTGTATCCATGGAATCTAAAAACGAATCTAAATGGTACCTTTATAACAACGTCATCATAATTTAAAATTATAACTTTTTTTAAATTCACCCACTTTGGCCTTTCACATTATCAATAAATAATTAAAAGGTTATTCCTGAAGTTTACGAAATCTAAAAGCAGTAAAATTCCAATATCAATACAGTCAAACCTGTTTATAAAGCCCACCCATGGGAACCAGTAAAAGTGGCCTTTATGGGGAGGTGACCTTTATATACAGGTTCAAATAATATGAATAAAGAACAATTGGGATACAACTCTACTGGCCTTTATAAGCAGGTGACACTTATATAGAGGTGGCTTTTAAGACAGGTTGGACTGTAGTTTAATAGCTAAATTATATCTACTTTGTAATACACTATAGTAGTAGTTGTCCCCACTAAGGGAACTTTACACAACGAAGAAAGCTGTTAGCAAGTAAGTTGTTGACTAGACTTATCAAGGCCGCCAAAAAATTGATAATATTGACAAACAATACTGTTGATAATTATGATGCCAATATTTGACGTCCCATAGTTCCATTCATTCTCAACTCTGAATGTGTATCTAGCTAGACAGCAAGTGCTTAATAAATAAATTAATAAATAAATAAATAAAATTAAAATAAATAAATAAATACCGGTAAATAATACAGTCTAATCTTCCTTAAAGTTCACCTCTATATAAGGACCACCTGCTTAAAAAGGCCAGTAAAATTGTTCTTTATTCATATTATTTGATCCTATATAAAGGCCATCTGCCCATTAAGTCCTCTTTTACTGGTTCCCTATAGTGGTCTTTATAGACAGGGTTGAATGTAATAACTTAACAAGTAACTGTTAGTGCGTTGCAGAAGTACTTAAAGTACTTGCTGTTGCGCCACGCACTAACTGATTGGAACTTAAGAGTTCGAGAGCATAATAATGCTGCATAGTATAAAAAGCACATGTTTTTACAACACGTGGTTGAACTTTAGGCATGTGATGTTTAATGACTGATTATCATCGTATTAGTGCATCTGACAGGTCACCGGGTCAACCTTAAATTGGCATGAATATCAATATTGACACTATTACTGTACCGCCTTGATTAAGTAAGATTAGAATGGAATGATAGTTAAATTTTAAAAATTTAAAGATAAATAAATGAAAAATATACATGTATATAAATAAATAAATAAATAAATAAATAAATAAATAAATAAATAAATAAACAAATAAATAAATAAACAACATGTAAATGTAGTAAATAATCGGTCTTTCTATTATGTCAATACTTCTTGTAACTTACAGTAATTGGCATCTGTAAGGCTGCTACGTCTTCTAAAGCTGTTTCATGTTTCTGTTGTTGAAACGGTTCTTTAAGGCTAGCGTGATATCTTCTAGAAGGTTTCTCTTATAGGATGAAAAGCTCTTTTTGATGTTGTTGTATGTTACAAATAGTGTTGGAATTGTTTTGTGATCTCATTTGAAGCGGCTTTTAATCACTCACTCAATCTTTTACCAGGAATTCATATAATTTGTTCATATTTGACGAAACTGACTTGCGTATCCTATACCAACAACGTGTAGCTATTAACATTTACAGTTAAACAGCATATTCTGGATAGTAGTCAGAAACAAAGAACATAACATTCTAAAACAAAAAAGTTTGATGGAATAAATGGGGTTTTACATTCCTGTCAAGAATAATTTACTCATATATCATGGCGTCACCAAATACATGTATTGGTGAAGTGGCAGAAATTTTAAACTGGGGCAGTGTAAAGAGAGGGTTTTAACGCTCCAAGTCTTCAGTGACACGGGCATCGGTTTTTATTTTCTCTGTAGGACCCCGTTATTTTAATTTCTAAATGCCTAGTGCTTGGGAAAAGTCACTACCTATTTCAAGTTTGGTTAGACCCAACCGGGGTTCGAATCCTGACCCCCAAATACGGAACAGTCTACCCGTGAACTGAGCTACCGTATTGGTCAATACTTTATAGAATAATATATTGAAAATAGCCACGAAACTTCAGCTGCAACTTTCGATGTATCCTGTTTCTTTTTATAGCTACAGGGACCGGAATTCTGAGCGCCATACCACTCACAGTTATCAAAGCTTTACTGTCAAGAATGGTCCATGAAAATTTTCAAGGTAAGTTTGGATTTTCTTATAAAATATATTTTGCTTTTTGAATTGTTTTCGCCATATCGCCATATCCCATCACTAACTTGATGTCATTTACCACTGTGTAGTTTGTTTTAGATATGCATGGGAAACAAAAAATCGTCAAAATTATTTTCAAGAAGAAGGAAAGAAATACCCACTGCTCATAGTCGAAAAATGTTGTCTTTAAAATACATTTCAACTGCTCTCAGCAATGCGGCAAACGTAGACCGAATTATTCCTGTCATCAACCGCCCTTTTATTGAGGATAGGAGGCGCGAGCGTGCGCGTTGACGACCGTGGACCGTTGACGACAGTGTCATATACCATTTTTTAAATGTATTTTATGATTAAATTAAAAAAAATGGTATATGACAACAGAAATAATTTGGTTTATTCACCCCGGTACATATAATTTTGTAATTAAATCGAGTGACAGGCGTCCAAAGTCTTTAATTTTAGAATAAACGGTGACAATACGCGTTTATTTATTTGCGTTTTCTAGTCTTTTTTCTTTTTTGTAAACCTGTATTATGTTTTGTTATCTTGTTTGGTTATTGTATTGTTATTTGCATGTATTCAGTTCCCCATGTTGTCCCATGTTCCTTTCATTCTCAATTTTGGTTTTACGCGTGGACAGAAGGTGCATACTCTCCCAGTTCACCCGGCATCACTTCCCTGATGGAAGTTCACGTGTTTAATGTAATCTGCTAGTTTTTAAAGTTTCTACTTTGCTTTTGAGCTTGTGATGTGGAATATAGACTAAGGCATACTGTCATTGGTGTTTGACATTCTTTTGTTCTATAGTATTGCCCTTTTCCATTGTAGGTGCTTTATTTGCCAACATATACATTATAACAATCCTCTGTGCCATGGGGAGCAGTAGTGTGTTTAACAACGTGTATAGTGCTTCTCAAGACTTTTTCCCTGGGTTGATGTATCTTGTTGTAGCAGGAGTGTCAACTCTAACAGCGATAATGTTCATGTAAGTATGTCGGACCATATTTTATGGAGCATCGTTAATGCCATATAATGGTATGTTTTGAAATAAAATCGCACGATTTTCAAAATCGAGCACCAACTTTGGAAATCTAAGGTACGATTTTTGAAAATCAAACGCTTTTTTTTGGTTGAGCACTTGATTTCAAAACATATCATTATGTAACACAACTAAAGGGACTCCGTATCAATCGCCTATAAAAGCTTGGTGGTCATCAGCCTAGATGTTCTAAATTTTAATAATAATTGTATATTAAAAACGAAGCATTTCATAACTGCAAAAGCGTAAAAGGTTCCTAATATGCGCATATAAACAACTGAAATGGGCAATCTGATGGAGCAAATGTATTATACGTGTACACAAAGGCTACATACCTGAATTCATGTCGAGTTCATCAACTCTAAGCAATATCAAAATGAATCGTCCATGTCTCTCATACAGGCACTTAATACAACCTAGTTGTGTTTTTCACGCCTAAATAATATCGTTGCTGTAAGTATTGATATAGTTATGGCAAC
The DNA here is from genome assembly GCA_021292105.1 of Anadara kagoshimensis. NCBI lineage: Eukaryota > Metazoa > Mollusca > Bivalvia > Arcoida > Arcidae > Anadara > Anadara kagoshimensis. The sequence goes on from CM037862.1 coordinate 53,442,038, forward strand.
TGTGGTGTCCGTGGAAAACTACTAAGCATTAACACTGAAAAACTTTCTACACTAGGGCCTGTGCGATTGGGATTCGAACCTGGCGATAAGACGCTGCGGTCTGTACGCCGATAATTTAGATCACTGGGTCACTATTGCCCCTCAGTCTCTTAAACTATAAACGAATTAATCCTATCACATAATATCTTAACGGCTTCCTGTTGGTAATTTTTTTTATTTTCAGACCTTTAATTTTCATAAACAGAGAAGTAGAGAAAGACAATTTGGATGATAAAATCCACCCAGATACTAGAGAGGCCATAACAAGAGTATTCTCCACCAACAGTATGCGGGATGTTGATGGCCAAGCACACATGTATCTATCCGAACAGACAGAGGTCTGACTGTGCACAAGATTGTTAGTATTAAGGACCAATTTTCTGTGTGCTGATGGCCAATCACATAATAATACACGAAATCTGACTTTGACTCTATACATTAGATTGCTAGTATTTAAGAACAATATTCTAGGTGTCCATGGTCAAGCACCAATGTATATTTTTTTAAGAGACCGACGTCTGACTCTGACTTTGTGCCATTATATTACTTATCAGTGACATTAATACAGAATAGGTATTAATTCGTATCTTTGGTGGTGATAGTAAACCAAATTTACGTACTTTTGTCGCATTGACCAATGTCGAGTACGGTGGCATGGAAGGACCAATAAAATAATAAATACCAGTATGTCTAACTCGTCCGTACGAGTCAGTTTTTCGTAGGCAGGAGTCATTTAAAAGGTACGTACGAGTTAGTGTTTCGTATGTACAAGTTAGCCATACATGTATTTGTTTTATTAAATTAACCCTTCTATGCCACCGTAGTAAGTGCTCAGCTACAAAGTGCTTTCTTCTACTGTTAATTTTAATATGTTTAACCAAATGTGTTCGCGCGAGGTATGCGTGCTATTGATTATGTTATTTGAATAAAAATAATAAATTATCGTCATCATCATATCTTTATTTCCTCTATTAAAGAGATCAATGTCACTATAAGAAAATTATAAACACAGAACATAAACAATAAATTTAAACGTAATTACGCAAACAAAAATTTTCATTATACATAATTTTACATAGAAACAAGATATTTGTTTTACGTGCATTTATGCAGCATCCTCCTTGATCAACAGCAGGCAGAGCAGACGATCAAGTGGTTAGGGGTTAGGCAAGCTATCCCCACCAACAAGTTACATGCAATACCTGCTATCCAACTAGACTATTGCGCGGACATACACGCATATAAATAAAATGAAATGCCAGCACATTTCCAGTCGAACGGCAAGCGAAGCATGTTTCATTTAAAGGAAAACACAGGTCATGTTAGAATAAGAAATATTGCAAAATGTAAATTATAACCACGTGTTAACCGCGTCCTTAAGAAAGTTATTACTTTTGCTGCGATGGTACCATGGTAACTCAGCTGTTAGCTTGCTCCGTAATAGGTCAAGGTTTGAACCCCAGTCCGGTCTGACCAAGACCTGAAAATAGATAGTAACTTTTCTTTCACCAAGCACTCGGCAATTAGAAAGAAAAGTAATCGAACGTCCTTCGTAATAGACTCTTTGTGCAACGATATAGAACCCTGCATGCCTGCACATTGTCCTGAGCGCACCAGAAAATGTAAAAAAAATTCAGTGCCAATTCACATATAGCTGATGACATCTCGATATCAGTGAAACATTCTTTACATTATTTAATCAATCCACTGCCATGAAAAACGTCCAAGTTTCTAAAATAGTCTTGAAGATACTTCGCTTCTGGGCCTCTTGGTGGTTCTGTGACATATCCAAGATTGCTTTACTCTAGTGTCCGTCCAAAGTCGGGAGTTTTATAATCAGTGCCCCCAAATATGTGCATGTTCATCCGTTCAAGCCTTGTGTTTGTTTAATTGTTATTCTTTTTTTAACTGAACTTGTGTGTGGATTTGTTTTATATCGTTGTGACCATGACCTGTGTATATCTGCTTTGTATTGTCATATGCTACTTTTGAATTTTTATAAAATAATGCATTCAAAAGTAGCACATGACAAGCACTTATGAATGCATTATTTTATAAAAATGAAAAAGAAGCACATGAGAGTACTAGCACACACTCGAGCAAAAGGGAGGCTTATGGGTGGTAGCTCACCGAGACAGCAGTTGCAACGTTCACCAACTGATTATGAAAACGAGTGACCGTATCTGACAGTTTACCTGATGTCAACTCGTCAGTAAAACCTTGCACGATAAATGCGCACCTCTAAATCATAAACATAAATGTATTATTATCAGTTTTCACGTATGATTTTTAATACTTTTATTTTACCAAAAAACGTGGTAAACAGTATTTAACCAGTTAACCAGCGACATGTGTATTAAATGTCACTGATTTAAGGCTAGTGATGACTAAACTGCAATTATTTATTCCTCTTTTCATATTGTTTTTTTTTTTTTTTTTTTTTTTTTTTTTAAACTTGAAAGATGAATAAAACACCTCCTCATTTTTCTTTTGTTTGCCAATAAAAAGTAATAGACTTGGTCAAAGTTGAAAGTTAAATACCCATGCATGATTTAATGCTCTTCAATACCTATACATCCAAAATATCTCTAGTCTATCATTTTGAAGAAAATTGGAAAATGTTAGCAGTACATGATTATATGTGTTAGGAATAAGAATATGGAAAAAATTATGCAGATTAAATCATTACTAGTTTAACATATTTCACTAAATTTATGATAAAATTTACCATAGTTTAGAATTGTTTAACTTCATCTACTATCGAATCCGCCCTGATTCCCGATTCAATTCATATCCATTTTGGACTTTACTATAAAAAGGATACTTCCATGTTTAATTTGTCACATGTACTATGATCATCAGCATGTAGATTGTGTAAGTATACAAGATGTAGTTACTTGTTTATAATCACTGGCATGGCATGTTATTTTCCTCTCTTTTAGTTGACAAGCAACATCTATCATATGATGACAACAATATAAATTTAGAAAGCGAAAACAAAATAAGTACCACTAAGCACTAGGCCTACCACTGCCGCAACTGGGTAACCTTTTTTTTAAAACATAGCACTGCCGCGCTGTTGTACGGCGTAGTTGGGAAAATGGTGTTGTGGCAGGACAGAATATAACCGAAAATTCGGGGGAGGGGGGGGCGGATTCGATCTATGCAGTCCGACGGATGTTTTTTTTTAAAAGAAACAATGTACCAAACCATGTAATGTATTGCTAAATTAAATGGTAGAAAATAATAATTTCATAAATATATGAAAAAGACAATCAGTAATTAAAATTAAATAAAGTCGTACCCGATCGTTTTGTCATTTCAGATAGAGAGAAAGTAGTTTTGCAGACCCTACTGTCGCTATGAGGGGTACATTCTAGGGTTGTTACTGGATCATTTGCTGTTAAATCTGGGTTTTAATAAACTGCTGATTATCACTCACAATATTCACGTTTCATGTTAATGGTGAAGTATTTAAAATCCACATGTGGTCATTTGCACACAACACTGTACGAATTATCTCCCTTTCACAAAAGTGAAATCTAATCGATAAACAGTTTTAAAATATGAAACAATTGCCTCAACATCAAAATACGTTATCATACCCTTCAAAATAAATTTAAATTACCGTAGATTTCATGAAGAATTAAATTAAATCAACCTGCCATTGCTGTTTATTTCATAAATAAGTTATGATTTTACATCGTAGGACGCAATCTTCTCAGACTACTTTTTATTGTAAACACGAGATCAGTTCGCCAAATTGCAGAAATTATTGGATGCATCCCGTCACAATATTTTACTAGATTCCGAAATGTATTCCGAAAATTTATTCCAAATGTGCATATGTAACCAAATGCATTACCCGTCTCGGAATACATATCTCACGACAAAACAGATATATTTCTTTCATGCTCATTAGGTGCACTATTTCCAGGTGTACTCATATCTTATAATTTCATAGCAAAGAAGTCCGATATCTTGGAAGAAAGCGATAGCAAAGTACTCGTTCACTATCGTGAAACGCCGTACAAAAAATAATTTTGGATTATTCGATAGTGTCCCACTTAACAATGAAAGTTAAGCGACTTTGAGTGTTGTCAGCACTTGGATGAGTGACCGTGATTCTCTAAAATGACCGCACAGATTGATGGCATTGGGTCCTATGTAGCAGTCTGAACTACTAAACAACCAGTAACCCGCCGTGTACAGTGTATATACTTGTTAGTTTTTACTGTGCACCAGAGACTCCACACTGCACACATGCACTTAATCTTCTCCTTAAAGTGTTGTCTGGTTGCTGATGTTATCAAGTTCCAAAGTTGAAGTTGAAGAGAGGTGAATCATGTTGGTGAGAGACACATGAGAGAATATTTAGAGGGAGAAGGGAAGGTGGGATTCCTCTTGGAGGATAAAATAAAACCTGGTGTGGCTTGCAAGAGGTTGGATAGTGCTAGCCTTGAAAGTAGGAGGTTATTAATAGCTATGGGATGAATATGGGACACTTCTACTGACTAGGTCTATGGTTTATCCTTTAGCTCATTGATAGAGTGTCCATCTTGACACTGTAAATTAAGCAATATTGAGTGTGGTCAACACTTAGATGGGTGATTATGATATGTTTTCATGTCCATTTTCAGTAACTGCTTCTTAAGAATATCAAAAGACTATGTCAGTTGATGATGGCAGATATTTTTGACAATGTTCTATCTATAATCTCAAAAGGCTTCAGAGTAGTATCAAAACTTGACTAATAACTAGAATATAATTAATTTTCATGGAAAATTGGTGCATTTAATAGTTGATTTGATACTTTACTACCTTTTTAGAACTTAAATATACCCTTGAAGTTCTTTAGGCAACAGTTGTCACACTTTTACCTCTGATGTCATATATGCTGTTCCACCACTTAAATTAGCAGTACTTTATTATTCACCTCCAATCTCTTAACATTTGTGCAGATTGTTAAGTTGCAAATAACTGTCTTTACAAGAATATATTATTTATTTATATTGGAGCTGAAACGAATACCAACTTTTTGATTCGAATATCAGTGGGCTGTTATTCAAATCTGATTCAAATAGTCGGCACCTGAAAGGGAAACTCTGCATCTTTTCCAGAACATAGCTATTTAGGGGATTTTAAGGATGAAAATATTGTGGATTGCATAAAACAGATGAAAATAATTACCTCATTATATATTCCTTATCCATAGGAAGGCTATATGGCAATAATAAAATCATGATATCTTCAATATTCTTCTAAATAAACCTAGATTTTATGATTAAGACTGTCAGCAGTAAAACATGTGACAGCCATTTGTTTGCTTTGACCCGATAAATAGTTGTTATCCACTCTGCTTTGAATAACATGTATACATTTAAAGGAACATAATCATGGTATGATGCAATGACAGGAAGTAAACAGGATCTGTCAGATTGTGGAATCTTTCCCGACTTTTTGGTGATGTTTGGATGAATAAAGTTTTTCATTAATAAAATGAAGAAAGAAAGGAAGCATGTGAAAGTAGGTTTTTGCTGTGTAACATATTTATTCTTCCAGACGAAATATAAGTTGAATTTTTTCATCTGAATTATTTTTTTTTTTTGCCACATGTTTTCCTATAGGAACGAATATTCAAATACCAATTTAACATTCGAATACCACCAAAAATCTATTCCTAATTGAATCTTCAAACAATCGTTTCAGCTCTAATATTTATAAAGTTACAAGATTATGTGATTTAGTATATAATGGAAATAAATTCACATAATATGTGGGAAATAAAATTACGGAGTATCATGTAGCATGCTGGAAAACAACATTGATATAAACATAAACTAAAGGTATTTATTTAACTATAGATACTTTGAAATGGAACAAGGGAAGGAATCTGACATCTGATGGAACAAGAAAATAAGCTTGATTATCGCAGTCATGTATTGTAAGAAAGTGAGCAAAGGACCTCTACCCTACAAATATCTGCGTGTCAAACTGTAAGTATTCTGTTAAAATTTACATATACACTAATACACTGGACAAGAATGACATGGTTCTCTTTCATTCATATTAATTCCAAATAATACAGAGCTGTCATAAGGTTGTTTGTTACTAAAATTGTGTCAACAGCATGTATGTAGACTGATTAAATAAACATTGCCTATCCTGAAATTATTTATACAATAACCCATACATTGTATTGGTATTGATACCATGCAATCTATAAATAGCTGTCGTTAGTATTGGAGTCAGAAATGACTCAATATCTGTGGGATTAAAATTGAATTTTGTATGAAACATATTGTGAAAACTGAGAGGTCTACAGAACAGCAAGTTTGTAAATAGTATTTAGATACAAATTGTTCTTGCGTTAAAAAACCTTCAAAAATTGCAAAAAAATGTATCAACCCCAGAATCAAACATAAAATAATAACAATAAATATGTTGATATCAATACTTTTATATTTTTTCCCAAATATTTTAATTCCTAATTTTTTCAATGATTGCTATAATCATCTGTGCCTCATTGGCCAATTGGTCTAAAAGCGGCTTTCCGGTCAAAGCACCTCTCATCTCCTATTGTAAGAAAGATTGACTACCGGTATTTTACTGTGGATTTATCTCCCTTTGACTGTGGAGGTAAGTGTACATGTGCTTTATTTTATTGTAGTGTTTTAATGTGTATATGGTAGTTTTACCAAAACATACAAATTATACACATGTAATTTGTTTCAGAAAATATAATATCATCGTTACAAATTACTAATATAATTTACATGTCTTTTTTATAGGATTTTTGAAGAGAAGTGTGAAAACATTGAGATAGCAGTTTTTAAACATATCTTGATAACGGCTGTACAGTCATTATTTGGAGAGGTATATATCTAACTTTTACTTAACAAAATATCGATAATTTGTTTGCGAGTGTTAAGGGCAATTTTCAGCACAAGTATGCAATACCAATTTGTCTTAAATGGGCTGGATAAGCTTAATGAACTTTGACATACAGGGCCTTGGATGCCAAATTGAATTTCACATGAAAAACCTAAAATATAGTGCAGTTTAGGTTAAGAAATAAGAAACAAAAATTCAAACTGTATTTCACATTTCAATGTATAATCTAGTGCCTTGAGTAGACATGTCTTTTAGTTCACTTGCTGAGGTTTTTTGGGTTATTTTTTTCTGGACACTCTGGATTCCTCCACTATCATAGAAACTTTATGTAAGTGAACAAATCTTAATGGGATGTAAGACACCATTTCTCCATTTCACTTCTTGAGTACCCTGTAAATTTTACCCATACTCTATACTCCATAATAGTAGCAATAGTTTTGCCTTGTTTGTCAGTTTAACATGATGATGGAACACCTAATTTGTTATAAGTACCCATAGAATCTTAAGTTTATTCCAGCTTTTGCTGACTTACTCAGTTAAAATTAACCAAGATTTATTTGATTTCTCTGTCCCAGCTAATTCTGGCTTTAAAAAGTGAAACTAAATCTGGTATGTTTTGGGATATGCTAGGATGATATAGATTACCAATAAAATAAAAAGCAGGGGTTATAAGATCATTAACATTTAAAACTCATTTTGTATTTCAGTTCGCAACTGGTAATATCATTGATGTTCTGAAATACAACAGCAAGAAAACTGAAGCCATAATCAGAGTACAAGACAGGTATGACCACATTGTAGTGAAAAAGTCTTTAACTGGAAACCCTGGACCTTCTTAGTACTAGTTCTACCACCTAAGCTACCAAGCCACATATTGGTTTTGGTCTCCCAGAACAGCATTGACTACAGCATGGTAATCTATAGAGATTGTTGAAAAATTGCCGATTTGACATTAACACCATTACAACCAACCAATCATCCATCACTCCATGCCCAGTTGATAATTCAAATAGTCTATCTTTGGCAAAATGATAAATCACTCAGTCTATCCATCGCTAGTTGATTAATGCCACAAATACCGGAAGAAATGCTAGGGGTTAATATTGTGTTTATCTACATTTCATCTGTGGTTGGGGTTGGCGTTCAAGTCCTGTACCATCAGTGATTTAATGTCATAGTAACTGGGATAACCAAAGAACTGATGACCCTGTAGACTGAACAGTTTCTGTGGGGTAGGGGTTGGATTCTTGTACCATCATTGGGTTAATGTCACAGAAACTGGAAAGCACAAGGAACTGCTGACCCTATAGACTGAACAGTTTTTAACATAATGCTAGAATTGGAATTGATCTGATGTGGAAGTTATCTGATTTATAACTTTATAAATACATTGTATACTTTTGATGTAATTTCAGATTTTATGTAAAGTTTAGGTGTTCTCTTACTTTGTTTGGAAGATATGATGACAGAGACTGTGCTTTTAGAGTAATCCAGGTTTGTATTTTATTTATTTGAAAATAATGAAATTCAAGTAAAAAAGAAATTTTGTTTCGAAGGTAGATTTTAAAAAAAATATGGAAGTTTATAGATACAGTTGTAAAGGGGTTTTTTATTTACATTATTAAACCTTCTGACACATTTTTAATTCTGTGTTACATACCATACATCAGATTTGTGTGTTGCCTTGGTTTATTTTCAACCCTTAAATAAATCTGTATGCATTTTTGTTTGTTCTATATAGTCATTGTAATGTTCCTCTTCGTAAATCTTGAAGCAAAAGAAAAAAATTGTGCAATGTTGGCTATGTTATTTTTATATCACCTGCTTAAGTCAGTCAATCAGACAAATAATAAACTCCAAAAACTTTGTATTAAAAACAATAAACAATACAAGTTGAAACAAGAAATGGCAAAAAATTATATAGTCATTTCTTGTTTCAACTTGTATTGGAATATCCTGTATTTAAAAACACAGGATGTTCCAGGTGAGCAATACAGGCCCTATTTGGCCTCTAGCTAGTATATAATGAGAGAAATGGATATTGTTTGTTTTTAGGTTTCTAACCATTTGATTGGACTAGCAGCTAACAGTAGACAATGGAAAGTTGAAACTGTAAGTTAGGACTGGTTTACTGACCTAGGGTAGCATGTGTCATATCAACAGAGAATGTAGCTATATTGCTACTGTCAAATAGAAAAATTGGCAGATTAGAGAGACTGAGAGAAAGTACTAAAGAAAATCATGAAATCATGATAAGCAGATAACTTCTTTAATGATCAGAGGATTTGTGAATAAAATGTTCAACAGTATGAAGTTAAACTTGGACAGTTCATAGTGCACCAGACTTTGTAATGACTTTCAGATTGGTGTGGTTATTGACATTCCAAGATCAATAGAGAAACTGAATGTGCGTACATAATGGCTTTGGTGTTATCCATGGTGTTGGGCAATACAATATATGGATTATCAGAGTAATCCCGAGTTCCACTAATAAGATTGTAGGGGAGAGAATTACTATAAGTAATTTAGTTAATAGGATATGTGAATGGTGGATACATCACTTGTCTTTATGTTGATACCAGTGGCCTTTAACACATTATCTATTAAATAACACTGTTGATACATCACTTGTCTCTATGCAATTTAAATAGATATTGAAAATTTTCAATTTTAATATGTTGTGATATTAATTTTTGCTTTAAATTCTAGAGATGATTGAAATATTCAAGTACAGTAAAACCTGTTATAATGACCCTCTTTATTTTCATTTTTGATGATTTTGTTTTTGTATAAGGCTTTGAGACATTGGCAATTCCATTTATATGAGCTATACACCATACTTAGTTATGAATAAATTTAGAATTAATTTTTTCCTGGGTCATCAAGTAATGAACCAGATTTTAAAATTAGCAAAGTTAATGAACTGCAACTACATTTATGCTGTATAGTTTTACTGTTTTTAAGTCTTATTACCCTGGTTTCACAATCATTCCTTAGCCAAGATTTTTCTTAACTTAAATTTAGCTAATTTTGTTAATCTCTTTTTGAAACTGCTGGTGAGTATTTTTGTTAAAACTAAATGCAAATGGTTTAATCTTGAAGTGATCTTAAGAATGACACCCTAAATTCCTGAATATTTTAAAAATTAATAAAATTATTCAGATTTGACATTTTGCAAGATTTAAGTTAAAGAAAATCTTAGCTAAGGAATGATTGTGAAACCGGGGCCTGGTGGGCTTAATATGTTTATTTTGTGGCATGTTCTGGTTTTGTTTTGTGTGATTTAGAATCTCTTGGTTGCTTTGTATTCATTTACAACTCTGACAGTTAATTAAAAAAATCAGATAGGAGCCGGCAGTTAGAAATTGGTTTTTGATGCATAGTGACATTTTTACAACAGATTTTGGCCTAGTTCACCAAAATTTAAGTAGGTCATAGTTTTAAGTCATAAACACCATTCATCATTTGACTTCCAGACATTATAAGCACATGTTCACTTTTTAACTAGATATAAATTGGTAAAACATGTGTTCCATGTAATGGCTTTTAAATGTCTTCAGACCACCTTGATTTCAGCTATGTCCAGGCATTATAAGCACATGTTCACTTTTTAACTGGATATAAATGGGTAAAACCTGTGCTCCTTGCAATGGCTTTTAAATATCTTTAGACCACATTGATTTCAGTTATGTCCAGTTTCTCTTATGTATAGTTTATCCTGTGTCATGTTCTTATTTCATTCATTGTAATTTAGACTATCTTGGTTGCTTGGAATATTATCCCTTTCAAAGAAAGAGGGGGTATTATACTCCTCCCTTCCAAGCACTTCTTAAATATGGTAATTCTCAAAAACTAAGAAGCACTATTTTACTAAACTTAGTGCAAAGTATCAACATTCCTAGAAGATGCATCATGACCTATAATTAACCCATGTTGGTGTGCTCATTTTCCTTGGAGTTATGGCCCTTTGGACATATATCTGCAATGCACAAAATATACACCTACAGACCGGTGATCCTAGTTCAGTGAATTTGTTTGCTTTTATTCATTTTGAACTCTTGACATTTTTCCACAACTTCCTCAGCAACAGTTACAAGACAAAACACAGAAACAAAAGCGACCAGAATCTTTATTTCATGGTAATGTGAAAGATATGCTTCTCAAAACATAATTTATACCAACTTTTACATAACTAATAGATAAATCCATATTTTACACAATATGAACTACAAAATGACAACTCCTCCCAAAATCTGAACTGGCATGAAACTTAATCTCATACTGTGTATGGCTTTATTTTCATCAGTAGGAAATTTGCGTCATGCATATTCAACTTGGTAAATACAATACGTATTTGTCCACTGATTGCCTGGCATCCTTTCGGATCAGAATAAACAACAGTTAGGTTGCCCAGTCATCTCCGGGAATTCTTTAACCAACAGTACCAACACTGATCTACCCGGTATCGTATCTGATCAGTATAAGCAAGTAACACCCACTTATCCCCCGTGATCAGTATAAACAAGTCACACCCACTTATCCCCCGTGATCAATATAAACAACAGCCACGACCAGTGGTCTCCCCGTGATCAGTATAAACAGTCATGCCCACTGTCCTTCTCGGCATCATTCCTGATCAGTATAAGCAAGTAACGCCCACTGATATCCTTCTGCATCCTTTTAACAAAAATCATACCCAATGATCTACCCGTGATAATTATAAACAAGTCAGGCTCAGTAATCTACCCGTTATCATTATAAACAGGTCACGCCCATTGATCTCCACTGTATCTCAAGTTTTACCAACAGTCATATCCATTGATCTCCCCGTGAACATTAGAAATAAGTCATGCCCACTGATCTCCCCGTGATCATTATAAACAACAGTCGCGTCCACTGATTTCCCTGTGATCAGTATAAACAACAGTCACACCCACTGGTCTCCCGGGTGATCATTATAAACAAGTCACGCCCAGTGATCTCCGCCTGATCGGTATAAAATTATCTCCCCGTGATCAGTCTAAATAAGTCATACCCACTGATCTCCCCGTAATCAAAAACAATTCACGCCCACTCATCTATCCGTGATCCGTATAAACAACAGTCACGCCCGCTGATGTCCCTGGCATCTCTCTTATCAGTATAAACAACATTCAAGTCGACATCCTTTAAGCCAACAATGTAATGAATTCGGAACTGTTTCTTATAATGAAATTAAATTTCACACCAAAGTTCAAAATTGTCGAATTATGCTAACAAATAACAACAAACTTAATACTATACAATAAACGCACTAATAAATAAATAAATAATATATACATAATAACCAATATAAGAAAATATATACACAAACTGCCTTTTAATGATCTGAAAAATGATAAACTCGATCCAGGTTTCAAAGAAGTATCATCGTGGTATACAGACTCTTTTTATATACCAGGGGTATTTTTTAAAATTCAATAATGAACCACTCTGGTTTGATGGACCGATTACCACCGTTGATTTGATACAGATACAGTGATGTTTTATCTTGTCAGTTACCATGAACACTTCAATATGTATTACATTAATTTACCTTCAGTTATAAGAATACAAATGATAGTGATATTACTTAGTGTTATATTCTTCAAATGCAAGTAAAAAATAATATGCTAACTATTTTATACATAAACATGTGAAATGACGAAACAGCTGATCCAACTTCGCATTGATGTGCGTATAACGGTCCATGGTACATGTAGTTTGGAATCTGATTTTGACTACTTCCAAGGAAAAACTACAATAAGAGTTTTTATGAAAACAGAAATTAGTCAGTTGATGGTTTAATTTTTATATAGATTTTCTAAATATTATACCTTAACATTGATCACATTTATGTACAATGTAGTTTTATTCAGTCTTCTTGGGTATAGTTTAGTTTAAAACGATCACAGGCTGACCAATCAAATTTATTTATTTGTCCAGATCGGTACATGTTTAGTGCGCAAGGTTGCCATTTAGGCACTTGTTTGATTTTGGTACAACTTCCATACAAAAAGTCTGAATTCTTAGTACTTGTAGTTTTAAAAAAAGTCAAAATGGGGAAAATCTGTCTAATTTGACCATTTAGTTTTATTCGTCTGTTTATCCATTTTTATAGTACAAATTCGTCAAAAACGGACAAATCCGTCGAATTGACCAGCCTGCAATCAGAACTACAGAACGATAACGGATTCAGAGAAAGCCTAAAACTTTTGTGTCATAAAACAAAAGTTCTGTGGAACAATATGTTTCGTGTATATCATAACTTTTGATCGTAGAACAAAACTTAAGGCTTCAATGATTGGTAAAATAACTTTAATCACATCTGAAGAATGGTGTAAAGAATGAAAATCTAATAACTTATAACCGAAGCCATAATGAATTAAAAAAATAAAAAGACGTTCTGTACACGATATTTTGGGGATTTTAGGAACCTCGTCAATTGTGTGAATAAAGTTGGTTATAATATTGCAGAAAAGGTTACGACACAAGTAAGGAGTTTTCATTTTGTAAAACAAGCAATGAAACAGTAAAGACTCAAGCCTTACAAAAAGAAATAAGGAGGGTTGGGTTATACATACATGAATTTTTGCTCTAAATACATTATAGGTCATAACTGCATTGTCTTTTCTGCTTGCTTTTTTTTATCTGAGTGAGTATTAAAAATAAACCACGCATATTGAATTGGACAAGTAGTAATATAATAAACGTTTCCTTATAAAGAGGGAAAACGTTAACGTTTCGGCTAGATAACGCACAAGACAGAAGTCAGAACAACCAATAATACAATACAACAAAATGGCTAAAATAAAGAAGAGAATCATAACAATGTATGGATATATATTAAATATTATTGCAAGATTAATGTTCCTCGGTCCTTGCAATGTTACAATAAAGTCCATTAGTACCTCATGCAAATTTACGATAAAGTCAATCGATACCTCTCTAGACTCTTGCAAATCAACAATATAATGCTATCAGCCTATTGGAATCTCTCATACATACAAATCTATTATACAATCCATCTGTACCATTTGCAAATCTATGATACAGTTCATCGGTACATCTCAGTCCTTACCGTTGAATTCTACAATACAACCCGTCATTGCGGCAAAATCTAAAATGTAGTCTATCGGTACCTCTCAGTCTTTACAAATCTACAAAACACCCCACCGGTACCTCTCAGTCCTTACAATTCTACCAAACACCCCATCGGTACCTCTCAATCCTAACAGCATATCGGTACCTTCTACAGTACATTCCAGCGGTACTCCCCAGCCCTTAAAACTACACAACGCAGTCCAACGGTACCTCTCAACCCTTACAAAACAGCTTATTAGGTACATCCCAGCCCTTAAACTCCACAATGCAGCCCATTAGTACCCTTTGCACTTGCATATCTACCATACAAACCATTGTTACCTCCCAGCTCTTAAAACACAATACAATAGGTACACCATATTCCTTTAAAATCTATAAAACATGTTATCGAGTACCTCCCAGTCTTAACAACTATACAATTAATTTTTGGTGCCTCCCAGCTCTTCCAAATCTACAATACACCCATATCATATGTACCTCTACGTTCTTAAAACTATACAAACCTCTTGACCCTTACAGATCTGCAATACAGACGGTAAGTAAATCTGTGCCCCAACCCCAAATCCTCTACAAATATCATTGTCGTGAACAAATTGACGCAATTTAAATTAGTCACAGTAACACATAGTGTTACAATTTTAAAATTCAGTCGTTCAGATATCTACTTGATACTGAACAATAACTTAAAGAGCACACACACGTATGCGCGCGTTTGTCAAATAGTGAACTATTCTTTGTAACAAGGACATCCATGGCACAAGTGATTAAAAAACGATGTCAAAATGGAAAATGACATTTTTGTCTCAAATTGCATATCAAATGTTCAAAAAGGCATGGCAGCTAATATGTATTAGTTTACCCTTACTAAATAGAAACATCTGTCCTACAGTAAATTGCCAAGTTTAAAACACAAATTCTAAAATTATTACCCTGTGTACATAATATAAGCTCATTTGCTGAAATTTTACAAAAAGTTCATCCAGTTAATCATGCGAGTAATTTACAAATAAAAATTATTAAACCTCCTTCAATTATATGAATATCGGTTTATGCATTATATATGCAACTATTGCACATAAACAACAAAATGGTAAAAATACATAAATATCAACACTTGTATGCAAAGCCTCATCAACTGGATAAAAATATTGCAGTTCAGGACCGTCTTCTAAAGAAAACGGAAATATACCAAGCCAAAATCTTCCTTGCCTGCAATGTTATGTCACTTTTTAAATACATCATCTGAGGACCAATTCCTATTATTTTTATGCATATGATCAGGAAAATTCCAGAATTGTATTACTAAGTCAGGTTCAACCCCCACAACCTCCGCAACCGCCACAACTACCACATCCACCACCACATCCACCGCATCCGCCACATCCTCCACACCCGCCGCAACCCCCACAACCACCAGCTTCCCCGGTCTCCCCAGCAGCTGCTTCTGCGCCGCCTTCTGCCCCTCTTAGACCATCCGTGGTATCAGCTTCAGTTGCGGTATTTTCTGCAGCCATTTCTGATTGGGCTGCATTGGTCTCCGCTGCTACTTGCTGCTCGCCTATTCCTTCAGTTGCATCGGTCATTTCATCTATCATGTACCCAACTCCCCCATCTGTTGCAGCTGTAGCACATCCGGCGCATGCATTAGCGCCATGCGTTCTTCTAATATAATGATTGGTCGGTGTTTCGACAGAGTAACCAGCGGCAACAATCAACCCTAGGTCTTCTGATGGGATATGCTGGATTGGTTTCTTCCCTCGCATTGCATTGTCACGTGATTCTCGAGTTTCTTTGATTGGCTTATTTTTGTGGCGTGGTTGCACGAGGACGTGAAGAAGGGCTACGCCAAACGTTAATGCAAGATTTTCTGCTATTTCCAATGATTCTGAATTTATTTGAATAACGCCATGTCTTAAGTCTACGTCCGATTCATGCAGGCGATACTTAAAGGTATTTTCTAGATATGGCAGTGCTAACTGTTTCCACTGGCCCGTCTTTATCTCATAAAAGCGGATACTTAGTGTGCCGGGACTTCCTGCCACACCTTTTTGTCCTTTCTTAGTTTTTGTACCTGTAGGTAGAGTTAAAAAGTTTTAAAAATACAATACTGGAAACAATAATATTCTTTACTTTCAAAAGAAAAATGGCAAGGTTTTACAAGATAATTTTACAACTTTTTTCATTTTAACTCCTTAGAGACCACCGGTTCGGTTTCTTTCCAGGCACTCCTATTTTCCCCCATAAAAAGTTTCTTCTCGAAATAAGGAGAAAATTAATTGGGAATAAAACATATGCATTAAACATCTTTGCTAGTGTACATATTAAAATCATAACACCAGTAAAATTACATGTACCTGTCAATGACCACATCAGAAAACTAACACAAATATACCATTAACTAACCTAACGAATTAAATTGATAACAGGGGCGTAGCTTACTATGAGGCAACCGAGGCAACTGCCTCGGTAAAAATCAGATCAGATAAGATTTTTTTTAATTTTTTAAAAGAAACACGAATAAAATGATAAATGATAAATCGAAGTATTTGAGTAAACCAAAAAAGCAGGAAAAATATCTATTCCCCTGACTAAATGAAAATATCCAGTAAAACTTGATTTTTTGTTCAATATATGCAATGTTTGGTATGTTTGTATTTAAATTCATAAGCTTTCTTTTATATTTACTAGTATCAATTAACAGCAAATATCAGGTTCAGGTGTCGCCAGAATGCACCATTTAACGCCATTTTTTTCAATATTTTCCGGGGGGCGCATGCCTCCGGACCCCCTAGATGTTAAGCGCCTTCGGCGCATCTATTTCTCGCCTCGGTTATAAATGGTTCCTGTCTACGCCCCTGGATAATCGCATATAACTATTAATATGCTCACTTATTGTAAGAAATATGATATTAAATTTGAAATTCCTCAAAAACTAAGGTATACTCTATCATGCAAAGTATTTCCTTAGCTATTTTTGGTAAAATATATTTTGGTCCTTTGGGTTTATTTCAACATCTTAGGGGGGGGGGTAGTTTTGGTTTCAAAATTTTGGTTCAAGCACTACTGATGAGGTGAATAGTATTCCGAAACGACCGTCTATTGCTGTAAAAACTGGTGTAATATGTAATATATATATTTAGTCCTTTGGATCATTTGTCAACCCCTTGAAAAAATTGGTTTCAAAAATTTGGCCCAAGTTCTACTGACGAGGAATTGTATTCCGAAACGATCGTCTAGTGTTGTAAATGAACGCTGGTATATTATGTATTACCGGGTATTTGTTTTGTACCTGGTACACCAGGAACACCTTTACGGAATCCAGTCCATTGGCCAATCAAGATGCCCCAATCACCCTTCTGATTCTTCAGTAGCAGCGCCCTCTGTCCAGTTCTTGGGTTTAATGTGGGACAAGATTTTGCATCGGAAACCTATAAATAAACACCATGCTTCTTAATTATTCGAATCTTCTAAGAGAAACTTTGTCGTTAGTAAAAACTAATTTTACAGAAAAATGATGATATTGGTATTAGGAATCTAAATTTGTACTTGGCAATAGCATAATGCGACACAAAAAAGGAATTTTTTTAAATGGCAATAGCTAACGTTGTTAAACAATATGTGTCAAAATAAACAAACAAAGGAACTTTCAAAAACGACAATATAAAAGTATGTATGTACCTCTTCATTGAACGGAAGCTGGTCTGATCCTACCAAGTGAGCTACAACGGCCATTTTGTCATGGTAAAACACCTGTATAGCTGACATAAGTAAAGGTAGACTGTGTATCACTCGACAGGTAAAGGTCATATCACCTGTGTGATTTACAAACCTGAAACATATAAAAGATGTAAATGTATTATACAAATTATCAGGTGAGCTACAATGGCCATCTTGTCACGATTCATTCTTCATAAACTACAGAGTATACACTAATGCCGATGAATTATCGCACGGTTACTGTGGGGCCGTTAGTTCCATATTTGTAACATAAAGGCCATAGAAATGTTTTTTAGGGTAAGTGAAATTTCTACCTTAAAATTCAATTTAAAAAGTAAAATGATAGAAATAATTATTAATGTGTAAAACTGAACACTTAAATTCTTTCCAAACACTTTAAGAACACCACTGCACAATTTGTCAGTGTCCGTTAAAAGTCGACGATGACGATGTGAGTGGTCATTATGTCTATATTTTATAATTTATTTAGTCATCTTGGTTGCTTTGGAGTGAGTGTTAGCTCAATTGGCAGATATCAGAAGATGAAAGTTTCTACACGAGACATGAGTTACTTTCCAAATGAATCGTAGCACTTTAGTGGTTGGCAAAAAATAATTTAAAAAAAATTTAAAAAATAATAATTTTTAATCACAACCAAATTTAAACAATCGGTTAAACAAAAACAATGGTTCAACTGTTCATTGAAATATATATCGTACATTGTCTTATAATACTAGTATATATTTATTCATATGTGCCATCAAAATGTTTAGCTGAAAACCATAATCTTTAGCTTTTTTAATGCAACCGAAAAAAACGAATTAAGGAAAACTACAAATCATTAATATAGAGACGATTTCTAATTGGATGGATGCTGAACGCAAGGACAAAATTAATGATGTTAAACGTTACAGTATTCTCAGTGGTCCCATAGCATCCCGTTATCTTAAAGTCCGTGATTCCAAGAACCTATGTACATGTATTCAATATTTCGCTATCTTAAAAGCCAGCGATTATAAAAAACCCTATGTATACACCATCTCTCAAATCTTAAAGCCAGCGATTCCCCAGAAGCTATGTAATGCATTTTAACATAACAAATCTTAATCCAGGCAGGCGTATAATCTAATTTTGTAACAAATTGCTTTCTTGTCGATTTTATAAGCAGAAAATTTTCACATTTTCCAAATGAATCAAACAGTTGACAGAATAACGAAATAGTGCTTTTATGGTATTAGTTACGTGTATCTTCATACAAAACACATAATCGAATTATTTCAATTTTCGCCTCATTTTAGTTTAGATGAATTTCCATGACTTTATAGTTAAGATGAATTTCCATCACTTTACCGATTTTTTTTTTATGAAATGCTACATTAAGTTGTAACCTTAAAGAAATATTCTTGAAGAAAAACGTTCAGGAAAAAATCATTTGTAGTTGGATTTGATAGAAAGGCAATAAATCATCTGAATGTAATAATAATTAATAGAGAAGTGTTATATTGGCTACTGCAGAAAAATACACCAACACGCTATGCACTAAATTGCGTAGATATTCTTTCATATGGTCCAACATGACTTTTTTCTCTAGATGATTGATTGACAAAATAACACCTTCCATCGTCTGTGTCAGACCTGGTCTGTGTGGAACATGCAAATGGTTATGTACAGAAATGGCTTTCCTAGGTCACGCCATAGTCTATATCATCGACTTCCCCAGGAAAGGGAGACGTTATGGCCATTAACATCCCTGGGATAGGGGATACGGCCACTCCAAAAAGCTACAGTATCGACTTCCCTAGTGGTAGGAGGTTGTTGCGCCATTGGTACAGCAATGACTTTCCCAGTTGAGGTGGTTTACTATCAGCAGTAGGTTTACAGTACTGACTTTCGTAGAGATACAGAATACGGTGGTTACCTAATACAGCAATGATTTCCCTAGGAAGAGGAGAGGTTGTGGCATTCCGGGGTCTACAACATTTACTTCCATAGGGGAAGAGGGTTACGGTCAATCCAGACAATCAAAATCAACATTTACATTCTGAAGTTTTCATATAAGCAAAATCTTTTCTGACAAATGCTTTGTACTGATCTACCCCCAGGTCCTTTATTTTTGTGAATTAACTAATCACCATGGGAAATCAGTACATGAATCTTCTAGCAGATACACTATTTCCATCACACGATGACGTAAATTGGGACCAAAACGGTCATTATCAACATAACAACTACTAGCTATTTTCCGAGTCAAAGGCGTAAAAGTCATGTTGTTATTATCAGGTCAATGTTTTGGTATATTAATGAAGCTTTTTGACTGATCAAAGGAAAGCAAGCCATATTTTCAAGAGTATTAACTTTTTGAAAATGATGTTATCCGCCTTCACAAATATCCGTTATAAATGCAGTATTTCAGTCCATGCATGCACAAACTTCAAATACTTCATTAGTGAAAATGCACTGTATGTGCTGTGTTACCCAAATAAACCGCATCAAATAAAACATGGGTCTAGATATGAAATTGTCCCTTCTTTACCCGTTAAAATTGACTGATGTCGAAGAAAATCGATACTTATTTTAAATTTGATTTTACCATTATTGTTATGGGATTCTTTGGGTTAACTTAAAATAACTTAAAAAATCGGAAATGGTAAATGAATGACCTGTCTAAAAGATTCCATGTCTCTTGAACCTTAACGTAGCACTAAGGTTCTTTTTCTGAATTAACCTTAATCGGTGGATGTGTGTTCTAAATATCTCACTATAGGGTATTTACCGAACACAAAAATGTATTTTAAAGTAAGCACCTAGAAGTCCCTTTTAGGGTTGAAATGAGAATTGTACGCAAAAAAAGAATAAAATACTTATTTTTGAGATGATACAAGACACTGGATATATATACCATCTAGTAACTTTGGTAACGGTATAGGTTACAGGATGTGCTTACCCTTACAGAGCACCCGGTCTCGCTTCTCTTGTGGAAGTTTATTTAAAACTTACTTGCCAGTTTTCAAAGTGTTTGCTTTTGTTTTGGTATTTGTTTGCATTTGGGCATGGATTGGTATGTTTGTGCTGGATGATTAATTTTAATTATAAGCGAACAAAGAATAAACTACTTACTTATGTGATGCTACAAGACACTGGTTATCCATTCCCCCTGGTAACTTTGGTAACGGTATAGGTCCCCACATCTGTTTGATATGTTCTGGCATTATACAGAAACGTGGTTCATAATTCCCGTTTTTGAGAAATAAAAGGCACGGTCCAGGAGTTGACAGGATTTCAATGTCTGCAGAAAAAGTGATTTTTATGTCTTTTTCTTCATCCAGAATGACAGATTCAGATATTTTCATCTCTCTATCCTTAGCCTTTTCTATAACTGGTAACATATGAAACACATTTTGAGCAAGTTCTTCTGATTTTCCTAGACACATTGGTTTTGTTATTTGCATTAATTTGAATTTAATACAGTTATAAAGTTTTGTATCAAATTGGAACCGTGAAGATTTTTTCTTCTTTTCCCATTTTTTCGGTGGTCCTTGGTAACTGGTAATTGGGGGACCTTCTTTGTCACTAGCGACAAAAGCAACCTTAATTTTAAATTTCTTCATATGGGCCGGTAACCCATCTAACTGCACCTTATCAAACTGAACATTAGCTTTCTTTGTCGAGAAAGAAAATATATCAGCAGTTGTGATTGGATGAAGTAATCCAGTGGGTGGGTCTCCCCTATACATAGCTCCAAATTTAGAAAATGTTTCATTGAAGGCGTTTTTCCAAAGCTCTCTTGTTTTTGCGTCAGCTTTGTTAAGTTTGGATCCCGGTTTTCTGTCATTTACTGAGTCATCATGATTGAAGAGTTTTCCTAAAATTCGAACCGTATCCTCCTTGTAAACCAATGGGTGAGCCTGATGTGTGTGCCAAACTAGATCCATGTCGTAACAAGGTACTAGAAAAACTCCAGGATTTTGCAATTTTAAGAAAAGCAGTTTTTGATAACGATTGACCGCCTCCTTTAGGAACTGTTTGTCTTTGTAATGTGGCAAGCATACTTGGTAATAAAACACACGCTGTCTAGCTGCTGCTATCAAAATATCATAACTAATCTTAGAACCTTCAGATGTGTTATTTGCATCACCATTTTCAACAGTTGCTTCACTCTGCTGCGTGGCTTCACTGCTATTTAAATTTCCATTAAAATTTATTTCAAATGGATGTTCATGATATTTAGCAGACCAAAGTTGTTTGGACGTCTCTAAACATTTTTCTCTTTCTTTTTTATCAAAAACACGATGACTTACGGTGCTTCCAACGATCTCTTTGCAATCTCGCTCATAAGCTTCCGGTGCAAGAAGGTGACAATGCCAAACCCATTCAATGTCTAAAGGCGCAGCCAATGTTTTCTCTGGATTTTCTGCAGCTAGAGGGAGCCACTGTTTTTCATATCGCTGCAAGGCACTTTTTAGTACACTCTCTTTTGACAGATGTGAGATAGATTCAACTTCTTCTAGAAATTCCAGCAATTTTAAGGCTGATTCCACTAAGTCTATACCAAATGTAATTTTAGTTTTGAAGTTTCCTTCGTTTATATCTGTGATTTCGCCCTCCATTCTTGTCCTTCAAATAGAAAAAATAGATAATTAAACAAAGAGAACGGTTTTACAGTCTAGCCCCACAGGAACTGAAAGTTGTATGGCTTGACAAAGTCACAGAAGTATTTGCTATCCGTATTTTAAAGGATCGTTATGTCATAGTTGTAGTGTTTGAAGCATTAACCTTCAAAAACATTGGCATGAAATGTGTGCACTACAAGAACGTGGCGTGGGGTTAATCATTGGGATTAACAACAAAAATTGTCTTTCCGCAGATAGCTGAAAAATTGCTGTTGTTAAGAAAAGCAACATTCAATTAACTTTATTTTATATATCCGTTTTGAATTCATTTGTTCACAAAAGTAGTCAAGCAACACGAGTGTGTAACAATGGAGTCAGTTGGTCCAAACTACCAACTGAGTCTGATGGTTGTTAAAAAGTTCCTAAACAATGCAGGTGCTTCTTTTTTTCTAAATATTCACTCTAAAGCTGATTAAATAAATCATAAAATGATGAACTAGAAGTGAACATATTGATTGTACAAACCTTATCAAAATCGTAATCACGTAAAATACATTGATTTTTATAGCAGAGAATAAGTTGTGAAAACATTGTTTACTAACACGTGTATATATTTACAACAACATGCTGTATAGGCAAACAACAATGAACTGTCAGCTTGACCTTTTATTAGGAATATTCATATAGGACGATCCACTTAATACATGGGTAATGTTAAGATGTGCAATAAATACATAGAGTACATTTCCCATGATATAGACAAAATAAAGACCAGTTTCACTTTACGTAAATGTATAAGTCTATCAGAAACATATAAATTAAAGGTTAAGCGGACAGGTTAATGTTGTTTGATAATACATTTTGTTACAATTCATTTACAATTGTAATTTAACGTTGCTGGTAACAGCCGACGATCTAAAGCGAAATGGGGAAAATATAACATAAAAACAAGATTATAATGCAACTTGTTACACAAGCAACGAATAGTAAATATAAATGAGATAGAAAACATAATTGTGTAACATATTGCATCTATCTGACCTAAATCTAATTTAAGGCTTTACCAGTATCCACGACGACCTGGTGCTTGTTTCACCAATCATTCTTCGGCAACTCTTTTTTTGGACATTGATAGTTAATTGTAATTTTACAAATAAACCTTATTCAACACAACACGGATACGGATCTAATTAAGCATAACTTGATCTCCAAAATGACAACTTAACTCTCGAATATCTTGGGACTAACGAAATTATTCATATTTCAAATCTTTTAGATTTAAGTTTATATGAAGGAATGGATATTAAAATGGGGCTTAGGGAGCGTATGTACAATGCGTTCCTGTAGAACTTTGTATTTTGAAAACAACCCTGTTAGTCCATTGTCACCTTTTTTGGGATGGATGTTCGAAGCTAAAACGATGAAGACTCGGTATAATGTCTTGATTAAAAGGACCTACATGTAGGACAGTCAACTGCATATAATTTTAAATCCCAGTTTACTTGATTCCCAAATGGCTAATTGCATTTTGCAGGCAGTGCTTACCCTATCGTAGCACCCGGGCTAACTTTTCTGGTGGAACTTTACGTGTTTAAACTTATTTGAAAGTTTTCAAAGATTTTACTTTGCGTTTTGGATTGTGATTTGAACATGGATCGGTATGTTTGTAGTTGAAACAAAAATTGTCATCAACAGAAGTAATAGAACGGATAAAATGATTAAACGGTAATAGACCGATGTCCAAGTCACATCCACCCTTATCATTAAACTATATAAATACGAAACAAATGATTCAACTTTGTATACTTACAAAGAGTTGTATTTGGAAGCAAGAGTGCACTCTTCACACAACAGTAAACATGATTTTATTTTGCATGGATAAAGATTTATTTCGACATGTATACCACATAATTTTATTATTATCGGTTGCATGTGTTACATAAATAAACACTTTTATCCTTCACATCTGTACCATTCTGTGTAATACTATGCTCCTGAGAGTTAATTATTGAGGTCAAGGTCATTAGGATAAAGGAATGCATTTGTCAAATTAAAAAACACATCAGCTATGTACAATCCATATTATATATACTTGAGATATGAAGAAGACCAAAGCTGTTCACATACAGACAAACAAATAGTACTGAAATAAACAATTGATGAAAAGATATGACGAAAGTTAAAGTTATTCTCGGACAAACAAATAGGGAAGAAATAAAATCCAATGTGCCCCATGTTTGAACCGATGCATAAAAACATCATTACAGTAAAACCTTATTTTGGCAAAGGTCATTCGGGAAATCTGAAAATATCCAACAAAAGAAGCTGCCATCTAATTACTGAGTATGTTTATTATATCTTTATTTCTGTTTTATAGTTCCTACAACCATATACACACACGATAAACAGTAATTAGCGAGTAGAAAATTAGTTCGGTTATAATGGTCCGCACGCAATAAATAAACCAACATGAGCATCCCTAAAGCTTACCTTTGTTTACCCCTTTCCCGGGTGAACATAATAATGAAGTTAACCCAATAAGGCTATATGATTAAGGACAAAAATATATGTCCATGTCCAAACCATAATCCCAAAAGCAAACAACTGGCAAATTAAGTAAAGCCAAAGGAATAGTGGCCTTGCGCGAAATAGTTTTGGTAGTTCGTTTGCCGAAAATGGTCCGTTTTCTCCCAGCGCTGGGGTACCTATGCCATCTCGATGTCAACAAAAGAACATGTTTGGGGCGTAAAACTTCATCATACCCTCCATTTTTCAATCTTATGCTTATCAGAATAAAAAAAAACTTGTGTATTTATCTTATTTAAATATTGTTCCAAACTCAATGCATATTCCACTTACTGACAAAAGGTGTTAATTGCACATATTTGTTTGATTTTACCTAACTCTAGTAATTAGTTTGAGGAATAGTAACAGATGTTTGGCACGTTTCCTTCAATATTTCACTTAGAGTACTTAAATTGTCTGGCTGTCATATCTGTTCAAATCAGTGTCTAAACTTATATCAGAACAGTAGATGGTTTATGCTCTATTAAATAATATTGAATAGTCCACCATAGGGAGGAAATGAATTTGGACAGATATCTGAAATACTTTAGTTTCCAAGATTATTTAGCCGAAATTACTCTGAACTTATGAAATAGTTATAATGTTCTGTAGAGAAAACAAGTAAACGTAAAAAAAAACTGATAAATTTTATAATTACTAAAAATAATTTGGTTTTCAAAAATGTTTGATGACAAACACTAAACAAATCCGGTTTGATTGGAGATCTAGTCTGTCACTATAGAAGTTAAAATACACCTCAGTACGTTACATTTTATTACAAGCTACAAAATGTTTTTACAAGTTGTTTTAAATAAAGCATTCGAGCAATCAAAATGATGCCCAGCAGTTGATGAAATTTATTTGACGTCGAAATAACAACACCTAACGGAGTGGACTTCACTAGGAATTGTTACATAAAATTATTTCTTATATTTCTGATTTTTAATGACGTTTTAGGAATTTAGCTATTGTTTCAAACGATAGTAACTGGGCACTTGTTTGTTATATGCCCTTCATGCCCTATATTTCCTGCAACTTAAAATTTGAAATTTCTCAAAAACTAAGGTATACTCCCTCATGCAAAGTATTTCCTTAGCTTAATTTGATAAAGTATATTTGGGTAGCTTTTCAACATCTTCAAAATAATTTTGGTTTCATAATTTTGGTCAAAGCACTACTGATGAGGAATTGTATTCCGAAACGGCCGTCTAGTGCTGTAAAATTAAAACTGGTATAATATGTAATTATAATAAAATTATTTCATTTGGACCGGTAATCATGGCCGTCGATAAACCAACAGCGTTACATGAAACATAACTGCCTTGCATGCATTTTGTTACACCAATATTATATGTGAAAACTAATATATACGTCCGAATTCTAAGATGTAGCATTATGATAGGGGTCTGGTGTGCTTCTTAAATGAAATAAAATTGCTATGTGTAAAAGCTAGATAACATGATTTCAGATTGAAAACAGAAACAATTTTACATTCACAATTTTTACTATACAGACCGACATTTATATCTCGTTACCAGTGCCTTAAGGTGATAAGAATTAAGCATTTAGATCCAATTTATAACATATTTTACCATAAAACTTGTGAACAAAATTTGTTGTTTATTCGCATAATTACAGTACAGACCTGTCAAAAGTTTAACAGAGCTAACGAAAAGGAATCGAAGCTCAACTGTCCAGTGCCCCAAGTACAAATAACTAGTGACTGTAGAGAGATAGATAGCAACTGCCAAAACCCGGTCAAGATAGAGCTAACAAGGGACCGCGATGAACTGCTGGATCGAGACGTATTTCTTAGTCTAGTGTTAAACGTTCGACAGGTCTGTACCGTACTTGATTATCAATGGCAATTGTTGTTTTGTTGCACTGACTTTTTGCATTACAGATCAGACATATAGAATAGAGTGTTATGTAATTTCAAAGATAATTGTGATAGAGCAAATGTTTATTTGAACATATTTTTTGTTTATTATCACTTAAATAATATTCTACCGTTGTACATAGATAAAATTGACAAATATGAAACAAATGTGTCAATATGACCGTAGACTTACTTTAAGGGCAAATGTCTTAAGATATTGTACAAATTGTTTCTTGGTTATCATTATCTGACTATCTCATAACCCAACGCTGCTTAATTCGGTCAGGTTCTAGTATGACAGAATTTCTCAATTTGTTTGCCGAAACCTTGGATGTTTTTAGGACGGCGGCCAGGTTCTAGTATAAGAAAGTTTATCAATTTGTTTGCTGAAACCTTGGGGTTTTTAGGACACGCGGAATTTATCAATTTCAACTTTGGCTGGTCAGATCAGCTGAAGCAGTGGATAACCCTCTTGATTCCCAATGCGAGCCAACATCGTTTACAAGACGGAACACTTGGGTTTCCATCTGTTTTCTCCAACAGTGTAAGATCACAAACGAAAATAATGTAATTTTTGTAATAAACCGTTGTAAAATAAACAGTATATTACACCAGAAGCATCGTGTATAAATAAGAAGAAATAAGAGTGTTGTCTGTGATGTACCATCTTCACTTTGATCACCTGTATTACATAAGTATTACCAGTATATAAATAAAGCCTCTATGTTCTACTTGTATCTTCTTAAAATGTCTGGGTTTTATTATACGGAGATGTTCTAGATTTATCAATGAAAGTTTCGATTTTTTTATACAAATCTAGACAGATGCCAAAGACAGACGGAATATAAATCAAAATAACAAAATTTAACGTAAAAAAGAAACAATCTCGCATTTGCAATTCCCACATTCATTTGGTCCCATCATTGTCTTTATTGATAAAGTATTGTTCTAATTCAGGAAAGACTAACATTTGCACCCTCCGCTAAAACTTAATTTCAACTGAAAAAGCCAGAAAAAAAACGACAATAGCAAGCCATTATGAACATTTCTGTGAAAATTACTTTTCGAACTCTTATGGGCTTCATTCTTTGTATCTTAGTCTCGTTTTATGGTTTGCACATTGACAAAAAGACCACATGAATATGTAAAAAAAAAAAAAAAAAAAAAAAAAAAAAAAAAACACGCAAGCTTTTTATCAAGGGTTTATATCAAAATGTTAAATACGAACTTTCTTAATGGATTACAAAACAAAAGGAAATTGCCATGTAACTTTAGAAATATCACAACGTCTAGAAATTTTGAGTAATGGTGTTTAACGTCCTAGTCAAGAACATTTCACGTATATCGAGACGTCGCCAGCTATAGGCGAAGGTGCAGAAATTTTGCCTGTGCATTGCGCTGATGGCATTATACAGCAGGATTCTTTATCGAGCCAAGCCTACCAAGACAAGGGACCTCGTTTATTTTAAGTTCCCATCTGAAAGAACCGTTACTTTCATTTCGTAATGCCGAGTGCTTGGCGAAAGAACAATCACTACCCACTTTTAAGTCTTGGGTCAGACCCGGCCGGGGTTCGAACCCACGACCTCCCACTGGAGCGAGCACTCTTACAACGTCTAGAAGAGGTGGTAATCTGGGAACATGCAACAATAATAAGTATTTTAAGCAGAATGTCCAGTAGTGATCCGTGGGGAGTTTTATATCCCTTCAGCAATTCCGTTTGCTTGTGTTTTTCATTTGTCATTTGAAACCTACATATTGTTTGCAAATTGCTTTCTTATATTACAAGTAAATATATAATTCATAACCAAACATACATACAAAATAAAGCTTACTATCCTTTATATGTATCTTTACTATTATACAGTATACCAATGTCGAAAGTTTAATACCAAACAACGACTTAGTGCCGAGTCAGCGGCTCATCTCGACCTTCATTAGTTATATTTCGACAGCTTTAAGACTGATGCTATACTAGTATAATTCTGAGTCTCGGTCGCTAGCTATCCATATCTCTGCCGAATGTAAGACGAGCTTCGAGTACTTTTAGTTAGCTCAGTGTTGAACTTCGACGGGTCTGTACTGTATGTACATGTATACCATTTACAGTTCTCAGAAAACAAGATTGCTCTATGGAAGCTAACCAATTAACGGTGTAGCTTCTTTATTAGTTTACGACTATAATCAGACATACACAAGTCTCGGGGGACATGGATACGTGTACGAGACTTTGTTGATTCTCAGCAAATTGTAGTTACATATATTGAGCATTGTAGAATGATTGCT
This sequence comes from Anadara kagoshimensis, assembly GCA_021292105.1. Taxonomy (NCBI): domain Eukaryota; kingdom Metazoa; phylum Mollusca; class Bivalvia; order Arcoida; family Arcidae; genus Anadara; species Anadara kagoshimensis. The sequence continues at coordinate 53,471,150 of CM037862.1, forward strand.
GGTATAGCGATTATCCAATAAGCTGATATGAGACTGTTCTACTCATTATTGAGCATAGGCAGATATGTGTATTTGAATTCCAAATTAACTTGAATATGTATATATATTTAATTCACACTCGGTCAATTGTGTATATGTTTGAGTGTCATGCATATGATTGTTTGTAAAACTAATTTTTCTATTGTTAATTTTCTAATTTATCGTGAAACTGTATAATTGATTGTTGTGACCGTCTCTGGATAGAGCAAAATAAGGATAGTGTGATCTTGAGTATAGAAATATAAACTAAAAAAATTATACAAATACGTGTACATAGTTCACTTTGAACTATCTTTCCAAAATATTTTATCATATGTCAATCATACTATTTCCGATTTCAATCTGATTTATTTAAAATTTTGTATTTGTAATTAATTTCTAATTTATCTTCAAAAATTCATTTGATTTCAGTGCAGTCAGTCTCGATATAAGTGAATTGATCTTGACAGGGACGTAATCTTCAAATGCACAAAATACAGATATATATCACAAACTGACTGGCCTAAGTAAGGTTTCAATTAACTTTGTTTGGTACGTTTTTGTATCAATGCTATCTTTATCAGCATGTGCCAGAAATTGTTCCAACTTTAACGTTATAAATTAAATTTTATGTTTTTGTTAACAAAGTTACGCAATTTCCTTATCAAATGTGTAACGTTTTTAGTCATGCTTTATGAGTAAGAACAGGTATAGACGATAAAGATGAAAACACAGACCAACTTGATTAAACATTTAAAGAGAGAGTGAATTATCTTAAAACTGACTTTACATGCCAAGCAATTACTGAGTGTTTCCTATACATATTATTTAAGATGTCCATTTCATACAATCATCACAAAGTATTCGATGAGGCATTCAAGGTTGTCCAAAATAATGGCGGTAGCAGCAGCAATAAAAAAGCCATAAACTTAAGGATGGAAAAAATATCTCTAAGAGCTTACAGACGACCATGCAAAAAATACAATCATTCCACAACAGCTGTCTCCGAAAATTTCACAAAATATTCTGGCCAAACAAGTTATCCAACTAAAACCTATTCAATATAAACAAATGTACCAGTATTGTCATACAAATAAACAACGACGCTTTAAATGGTTAGGTCATGTGATGAAAATGCCAAACGAGAGCATTGAATTGGACTCCACCTAAAAAAGAAAACCCTGGTAGACCTCGCACCACCTGGAGGAAAATTATCCAAGTAGAGCTACGGGAGATAGGATACACCAGGGGGCAAACACAACAGATGGCAAAGAACAGAGACAAATGGAGGACGCTTGTTGATAGTTTTAGACGACACTTGCCAAAGCTCGGTGGTTTTTCGGATACCCTTGTAACAGATAACGTTTACAGACGAAATTGTTACTTTTTACCAATGTTGTCCTTTCTATTGGTTTACCATTAGTATAACCTATTAATAGCTTTTCTGTTGGGCAGCGTCATTATAATGACAACCTGCTTGTAAGAAACAGGAAATATCCTGGAACCATACCCGTTTCCAAAGTTAACGTCCTCGGTATTATCTAAATGGGAAGGTTTCCGAGAACCATTTGTCATTGAATTATTCAGCGGATTTCAATCATAAGTGTGAATTTATGTTCGTAGAAAGCATGGGGTAAGAACTAATGGCTTGAGGTGACCTTGTGATTTTATGAGCATATCAATATTTCAGTTATGCCATAATTTATGATATTAGTAGAAAACGAAATGAAGATTTATTATCAACTAATAACTTGAGATGACCTCATGATTTTATGTTCATATTAATATTTTACTTCTGATGTTAAGAAACACTTTGAATGGAGTATTTGTTTCTCTTTTCTGGCACAATCGCTCCTGTGCTCGTAGAAACACAGAATGAAGATTTATATGCAGCTAATAACTTTAGATGACTTGTGTTTATTATTGTTAGCATATTAATATTTCAGTTATGAGTATTTGTTTCTTCAGTAATCTAGCATAATCGCGCCTGTGCTCGCTTGTAGAACACACGGAATGAAGATTTATTTGCAGCTAATAACTTGAGATGACCTAGTGGCTTTTAATGTCCATATTAATATTTTATATTGATGTAAATAAACATTCTTTAAATGGAGTATTTATTTCTTTCATCTGGCACAATCGCGCTTGTACTCGTAGAAAACACGGAATGATTTCTTATCAACTAATAACTTGAGATGAGCCTGTTTTTATTTTTATTAGTATATTAATATTTCAGTTATGATGTAAATAAACACCCGACTTCCAAAGTTGAATGAGTAATTTTGTTTCTTCAGTCATCTGGCACAATCGCGTATGTGCTCGTAGAACACTTATTTGCAGATACTAACTTGGGATGACCTTGTGTTTATTATATGTCCATATTAATATTTTAGTTATGATGTAAATAAACATGCCTTCTTATTTATTAACCAGCTGCAATATGCCATGATTAAGTTTCTGTTTGGACTTATTCGGTATTTGATAAAACATGGACTGAGCTTAATCGGTGCTGTATTTAAGACAGCTGTCATATACCATTTTTTGAATTTAATCATAAAATACATTCAAAAAATGGTATATGACAATATATTGCCATATACCATTTTTTGAATGTATTTTATGATTAAATTCAAAAAATGGTATATGACACAGCAAAGAACAAGATTCGATTGCTGGATTCTGATTTTGTTTTTAACTTAAATACTCTTGAACCTTCTGCCTAAATCCCAAGCCCAAGTAAAATATAAAAATCACGAGTGTGTTGGAATAATGATGCTTAAAACAAGGCGTACAGTTCCAGGATGGAGGGAGACGAAATACACAAAGAAATTCATCTACCTTAGGCACACAAGCTGACCGTAAGCCGGCTTCTTAGACCACTACGTCACCTCTAACCAATCACACACCAATCTGAGTATTATCAAACTCATGTCATGCCTATACTTATAAGGAAAATCAACTCTAAGTCTATATCAGGGAGAAATATACTCTCATTCCCAACATTGCGATTTGACCTTGAATTTGACCAATGAATCTAGCTTTGGTATGCATCACATCGCCTCGTGCTTTTACATTCGTGACAAGTTCGATCAAAATCCATCTATATAGATATGAAAGTTATGAGAGGACACAATATTGGGACGACCGGCCAGACGGACAGGATGAGTCCTATATACTCCTCTAAACTTATGTTCTGGGGATGGTGAATTTAATTACGTCTTAATGGAATCAAGGAATGAAGTTCTAGATCCAGCCTACAGAATATCCGGACCTTGTCAAAGAAACATCAATGGGAATAAGATGGAGTCGAGTTTCAAGTAAGATCAGTAATAAATCTAGCATTCAAGGGATCCAGATACCTTGATTCAAGTCTATCGTGTAGTTTTATAGCATCCCATATTAACCCTGGAGTATCATAAATTTTCCTTTTTATCTAGTTGATGTAATTACCGAATTGATTCTGTTTGCCAGAAGCGTGAAAACTAATATCTGTTACATGGATTTTCGTCTATCCTGTCTACAGTGTTACGCCGACATATATATTCTTCTGGAGCAGTAGACATATTAAGGCCAGTAGGTACACTATGTAGGTACAAATAGTGTTACACGGACAAAATAAATGTGAATTATATATTCTGCTGAAGCAGTAGACATATTAAGGCCAGTAGGTACACAATATCTCTTAATAACCAAAGAGTTCTATGGTCTTCAAGAACTTCCGATATAATTGTGTACAGTGCAACTGTACGCGATGGTGCCATAGCTTATCGAAAACATCATATTTTATTTCCACGAAACCAACCGGTCAATGTATAGCACACAACCGACCTTCAGACACCTTGGATTTGATGCTACATTAGCCACTTGGCCACCATCCTCACTCTTTGATACATGTATTTATGGCTTTAAGTTGCTTAAAGAACCGTTACGCTTAGCCACAATTGCTAAACAGTAAATCCCCTTAGTTTTAAATGACAGGTGATCTATATGCAAGTTTACGAGACAGTGCTCTTTACACTTAAACGTTCTATTCCCAATTTTGGCAAATTGTCGAATGATATTTCTCCGGGTACCCCGATTTACAGACCATAATTGACTGTTTCGATATTAATGAGCGAAATATTTTTGATCGGACGCCGGGAAACACCATTACAAATAGCCATCTTCTTGTCTACCAATTTTTTCATAAACCCAATATATAAATATTGTCTAGGGATCATTCATAGAATAATGAAAGGCGGACGGTCACGTGGGTGTATAATATACTACAGAAAATGGAAACTGTGAGATGGAAAAACAAAAAAAAACACCATAAAGTAAATCAGAATTGATATTTATGTCCAATACAAAAAACTTATCAATTTATTTCATCGAATCAATAATAATAATACAAAAATGAATCCAGCCGGAAAGGCTACGAGATTTGAGAATAGTGTCAATCTAATATCTAAATAGGAAATGCAATTCTGAGTTTTCCGTATTATAGATTTTATTTCACGTCTATAGTCTTGTTTATTGTCCACTGTCTAACCTCATAGGGATAATCAAATTGCTGAAGTACGTCTCTATTTATTTTATCATTAAATGAACACTGTGTACAGACTTAAAACCAATCCTTCTGACTGCGAGACTTTTGTATGACATAATATGTTTAATTGCAAAAAAGTAAATTCTGCTGTGTAACTAATCTTGCATATCACTAAATATTTGATTGATGAAAACAATACATTATCGTCTGCTCAGCAGTTAGTCAATTTTGTTCACCAAACATTAGAATTTGATTGGTGATAAAGGCACTATAAACCCCCATGGTCGCAAATATAACAATGTCAGGGAAGTCAAATGTCTAATGCTAACCACCACACGATTTCAGGGAAGTCAAATGTCTAATGCTTACCACCACACAGTATCAGGGAAGTCAAATGTCTAGTGCTTACCACCACACGATGTCAGGGAAGTCAAATGTCTATTGCTTACCACCACACGATGTCAGGGAAGTCAAATGTCTAATGCTTACCACCACACGATTTCAGGGAAGTCAAATGTCTAATGCTTACCACCACACAGTATCAGGGAAGTCAAATGTCTAGTGCTTACCACCACACAATGTCAGGGAAGTCAAATGTCTAATGCTTACCACCACACAGTATCAGGGAAGTCAAATGTCTAGTGCTTACCACCACACAATGTCAGGGAAGTCAAATGTCTAATGCTTACCACCACACGATGTCAGGGAAGTCAAATGTCTAATGCTTACCACCACACGATGTCAGGGAAGTCAAATGTCTAATGCTTACCACCACACGATGTCAGGGAAGTCAAATGTCTAATGCTTACCACCACACGATGTCAGGGAAGTCAAATGTCTAATGCATACCACCACACGATGTCAGGGAAGTCAAATGTCTAATGCTTACCACCACACGATGTCAGGGAAGTCAAATGTCTAATGCATACCACCACACGATGTCAGGGAAGTCAAATGTCTAATGCTTACCACCACACGATGTCAGGGAAGTCAAATGTCTAATGCTTACCACCACACGATGTCAGGGAAGTCAAATGTCTAATGCTTACCACCACACAATGTCAAGGAAGTCAAATGTCTAATGCTTACCACCGCACAATGTCAGGGAAGTCAAATGTCTAATGCATACCACCACACAATGTCAAGGAAGTCAAATGTCTAATGCTTACCACCACACGATGTCAGGGAAGTCAAATGTCTAATGCATACCACCACACGATGTCAGGGAAGTCAAATGTCTAATGCATACCACCACACGATGTCAGGGAAGTCAAATGTCTAATGCTTACCACCACACGATGTCAGGGAAGTCAAATGTCTAATGCATACCACCACACGATGTCAGGGAAGTCAAATGTCTAATGCTTACCACCACACGATGTCAGGGAAGTCAAATGTCTAATGCTTACCACCACACGATGTCAGGGAAGTCAAATGTCCAATGCTTACCACCACACAATGTCAGGGAAGTCAAATGTCTAATGCTTACCACCACACGATGTCAGGGAAGTCAAATGTCTAATGCATACCACCACACGATGTCAGGGAAGTCAAATGTCTAATGCATACCACCACACGATGTCAGGGAAGTCAAATGTCTAATGCTTACCACCACACGATGTCAGGGAAGTCAAATGTCTAATGCATACCACCACACGATGTCAGGGAAGTCAAATGTCTAATGCTTACCACCACACGATGTCAGGGAAGTCAAATGTCTAATGCTTACCACCACACGATGTCAGGGAAGTCAAATGTCTAATGCATACCACCACACGATGTCAGGGAAGTCAAATGTCTAATGCTTACCACCACACGATGTCAGGGAAGTCAAATGTCTAATGCTTACCACCACACAATGTCAGGGAAGTCAAATGTCTAATGCTTACCACCACACAATGTCAGGGAAGTCAAATGTCTAATGCTTACCACCACACGATGTCAGGGAAGTCAAATGTCTAATGCATACCACCACACGATGTCAGGGAAGTCAAATGTCTAATGCTTACCACCGCACAATGTCAGGGAAGTCAAATGTCTAATGCTTACCACCACACAATGTCAAGGAAGTCAAATGCCTAATGCATACCACCACACAATGTCAGGGAAGTCAAATGTCTAATGCTTACCACCACACAATGTCAGGGAAGTCGAATGTCTAATGCTTACCACCACACGATGTCATGGAAGTCAAATGTCTAATGCTTACCACCACACGATGTCAGGGAAGTCAAATGTCTAATGCTTACCACCACACAATGTCATGGAAGTCAAATGTCTAATGCTTACCACCACACGATGTCAGGGAAGTCAAATGTCTAATGCTTACCACCGCACAATGTCAGGGAAGTCAAATGTCTAATGCTTACCACCACATGATGTCAGGGAAGTCAAATGTCTAATGCTTACCACCACACAATGTCAAGGAAGTCAAATGCCTAATGCATACCACCACACAATGTCAGGGAAGTCAAATGTCTAATGCTTACCACCACACAATGTCAGGGAAGTCGAATGTCTAATGCTTACCACCACACGATGTCAGGGAAGTCAAATGTCTAATGCTTACCACCACACGATGTAAGGGAAGTCAAATGTCTAATGCTTACCACCACACGATGTCAGGGAAGTCAAATGTCTAATGCTTACCACCACACAATGTAAGGGAAGTCAAATGTCTAATGCTTACCACCACACGATGTCAGGGAAGTCAAATGTCTAATGCTTACCACCACACAATGTCAGGGAAGTCAAATGTCTAATGCATACCACCACACGATGTCAGGGAAGTCAAATGTCTAATGCTTACCACCACACAATGTCCGGGAAGTCAAATGTCTAATGCTTACCACCACACAATGTCAGGGAAGTCAAATGTCTAATGCTTACCACCACACGATGTCAGGGAAGTCAAATGTCTAATGCTTACCACCACACAATGTCCGGGAAGTCAAATGTCTAATGCTTACCACCACACGATGTCAGGGAAGTCAAATGTCTAATGCTTACCACCACACAATGTCCGGGAAGTCAAATGTCTAATGCTTACCACCACACAATGTCCGGGAAGTCAAATGTCTAATGCTTACCACCACACAATGTCCGGGAAGTCAAATGTCTAATGCTTACCACCACACAATGTCCGGGAAGTCAAATGTCTAATGCTTACCACCACACGATGTCAGGGAAGTCAAATGTCTAATGCTTACCACCACACAATGTCAGGGAAGTCAAATGTCTAATGCTTACCACCACACGATGTCAGGGAAGTCAAATGTCTAATGCTTACTACCACACAATGTCAGGGAAGTCAAATGTCTAATGCTTACCACCACACAATGTCAGGGAAATCAAATGTCTAATGCTTACTACCACACGATGGCGAGCAATAAATTGTTCTGCAATGTACAACAAAAAGAAAGAAAGCAAATGATGTGACAAGATTTATAATATGCTTCATTTAAAAAAGTAGAACTCATGCTGTGCAACGTATCTTGTATATCTCTAAATATTAGAATTTGGTTGGTGATTAAAAGGGATGCACTTAATTATAAACTCCCGCCAGTGGTAATAATCCGAGCATCTATTGTTCACCACAACGCGACTCAAGCGCAACAATTTGTCTAGTCCACTAAACCCCCATTTAATTTTTGCCAAGTTGTGTCACAAACCCCCAACAAGACAAAAATTAAATTTGAGTTTTAGTCGGCTAATTGGTAGAACAACAAGCCAGTACACACCTGTCAAAAGTTTAACATTAAGATAGCTAACTAGTACCGTTTATCTCGGCCCATCATTAACTACAGTTCCACAGCTTTTTGGCAGCTGTTATGGTAGTTTATTGGCCACTCAGTTGCCGGACTTGCACTATTTTTTGTTGGCCATGTTTCGACATCTCTGTACTGTATATCCTGCACTGCATAGTTAGAAAAAAGAAGGATGTATGACATAATATGTTTGATTGCAAACAAGGGAATTCTGTTCAGCTAACATTGTCACATATACAGTCTACGAATGTATGACTGAAAGAATGGCCGATAAAGTCACAGACAAGGAGACACCAATGTTGTATACAAGTAGTTCCATATCAAAGGAAAAAAATGTAAAAAGACAAAAAGTCTGCACATTGGTGGAAAGGCCAAATATAGACATACAACTCTACCAATCTGCAAAACGTTTCAAATCCTTTAAAATAAAAGGTCTCAAAAGAGCTTTTAATATCGTATTAACATTGCATTGAAATAATATAAATCAATATCATGTGAAACCGCATGTCTGTATGATTTAATTATGTGTAAAAGTAAACAAAAAATCACATTTTAAAGTACTGGAATTATGTAATCATTCCAGATAGCTGGATCGATGTGTATTGAGTCATAACTTATATTAAAATATTACAGAGTGCAATAATACAGTAATACATGTGTCCTATATATAGCAGTACAACATTGTCAAGAGGGATGCAATTTGTTCTTAGTAATGTGCATATAAATTCATACTATGTTTCGCTATGTTTGATATACAAAATTGAAACTGGGAAACATAATGTTATTGACAATTACCAATACAACCAGGAACACATCACAACAAACAAAACAAGATGGTATAAAGCAGAATAAAGCAAAATGTAGTTCCTGGAAAACCATGTTAAAAATAACCGGTATATTCAGGAACAAATAAACCAATGCAAACCAGGAACAAAACACGAATAAAGACAAACATTTTAGAACACATATAAAAACTATCATTATTATTCCTTTTTAATGCTAGATATTGTTATTTTTAAGCAAAAACATACACAAAAGTTTATATGTTACATTGAAACATTAAAAGGACAAGTAGCCCTATATACCATAACTATTAGTGTAAGCAAATATCAAGTTAATCCAACGTAATCAATTAATGATGTCCATCAATCATACATATTCAGTTGATTAATCAGATTTTGATTGGATAAAACTATATTTCTTCATAAATGTGTCATGTGTTAATTTTGGAATACTTAGTGCATGACAGACCAACTTTAACTTAAATTTAATAATAGTGAAAACAATATACCAGAATGTCTCCTTTTACTAAAAATATTTCCAAATAAGTAAGAAATTATACCGGTCGTGGTTTTCTGGATATTTGGTGTGGGTTTAAATGTAATATATATTTAGAGCCAATAAATTGAATTGAATTGATGTTTTTTTCTGATACATGTGCTATGGAAGCATTCTTTGATTAATTAACGTTGGAACTAGTATAATATGGGTCCTAGTAATAACTATGTATTAACGTCTCCTAGGTTGTAAGCCCTGGAACATTCTAAACGTGCTTTAGGCTGCCAGACTACGTTCATTAAAAATGCAGATATACAGTCAGTACAAGCCACAGGACACATCTCAGTGAGTGTAAACACAAGATGACAAATTAACTTTTGTTTACCAGAAATGACTACACTAATTCAAGCAACGTTTGTATAAAATAAAGCTGACAGATTCACAAAGGACAGCAAACGTGACATGATCTCTGGTGTGGTGGTTAAACTCCGTTCACTTTGCATCAAACTTTCCCTGATATAATAAATAACAAACACACCGATCCACGTTGAAATCATAATTCCAAAGCAAGCAAAATTTCAGGAATTGGCCTGTGAACCTAAAACAGAGAAGTGAGGCCGGGTGGTCCGAAGGGGTAATTGATACAATTGCAATGAATTTATACCATGCTATATTTGCTTTTGTATTGGAGTATTATCCATAGAGAAATAATTTTATGATGTCTCTTTTCAAAATTATCCTGGATATATTTGACGTTCTAAAGTCATATGATCCTCTCATTCTCAGTTTGGCGTATGTAGCTAACTTTACAGCAGGTGCTTATCCTTACGGAGCACCCAGTCTGATTTCCCTCGTAGTAGTTTAACTTAGGTTTTTACTATGCATTCTTTTTTAATTGAAGTTTCAATATGGACCAGTATGTTTGTGTGAAGAAAAGACAAAGAATCAAACAAAAACCTACATTTTATAAAATGCAGTTAGCTATACAACAGTCATACATGCTTTTAAAGGACATAAATCTAACGCCTTCGAAACCTTTAGATACCAGCAGCCATGTATTGAAGACAGACATAAACATTATAGACAAGACTGATAAATGACAAACAAAACTACATTTTGTCGAATTTAGCTAACTTTACAGTGGCAAAACGTGCGTCTAAAGCACAAATGTCTAACACCTTCAAAACCTCTCGATGCTTGGAGAGACATAAAAAAATAAAAGGTGTCGCTGACAAGAGTTTTGACCAATATCAGATACGGTAAACTTATTGATGGACCGATATCTTTGTGTATACTGAGGAAAATCACCCAGAAATACTACATGCAAAGCAGAACATTAAAACAAAATGGCTTTACAACGATCGGACACGCATCTAAATGACATAAGTCTAACGCCTTCAAAACCTCTAAGATACCCTTAGCCTTGTATTGGAAACGGACATAAAAAATAAACAACAGTTATAGGTAGCATTGACAAAGAAAGATATGACCAATATCAGATAGTGTAAAGTATTGATGAGTTGTGGTTTATTCAGGGCGTGATAGTAACTGCAATCAGATTATTCAGTAAAAATGGGAAATGCCTGTCAATTTTATAGCGACACAGTCTACATTTATAGACAATATCGGAATCTATAATAAGTCTGTGTCAGCCACATATAAATACAGTACAGACCTGTCGAAAGTTTAATACTGAGCTTACGAAAAGGGAAAGAAGCTCGGATACTGGCTGACCGATATATGGATAGTTAGCTTCCAACATATATATACTGTAGCTGTTGAAAAGGCTGTCTAGGTATAAGTAACGAGGGCCCCAGATATGAACTGTCAGTTTGACACTAATTTGTTAGTTTAGTGTTAATCTTTCGACAGGTTTGTACTGTATCTTCTTGTGCCAGAAATGCCTTTATTATGATTCCCCACCACCGAAGGTGGGGAATCATATTGTTTTCGTTCTGTTTCTTCTTCTTATTATTATTATTATTCTTATTATTCTTCTTCTCAAGACCATATGCTGCAGCATATCTCGGGAACGGCTTGATGGATTTAGATGAAATTTGCTACCAATAATCTGTTGTCTGTGTAGATAATCAAGACGCGTTTATTTTCGTTATCTTGAAGGTGGGTGGGTGGGTGTAAATCAATACGTAGTTAAATACCCGGGGAAACCAATTCTGAATGGACATAAGCTGGTTACGACACCTTAATTACACAAAGCCAATGCTTTCACCTATGAATTAATCCGATTAGTGACCGTTAAAAACTTGGCGATTTTTAAAACCACAGCTTGTCACGTCACACGCCTGTACATAAAACCTTATACAATGAGATGAATGGTGTATACAATTTGCCTTGATAGATCAAATGGCTTGGGGGTTTTCTGTTAATCACTGACTGTGGAAGTAGAAGACTGCCCACTTTTTTAAGTTTACACCATTGAAATGTCTCCTTTTACTGACTGACACTTTCCTAATGACCGGTATGTCGAGTACAAAAATTTGTAGTTATAGTCGGAAATGAATCTTCCGAGTAAGCCGCCACTCTGTTACTATTAACACTTTTCAAATAAGAGATGGACAATTATTTCAGGTATTGTTCAAGTTTAAGATAAAATATTTTTGTGTCTTTTTTATTCGATTTAAACATAGGAATTTTCGTAATTTGGACTGAAAGTTCACTTCGATTTAAACATGGGAATTTTCGTAATATTTCGTTATTTGGACTGAAAATATGCTTCAAATTCGGCATATCGAATTAACTAACAAATTTACATAGAAATACATAGCGATCTGACGGGACCATTTGTATCATTTCGATTTAAGCGAAATTTCGATTCAACCGATTTCGAATTAACGAGAGTCGACTTTATTTCTTTTGCATCAAAAACACCTAAATAATCTATAGAGCAATGAAGATCTGAGTCTTTTAGATGCTGGAAATAACAATATGAGATTTATTCCGTATAATACACCTAAACTAATATGTACCTCAACGTGTTGAAAAGTACGTTTTTTCAATAGAGGGGGTCTTTTAAATCGGACTATATATACAGCGTCGATCTATTTCAACACACTATACACAGAGTTAACATACATGCTTCATATAAAAATGTCCGTCTTTTACTATTTTGACTGAGTAGATGTATCGTTATGATCATGAACCTCAAACATATAGGAATAACCGATATAAGTCGCGTAATTAAAATACAAACAGATGGCCTCCTATGATGTGTATTGCGCATTGAATCACGATTATTAATCAATAAACTTTTTAGAAAAAATATTAAATAAACATCACAAAGGGTAACTTTTATTATATTTTATTTTGGATTTTACAATAATTCCGAGTCCATGGGTGTTTATACTGTCTGACGACATCGGGAGGGCACCTGGGTATATCCTCAGGCAGTGTCGACACGCTCCAATATTACTTGGATCTACCTGCCCATCATTAGAAGGTCTTACATTCGGACCTAAGACAATGATCTTAACTCAGTCGTTAATTACTGTGTTTATTCAGTGACACTTGCCAATCCGTCACTGGCTTCAATGTGTATCCACCTGTTAATTACTGGTGACCAAGATACCGGTGAACTTTGAAAACTTGTGGCCAGAAAAATCGCAAAGCGCTGGGTTTTGTCGCTAGTTAAAGAAAAAAATCGCAGTAAGCGATGCCCAGCGCAATCCCTCCCATACGTGTTCATTCATTGTAACACGCGGCGACGCCAAATCAGAGGCCTGAGATTTCTTATTCAATAAAATTCATTGAAAACGTCACTTCCTATGCCGAGAAGGCCTTCCAATGTACGATTTTTCTCAACCGAAAACTTTAATTCAAATCTACTTTAACTTTCAAAGAAATTTAAAAAAACAATCAAGGTATGATTTTTTTTAGTTTACCAGGTCGGCGCGGTTCAAATGTTCTTTATACACATCTGCCTTTAAAATGTAATTGTTCATCAAGGCAATATATACACAACATTAAAAACGCATGTGACGTGAAAATCACAAGATTTACCCTTTTTGGCGACACAGTAATGAAATTGGCAACAAAATTTTACAACTGGCGATTTCCTTGACGACAGACTTTTACAACCCAGCGCAAACCCTGCTAGGGTCTTTTCACCAGATAATTTATGGATGGTGGGGAATCATACGTAACTGGTATCCCAGTTACAATCTCTAGTTAATCTTGTTTTTGGTTATTTTTATGTACTGTGTGTCATCAGTTTAAAAACAGTTAAGTCTTTACATTCAGTTGTAAATAAAATTAAAATTATTATAGAATTAACGACTTTGTAGATGAAAACACGTGCTTCAGTATGCAACCAAATGCACGCAAAACAACAGAGTAAAATAATAAAAACAAAAAAGATAAACAAAACAGAACTTTGGTTGAGAAAAAACAGGTACTTGCAAATATGCAACAACGCAACCAAGCACACAAAACAACACAGTAAGACAAAGTAAAAAAAAGATAAACACATACTGAGAACTTTGGTCATTATATTTAAACTCCCGACTTTGGAGCAAAGCTTTGTGGATAAATATTTATAATCAGTCTCCTTGGTGCCATTTATATCTTTTTGTGTGTCCTATAACTTTTCTTTCATGTCCTTTGTTTCATAACCTCGATTGTTTACCTACTAGAATATATATTTAGCTTTTTTATAATGTTTCTCATCCAAGTAACACATTGGTGAATTCATACGTTTAAAACACACAAAAAGTGGATATGAATAAAATATCAATTTTTTCCAGTCTTCATTGTTCTGGGGAGCCAGTTTAGATCTATGTTAAGAGTATAGTATGGTTACTGGTTCATTTTTATGCTCTGATGTTTTACACGCATGGTGTATATTATTGTGATATAAGATGTTTAAATACATAAACTAACCTTTTGTAAACATGTTGTCATGAAAACAAAGGATAAGAAACCATTTTTCCTCAGAACGAAATTTGCCAAGGAAACTACCTCTCCTTAAAACAAAGGAGACTGCAGCAAACTATTTCTCTTCAGAACCAAGGATAAGAACACTTTTTCTCAGAACAAAAAATGCGTAGGAAACAATCTATCCTTGAAACAAGGGAGATAGCAGAAAATCAATGTTCCTTTGAATAGGGAAAGGACACATTCTTTTCTCAGAACAAATGATGCGTAGAGAAGCGATCTATCCTTAAAACAAGGGAGATAGCACAAAATCAATTTTCCTTTGAAAGGGAAAAGACACAATCTTTCCTCAGAACAAAAGATGCGTAAAGAAACAATCTATCCTTGAAACAAGGGAGATAGCAGAAAATCATTTTCCTTTGAATAGGGAAAGGACACAATCTTTTCTCAGAACAAATGATGCGTAGAGAAGCGATCTATCCTTAAAACAAGGGAGATAGCACAAAATCAATTTTCCTTTGAAAGGGAAAAGACACAATCTTTCCTCAGAACAAAAGATGCGTAAAGAAACAATCTATCCTTGAAACAAGGGAGATAGCAAGAAATTAATTTTTCTTAGAAAAAGGAAAGAACACAATTTTTTCTCAGAACAAAAGATGCATAGCGAAACAATCTATCCTTAAAACAAGGGAGATAGCAAGAAATTAACTTTTCTTAGAAAAAGAAAAGGACACAATTTTTTCTCAGAACAAAAGATGCATAGCGAAACAATCTATCCTTCAAACAAGGGAGATAGCAGAAAACTATCTGTGCTTAGAACCGAGGATAGAAAACCATCTTTCCTCCAAACTAAAGATGTGCAAGAAAACCATCTACCCTCAGAACGAAAAAGTCAACTATCTGTTCTGAGAACCAGGGAAAATAATCCTTGTCGATAGATAACACACTGGGACTAAATACTTATTTATGTTCTGTTCACTGATACTGTAACCAGAGAATCCCCATGTAACTGTATCTATGATTTATTCTAGTTTACTGTATCTTTGATATGATGAGTTATAGACTTCGCCATATATAAGGATCTCTACCCTTCCCCATGGGGTTTATATGGTTTATATACATGTAGTAAACTTTGATGATCCAATCTTGCCTTGAGCACTTACTGGTTATGTTATACTAGAAGTTCATTATAGTACATGGACTTTATAAATACATATCCTTCCTCCTTTTTTATTTGCGTTGTTTATATGCTTGTCATTTACCATATTTCTTATATATGATAATGCTTTTTTGAATATTTGGTAAAAATAGAAATAGTGCTTGTATCAATATGGTAGTTATAAACACTCTTTATAAAAAACTTGTTTTTCTTTACTAACCTCTCCCCCCCCCACCCCCGAAAGCAATTCTGATTTTTTCCATTAAAATGCAATTAATTCTTGATGTTCCCACTCACTACATAATTATGTAAGTAAAGATATGATACTTATATGTGGACATACCAAGGAGTAAACCTGAGAGCCTATCTGTTTAGATATTTAATTTAGTATCCGGGAAATATTATTATGAAACTCAACATTCCACATTCAATGATATCGCTACAGCTTAAAGGACTCAATGTATAATTTCAGCTTTATCAAGATATTATTGAAAGAGGTTATACCAACCAGAAATTCTGACAGCTGACAGCACTTCTGTTTTGATACTTAATTTGGTGGGCAAACGAAGACGTGTAACTAATTGCATATACTTCAGCAAAAATTGATTCTGACAAGACTTCGAACGGACAGTGTTTGAATAGCGACATTTAATACACTGTATCAAATGTTGCTGGTTGGGAGTAAATCAGTGTGTTATTAAAATAAAATTGAAGACGTGATGCTTAACATCCTAGTGAAATTAATATGCTACAGCTTCAAACACTCGCTGCATGTCATTTGTACCCAGCATAATTGCAAGCCAGGGATTTGTTTGGACATTTAATTTGGTGTCCAATCGATTACGTTGGGTTGATTTCGACAAGACTACAAACGGAAAGTGTTTAAAGTCCAACCAATGCGTTATTTAAATCAAATTTAAGACATGGTGTTATTAAGAGGGTACAGCTTCCATCACTTCCTATTGAAATTAAGATGGCACGGCTTCCAACACTCATTGCATGTTATTTTAAAACCAAAACAATTGCAACTTGCAAACATATTTGGATAATTAATTTGGTGCCAAACAAATAAGTGTTACTGATTTCATACAAGGTTGGTTTTGACAAGGCTACAAACGGACAGTGATTGGAGTGTAATCGATGTGTTAAAATATAATTTTGAGACATGACGTTAAACGCAAGTTAAGTTGGAACATCTTCTAGCACTCACTGCATGTCAAATTCATACCTAACACAATTGCAAGCCGGGAATATGTCTGTTTGGAGATTTAATTTGGGTCTTTGACAAGACTATAAATGGACAATGTTTAAAGTCCAACCAATGCATTATTTAAATCCAATTTAAGACATGGTATTAGACTTCCTATTGAAATTAAGATGGTTCAGCGTCCAGCACTCACTGCATGTTATTCAAAACCAACATAATTGCGAGTTGCGACTCTATTTGGATAATTAATTTGGTGCCCAAATGAATACGTGTTCTTCAGGTAAGGTTGGTTTTTGACAAGACTACTACAAGACGGGAATTGGAGTGCAATCGATGTGTTGAAATGAAATTTGAGACATGACGTTAAACGCAAGTTAAGTTGGAACATCTTCTAGCACTCACTGCATGTCAAATCCATACCTTACATAATTGCAAGCCGGGAATCTGTCTGTTTGGAGATTTAATTTGGGGCTTTGACAAGACTACAAATGTACAGTGTTTAAGTCCAACCAATGCATTATTTAAATCCAATTTAAGACATGGCATTAGACTTTCTATTGAAATTAAGATGGTACAGCGTCCAGCACTCACTGCATGTTATTCAAAACCAACATAATTGCGAGTTGCGACTCTATTTGGATAATTAATTTGGTGCCCAAATGAATACGTGTTACTGATTTCATATACTTCAAGTAAAGTTGGTTTTGACAAGACTACTACAAGACAGGGATTGGAGTGCAATCAGTGTGTGAAAATGAAATTTGAGACATGGCATTAAACGTATTGAAGTTAATTTGGTACATCTTCTAACATTGCATGTCAAATCCATACTAAACATAATTGCAAGCAGTGAATGATCTGTTTGGACAATTTATTTGATGTCCAAATGAATACGTGTTACTAATTTCATATACTTCATTCAGTAAGGCTAATTCTGACAAGAATACAAGGGGGTAGTGATGGAGTGCAACCATTGTGTTAAAATGAAATTTGAGATATGGCGTTAAACGTATCATTGAAGTTAAGTTGGTACATCTTCTAGTACTTTCATACCCAACATAATTGCAAGCAGTGAATGTTTGAACAATTAATTTGGTGACCAAATAAATAAGTGTTACTAATTTCACGTACTTCATTCAGTAAGGCTAATTCTGACAAGAATAGAAACGGACAGTGATAGGAATGCAATCAATGTATTATTAAAATGAAATGTAGTTGCTACAGCTCCCAACACTCATTGCATGTCAAATTAATGTCCAGCATAATTGCAAGCCTGGAATCTGTTTGGACACTTAATTTAGTGTCCAGTCAATGCATTATTAAAACGAAATTTAAAACATGGTGTAAATCATACCATTGAAATTAGGTTGGTACAACGTTTGACATTCATTGCATGTCTTCATGTCTAGCATATTTCTGTGTGGACACTTAATGTGGTGTCCACTCAATGTATTATTAAAATGTAATTTAAACCATGGTATTTCAGTAATGTTTATTCAGCTCTAGACACTCATTGCATGTCAGATAAGAGGCGTTTACACATCGTTAAGACAAGATTAACACTTGAGATAATACCATATATAAAACATACATGATCATGTAGGTGTTGGAATGATTTTATACATGATGTTCTACACAAAATACATGGTTTCCTGTCATTGATCATAGACATTTTATCATAACGCCATATGTATCTCAAAGAAAAAAATAATACTGCACTGATTTCCTCAATCCTTTCATTTATTGGGTCTGCAGAGTACCTAGTGATACATTTGTGCGGAACTTTCAACTTTCTTTCTATTGGTTATGGAAAACGTTCTTGTCGCCATTTTACGGGACAAAACATCGAATTATGCTTTTTCATTCATTTCCTTTCAACGAAGCGGATACATTTTGAATTTAATTTGTATGCATTGATCAATCATCGTAATTGTATCGGATGTAAGAAAATATTCATATATTAAAGTGGTATCGATCATGTGGTACTCTTGGTAGAGCCAATTTTGAACTTACCTTCTGTATGGGTATAATTACAAAGAGTATATATATATATAAAAACTCTTAATAAAAGTACATGTACCTGTTTTTCTATCTCCCCAACTTACAACTATTATTTATCGGAAGTAAATGGAGTATTGTGGAAAGTTAATTAATAAAATGCATGTGGCTTAAATGACTTCTGGTCAAAACTACTTTAGAATATTTTGTTAATTTCATAATCTTTTTTAAAAAACAAACCTATCGTAGATCTTTTTGAATTAAAAACTTTGAAAAAAATGCAAACCTATCATATAGAAGTTTTTTCGAACAGGAATTTCAAAGTTCCATTAAATTAAAAAAATCCAATCTCTGAATACACTATTTTCCATTAATTCATTCATTGCTAATTGACATCATACTGCTTCGCAATACACATTCATACACAACAAACCTTGTTCGCTCGCTATTGCTCGTTTAAGAACTATAAACCACTGAGGAAATGAAAAAATTGCAAAGGCGGGGTTAAAGAAACAAACATCAGTGAATAAGATATAAATGTTTGTACTTAAAAAAATAATGGAAAAAATAAAATAAAATGGATAAAATACAAACCTATCAGTTTCTTCCCGAGAACATTAATTCCAAAATAATCCAATCCCTGAATACACTTTTTTACATTAATCCATCATAGTCGCAATACACAATTTAGCTAAAACACAACAAACCTATTTCGTTTGCTATTGCACGTTTAAGAGCTATAAAACACTGCGGAAATGTAATGTTGGCAAAGAGAGAGGTAAAGAAATAAACATCAGTGGATGAAATATACAACGATGCACTAATTGCCTTGTCAAGTTCACGACTTAGCTATGATCGTCGTGTAGGTAGTAGTGGTAGTAAATAGGAAATCGTATACATAATATGATTGATTAACAGTATGACTACACTTGATCACTTCACTCGACACCACTCTGACTGACAGGTATATTTATGAAATTACAGTCATACCTGTATATCGGACGCCAAGGGACGACTCTACCTGTATCTTTATTAACTTGTATAATTTGTACATGTATAACAAATATGTAATGCCAAAAGTCCACGAAATATTGGTATAAGGGTATATTTCCCAAAAGCCTATAAACAGCAAAAGTTACCTAAACACTATGTAAAACTGGGTTTCATAGAGGGAAAAAATACATTTTACAAGTGGTGATAAAAATTTTCCAAAGAAATCACAGTTAACATGATGGAAACTTCAGGTTATATAAGAAAGAAACATAGGTTTTACAGAGGAAAATCTGGTTTATGGAGAGAAACTACGTTTCCAAGATACCCTTGCTTATAAGGGGAAACCGGACAGGTTTAACAATCAGACAGAAATTATGTTTTACAATTGGCTATAACTCTAAACGTCTGGGTTTTTCGGGGGAGGTTTTTTCACAATCACAAGAACTGTCTGGGTGCAATTTTGACTGCGATGTAAAACATCAGTCGACTTCATTCGGTTTTGAAGTCTCAATTATACTGATCATATAGTTCAATCATATCATCGATATATGAAATAACGCCGTCACGGAACTCTCTCTCTCTCTCTCTCTCTCTCTCTCTGAGTTGAGCTAAAATAGATTTGAAAGAAGTAGATAACGAAAATAGTTTGCATTCCTCCAATATATAAAGTTTTGCGTGTTTCTTAATAGAAACAATGGTTCTATTGTACATAAAATACTCAACTATCGACACACATACAACCGATCAACAGTTATCCATATACAACATAAACTATTTTTATGCCGATACTGACACTTTATATAGGAAATACACCACAATCATTTCCCTTGGAGATATGCTTAACGCTTTCTTGGATCAATTTTGAAATAAAGGGACTCCTCGTTATGGTTTTCGTATATTTTTGGATCTGGTAATCGTGAGATCATAAATGATTAAGAATGGTATAGATTGGGTACAGAAACTGATTTAGTGAAGTTTGGACACGCGAATAAATAAGTAAACGTTTATTTCTAGCAACTTCGTTAGATAGCCTTTAGCTTAAATAATGCTGATGCGGCTTTAAGCAATGAGTCATCAATTAGAACTTTGCCTATTCAGTAAAAATCCGTTTCAATCCAATATCATATATATGAGAGAGAGAGAGAGAGAGAGAGAGAGAGAGAGAGTCTATAATTCTACCATTGAGAATTCACACAGTCTATAGAAACTCGTGTTGAAAAGCAGAAAGGAAACTAAGCATTTTAAGCGCTGTACAGAACTTGTGTGTAGCTGTAAGGTATTGTGTTATGGTATTTTTACCATGGATACATTGCTCTGTAATGCATCAGAGTTTTTAAGTTTTTAATACAGCAGATTATTGTTGTTTTGAGAAATAACATATCCCAGGGCACGTGTGATATCTCTTCCATATCGTACATTAAGATCTCAATTCATCTGTGTTGAATTCTCATATTTCATGAGGCGGGAACAAGAACAAGAGAGTATACTTCAGTTCAGACTTATACAACAAACATTTCTATAAATAAATTATCATTACGGCATTTTCTGATTTCCCCAGACAGGTAGTAGGGGAGAAACGGAATTAAAAATACGAAAATCGCCAGGTTAATCATGGAACGGTAGGACTGCAACTGTAATAGCCAGTGTTTGTAACAGGAAATGTCCGCCTTTCTAAAGAAATTAATTCTTCATCCTCTACACCAACAAAATTATGTATATATACTAGAAATAATATATAATGCGTTAAGCAGTCATTATACAAACACATTCCAGGCCCGGCTGGTGGTAATGTAATTATTTCAATAGCATGTTTCTAAATACAGAATATACAACGTCTTGATCCATGTACATTAATGAAACTATAAAATATATTTATATCTCAAAACATTTAATTTTAAAATAATTGCTATTACCTTGATTTTGAATGTTGGGTTTCAAAAGTTAACAGCGGAATCAGCTACATCTTAAACACTCTCCTAATTCTCAAACTCCATCTGCTGCTGAGGCTGTATAATGCGCCCTCTGGTGGGATGCTGAACGTCTGAATAATACAAATTCTTCATAAATCAATAATCGGCAATATTTACACATTAAGGGCTAATTTATTTTAATGCATCGATCTGTCCATCGTCTGGTAATCCTTCCGCTACACAACATGCACATGTATATCGTCTGCTAATCCACGAATTCTACATGTCAAACTAATTTCCCTTAATTTTCCCTGATCAAAATGTTTGGTAGAGAGAGAGAGAGAGAGAGAGAGAAAGTGTGTGTGTGTGTGTGTGTGTGTGTGTGTGTGTTATAGAATCTTCTCTGGCCATTTCATTTGTTATGGATATACAAAGAGCAAAAACAACGCAATGTTATAGAATAAAATGGTCATATTAATTAGACATTTTTGAATGTTCTGAAATTTGTCGTTGCTGAAGTTATGTTTTTCGGGCTTACTGGGTAACGGTGCAAAGTGCTAGGGTGTCTATTTTCTTGCTATGCAATGCATTTTAAAATAATTATGTGTTCAAATCTCCAAATATGAAATATCAATTGATATTTGGAGATGATGCAAACGCCAGAGCTGTATGTTAAAAATAACAGGTATTATGAGATGAGAAAACTTAATATATATTGGTTGAATTTTTATACTGTAAGTGAATATAAGAATAGCCGTAAAAGATTAGTTAAGGTCGTGGGTTTTAGGTATATTTGGTCTCTTAAATTTTGTCGCCGGTTTGGTATACTAACAAGACTGTCAAATGGGCCCGAAAAATTTAATTTGAATGGGAAGGTAAATAGTAAGAAAGTCGTTGTTATCTAATAAAAAAGATGATAGAAAGAAGTTTTAACTGAAATATACCGAAAAGAAAGTCGTTTTTGAAAATGAAGGCTTTGAATGTCGGAAAGAAAATGTTTGAACATGGTGCGAATGATAAATGCGAGGGCTCTGTGCAAATGCAATATTATTTATAACACATAATCAGATATCTCGTAGATAAATAAGCATCAAATTATATATATTTGCACCGAAATAACAAGCCCGCCCCAAAAACAATAAACTTTGAAAAATTCTAAGATCGTCCCCATCGTGACCTTTGACTTGCATAAATAAACGTGATTGATGATACATCATTTATGCACACTTGTCGTTTGTGGCGGACCGGGCTCGATAGGTGCCCGACTCTGGGAAATGGCCGACCAATAAGTTGGTCCTAGGGAACCTGGTGGTTTCGATTCAAGGGAGTTGAAACGAAACTTGAAAGGAAGGGGGGGGGGGATGTAGGGAGGTCGGACTCGATAGGTGGCCGGATAGATCAGTCGGTAGAGCATCCGCAAGTATCGGGAAGGTCCCGCCGGTTCGAGTCCCGGTTTTCCGCTGCATTTTTTCCCTTTCCTGTTACACGTCAAAATCCATAGAGAAAGGTATGATGTATAGAGCCGTGAGGCACGAAAAATGTGACACTATAAAATTTGCCTCTCATAACTTTGATCTTGGGGCCCATATAGCCAATATATCTTATACAAGTGCACGTTCAAAGTTTAGCTAAAATTCATTGAGAAATGTAGGAGATACAGAGCACTAGGCTGTAACGGACAGAAAACGGGCTAAAAAAAATAACACCGATTTTTTTTCTTATTTCAGATTTTCTTTTATTTATTTTATTTTATTTTATTCAAGTTTATTTTATTTTATTTTATTATGTTTTCATTAACATGATTAATCAAAGCTTAAAAAATTTTAACTTTTAATTTAAACAATAAAGATTTAAATATTGAGAGAGAGAGAGAGAGAGAGAGAGAGAGAGAGAGAGAGAGAGAGAGAGAGCTTTGGATTATCTTCCTTGTGCCTGTTAAAAAAATACAGGTGGCGCGTCACACCATGCAAGTCATGTGATGTGTTCAAAATGGTGGCTCTCATCAGCTGTCAAAACATGTGATCTGACTTTTGACAAAGTTGCCGATTTCTCTTGAAAGATGAAATGACACTTTAATATTTGTGTATTACGGTATTTCTAGGATATAATGTAAATAAGAATCGATACAATATGGCTGAAGATTTCACTGATTGGTTAGGAGATCACGTTTATGTAAGAAAATAATTCAGGTGGATAAGGAAGTTTTGCACAACAATGGGTCCTGATAAAATCATGATCAAGTTAATTTCCTGTATTCCTAAATGTCACATATTGCCATTTGATACACCAACTGGAAAGACTTCCTTTTGTACTCCCATCCATCAAATTCTATGTAAATTTTTTGAAGAAAAAAAAATTGTCACATGATTTTGTCATTTTTAGGCTTTTTCAGTTAAAAGTAAAATTTTAGTAGAAGGTACACCAGTGTACAAATGGAAGTCTTTCAAACAAAGGTCTTATCTCATGAAAATGCATACCACATGACTCCTGTCTCTCTTTCTTTCACTCTCTCTCTCTCTCTCTCTCTCTCTCAGACAAAGCCATAAAAGTGAGGACAAAAGTGATTATGATGAGAAAAATATGGGGATTATACAGAGATTCTTCAGTCATTAACATGGAATGTGAGGACATGTACATTTAAATCTGAAAATAAAACATAAAATTCACCCCCTTTCCAATTTTGAAAAAAAATTATGAAAATCTAGGACTTAATTTTAACATTATTAACTTTTTTTAGGTACCAATATTGGTTGGCGCAGTTATACTTGGAGTTATACTTGCTGTTATATTATTAATCTACAGAAGATGTAGGTAAGTCATTTAACTTCATGGTAAAGCAGGTACTTTGGGCATAAAAACATGGGGTTCTGCTAACCTGATCGACTCTAGATTTTTATACCTACTGACCTAATTCTCTTCATACTGGGATATACATAAGGTTGTCACTGGAGACTTCCATTTCTGCGGGTCTTGGGGTCAGTGCTGTATGTGTCCCCATGTCCAGGCTTTGTCTTTAATCTCTTTATTAGAGGATTATCTCCTTGCCCCATGTAGTCTGTGTAAAAAATTAAAGCCTACCTACTCTAATATTTCTTAGATTATAATTTTTTTGTCTTAAAAATTAATTATCCTACATTTGAAAACCTTTTTTGCCAGGCTAAGTCCTAGCTTTGAAGTCATATTTCAGTGGTATTTCATTGTTTTTGTTTCTTTAAATAATCTATAGTTTCATTTCAGTCTACCCATTTAATGATACTAATGTGTTTAAAAGCACAGTGGCACTAGTAAAGAAAGATATTCCACGCATTTGTTTAATCACAAACTTTAAGAGTGTGATGGAGTAATTGTTTTTAACCCAGTTAAGATTCTTTCACTTATATTGAGATGGTCAGTTCTGGGATGGAGAAGGAAACCAGAGTGCCCGGATCAAACCACCTAACTTGCGCAAGCAAACTGATAAGCTTTCTTACACTAAGATATGTCCGAATGGGATTCACATGTAGGCAGTGAGGGGAGTTGTAATCCATAATTGTGCACTTTAGAACACAAGTACCCCTCAAATCTTAGGTAACTTTTAAAATAAGTATTTCAGTAGTGGATTATAGCTTACCTGTAGAAAGAACATACATAACATATATTTGTACACATATATGAAAAGGTGTTTAAGTTTTTTGATGGTCAATATGTGTATGATGTCTACTATGCATATCATTAAGATTTTTATTTTACTTTTGTTTAGGCATAGTGGTCGCTATGACTACACAGTACTCAAAGAAGATCTGGCTTTACCACAAAAAATGGAAATGGAACGTCAAGTTCAACTAAATGCTTTAAGAGGTTCAGTCTTTATTGCTTTACTGTAATCCAAGAAAATCATAATGTGGTCTGCCACTACACCACATGATCAACACCCCTTAACGTTTATGTAGGGCATTTTGAAAAAAAAAGTTTACTTGAGGAATTCCGAGAATAAAATTGTTTTCATGGGAAAATATGAACTGATATGATTCCATATCTAATGGAAAAAAAAGTTTCCACACAAATGTTACAGGATATCGCATGGTAAAGTGGCAAAACCCATTATGACAACAGGTTTTTTCATTTATTGAGTGAATGTATGCAAATTTCTGACATCAGAATGTCACAAAAACAAATATAATATATAGTTTATGCTTGAAATTTCACATTTATATTTGGATAAGAAAATAAAAATGAACAGGCTTATTTTATACTGATTTATTATTATTATATTATTATTATGATTCCCCACCACCGAAGGTGGGGAATCATATTGTTTTCGTTCTGTTTTTCTTCTTATTATTATTTTTATTTTTATTATTATTATTATTCCGTCAGGACCATATGCTGAAGCATATCTCGGGAACGGCTTAATGGATTTAGATGACATTTGGTACCAATAATCTGTTGTCTGTGTAGATAATCAAGACGTGTTCATTTTCGTTATCTTAAAGGTGGGTGGGTGGGTGTAAATTGCTTAATTGAATACGTAGTTAAATACCCGGGGGAACTAATTAATTCTGAATGGACATAAGCTGGTTACGACATTTTAATCATACCAAGCAAATGCTTTCACCTATGAGTTAATCCGATTAGTGATCATCAAAAACTTGGCGATTCTTAAAACCACAGCTTGTCACGTCACACGCCTGTTATTAAAACCTTACACAATGAGCTGAATGGTGTATACAATTTGCCTTGATAGATCGAAGGAGGTTAAGCGTGTCGAAATGGCTTCGGGATATTCTGTTAATCACTGACTGTGGAAGTAGAAGACTGTCCACTTTTTAAGTTAACACCAATGAAAGTTCTCCTTTTACTGACTGACACTTTCTTAATGACCGGTATGTCATTTTTTCCTTTAACCGGACTTTATATAATGTGTTGAAATATATTGGAAAATTGACGCTATGGTGATGCATAAGATGAGAATTATATTAAAATTTGAAATGAAATTTAGAACATTTTTTGAAAAACTATTTTGTTCCCTTAGTCGTGATCAGGATCTATGAGGCACCAATATTTATTTTTCCCGAAATCATACTCGTAAAATTAAGGCAAAAATTGTAAATAAAATTAAGTTATTATAACTACCATTTTGTATATATTATACACCCTTCCGATAAATCGCGACACCTGGCGGGAGTGCCATGATTGATAGTAGAATGTGATGTCATACAGGGAGTTATGAAAAGGAAATACTAGCATTTCGTATTTTCCCTCAATATAATATTGTTTTAAAATTAAATATTAAATTTCAATTTTAATTACATATCGCTGGTATTTTATTCCATGACTTTAAAAAATAATTTGAAATTAATATATTTTTCATTAAAATTTTTAAAAATTCATTTTATTTGTTACATAATAATAACTGTTCCATGACATATTTGTTATTGTAATACCAAGTCATGGGCAGTCATTCGGAACTAATTAGGGCACTGATTTTGATTACCTGAGAGAAAATGCTTCGGTCCAACCTAAGGACAATTTGCTTATGCATGAATGAATGGTCTGTTCATGATTGTCCCTTTTCTTAAAAATAGATATTCATTATTGTCCCTTTCTGGGTTTGATGTGCTGTTCAAACAAACAATTATAGTCTATTCCAATTTTACCTGTAAGAATTTTACCTGGTGGACTTAATGGAATAAGTTATAACTTTCATTGCCCTGAATTAAAAAAATACTTATTCAAATGTTACTTATTACTCGAAACAAATGAAATAAATATTAAATTACATTTATTATAATTTTTAATTTGAAATTTTAGTCTGTGTCCGTTTCATTTTATTTCTCATTCTTGAATGTTATTGATTTATTTACTAAAAACAAATAAAATAAGATTAACATGAATTCCACAGAATTAGATGTAAACTTTTTTTATTTCAAATTTTGCATTAATTCAACCAATAAGAACATGAAGAATAACAGGAATTCCATGGAGTTAGATTTATCGCCTGGTAAACATTTTTCGAAGAAAATACTTTTTTTCAAATTTTGCATTAATTCAACCAAGACTTACATAGTCTTTCCACTCCATATAAATGTTAAATCCCGACTACATTTACAACTTAAATACAGTAAAAATTTAAATTAGTGGAAAAAATATCTGCATTTTTTATCAGAAATTTCAACCTTATCCTATCGGATTCAATTAAATGATAAGCAGATATGCATTATTGCAAAGACATCACATAACATGTATGCCAATTTCATAGAGGTTTAAAGGAGATTTTATTATTTATTTTGTTTTTAAAGTTGTACTTATTCCTCTAAAATTTCAAAACAAAATGTAAAATATTTTCAAAAAAAACTGATAATATATGTAAAATAAAGTTCCATCTTTGTAGAGGCTTTATTAAAAAATTTTAAGAAGAAACATTGAAAATGTGTCTATTTGATTATTCTTTAAAAATTCACAGGTTTTCTCTAAAAACTGTTTTTCAAGCTTCTTTTTACCCCAAAAATGTAAAATATTCTTTTCATACATGTTAAAGTTTCATATTGGTAGAAACTATATTTAAAATTTCAAGAAGAAACATTGAAAAATGTGTCTGTTACACATTTTCTCAAAATTTACAGTAGTTTTCTCTAAAAATGCAATATAAGTGTGTCAGAAGTAGTCTAAGCTTTTCGTTAATCTCAGAAGATTCTCAGTCGGGAGAATTAATTAAACGAGAGAGAGAGAGAGAGAGAGAGAGAGAGAGAGAGAGAGAGAGAGAGCTACAAACATTGCATTTTAAGTATTCGGTAACTCAGTGAATAATTATATAAACGAACAAATTATCTATCCGAAAAAATTATAACGAGTCATGGGATAATTATTTATCCGACATTTTGAAACTTAACATATTTGTGTTACAGTTTAAAGATGATAAATAATAATAAACACCGCGTAATTAGTATTAAAAGTTATTTATTTATTTATTTTCATTTTTATACTTTTGATTTTTTGACAAATAAGTATAATATAGCCAAAGCAGTGATACGACACTACATGAGAATAAATCAGATATTTATCACTGTGTATTATAATATCAGGTGTTGACTTGTTCATTTCGTAATCAGATAATCTAGAGACTTGTTAATTGCAAATTGGATTAATGAAACCAATTAAAAGTCCTATTTTTTTTAAGTAACTTAGGTAAGGATGCCATCATTTCTACTTAGAATCAGTTGTTATTTATATAAATTTGACCGAAATTTTAACCATACAACCGAAATTTCAATGTTGTTGTTTTTTTTTTTTTTTTTGTTTTTTTTTTTTTTTTGTTTTTTTTTTTTAATATTTTATTAATAATTTTGAAAATAAATTTTCAGAACCTTTAACATTTTAGCAATAACGGATGTTTCTTTAATGAAAGTTTAATCCGTTGAACAATGATTTTTAAATACAACTTTAAGATGTCGCTAATTTGTAATCACAGGGAAATTTAAGTTTTCAAATTATTTTGACTATCAATTATGTATCTGAATTGTTTAATTTATATCAATATTTTGTAAATAAGTTTTATGAAAAATCCGATTTTATAAAATAAATAAAGATAAATAAGAAAAAAGTGGAAGGTGAACGTTTGTAGTAATTTGATTAAAAAATTAAAATATTTCCAGTCGGATAAAAATATGAATTTCAAATGTCCTTGAGGGTAATTAAATGGTCCAAGATATTAATAAATATACGTACATGTATTTTATATTTTTCAAATTTGAACATTTACAAATTGCAATTTTCTAGTAAAAATAAAACTTATTATTTTGTTGAAGAAATTACAACAAATTCTACACAATCCTTTACAATGTTAAGTGTCTTTTCGGATGATCATCTATGTGTTTAAAATTTGTTTAATTAGCCCATTCATAATTTGTAATTTGTAATTTAATTAAAGTAATATTCGCTTTGTCGGTTTATCATCTCACCTGTAGCTTACATATGACACCTAACATATACTCGAACTGAGTGAATATACACCCTTTAACGTAATATTCGCTTTGTCGGTTCATCATCTCATCTGTAGCTTACATATGACACCTAACATATACTCGAACTGAGTGAATATACTGTACATGATGATGGGATCGATAGATAGCGTTCCCGGTGTGACGTCATATCAAGAGCGATAACCAGTTTCCGGCTATTTCTGGAAGGGTGTATAGGATAATTATTTTGTTGTAAACATTTCAATTCAATGTACCATTTCCATGAACATTGCCAAATTTACAAAAATTCATATATTTTGACTGAGTAGATATATCGTTATCATCATGAACCTCAAACATATAGAAATAACCGATATAAGTCGCGAAATTAAAATACGATGTGTATTGCGCATTGAATAACGATTATTAATCAATAATTTAAAAAAAAAAATATTAAATAAACATCACAAAGGGTAACTTTTATTATATTTTATTTTGGATTTTACAATAATTCCTAGTCCATTGGTGTTTATACTGTCAGACGACATCGGGAGGGCACACATCCTCATGCAGTGTCGATACGCTCCTATATTACCTGGATCTACCTGCCCATAATTAGAAGGTCTTACATTCACACCTAAGACAACGATCTTAATCAACTCATTCTTTAAGACCAGTCGTTAATTACTGTGTTTATTCAGTGACACTCGCCGATCCGTCACTGGCTTCAACGTGTTATCACCTGTTAATTACTGGTGACCAAGATACTGGTGAACTTTGAAAACTTGTGGCCAGAAAAATCGCAAAGCGCTGTTTTTTTGTCGCCAGTTAAAGAAAAAAAATCGCAATTGGCGACGTTGGCGATGCCCAGCGCAAACCGTCCCATACGTGTTCATTCATTGTAACACGCGGCGACGCCGAATCAGAGGCCTGAGAGGGGTTCTACGAGTTTTCTTATTATATGAAATTCATTGAAAACGTCACTTCCTATGCGGAGAAGGCCTTCCAATGTACGATTTTTCTCAGCCGAAAACTTTAATTTAAATCTACTTTAACTTTCAAAGAAATCTAAAAAAGTAATCAAGGTATGATTTTTTTTAGTTTACCAGGTCGGCGCTGTACAAATGTACTTCAAACACAACTGCCTTTAGAATGTAACCGTTCATCAAGGCAATATATACACAACATTAAAAACACATATGACGCGAAAATCACAAAATTTACCTGTTGATTAATATCTCTTGTTTATTTATTGTTTTATTTAATTTTGTAATTCATATATGAAGGGCCGTAACTTTGATGTAAGACTACCTACACACAGGTACCCAACTCGACTAGTGTAATACGTCAAATGTTGTATACATGTGTTAAAGAGTATCCTTTTTGGCGACACAGTAATGAAACTGGCAACAAAATTTTACAACTGGCGATTTGCTTGGCGAGACTTTTCCAACCCAGCGCTAACCCTGCTAGGGTCTTTTCACCAGATGTATGCCATAAATTATTTATGGATGGTGGGGAATCATACGTAACTGGTATCCCAGTTACAATCTCTAGTTATTATTATTATTATTATTGATATCATTGTTTTCAAGTAAATGATATTATTTACAGAATTTAATATTTTACTTTCATTTATAATAAATGTGGCTTCTAATTTTAGGTCTGAGATGTTCATGCATTTTTAAGTTCAGTGAATTTTTCTGTACATTTCCAAAGTTATTTCCAAAAAATTTTCCAATTACTTTTAATTTACTTTCAGATGAGTCATGGATGAACTTCCAGTTTTACCTAAGATCTCATCCACAGTACAAGTCGGCACAACAGCTGGAAGATATTGGTAAAATGGAATAAAAATGTTTAGTTTGCATCAAATTTAAGCAATATGCAAATACTATAAACCAACTTTTATTCACGGATATTAACTTTCGTGATTCTCTTACCAAAATGATTTCATGGACTTTAGCTGAATATTTGATATCAGTAAAACCATTTTCTGAAACAAATTCGTGAGGAATAACTTTCGTGCTTATTTTGTCCTCGCAAAACATGCAGAAATTAAACGCATGCAAAAAAAAGTTGGTTAACAGTAAGATGTATTTTTAGCCTAAATCTTTGAAAATCTTTTTCTCTTAAAGTACTTGACCAATTTAAATGAATTTGGTAGTGAAGGACCTTTTTGTGTTAAAGATTAAAAATTATATCTGACATTTCTGTCTGAAATACAAGATGACCGTCATTATTATAAATAGTGAAAACCTATAAATGACCATTACATGTTTATTATGTACTATTGCACCAATTTTGTTGAAATTTGTCCATGAGAAATTTAAGATTGTCACCAAATCTCTGAAAAGCTAAAATAAATAATATAATTTTTAATTTAAAAAAAATTAACAAAAATGAAACAATGAATGAACATACGGTGTGTTCCTGGTGAGTGATAAAGCCTTATAGGGTCTCTTTTAAAAATGGTAAACCTGCAACCCAGTATTAGTTATTCACAACACTTCTGTTGTCAGAATTCAAAATACTGAGAAATAGGGAAAGTAAATTGGCCGAACCTAGTAGAACATATTTCACATCTTTATCATAAAACTATACCAAAGTTGAAAAAGTAATCTGATTAGAAAAAAAATTGTAAATTATTGTTTTTTTTTTCTTCAACTTTAGCAATAACATAAATTGTGAAATGTACTTCATTTTGAATGAGATATTTTATAATTTTCTATTTTGTTTATATATTTGTAGGTAGTAGACTGGACAAATATTGGTTCAAAGTTCAAGAATTGAAAACAAGATCAGATAAACTTCTCAGTATAGCTAATTATAATCCTAAGATGCCAATACAATTTAATATTACAACTAGAAAATTACTCAAAGATCTGCTGGTGCTGATACAGGTACATACATACTGTAAACCATCAAATTTTTGCATTCATCTCATTTATTTTTGCATAATTTGCGAGTTAATAAAAAATCACAAAATAAATGCAGTGTTTTCCATAAGAGGCGGCAACAGGCAGATTTGACCGCCTAAAACACCAAATTGGCTGGTTAGAATTTATAAATTTGCCTTCCGAAGACCTGAAAATCATTCTCTGTCTAGGAGCCCCCCCTTGATCCCTAGCCTGTTGGATTAATCAATCTACCTCCTGCTACAAATTTTAGGGAAATCACTGTAAATGTGGGCGAAAAAAAAATGATCAAACAAAAATGCATGATACTAGAAGTATCATATATTTATATACCAGGGCTTCGGAAATTTCGGTCCGGCCCGTCGGACATTTTGTACAAGCAAAAAAAAAAAAAGGTTGTCGGCACATGCGCATGTATGCGTGCAGTGCATGTTGTGGATTATTTTATTTTGACAAACAAACCAACCTATTTATTGAGCTACCGCGATTGCCAATTTTAATCCATGTGCGTTGTTACAAGACTAAGACGTAAGACGTTTACTGCTTTTCTAAGCTTCCGCGATATGCTGTTACTATCAGTATTCGTTACTGTCCACGATGCTTGATATTGAACGTCCGCCATATTGTTTACTAACAATCAGGAATTTTCGTATTCCGAAGATACACGAATTGTAATATTAGAACATTATCGCGAGAGGTTCTAAATTAGGAATTCAGGTATCACGAATCACAATATAACGGGAACTGCTTGACGAGGTTCCAATATATTTATGTGAGTGAAAGATATTAATGCCGAAACTTTTATTAAAATAAAATTTAATCGCGTTTCTTTATTTATTAATAAAGAAACAGTCACAAAGCGCGTAGTATGTAATTTTCAACACCCCGCGTGAAACCTCTTTGATGACAAACCGTCACCCTTGACTGACACTCGTTATGGCTTCCGTAATCAACACAGTTACGACCATGCACTTATTTTTAAACAAACACACGTTTAAAGAAAGTTATAATGATTCGGACTGGGAAACAAAAGAAAAAGACACGCGGCACGCGACTACTGAAGTCCACAGGTATTTACTGATTAAGAAACAATCACCTGATTATTAGATCTTACTGTTGTTGACAGGTAAACGCGTGGTAAGGACAATACACTTAGTGAAGTCAAGTTTAAAAGACCGACAGACAGACTAGCGGTAGTTTACTTTTGTCGGACCGAAAATTGATTTGTCCGTTTAATATTTCTGTTGTAAAATTGAAAATGTCCGAAAACAAAAAATGTCCGACTGGCGATTTTTCACGTCGGTCAAAATAATTTTTTGTCGGAGATGTCCGGCAAATATGACCGTTTCCGGACCCCTGTTATATACATGGGTGGGGACTAAGATAGCTGGAAGTATCCCGGTATTTATGAATCAAAAAATAATTTGAAAATAATAATAAAAGACTTGAAAATATGTAGTGACATTTACTTTGCCAGTCACTCGGCATTTAGAAATGAAAGTCACAGACCTTAAAAATGATACCCTGTGTCATGGTAGGTGTGGCATGTTGAAGAACCCTCCCTGCACATTGCACTTGGCAAACTGCAAAGGGTAAAAATTCCTGCCACTTCACCTATAGCTGGTTACATTGCTATATAAGTGAAATATATTTGACTGGGACATTTTAAATGTTAAACCCCATTTAGTTAATCAGTCTTTTCTTCAGTTATATTTCATTGTAATTTTAATATAATAGGTATTTTTATGTACATTTATTTTGGAAAAAAGAAAGAACAAATTTAGTAGTGTATTGTATTGAAAGTTAATTATAAAATAGTTAGCACATCACCAACATCAAAAATGAGATAATGTTATTATATTTTTTTCAGCATCCATATATATTTTCTGTCACAGATATAGATTTTGTAATTGAACAGAAACTCATTATAGTGGTACAACACATATCTCCCAGAGGATCTCTGAAAGATTTTATATACCAGGTAAGACATTACAAAATTTAACTTTTCAGGATATGGAAATATGCATTTAAAATACTTACACTCCAGTGAAAATTCTTGCTCTCATACGGAGATGGTCATTTTGGGAATGTTTACAGTACCAAAAAAGACACTTACTAACCTTTCACACTTTGATCTGCTGGAGTGTGATTCTTTCTAGAAATTGAGAGTCGCTGTGATTTTTAACCCTTTAACCCTCTAGATTGACTATCTCAGTGTGACACAAACCAGTTTTGACTGGGTCACAAAACCCTATTCTACCAACACATCTGTATATGTGACCATTTTTTAAAGGTCCAGATTTTCTCATTGGTGCTAATGAAGTGGAATTTTGTATAATTATTTTTTTTCCGCAGTTTGACAATGGTTGATGTACCACTGCTCTAGAATGTAAAACACTTATTATATTAACCTAAAATTGATTCACATTTATCTTTGGAGTTATGGCCCTTTAAAATTTCCAATGTGAAGTTCTTGGATATGAAATAATAATCCTCCAAAACTGTTTATTTAAGTTTTTTTTTTTTTTTTTTTTTAAAAACACTTGATTGAAAGTATCAATAGTGATAATAGATGTTCATATTATTGGACATGATTCCAATTTACCAAAAATATCTTCTGACGGGGACCCTGATTCACTGAACTAGCTAGCCATTCTTTGTGATTCTTAATTTTGTGTCAAAATATTTTTAATAGTTAGTGGAAGTAATAATGCCACACAAACAATAGCATGTTGAAAAGATAATGTTGCCTTGGTTACAATAATCAAGTTTTATTACCATGGTTACAATGATCAAGTTTTATGATTATTTTGATAGAGCCAGTATACCAGTAGTTGGCAGGAAAAATATTGTCAAAGAAGTAGAGGTCTTCAAACAAAACAAATACAACTGTTTGGTAGACAGATACTAGAGGTATGTCTACACTCACTGACTCATTGACTCACTGACTCATTGATTCACTCACCCGTTGACTCGTACAACAAAACAAATACAACTGTTTGGTAGACAGATACTAGAGGTATGTCTACACTCACTCACTCATTGACTCACTGACTCATTCCCCTATTAACTCACTCACCCGTTGACTCAAACAACAAAACAAATACAACTGTTTTGTAGACAGATACTAGAGGTATGTCTACACTCACTCACTCACTCATTGACTTACTCACCCATTGACTCACTCGCCCATTGACTCACTCACCCGTTGACTCACACAACAAAACAAATACAACTGTTTTGTAGACAGATATTAGAGGTATGTCTACACTCACTCACTCATTGACTCACTCACCTATTGGGTCACTCGCCCAGTGACTCACTCACCCGTTGACTCACACAACAAAACAAATACAACTGTTTTGTAGACAGATACTAGAGGTATGTCTACACTCACTCACTCATTGACTCACTCACTCATTGACTCACTCACCTATTGGGTCACTCGCCCAGTGACTCACTCACCTGTTGACTCACACAACAAAACAAATAAAACTGTTTGGTAGACAGATATTAGAGGTATGTCTACACTCACTCATCCATTGACTCACTCACCTATTGGCTCACCCACCTATTGACTCACTCGCCCAGTGACTCACTCACCTGTTGACTCACACAACAAAACAAATAAAACTGTTTGGTAGACAGATATTAGAGGTATGTCTACACTCACCCATCCATTGACTCACTCACCCATTGACTCACTCACTCATTGACTCACTCACCCATTGACTCACTCGCCCAGTGACTCACTCACCTGTTGACTCACACAACAAAACAAATAAAACTGTTTGGTAGACAGATATTAGAGGTATGTCTACACTCACCCATCCATTGACTCACTCACCCATTGACTCACTCACTCATTGACTCACTCACCCATTGACTCACTCGCCCAGTGACTCACTCACCTGTTGACTCACACAACAAAACAAATAAAACTGTTTGGTAGACAGATACTAGAGGTATGTCTACACTCACTCATCCATTGACTCACTCACCCATTGACTCACTCACCTATTGGCTCACCCATCCATTGACTTACTCGTCCATTGACTCACTCACCCATTGACTCACTGGCCTATAGACCCACTCACCCTTAGACTCACACAACAAAACAAATACAACAATTTGGTAGACAGATACTAGAGGTATGTCTATACTCACTCATCAACTCACTCACCCATTGACTCACTCGCTCATTGACTCACTCGCCCATTGACTCACTCACCTATTGACTCACTCGCCCAGTGACTTACTCACCTATTGACTTAAACAAAAAACAAAAACAGCTGTTTGGTAGACAGATTCTAGAGGTAATATTGTCTCCACTCAATAACCCATAGACTCGCTCTCTCATTGACTCACTCACCCATTGACTTACACAACAAAACAAATACAATTGTTTGGTAGATAGATACTAGAGGGGAATATTCATGATTTGTTTCAATTTGCCAATAAAGTGAAATTTCCACCATGTGAACAT
This sequence comes from Anadara kagoshimensis, assembly GCA_021292105.1. Lineage (NCBI taxonomy): Eukaryota > Metazoa > Mollusca > Bivalvia > Arcoida > Arcidae > Anadara > Anadara kagoshimensis. The sequence goes on from CM037862.1 coordinate 53,508,239, forward strand.
TGTGAAAATAACCATGTTCAGTGTTCATTTGTACGATTTTTTAGGAAGTTGGACATTTTCGAAAAGATTTCTTGTAAAGCAACATAACATCAATATTTTTGCATTCATGTAATGTTAAATATGCCCTGTAAGGTCTTAACAATGAAGTCATTTGGCCTTTTAGAATGAACACTGCATGTTTACAGTAAACATTATACTAATGACTTTGTTAATTGAGGCATTATATTAATTTCATTATCTTATTATATACAATCCAATGGCTGAAATTGGATGGATTTAATCAGCCTGAAGTACAAAATTCCACTCTTTTCTATAGGAAGTTTTACAAAATATATTTCCAAGTTTCCAACCCAGGATTATAAAAATTATATGTGGTTTATCATCATGTTATCAGCTTGTGATGCTTCATGTGGAGCAGGAGGTTGGTGGTTTTCTGAAGCATAATACACTATTACTGCCTTCCAATCCACTCATTTTTGAAAAATATACTTTATTTTTTGTAGGCATTACTGTTTCTTGAAGAGAAAGGATTTCAAAGCCATGGACATATCCATTCTGGGAACATTATGTACTCCAATGGATGCTGCAGGTATATTTTGACACATAGTCAAAAGTATTAATACACTATAAACATTTATTTTATATCTTTGCTTCAATAAAGTATTTGACATTGACTATACTTTGCAACTTCATAAAGACATTGCTCCATGCGCCGATGTGATGATGTCAGATGTCAAATGCTCTCTTTGACTGACAGGAGACAACCCATTTGTACAAAAAGGTGCACCAACAGTGCATTTCAAAATTGTTTTCAAATTAACATGGAAAATGTGAGATGGCAATAAAATTAATTTTTATAAATATTGTAAATATAAGAAATTGGGTAATTTTCCAATGTATTTATGAACTTGCAAAGTACATGTATAATGGGCTGTCTCAAATTTTTTGCTCAAAAGGCTTCATCTTTTATGCAGTTTGAGACAGCCCATTATACTTTGCAAGTTCATAAAGACATTGGAAAATTACTTTATTTCTTAAGTAGTAGTGCCAATTGTGGTCCAAACTATAATACACTTTTAATTTAATTTATGTAGCTCAAATGTTGTATAATTGATTATTCAGTGAAATTTTGAATGAACACATTGAACATTTCATATACTAGTAATACTATAAAGGGATTATTTTCCCTTGATGAAAATTTTTTGATTTTCGAAGTGTGGCATTTTGTGTGGGTGTATTTCCACGTAAAAAAATATAAGTAGATGTATATTCTATATTATGATCTACATGTATTAACCGGTATCATGTGTATTTTTTCCACTTATATTAAGGGAATCAGTTCTGGGATGGTAGAGGAAACCAGAGTACCTAGAGAAAACAAACCTAATACAAGCAAATGGACAAACATTCTCACATTGGGATCTGTTCTAAGCAGGATTTCAACCAATGTGTTGAGAGGTGCTATGATCCATAAGCACTGGCTTAAGACTACTCTGCCATTGAGGCTTTATCACACACTTATTTTGCAAATTGAAGACATTAGGTTCATTGATGTTGTTTTCATTGATGTAATAAGCATGTCTCTACATCTTTTAGAGTCTCAGCCATTGAAAATGTGTTCTTTGGTTTTACTTCCAAATTGTATCCATTGGTCAGTAAAAGAATTAAAGATTCCAAATATGCCATGGATTCTATAAGTTTTGGTAAGATATTTAATATAAATATTCTATATATTTGTTTTGTTTTTTGTCTTAATAGAGACAAGATGTGGTTTCGATTATGATTGTCAAAGACAGAACGATTTCCTACATATTTCAAATTTTTGCATTGAAAAGCATAAAGATGGACTTGCAAAGAATGTCACTGAAATGAACCAAAATCTTAAAATTCAAATATATTACTATTACTTTTTTACCCAGCCAAATTTTGTTCATGTGAAATCAACATTTATTTCAAATGGAAGTTTTTATGTGAACTTCACTTGAAGTGAAATAATGTTAAAATCACATGAAATAGGATTCACATGAAATTCATGTAAACAAAATTTGGCTGTGTATTTAAGTGCAAGCTACATGTATATGGAATGGCCCCAGTTTCACAGTAATTTCTCAGCTAAGATTTTCCTTAACTTAAAATTTGCAAATTTTGGGAACTACTGATGAATTGTTTTGTCAAAACTAAATGCAAATGTTGTAATCCAGAAATGATCTTAAAAATGACACACCAAACTGACGTTTTGCCGACCATGCCCACAATGTTCCGACACTGGCCTCCATTATGGTACCAAAGCAGCAACAAGGTAACGAATGACGTAATTGTGTCAGTGACATCATTAAAAGGCACTATTCAGGCCAAGTTTTTATTCTTTTTGCGTCTAATTCAAGCATGTCGGGCCTTTGTCTGAACATTGTGGGCATGAACGGCGATATGTCAATTCGCGAATATCTTGAAAATTAAAGATTTGAAATTTTGCAATATCTAAGTTGAGGAAAATGTTAGCTTTGCAATGATTGTGAAACTGGGGCCAGGCACATTTATTTTCCCAAAATCAAAATGGACTGTTAATGATAAAATCCTATCCAACTCTGCAGTAACTCTTTGACATTTTACATGCTGACCAATTTAACCAATTTATCTGTTTTTTTATGGATTTGTTTCATAAAAACGGATCACAACGAATAAAATAAAACAGTCAAATTAGACATATTTTTTCCATTTTGGTCGGGTTTTTTTTAAATTAAAAGTACCGGTAATAAAAATTTGAACTTTTTGTATTGAAATTGTACCAAAATCAAACACTTAATGATAAAAAAGTACCTACATGTAAATGGCAACCTTGCACACTAAAATGTACCAATCTGGACAAATAAATAAATTTGATTGGTCAGCCTGATTTTAGTGATTGTATCTCTGAGTATATGACTTGCATATAATTTTTTAATTATTGATATCTGATTTAAGGTCATCTAATATTTGAAATGTGTACTGGATATGAGTTAAACTCTGCCCATCCTGAGCCGTCCCATTTAACTGCATGTCAAAATCCACAAGTTGTTGAGGTAGGTACATGTTGCTTTGTTTAAAATTGTTTTAAATGAAATGTATTGTAACAGGAAAGGAAACAAATGCAGCGGCAAAACCGGAACTTGAACCCGGAACCTTCCCAATATCAGCGGAACACTCTGCCGATTAAGCTAATCGACCACCTATGAAGTGTGGCCCGCCACTGTCTTCCCTTTTTTTATTTGACTCTCATTAATCCCAACCGCCAGGTTCCAACCTGTGATCCACCTGTTGGTTGGCTACTTCCCATGGTCAGACAAGCCCTTCAAGGGTAAAAATACAGCAACCAAAGTGAGACTGGAACCCAGGACCTTCCCAATACCAGTGGGACGCTCTATGGATTGAGCTAATTGGCCAGATGTTGAGTCTGGCCTGCCACAGTATTAAAATTTGCATCCCTCATTCAACTCCTCTGAAATCTAAAACAAAATTTACAAATACATGTAACTAATTAAAGGCTTCAAGATGATAATCTCTATTATTAATTTGATTTTGATGAATCTTCATCAGAATGTTTTTTATTTCAAGATGATAATCTCTGTATTATTAATTGGATTTTGAGGAATCTTGTTCAGAATGTGTATTATTTAAATATGATATTTTTTTGTAAATTTGATTTGATTGTTACTTTTATCAATTTCAAAACAAAGTTTATATAAAATTTATAATGATCTGGTAAATTTTCCTATTTGATAAATTCTGTAATTTTGACCACTATAAAGGCAGGTGAAACATCAGTGTCGTATGACCCCTTATTTCTGTCTGGGAGAAAACCAGGGTACCCAAAGAAAACCATCAACTTTTGCTTGTCGAAGGTCATTGGTTTTCTCTTGGTACTCCAGTTTCCTCCACCATCTCAGAACTTACTACCTCCATATAACTGAAAGAATCTTAACTAGGACATAAAACACCATAACTCCACTCCACTCCACCCAACTTTTGTGCCTTGTGAATTTATTTTGTATTCTTTACAGTATGTTTGTTTCTCCCTTTATTACAGTTACTTAATTTTATATTTGAAAATGAAGACAACCAATATCCCACGATAAGAGAGGTATGTCATATATAAAATCTATTTTTTATGTTGTCACTACTACAATGTATTAGTTTCTATACTAAGTAGGCACAATAAATGATACATGTACATTATTTTATATGTTAATTTCAAATTTAAAGAGTAAAAATAAAAAATTCAAAAAAAAAAAAAAAAAAAGAGTTGTTGCTTGTAATAAATATCACAATCAAAATTTACAACACCAATTTGAGAAATCAATTATTCTTCTATTCTTTCTCATAATCATGGAAAAAGAAAAAGTAACTGTTTAAAAACGGAGTACATGTTTCACATAATTTAGGTTCTATTTATACCAAATACTCAGCTATGGTCCATATCACAAAAGTTAATAGTCATGAAATGGTTTTGGTAAGAGAAATGCAAAACTTAATTCTGTGAATATAAGTTGGTTTACAGTATTACATAGTGCTAGTATATACATACTAGTAAGGCTATCAATCCACATCTAACTGAAATGTAAAACGCAAAAATACCCATTCCTATGATGCTTGTTTCTGACATCAAGATAATTTTGGTCGACATAAAATTATCTCGACATGTTGACTTAATATCATGACAAGGTGAGGTAATATGATGGAAAGTTGTGATAGTAAAATAAAAAGTTGAGTTAATAACACATGACATGTTGAGACATATCAACTAGTCATGGTAAATATCTTGACATAAGTATCTCAATATGTCGTGTTATTTATCTCAACTGTTTTACTATCACAACTTTCCATCATATTATTTCAAAATGTTGAGATAATTTGATGTCGTTCGAAATTATTTGGATGAAATAAGCCACCATAATTCCCTTCCAAAACATGCAAAAAAGTCTCAACTGATCATAATCAGTAAAATGGCAATGAGAGTACCAACCAATTCAAACCAATCAATAATTATGATATTGAACTGAAGTTGCAGTATTATCAGCTGTATCATACAGAAATCAGAGATTTCTATATGGCTCATCTCATTTTTTGTCACAGTTTATCCATGATTTGTTATATATGTTCCTTTTGGATGTTTCAGATTTGTGAACATGAGTTCTTCCAGGTTGGACCTTTAGTAGAGCTGGAGAAGTATAACCCTGCTCCAGTAAGTACAATCTACTTGTAGAACTTTATCTCAGAGACCATAGATACATGTAACTCATTATTTAGTCCCGGCTGGGTTTAACAAGACTAAAAAGTTTTCTTAAACTGTTCTTTCACTGAGCACTCAGCATCAAGAAATGAAAGTCATGGGGCCCTTTGAATGAGAACTTAATTTCTACTACTTTCTGCTTTGCTCAGTCTGTTTGTGGGTCTTGTTTCGGTTCTATAAAATGAACAGTGCATGTTCAGCATTTTAAAACATTTTATGGGATATCCTTTTGATCAAATGACGCCCGAGATCTGAAATCTTCCCCATAAATTAATTGCAAGTACAATCCAACCTGCCTTAAAGGCGACCTCTATATAAGGACCACCTGTTTAGAAAGTCCAATAGAATTGGTCTTTGTTAATATAATTTGAACCTGTATATAAAAGTCACTTGCCCATTAAGGCTACTTTTACTGGTTCCCTTGGGTGGCCTTTATTGACAGGTTTGAATGTATTTGACACTTTGTCCAGTTTTGACCCAGCAACACCTAGGTTAACAAAACTATGACTGAATCCTGATTTGGGTACACAAAAGACAGTTTTCATGAATGGAAGTTGGCTTAAGAAAACAATGGGACTGGCACACAAAATATGTTGTAAGCTCTATATTTTTGTATTCAATAATACATGTAGAATCATCTTGTCTAGAACTATCTGAAATGTGTTTTGTATTTTCAGATTAATTTTTCATCAAAAATGAAATCTTTATTGAAAAAGGCTAGAAAAGGAAAATCTGCCAGGTATGTCATTTAGTAGCTATATAAATGTATGAGATAATTATTTAATGTACATTTTAGTCTCTTGTACAAAGTACAGGAGATCTTTTACCTTACTCCAGTGGCCAAAATTAGACTGAAATTCTAAATGTTCTGAATTTCAATGTTCTCTATACATGCTATAATATAATTATATAAGAGAAATTACAAAATTTTAAAGTCCCGATTGAAAAGTTGCAGGCCTTGGCCCAAATTTCATACGAGTTATACAAATAAGCACACACAGAGTGTGGAATGTTGCTTCTTTCTTAAAAACTCATGGAATTCAGTTTTTGCTAAAATTTGGTAATAGGTCATGGAAAAATCATTGATTGAGAAATAAGGTGCTGTTTTATATAAAAAGGGTTTCTTCTTCAGAAGTTTTCATTGTTAAGCACAAACTTATTTTTATTTTTCCAGCAAAGAACTGAAGAAGAAACAGTCTGCATCAACAGATCAGTTAAGTTACAGATCACGAGCATCATCATTAGGAACAGCCCCTCCGGGAGCCCCACCACAGTCCCCATCCCCACCACCACCACCTCCAGCTGCTCCCGCACCACCACCAGCAGCACCACTACCCCCAGGTGGACCTCCAGCTCCTCCACCCCCACCAGCAGCAGCGGTTCAAGGCCCACCACCAAGTTCATCAGGTAGATCAGCATTACTTGGGTCTATCAGACAAGGGGCCAAATTAAAAAAGACAGTAACTAATGATAGAAGTGCTCCTAAAGTGTAGGCGGAGCTTTTTCCTAAGGGGAGGAAGTTAATAGCTGACATGGAAAGATTGGTGCCTAATGATTTCTTTGTGTTATAAAAATAGTAACTAAACGAACTGAAATTGTTCCAAAGGACAGTCTTTCGTATGTGATCTAGCTTATAGTGATTTCTACTCTGTTTTCATACTTGATTTAAAATCTTCAGGGATTTTATGTTATCTAAAACGCTTTCAAGTCAGAACAATAATTATGTTTACAAAATGATCATGAAGTATAGTTTATACATGACAAAAACCTCCATAGGAGTCCTTCAGTGTAGGAGGAGTTGGTACATGATGTGAATTTAATTATTTTATGATTGGTTAATTTATAAGATGTGAAGTAAGATGTAGGCAGAGTCAATACCTGAAGGTGGAGCAAATTACATGGCATGTGAACTTATTTCCTCTACCAACTGAGCTACCACAGTGGTTAAGATGTAGGTGGAGTCATTATCTGAAGGTTGAGTCACATAATATATACATGTAATGTGAACTTATTTTTCTTTATGACTGGTTAATTTATCTAATGTGAACTGAAATAAAGGTGGAGTCAGTACCTAAAGGTGGAGTTAATATGTGATGCAAATTTGTATTTAATGCTCACTTTTTTTATGAAAATGTGGTGGATAAACAATATAATGTTGCTTCCTATGTATGGATTTTTAGATTTTTATCATGTTTTTGAAGTGAAATGTGTCATTTAAATTATTATAGTTAATAAGTTAGCATTGTCAGTTGACTTCTTTGCATGATTGATCAATGTAGATTCAGTTTTATAGGCAAAAATGTACTTTCACATTAATTTCTGAATTCAAATATCACATGAAACATGGATTAAAAAAAAGATTTTAGGTTTATAAATGACTAAAATTTGAATTATAAATACATGAATAAGTTTTCACCACCAAATTCTGGATTGCAAAATGTGGGAAGATAACTGGACTGGGTCTACACTGACTGTTGTGATTTTGTTGTTCTTTTTATTTTGCATTGTTAAAAACAATCAAAAACAAAAAAATCATTTTATAAGACAACACGAGTTATTTCAATAGTAATAATAGTTCTGCACAAAGGTTATAGCATACCACATGTATCACTAAAGAAATCAAAAGTAAAACAATAAAATCCACACCTTTTAATTAAAAATCAAAATATAAGAAAAATAACCCACCTTGTATATTTATATATGCTGGCATCATTCTTGCTGGCTACCAATTCTTTCCATCTTGCTTTTGTCATGTACTTACAACAGAGAGTGGAGTAAATGAGTTTTAAACCAAGGTCAAGATTTTTTCACTTACTGGTAAATCGAGGCTGTCCACTTCTAACCTATGCAGCGAGAGACACTGTGATCCCCAAGTTAGTGTTTTAGACCACTTGGCCACTGTGGACCTTTTTAGCAGAGATCTAGACAAGATGATAATAATTGGTAGCTGGCTGGTGATTTGTTTGATACTGCATACCATGACAGTTGATGATGTGACTGTGATATGTGACTTTATTTTTATTCATTATTTATTTATTTATTACATGACAGTGTATTAACATATTACCAGGTATTGAAGGTTTTGTAACTTTTGATTTTAATTTTTTTGGTTGTTTTATACAATAAAAATTTTACTGTATATGTTTATCATTGTCATGTACAGTCTAAAGTTTTGTTACTTATATCCTTTGATTTTAATGTTTTTGGTTGTTAAGTTTTATACAAAATACATTGACAATAAACATTTTATTGTATCTGTTTATCGGTCATCATGTACATGGATTGTAATGATTTTTCAGATATCTATAACATGACAATTTATTTATACATACTCCAAGTAGTGAAGTTTTGGTGCATGCATCTTTTGATTTTAATGTATTTTGTTGTTAAGTGTTTATCAAATTCATCATGTACATGGATTGTAATGATTTTTCAGATATCTATAACATGGTAATTTATTTATACATACTCCAAGTAGTGAAGTTTTGGTGCATGCATCTTTTGATTTTAATGTTTTTGTATCAATTTTTATATAATAAAATTTTTATTGTGTCTTCTTAATAGAGCCGCCATTTACTGTACTGATTTTAAAAAGGTTGTGATACAACAGAATATTTCCATTTTATGATTTACCTTATTTATATGTAATTAGTATTAAAAAACCTTGATTTATTGCTACAATTCATTCAGTCAGATTTTGGCCTTATAAATGATCATGTGATTTGGCCATAACTTGAGAGAAAACATAGAAGTTATGGGTTTTGGTACTTAAAAATAGTGGTGGCAAAGTTGTTGATGGTCCATTATAACAAGGGGTTCTGTACATGGTGGCGTTTTGCCTGAAAATCAAATTAATAGAGTTACATTGCCTAACTGGTTTCGCCTTATTGCATTAATTGCATTAATATTATATCACAGTTGATCAAATACTGGTAGTCTTTATAATGCTGTGTACTATACAGAGGTTCTTGTTTTCAGAAAATAACATTTTAAGTAGAGATATATACATACATGCAACATACAGGCACATGTATTTCCAGAATAGTTTGATTTTTTTGTGTGCCATTTTGTTTGCCAGTCATGTTTGCCAATTTGTTTTGTGTGCCAGTCATGTGTGCCATTTTGTTTTGTGTGCCGACCATGATTCTAGATAGGGAATGCTGTTGTGAGGTACTAGTACAGTACAGACCTGCCGAAAGTTTAACACTCAACTTACGAAAAGGAGTTGAAACTCGTCCAATAGTCCAGAAATGGATAGCTATTGTCCGAAAAGCTACAGAGATAGATAGCACCTGTTGAAAAACTATAGAGATATAGAGCTACAGATTGGCTGTCAATTAGTTTAATCAGTGTTAAATTTTTGACAGGACTGCACTGTATAACGTACATACTCCATGTTATTTATTGTTAAGGTGTCAGTATGTTACACTTTTTTTTATTTATGACTTCACCTGATTTGATTTTATAAAAATAACCTTTATTTACATGTATATTGATTTATAATACTGAATTAAATTTTTTAAACTGTTAATGTCAGTTGTTGTGTTTACGGAAAGTCTGGATTGTGCCTTAGACACTTCCGGGTTGAGGGGACTTGGTGTAGGGTGCGCAGCGTGTGACAAGACCGAGACTAGCGTAGCGGGACGCTGTTCGTAGATACGACAAACTAGTCCAGTTACTCGCCCATCCTGCTATGTTATATTTCCGTGGCATACAAGATAGAAGCACTAATTCTAAACTAAATAAATTAATAAAAGCAAAACCGGGGAAGCTTAAATTTTCGCGGCTAATGAACTTCTGGTGTGTGCCAAATTTATGAAACCATTACTACTGATACACAATAAAGAGAAATTGAAAGAAGTAATATTTTATTTAGAAATGTATGATGTACTTGGCAACGCGAATCGACCTACGCAGTTCAATGTACACGAAACAATACAGTTAACTTTAGAGTCAAAGAGTATCTGTAACGATTGTTGATTTTTACAAATTTTATTCTTCATACTGAAATATTACCTAATGCGAAAATAAAATAAAAATCCATGCCGAAATAAGGGAGATATCGGCGAGTTTATAATACACCTCCCGTTAAACCAAATCAAAAAGCTCGGTTTTTGGGACCCCGTGCGGTGACGTCACTTAAGTAAGCAACTCCCACAGAATACTATTTATCTACATTACTTATTTAATGGACGGTCAAAAAGAAATAAAGTAATGTTCTTTATTTCACCGCTGAAGCGACAATGGTTCTAGCAATTCTTCTCAAGGCAACAATTATTGTGTAGCTAGTTGAGACACCCACATGCAAAGAAAAAAAAGAGGAGTTAAGTAAGGATGTTAACGACACAGTCAAGATTCTTTCACTTATACAGCAGTATCCAATCATCGGTACGAGAACTTACGAACAACGATCTGTTCCACAGATGAGATTCTACCCAGTGAGTAGAGACACTGGGTATCGCCAACCACTTTGCCTTGATGCCCGTACTTGGAAGTTATCCGAGTCGGATTGGAAATTAAACGCTATAATAATAATAATTTATTAAGCGCACCATAATACTCCCGCAAACTAGTTAGGGATATATATGTCTGTCCGTCTGTCCGGCTCAGTGTCCGTGTACAAACGTGTCGGGCTATATCTCATATAATTGTTTTGGACGACTGCCATAAGACATTGCATCAATAATCTTCATGTTCAAAAGGTGTGTCATAACCTTAGACAAGGTCATATAATAATAATAACGATTTTTTACAAGGTCTAGGTCGCGGGAAAACATTAGATCCTTGTATATGGTAGGGGCGGTGATATTTGGCTCTTAAGAGAAGATCGTGTTTAACTAGTGCTATAAACACACAATATGTTGAACTTGACCAATCATATTAACTCTCTACTATGAACGGACACTTGTAAGTCAAAATAGCAATATTTCATATCTGGTTGTTTTAAAACCACTGGGTCATTAATCCCATTTAGTTTACAATCAGTAGTATTAAAAATGCACCCTTTAGAGAGCGTCTTCAAAGCTGATCATTTTTCCTTTATCATAAAATGAACTTGTCGCACTTTTCGAGTCAACGGTACTTTGACGACTTCTTCGACCGAAATCCAATGTTTGTGCATTATGACGTCATAATGACATACTGTCTCATTATCGACGTCATAGTAATCTTGTGGTTTCTAAGGTTGCTTTGTAACCTCTTGTATGTTTCAAGTCAAAATACCACCAAAAAACTGCGTTACGTACAGCAGGTCGATCTTCCAAAAGTAAGTATATTGTTACAATGAATTTTTAAAATTTCTTTTTATTTTCCGTGATAGATAATTTTACATCCAATGTCTAATAATTGTATCAACTTGTCAGTGTCTATGTTGCAGTGCAACCAAGAATATGACTGGAAAAAAACGAAAGAAACGAGAAAACTCGGCAAGTGCACAGATCGTAAAACACTTGATTTTGTACGAACACTGATGAAAAAACAAAATTAGAAAACACGAGATCAATATATATAAATATTGAGACAACTGATGGTAAAACTCCCATCTTTTAACCGTGGTCGATACTGGATATCATATTAAATGCATGATGGCCAGATATGTGGCATTGACCACCAGTACTTTTTGAAAACCTTTACAACAGTGGTCCATACCTTTTCATTTAAAATAATCAATTTACTTGCGCAAATAGCTTCAATGTCTGTTGTGATTGCGACCCCCTCTACCTGATAAGCTGATATTAACAAAATTAATTTAAAAAAACAACATAAACTATTATACTCAATATAATCAAGAAATAAATTCAGATAAGTGTTCATTGTGGTGTTCTAATAGGGCCAAATTGGCATATCGCTTCTTCGACCTGAACGTTAAGAAGCAAAAGTGCGAAGAAACTATGGCGAAGAAGCGATGGTACTATCGCTCCTTTGCCATCGTATCTTCGCAACTTCGCTTCTTCGCGTTCAAGTCGGAGTGATAATGCAAATTTGACTCTAACAGAGCACCATAATTCATAGTTTTATGGGACTTTGTTTAAATATTAATTTCTATTTTACCATCGTCATAAAACTGAAGACGTTTATTTTACAGTTTTTGATTTAATCCTAAGAAAATCTTTCCGGGTTTCCATTAACCTTGACCGTTTTACTTATTTGCTCAGTATTACTATATTTTTTATTTCATTTATTTCAAAATAAATAATAACACCAGCCACTCTTGAGAATGCGACACGAGAACATGTTACAAATATGCAATAGCGATCTGGTAAGATACAATACATCCTCCTCACCATAGTGTTTAGAAGTCTTGAGCTTATATAGATGCATATTCATCTTTGCAATCATTTAATGTCTTGTCACTGCCGGATGTGTCCAGTGTTTCCACACCTTATTTAAACTACTTTTGAAGGCATTAACACTTTGCATTGACAACATAGACCTGTGTGCTATCCAATGTCACTGTTGATCACTGAACTTATATGCAAAAGGAAATTGGCATATAGCCGCACGTATCGCGCGAATTCTTATTAATTGGTTTAGTATTTTTCTTCAATACTTTTGTTTGCAGTTGTTGATGGAGAAACAAAATATATGCACAGCCACCAAGGCATCAGACAGGGTTCATTTGAAAATAACTACACACAGTGGGAGATGTAATTGTGAAAAGAAGGCGCTTACCCTTCATGAACACTCGGCCTCAGTTCCCTGGTGGAAGATAGTGTGTTTAACCAAATTTGTCAGTTTTCAAAATTTTTACTTTGTTTTGTGGATTATTTTTTTAACATGAAACGGTAAGTTTTTTTTTGTCAGAATATATATATATTACATGTATACTAATTTATTTTTTTTTTATTTTTCTAGATAAGAATTTGCTGTCATGGAAAAATCGGAACCATCTACAGAAGTTGGAAAAGAGCATTTTACTTCTTTATCTCAAACATCGCAAAATCAAACGACAACAATGATAAATGAGTACAACTCATTTGAGCAGTCGATGCCACGTCCACAGAACCATCGTAATGGCGATCCACAAAATGGTGATCCACATAATTATAAACCCGATCCGTATGATATAGTGATGCATAATCCGTATTATGGCAATGTACCAGAATTGTACAATCCAACAAACTCGGTGTATAACAAACCAGCAAACGGGCAATATCCGAATACATCGCACGCCCTCGTACCAGAGCAATATAATGATTGTCGTCTGCAAGAACGATACGGTAATCCCGTCGAACAGTTTCCACCAAGATTCCAACAGCAAATGGATGGAAGGTATTCTTTTCCGACAAACATTCCTTTTCAAAACACATTCGATAATCCAATTGGAGGACAATTTCAGACCCAACAATTTGGACCGCGCATCAGTTCTATGCCGGATCAAGCATACAGCCATTCAATAAGGGAGCAATATAACAATGGTTTGCGTTATGGTGCCCCTATATCAATGAATGAGAACATTCATAATTCAGTTTGCGAGCGACGAGTCAATTCTGACATGGAACAACAATCCAATTTTCAGCAATCAAGACAACCCGTCCCAAATACAGAAACCGAACGGGTCACCAATCCCGTTATGGATTATAACAGATCGATTCAAGAGCGGGTACCTATGGAACGGTTTACTGTCTCATTTCTTCCAGAACAATACAATTACCAACAATCCATGCGATATCCGTTTATAGGCGTGAACAACCAGATGAATGCTCCGTTAGGACACGGTGCAGTACCACAACCGTATATCAACACGCATTCAGGGCGATATAATGAGCCAGGGTTCTATAATAACATACAGTCATCAAATAGATTTATTGACCCGCGTTTGGGACAGAACAATACTTTATCTATGCCATATAGAGAGCCTTTTCCTCCCAACAATAATTTCAGGCCAAATATACAAAGATATCCAGGTATGCAACTTGAGTCAATGGACCCAACTTTTTTCCAGTTGCCATATATGCAAGATCCAATACCTTCAAGATATGAACCATCTAGTGTATGTACTAACACTGTCTTATCCAGTAGTACTCCAGCACAGGTCTTCACGACACCCTCTTGTCGACCGGTCATTTCTAGTCTAGAGAAGAAATCGGACGAAACTCAAATACAGATAGTTCGTCCAACGGTTCCAATCCAAACTCTTAATTTGGGAGTCGATCCTGTTCCAATGCAGATTCCTAACTTAGCTGTACGTACCAATGTTCCATTGCAGATCCCGGGCACAACTATTGAACAGACACCAGTATCAGTCATTGCAGCATCTACAGTAGCCAGTTCTAGTAGAGACTCCAAACCGACAGAAAGTGCTAATATATCACAAGTACAGGTTGTAAACCCTATAGTTTTACAGACGATATCAACCGAACAGCAAAATAAGCCTTCTAAAACTTTAAGTAACACATTGAAGGAAGAGGCGGGAAAGGGAGAAAATCCAGCAGGAAAAGAAATAAGTGATATGTTTTTTCGCGGGAAACTGTTAAAACCCCTTCAAAAAGAAAAATCGGCATTTGATTTTATCGGTAGAGAATCTGATCATTCTTTTGGTGAACAGTTCCTGTCTCCGCAGTTTTCGTTTTCCGATTCTTCTGCTAGTAGATTTAGGTTAAAATCGAAAGTGTACCCACCAATTGTTGGTGCAAAAGTTGCAGCAGTGATAATTCAAGATGAAGCAACCACATCGGAATCTATACAAGAGGGTGTAAAGCAGAGTTGTTCTAATCTACATAATCGAAACAAATTTCCAAAACTCGCAGATTCTAAACAATTCCTGTCACAATGTTCCGCGGAAACATTACAAGCTGGAACGAATCCAAATCACGTATCTTCTGGCCAGTCACAACTGCACACGGCACAACTAACTCAGACATCGTCTGCTCAAAATCGTGGGAAGGAGACTAGTTTAGAAAACGGGAAAGATATTTTACAGGAATCGTTTGATGCTGTTGCCGGGACAGCCAAAGCAAAATTACAAAAAATCCACGATGGATGTGAAAAACTGACATCATCAGATCTGTTGGAAATTCTCGAAATATCAGATGAAAAACTTGCTGTGTTAGAACTCCTTTACTTGAAGACTGTTACAAAGGATTCTGTATTCCTTTCTTATGATGATGTGGAAGCAATTTTGCCCTGTAACGCTGAGAAGCAAACCAGTCCTGGTGGTGGTACTCTTAACACTGTCGATGTCGATGGATGTGATACTCAACAACTTCAAAGTTCAGTCACTATCCAACGTTACTGGAGGTAAGTAATTGTATATAAAAACTTACTCAAAGATTGTCTTTGCTAGGTTGTTCAAAGCTTCGTCAGCAAAATGGTTTGTGAAAATTCGAAATGCTATTAAAATTTGAAATGTTTATTACAGTTTGATTTTATTGGTAAATAAATTTAATTTAATAATTGCAATTTTGTGCATTGGCTTTGAGATATAAATTTAAAATATTACTGAATACACAGGAATTATTTTTTTTACAAAACCATGGGTCAGTTAACAAAACTTTGACAACCGGGCATTGATAAATGGATACATGTATTGGGACTACATTTGTAATTAACCTGTTATACCTTTTTTTCAAATATGCCATTTTAATGCCCATTTATTAAGTTCACTGGTTGCAAAGGTATCTTTTTCTTTTAAAATCATTAGCAACGTGACAACAGGTTGTACTTTTTATCCAGTATTAGGGACTATTACTTGCACACTTAGTCGGATCGATTTAGGCTGTCATGTGCTACTTTTGAATGCGTTTTTTTCAAAAAAAAAAAAAAAAAAAATCAAAAGTAGCACATGACAGGTCTACCAAAGGTACTTAAACCACACCACTGTGCATTATCTTTGCAAATATAACATGTATTCGTTCACAGTCTGGAGATTTATAACTCACGAATGCCGGATCTCTATATTATGGCTACCTTGTCTTGTTTAAAAATTTTATATGTCTAGCCCTATTGCCTTGATGCATTAATTTTTTTCTTGTTCTTTGATAACATTAGCAATTAATCAAGTACTAGTATCTATTCTAGAAGTCACTTGTTTGAGAATTGAATTATGGAAATTTTGATAGAAACCCAATTCTTGATTGATAATGTTGAGCCTAGTCGTAACTGAGAATTGTTATGCGAATTCTAGAAAAAAAACCAAAAAAAAAAAAAAAAAAAAAAAAAAAAAAAAAGATGTTACCACTATAATGGGGATATATGTTGTCAATAGCAATGTGTTAACACCAGAAGTTATCTCCTTGGTGAAAGCATGATTTATCTAAAACTTGAATACTTTTATTTTATCAGTGATCTCGGAGTTTGAGTTTATGTGTGTTTATTTCGATGTAATTGAGTGCTCTTGGTGAGCTAGACTATTGCCCTGTGCATATGCACTTGCATACTGTTTCAGCTGTAACCTTCCCATTTAACATATGTACGAATGTATGTATTTATAATTTATTTTTATTTTATTTTTTTTCAGCTCATGTTTACGTCTCGGACAATCCCTGTTCAAATTCACCACCAACAAAGAATTCAATAAACAACTTCCTTATGTCTACAGCTGGCATAAAGCAGTACATTCTCCAGAGGTTTTCAAACGATTTAGCTAAGTACGGAACATATTACAGTGAAAGTGATTCTGACTCAAATAGTGGCCCAAAAACAAATAGCAGTGGTGAAAATGATATATCCCAATTCCATAATACCCCACAAAATGATATATTTTGTATACTCACACCAGGTGGTGTGGATGAAAATGAAGAATTTGAACCCACGGAAGAAACCAGTGGAACACCGGACGATCTTCATCATGAAAGTGTTAGTCAAAACTGTTTGCGGATTACAAGATTATGATCCGTGTTTCATGGCAACGTTATATATGATTGTTTACAAAATGAAATGCCATGTCACTAGAAATTTACACAAATCATCGATCTATGATGAATAGCAAAATTTTTTAAATACATTTTGTGATAAACTTTGTTATTTTAAGAAAGTTGCCATGGCAACGTAAATTACAAATTGAAGTATCTTCCAAAGATCAGCATACAAAACAAGAGTCTTAGAATTGATAAAATCAAGAGGTTTATCGTTTGCCAAGGAAGCATCATTATAGTTGACACAAAGTTGAACTTTGTCAGCTAGAAGTGCCCACGCAATTCATCTGAATTGTTTGTTAATTCTATTTATTATGAAATAATAAATTATTATTTGTTCATATAAGTGTACAAATTTTTTTATATTTCTATATATAAGTTGACCGCTGAGACATCACATGTCTGACTTAATAGTCTGAAAAATCTGGTGTTTATTGAAGGTCTTTTCAATTGCATTGGCAATAGAATAAGAAAACGGCCTTATCTTACCAAGAGCGGGAGACTGTACTTTCAATTCCCTGTCAGGTCATACAGACTTTCAAATATGAGATACATGTACTGCTTCCTTGCCGAATGCTCGATGCTTAGAGGACAGAGTATCATCAGGTGCCAGCATAATGTGACTAAGTTGAGTAATGGTGTTTAACGTCCCAGTCGAGAATATTTCACTTATGTCGAGACGTCGCCAGCTATAGGCGAAAGCGCAGAAATTTTGCCTGTGTGTTCCGCTGATGGCATCATACAGCAGGGTTCTTTATTGTGCCACACTTAGAGTGACACGGGGCCTCGTTTTTTTAAGTTTCCCGTCCGAAAGAAAAAGTGGCTTTCATTTTGTGATGCCGAGTGTTTTGCGAAAGAATAGTTACTAACCACTTTTAAGTCTTGAGTCAGACCTGGTCATAGTTCAAACCCACGCCCTCCCACTTACGAAGCGAGCGGTGTACCAACTGAGCTACCGAAGTGGTATACTGACAAAATAGCTGGTGTGACGTAAAACAACATTACAACTTTAGTCATACTGGATACACATTGATGTACAATAAACTGTTTGACTTACAGTTTATCTCAACTCGTTTATTAGCAGTATCGTTTTTACATGCCATTGTCCCATCAAAATAGCTGTACAAAAACGAGTTTTATAGCCAATTGTCTCAATATGTAATTATCTTATTTTGTCATTAGATCCAGTGCCCGTACAAAGTCTGGAGTTTATAATCAGTTGTCTCAATTTACAGTTTTCTTATTTGTCATTAGATCAAATGTCATACAAAGTCGGAGAGTTTTGTAATCAGTTGTCTCATTTTGGCCTTTATATTCAGTATCCGTACAAAGTCGGAGAGTTTTGTAATCAGTTGTCTCATTTTGGCCTTTATATTCAGTATCCGTACAAAGTCGGAGAGTTTTGTAATCAGTTGTCTCATTTTGGCCTTTATATTCAGTATCCGTACAAAGTCGGAGAGTTTTGTAATCAGTTGTCTCATTTTGGCCTTTATATCAGTATCCGTACAAAGTCGGAGAGTTTTGTAATCAGTTGTCTCATTTTGGCCTTTATATCAGTGTCCGTACAAAGTCGGAGAGTTTTGTAATCAGTTGTCTCATTTTGGCCTTTATATCAGTGTCCGTACAAAGTCGGAGAGTTTTGTAATCAGTTGTCTCATTTTGGCCTTTATATTCAGTGTCCGT
Source organism: Anadara kagoshimensis (assembly GCA_021292105.1). NCBI lineage: Eukaryota > Metazoa > Mollusca > Bivalvia > Arcoida > Arcidae > Anadara > Anadara kagoshimensis. The sequence goes on from CM037862.1 coordinate 53,527,043, forward strand.
ACAAAGTCGGAGAGTTTTGTAATCAGTTGTCTCATTTTGGCCTTTATTCAGTATCCGTACAAAGTCGGAGAGTTTTGTAATCAGTTGTCTCATTTTGGCTTTTATATTCAGTATCCGTACAAAGTCGGAGAGTTTTGTAATCAGTTGTCTCAATTTACAGTTTTCTTATTTGTCATTACAGATCAAATGTCATACAAAGTCGGAGAGTTTTGTAATCAGTTGTCTCATTTTGGCCTTTATATTCAGTGCCCGTACAAAGTCGGAGAGTTTTGTAATCAGTTGTCTTATTTTGGCTTTTATACTCAGTGTTCGTACAAAGTCGGAGAGTTTTGTAATCAGTTGTCTCATTTTGGCCTTTATACTCAGTGTTCATACAAAGTCGGAGAGTTTTGTAATCAGTTGTCTTATTTTGGCTTTTATACTCAGTGTCGGTACAAAGCCGGAGAGTTTTGTAATCAGTTGTCTCAATATACAATTTTCTAATTTTTCTTTAAGATTCAGTGTCCGTACAAAGTCGGAGACTGACACACTGAATTATAAAACGTCGGACGACGAGCAGTCGGTTTGCGTTAGTAGAAACCTTAAGGTTTGAGGCGATTTTTGCATCAAAAGATGTCGTTAAAACAAAGAAATTCAGAGATGAAGCTAGCTAAACAGGAGGTGTTTATACTTCCACAGCACTCGGTCTCACTTCACGGTGGAAGTCCCCATATTTAACTAAACATGTCAGTTTCAAAGTTTTTCTTTGCTTCTGGATTATGGTTCGGACATGGATTGGTATTTTTGTATTTTATTGTACAATTAAACTAATGAGAAGTTATTTAAAGTTTTACCGACTTTAGGTACTTGGTGAACATCTATAGTAATGCCAAAGTTACAATCGTTTTGAGGATTACACTAAAATCTGAATTTTTAAATGTTATACTGAACGGTCATATAATCAAACGGTTATCGTTATCATATTGTCTTTTGATATCGGTGGATATAAGATTATGCGGACCTGAGCAAAATGATATTCACCTCGGTCTAACGGCCTCAGTGAATATTATTTTAATCAGGAGCAGGTCCGTATAATCCAATATCCGCCTCATTATAATTGATTAAAATTGATGGCACTCTATAGAATATAGAGTTAAATTTTTGCATCGTGGATGTATGTGTTGCGATTTTGAAACGAAATTGATCGGCGCAAGAAATAGAAAACATAAAATAAAGCATCACGATAGTGCTCTCGTCATCGTTAGAAACTACGTATCAAACAAGCACCTGTTCAGAGTTATCGTTCCTGATGGGCACTATGGAAACTACCGGTGGCTTCAAAATGGCGTCGTTTGGAAACGCAATGTAGTTTTCGGTAAAAAGTCGCCTGTTTACAAATTGTTTATAATGGCAGCGACACTGAAAAGTAGCGCTGTTCAATCGGCGAATAGAGGACAACCCAGTTCATTTTACGGCAACGACAAATCCAATCCAGTTTTTCAGTCATTGGAGCAAGAACTGAAAAGATTTAGGGGATACATAAAGAAGAAAAATGTTGTTGGTTACAGAAAACCAGACGACGAGCCATGTTCTAGACCGTACGTGATTATTAAAGAAATATGATATGTTTTCATTTAATGTTGATGGTTGTCAAAGTTTTGGAAACTATATGTTTCAATAAAATAAACACTTTATTTAAGCAAAAAATTCGCAACTTTGGGAGTTTAGCAGACTGATGCTTTGAACATTTTTAAGGTTCAGTCTGTAATAACATGACCAGTTTTAAACATGTATTGATATGCCTGACGGTGTGGCCATTAAGAAAGCGTATGATGATATTAAGGATTTCTTCTTCCCATAATAAAGTGAACTCGTCTTCAGTGTGTTGAAACCCCACGTAGCTGGTTTTAATCAACAGTCGGCTGTTTTCCCCTTTACCTTTTCTAATCAAATCATGCATACACAGTGTCAATGTTTCTATTCTTGGTAGCCAAAGTTTTCACTGGCTATTAATTTCAGAGAAATTCAAAAACTACAGGTAACTTATTTTAGCAAATTTGTGGGGAAAAAACTTTAAAAATGATAATATTTTCAAAAATTTTGGCAATATGGGCGACTAATAATAATAATTTAAAATAATTTAAAACTTGTGGAATACTAGTTAGCAATGTTATACAGTTGAGGATGTTTCATATTATGCTTTGTACAGAATTAAGTTGCCGGTATAAATCCCAATCCTAATGAAAAGAATTCATTACTGATAATCGATTTTATTTATGTTTATTCAGGGCTGACACTCTATTTGAATTATGGAACAAGTTTGAACCTAAGATTCCAGTCCGATACTATCAAGAGAAGTTGCTGGAACTTGGAGATTATTTAATGACTCTAAATGTAAGTCCTATATGTTGAACAAATTTTAAATGTTACTTTACTACATGCATACATTTTGTTTCAAATCATTGAAATTTTGTCTTAGGTATTCAGGCTCAATAAATAAGGTTTCCCACCTCATGCTGCTGTCATTTTGGTCATTGACACAGAATATAGCTTGGCTGTGGGATTGAACCCACTGAAACACTTGAATCATTAGTATACAGCCTTAACCACTCAAACCACTTGTTTTCACAGGGCCTTGCAATTAGGTGACCTGATGGTGACTGGGTGATCTAAAGCACACTTTGGTTTGGGATCACATCGCCTCTCACCATTTAAGTTCAACTCCCACTCGGAACACGTCCTAGTGTGAGATAGTTTGTCATTTTGCTTGCTGTTCAAAGGTTGGTGGTTTTCTACCAGCACTCCCATTTCCTCGTTCATCCATGAACTGACCACCTCAATATAAGTGAAAGAATCATTAGTGGGTAATAAAACTCCATTACTCCATGCCACTCCACTTGTGTCCATGGATGCAAATGTGATAAACTATTATTATTATCACTCATATTATTAATATTATTATCACTCATGTTATTATTGTCATTATTAATTTATTATTAACAGGAATACAGTTTGGCATTATTCCAATGCTATGACAGGTATCTGCTACATTTTGGACAGATTAATGTCGAAGAAATAACTGACACTGATAATTTAAAGCAACTTTTTTCCCTGAAGGTTTTGAAAGTGAAAAATGCAGGTTTAACTGTAAGTAGAAATGTATTTTATATATTCACATGTGTATAGTTCTCAGTTTTTGGATTTGTACAGAATATATATAAATAAAAAAATTAAACACCACCAGTTAATTAAGGAATCATATTAAAATTTCAATAGCACTTTCATGCCTACTGGCAGTCATCTACAGGTAAAATCTGATATATTTTTTATTTATTTAATTTACAAACCTCTAAATAAAATTCATGTCACAGAATTTTATTTGGTTTGTTTTGTTTTTCTGTTTCTTTTTAAGAAATTTAAAAAAAAAATACAATTAAATAAATTAATTCACTGTAGTAATGTTTATGTTGGTAGTAATCATATTTGTTGTGGACCTTTCTAATTTTTGTTATGATGGTTTTCATTCTAATTTTTCACTGTTTACTTTTTTCACTCTCTTTTAGTAACCTCTAATATTATCATCGTATTTCAGTTCCGAGCATTGATGGGTAAAAGTATCAGCATGTATCAGGTTGTCCGTACGTTTGATGAGAAACTCCAGAACAAGCAGTCGATAGATAGATGTGTACAGATATTGTGTTTCCTCAGACTGGTAATGCAAGTTGTACTTCCTAGAGAGACACTTTGTTGGCTTGTTTATAATGGTGAGTTAATTAAAGTTTTATAGACTTTGGATGTTGATATAATAAGGCTTGTTTTTACTACAATAAAATCTTGATACATTGTCATCATTTTTTCACTCTGATTTTGGAGCTATTACAGGTTTGTCAATGAACTGAGGAGGTCTTTTACTATAGAGTACAATGTGTACAGGGAACACAAGTATTTATTTTGTCACAACTATTTTCAAACATTAAACATGTGCATTCTGTATGTGTTAACTGAATTCTAACAGTAACCCATGTATTGGATGGATCCTCATATTTGAATATTCCTAATGAAAGGTCAATCTAACAGGCCAATGTTGTTTGCATATACATAAAATATGACATCATTTTGGTAATGTTTTTCTATTTTTCTCCTTTCTTTGATGATTTTCCTTTATTATCAATATACCATTCATAAGTAGTTATTTGTTCTATTTTCCAATTACAACAGAGTGAAAACAGTTGTTTATTCTTGTTTATTTATTTGTATTCCAGGAACTATACATATATACAGCATTTCTAGACATTTAATGTCATTAGGACATTCTTCCAGGGTAAGTTTTGTATTATACTGGCAAAACATACAGTATTTTAAATTTATGATAGTGGGGAACATACATGTATAATACTTAATCTATTTCTTCTCCAACATTTTCTATGTAACTTTTCTTGAAAAACTATTTAACAGATCTTTATTAAACTTCACAGGAACAATCTTTGGGTGGAGTAGATGAGTCATTGGCTATTTATATTTTAATCATGCTCATGATTTTGAAAACATGGATTTCCTTTATGGCGTTCATTTCTTGGACACTTTTGAAATGACATCCTATTTCAGTTATAACTTGTTCTTGTTGTATATTTCATGTGATTGTGTTTATGTAGTTATGAGTATTGTTGGTTATTTTAGGTGATTGAGTTTTTGTTATGGGCCAGTATGTGTATGGAGACATCAGTACCACTGTTAGCTGTTAAATATCTACCATGGAGATCTACATTATATACAGCTGTATGCCAGTGTTACTTTGATTGTAAAGCAACACATCATGCTGAGGTACGTCACAGAGTTGTCTCCTTTATATGAAAACGACGAGATACCTGTTTTCAAGTCTTGGTGAGACATGACTGGAGTTTGAACCCATGACCTCCCACATATGAGCTGGCACTCTACATATTGAGATATTAACAGTTTTTTGGAATACAAAATTAAATTTTGCCATGAAATGATAATTGTTGGATGGGATTTATCATTTCATATTCTTTCACTTATATCTAGGCATCATCAGCTATAGCGTTTTACACAGATTTAGACATGCACTTTTTTTAAAAGGGGTCTTTTAACTATTATTATATCTATGGTAATAGAAAAAAACAGAATTAAACAAAGTAGGCAGATAAGTATTTTGGGAATTATTTTCTTAAATGAGGTGTTTCGTGGTCTTTCTTCCTCATTACCTGAATGTAAATTGTAACGATGTTTTAAAATGTTTACCAATATCATTCTTTTGTATCATTGTTTAATTTGACAGGCTTTTGCCAGAAGAGGATTAGCAAAAATTAATGAGCTGAGTCAACTTGAGAACCTCAGTAATTCTGTGGAAACTATAACTTCAGAAATATCCTTCAGACAAGCCACAGTAAAGGTATACCTTCTTCTGAAATGTCTCTTTAAAAATAATTTTTCTGATTTATATGTACATTTACATAATATATTGGTAGTCTTAGTACTGTAATCATTGGCATACTGTATATTGGAAAATTTAAGTGATGGGAATTTTGGTGTGTTATGGATGTTAGATTAAAAGTAGTTTACCATAAGTGACCATTTCAGATTGTTAGTGTTTGGAGCAATTTATGGTTGTCCAATATGAAATATTTTTGCTGTTTGGCAGTTATGCTTTCAGTGATACATAAAAAATGATCTGATTCAACAATGGTGTTCTCCATATAATTATAATGCCTGATATTGTTTAGTAACCAGAAGCATTCTTTGTCAAGAGTCAAGACCTGGAGTAATCTGTGTGATACAGTATACATAGTGATTTAGAGTGTATTTATTTGTTCTGTTGACAGATGGCTGTGATGGTGTTTAAGAGAACAGTCTATGAGACAAGAAGAAAACCAAAAGGATTACTAAGACCTAAAACTAGAGCAAATCTTAAAGATGCACAAAATGTGAGTATGATCATGGTTTTTGTAGGACAAAATTTAATTTTGGGATCAATGAAGCAAGGGCTCCTTCTAGATTGAACACTTGGTTGCTCTTTCTGGTAATATTTTAACAATATAAGCTGCATCAAAATTGTTCAAACATCAGGGTGCAATATTGACAGATAATTGTTTAGATAATTGTGTTCATGTTTAGGTATAAGTCTGTGGTTTATCTGCATCCTACATTGATGACACACTCTAAATCATGTGATACAATGAAATGTAACAACACATGATCAGTTTGCAGTGTAATAATTTCAAAAATTAAATTGTAAGAGTTAAAACACTTATATAAACACAAGCTGGTGCAATTTATTGAGCATCCAGGGACAATATTTCCTGATATAAGTGCAATCACCCTATAATGTTAACTATAAAATCCAAGGTATATGATTTAATAAATTTACATAAAATGTACTTATCGTTCATTCATTCATTTAATTATTGATTATTATTTTTTTTTTACTTTTAGCTTCCATGGCCTAGGACACCAACAGAGAAGTTATTAACAGATATGTTTGAAGGTAGTGCCTCCCAATTCCTGGCTATATTGGAAAGTCTTACAGATACAAACAGGAGAATATTGTTGACTGCTCCACCGGCCCCTGATGCTGATGTAGAAATTCTAGATGTTTGTGCAGAATTATTTATGGCAGGACAAGAAATACTTGCAGGTAAAAAGAATTGCAGATGTTATATGCACCTACTTATCATCATTTGAAATGTATATTGTAGAAGGTCTGAATAAAATATGACTGATTCAGTGATTAATTCATTTTTGACATATTGAGTCATTGATGATTGGTTTAATAATAATTGCTTTGCCAACCAATCAAGGTTATCATCAGCCTTATTGGGTGGGGAAAGACTGAAAAAATGTGTGGGGCATATAGGAATCTATTCTGTCAATCTGTCAGTTTGTCAATTTTTTCATTCCAAATGTTAAAGTTTTCTTGTTTGAATTTATTTCGAATATATAACTTCATTAGTATACATACTTATTTAAAAGAAAAGAGATTGATTAAATTGTTTAAACTGAATGATAAGATCAAGTTCAAGGTCATCTGTTAGTGTTCAAAACACAATAACAGGTTTATTGTCAAAGGTATTGTTAACATCTTTTAATGTTAAGAGTTTTTCATTTTATCATTCATTGATTATCATTAGAATATATATTTACATTTATTAAGATATAAACTTTTAACAGGAGGTGGTGGTCATCGTGGAGCTGCGCCAAAGCCCCAGAGTGAAGTAGGTCTGCCTGCCTTAGCTGGTGTTGTCAGTGGAAAATCATTGATGGACATGGGAACTAAAGGTAATTGTTAACTAAAGTTTTATATTCAAACCATACCAGTCCATGTCTAATTAAAAAAAAAAGCAAAAACTTTGAAAACTTGCAAATAAGTTAAACACCAGAACTTTCAAGCACCTTCTTTCTAGTTAATAGCTACACCCATGGTATGTAAAATTAAAGTTTAGAATGAAAGGAACATGAACTTTGGGATGTCTGATATATTGTACTTACCAACTATATTGTAATCAGAAATAATTATTACTGGTAGGTTTACTGTACATATTTTATGAAAATAGATAAAATCTTATTTTCATATTTTTGGATTAATTCATTTGGTATGTATCGATCTGATAGTAAGAAGAAAAGTTATTTTCTCATAGGAATATTTATAAAGTGGAACCTACAAAAACCAAACTACATGTATTATTAAACCTAAAAGCTATCTATGCAAAACAACTTCATAAGAATATACTACTAATATACAAATATTAAACACTAAACCACACAAACCAAATGCCTGTCTAATACAGAAAAAAACTTTGGTTCAGATTGATTTCCTTCTGTTTAGACAGGTTCCACTTTAGTTACCGTAGTCATTTTTCTGAATTCTTTTTTTTTTATCAGGAGAAGATGGGGCTACACTCAGTGGTGCAATCAAGCTGGTTAAGATGGCATATTGTTTTGAACAATGGGACGTTTTTGATGTTCTAGTAGAAAGTGTACTTACTTACATTAGGGTGAGTAGATATATTGAATTTAAGTATTTGTTACCAGTAATCCCCATCAATGGTTGAAAATTTGTTCCAGTCTAGAGGCCCAAAAACCATAACTATTCAATCAGACATATAATATTTTGTGCTATGTTCTAACTTAATTTTGAGACTTTATCTTGTGAGAATTCTGGGGTGCTTTCCTTGTTGAGTGGTCTAAAGCACATGCTTATGAGTCACAGTACCTTTCATCGCCTAGGTGAAATCTATGACAGATCCTAGTGTGACTTGTTTGTCAGTTTGCTTGCCAAAGGTCAAGCACTCCAGTTTCATCCAACATCCCGGAACTGACCACCACACTATGGTTTTGAATCGTTCAAAATATATCAAATGAACTAACAAACTTTCTCATTCTAAGGTTTTATAGGAATGAAATGGAAAAAATCATTCAGTGTATCGATCCAAATTTACTTCATTCATCAATTGAAAATGTAGTACAATAGTGATTCTTAATGAGAGAATTTTTACCAGAGTGATATCCAAACTACCACACAAGAGAGATCACAGTGTCATTTGGCACATTTGAAGAATTCACTTCAGAAATATTCCTGGAAAAAAATAATAAAAATGTTCAAATTGATATGTATTTCGAATTACTGGTAAGTGATGTGTTGAATATTTATCACCATTAAAAGTGTGTTACATCATTGTAGCTGAATTTTGGTACATCCATTTAACCTACTATATACAGTGAAATGGTTACAGTATGTATATATGTATAGTAAATACTGAATCTATAAACTTATAAAGTATGATATAATTTTTGTTAGATTCTTAATGAAGATCAGTATGCTTGGGATGAAAAAGCTTTAGAATTATTGGTTGCCATGGAGAAGGTCAATCCAAACAGAAGACATAAACGTAACATGACTTCAGTCGGAGATGAAGATACGGTAACCAAGGACACAAAAGATGATGATAGAGGTTCACAACAAGGTTGGTTTTATTTTTTACATTTATAGTTTTATTCTTACACGACTTAGTTTTTGTTCCTTTAAATTAAAATTTCCCAGCCATGTTGAAATAAATGATATTTTAACCTTTGATGAATTCTACGGTAGATCACTTTATTTTTGTGAATATAATGTTTTGGCCATTGAGGTTTTACACATATATACTTCATCCGGGCTGATACATTAAATTCTAGATTGTGACTTGTTTTAGGTTTTTAACCCATTGAATTTTAATTTTGTAAAGATGTTTAAAAATCTTCACAAAATCTACCAAAATCGGACAGGATTTATTAAAAACAACACCAGTGCTCTTGAATCAGTTCCTATGTTTCACACAATACACAAACAGAAATCTCATGATCTGGCTCCATTGCCAACCCTTTGTTCTTTGTTTTACAAGACTTATCAAAGCTTCTTTACTTCTCTTTTCATTAGTTATGACTTATTGTTGACATATAAATATTTACTTTCAGCACATTCTGCAAAGTCTGTTAACCTGAATGATGAGCTGATACAAGTGGCTGAAGTACTGATTACCATTATAACTGGACCATTTTCAGTAAGTAAACTTTGTACTCTTAGAATGAGGGCCTTCATGTCTGTGTGATCTAAAGTGCTTGCTTAATAATCAATAGTCAATCTCTTGCTTTCTAGGTTCCAATACCACTTGGACAGACCTTCTTGAGAGAAATTTTGTCAGTTTACTTGCAAAAGGTGATTTTCCCCTGATATTTTAATTCCCCCACCATCCAAAACCGACCATCTCTATATAAGAGAGAAATCTACTGTGTTGTAAAACTCCAATCCACTAAAATATAATATATTTAGAAAATTCAATGTGACTCAAAATTAGACAATCTTCTATGATATACTGTAGATAAAATATACATTTGAGCCTGTTTATTACAAATTCCAAAGAATATGCATACTACCGGTAATATCATTATAGCCAAAATTGCTAAACTTCATTTTTAGGAAAATCTCTTTTCTTCTTTATTAGCCTAATTTTGTTATAACCAGAGTCTACTGAAAAAATTCTGAATAGAATTTAGATATCATAAGATCAAAGAAGTCGACAAAACAATGTTTATTGAGATTGCAAATCTCATGTAAAAATGAAAAGTGATAAAGTAAAAAAAAACATTACAACTTACCAGTATGACTCCTATGTCATGGTTTTCAGATGATACAATAACACCAGAAACTTTGAAGTTGTGAAAATTCAAAAAAAAATATTTTTACACTTATTTTTGATATTCTTTTTTACAGCCATCCAGTATTGAGGTAGATATTATAGTGGATGCAGCCTTATTTATGTGGAACAAAACAAAAACGGTCTTCCAAAAACATCAAACAGGGTCCTTTGATAATCCTAAATATCTACAGAGAATGGATAATCCAAATAAGGTAAAAACAGAATCCTTGAGGTCTTTTGTGGCTCAGTTCATAAGTTGACTTCACTCTGGTTGACCACATACGGGAAGAAATGGACCTTTACTTGTTGGTTCAGTATTGCTTAAATGGACAGTGGTCATAGGACATTTTGCACAGTGAATTATGAAGTGTGAAAAATATCTAATTCATTCATAGATTTACTTCAAAAAGAAAAAGAAAAAGTATGTCATTTCTATAGTACATGTATATCATATGTCATGAAAGTCTACTTACATTAAATCACTACAGCAATAATAATGTACACTGGCCATAGGAAATCAAAGATTCAAAGGTCAAACTAGTGCCACTTTGAACAATGACAAAAATGTTATATAAGTTTTTAGGACCATAGGTTATATATGTCAGAGATTACAGGGTTATTGGGCTGTGTAATCTGCCAAAAACCTGTATAACTTATAATATCTGTTATATAAAGAAATTATAGCCTTTATGTTTACTAATAAAAGATTATCAAGCCTCTAAAAGATATATTCACCTCCATGCAACTTTGCCAATAGTGAGTGTAACATGTTTTGTCAGATAAACTTTTGGTATTCACCTCAAACAATGTCAGTCATTATTCCTAATTTTATTTTTCCGTAGTGGGTATATATACTAGATGTGGTACATCAGGTTCTGTGTTGGTGTGGTATCAGTAGTGTGGATCCAGCATTGACAGCAGAAGTGGTGCTGAGATTAGCTTTGGTTCTAGAAAGCAGTGCATATCTAGATGAAGGTAAATCATAATACTGTAGATCATAGACCTTTGATAGCTATGATAACTTGAACATGGCCTCTTTAAATGAATGACATTATTGTGTGTTATTGTTGTTTATGTTTGGTCTTCATTTTATTCAGTAAGTCAATAATTCTGAATTATTATTGTAAAATGGATGACAAGTTATCAAAGTTTCTTGGATGTTTGTGCAAAAAAATTATTATTGTTTATGGGTTGAGCATTTTCATTTAAACCATAAAAATGAAACCTTATGAAAATTGAATGGAGGTGTATTCCCAACAGCCGAATTGTGTGGTGATTCTTTTTGCAGATAAATACATGTATTAAAATATATTTCCAAGGAGAAAGTTTGCAGTGTATATTTCAATGCCTTTGGTTTAAGTCGTGTTAGAATGAAAAAATAATCAATATCTACATGATTAACCAATTATACGCAGGTCATCATTCACATGTGGCAAATATATCACAGTGACTAGATGATGATTATTTTGAAAATGAATCTTGTTAATAAGTTATATGAACTTTATATATAAAGTAAAATCTAAGAAGACCAGAACAAAGAAAGGTATATATGGTTGAGGTGACACATTTTGTCAGGAATATTAGAAAGTTTGAAAACCTTATCAAAGCTTGGTTTTTTTATTCTCCATATTTGCAGGCTAAATATTCTCTCAGTAGTTAGATTGAAGTTTTATCAGAGGGTGGAAATTTGATAGTACCAAAACTGAAAAAAGTTAATTACATTTTGCTATATTTTTGTTTTAGGAAATTTTTTTTGCCCAATGTTATTATTTATGAAATTAAACTGTCTTTGTTTTTTCTCTGAGCAGTTGAAGTAAAAATTATCTACACAGCCACAGTTTGTTCATGTGAATTTCATCTGAAATGAACATGATTTTTAGTATTTTTTACATCAAGTTTTAATGTGATATTCACATGAATCAAACTTATATGTGATATTCATGCCAAAATTGTCATGGTAAAGTTACATGAAATTTATGTTAACAAAATTTGGATGTGTATGTGTTACCGGTATTTTTCTGAGATAAATGTAGTAACAGATTTCCACCTTTGAATAAATCCCTTCATTGCCTATTCTGGTAGCAATAGTCAAGTGATTTTGAGCTTACATGCCAGATATTTTTCAGAACCCTTAAGTTTATATACTTTTTCAATTCTACTTTATAAATATGATTATTTTATTATTGTTTTCTGGAATGCATCTTAGTAGTACTATTCAATGACTAGTTGGGATTTTGCTTTATTTTCAAAATCTTAAATTTGCTTAATTGGCCTGTTTTGGGGCACAAGTGCTGCTTTCTTTTCTAGTGAGGGATTGAGATTTTTTGCATTTTAAGCTTGCCCTAAGGTAGTACTGAGCCTTATTGCCATCGTCAACACCAATGTCTACAATTAAGTTTTAGGTTAAAGTTTTATGATAAACTAAATGTAATGGATGGTTTCTGGCATCTGGGACCCCTTTTTAAACATCTTTTTTCAAAAATAAAGATATTCTATGCACATATTTTTCCATTAAGATTTGATAGATCTGTTACTGAGCTGACTGTATTAAGTAATCAGTCCTATATGAATGCCTTAAACTGAAACATACTTTCCTTAATTTCAAACCACCTTTTCTCAGTTCATTCCAAGTCTTGAGACTATCTTAAGTTTGGATGTCCAATTTTTGTCCATCATCTAGTGTTGAAGTCTTTTGTTACAGATTTTAGGGCTGTAGCTTTTTTGACAGCTGCCTAGGCAATTTTTCTGCTTTATTTAAAAAAAGAATTATAGATCTTTTTTTCAAATTATAGATTTAAATATAAATAAGATTCAATAAATTGTTATATAATACATGAAGACATTTTATTTTCTAAACTGCTGTAATAAAGTGACTTGTATTATTCAACTTGATATTTAAGTAGCATATTTTCATTGAAATTCAACATATTTAATTTTTATAAAAATGACTTAGATCAGAAATTGAGTAAAAAAATCAAAATCTCATTGTTTTTTTGTGAAAAGTTTAGATGTAAATATTGTTATTGATCTAGATGCATTGAAGGAGGAAGGGATGGAACATAGGTCATGATAAGTGTCACTGGTCCTGTGTTGTTATTGCTGTCTACAGCATCAATTGAGTTTGTCAGCATACCACATGATTGGTACTTCATAACTGTTGTGCAGAATGAAATGGAAAACATTTACATCAATACATTGTACATGTTGTATTACCAGAATAATGTTGTTTTTACAGGAAAATGTCAAATAACATGATTTTAGATATTATTGAATGCAAGCTTAACGGTATCACATAATATCCTAGTAAACTACATTGATAAGTTTCCATATATATTACTTTACTCAACTGTAGTTAAGATGGCAACTGCTAGACATGGCATAATGAGCATCGGTAATTTTTCTTTTTGTTGAATTTAAATATAACAATTTGAGAGCCTTGTTATAAATGTTTTCAGAAAATCTAATGGCACAAAAAGAGTCAAAGACGTCCGTTTCTGATGGCGGTTATGACAGTCAGCAGCTTATCAGTAGAACGTCCATGTTGTCATCCTCCATGTTGAATGTCAACCCTCGTAACCAGTTACTACAGGCTAGAGACATACTGGAGCTTGGACTGGAAAATGTGTCATACGCGAGACAAGCTGTAGCATTGAATGACGGGAACTCCATAGCAGATGTTGGATGGGCAAAGGTTTGTATTGAAACTTTTGTGAAATTAGACATCAACCTTGAATTGAGTTCAGTGTAACAAAGTCAATATTTTGAAAAAAAGAAAGGTTTGGACAAGCACCTGCTATTTGTTTTGATGCATTTAGTTCATGTGTTTTTATGAAACATGAGATTTAAAATATTTCAGCAAACACTCATTACTATTTATGAATTTTGCTGACTGAAGTATTGAGAATGAGTACTGGTATCAATGTTATAATTCTGTCCATATTGTTAAAAATATTCTATGGACAGTAAAACCCTGTTATGTTGTACCTAGACTAAATAGCATCTCCTTCCATCTTGTCCCCACAGTTTTTGGCATCAGAAGTTATAAGTAATTCTTGTTTACAGAACAAAATTCCAAATTTTGTAATTTTTACAATCCTTGCTGAAATACCATGCCTGACCTTCATAACAACAAAATGTGGCTGAACAGATGCTTAGGAAATGAATATTTTACCCTAAGAAAAACTCTTTTCATTGATAAACATTGGGGTTCTTGAGCATGCCACATCATAAATACCCTGTACCATTTGTGTGGCACAAATGACTTCTGACATTTTTGTAACAGCATGGTTTTTGGGGGAAAATCAACTATCCATTGGAATTAAAATTTAAACTGAAATATTATTGTGTATCTTTTGGTAAACTGATGGACCTCATTGCATGTTTATTTCTGTCTGTTATGTAAAAATAATGTCAATTCTAACCTTGAATCAGCTTGATGGACCTAAGGAGCAAAATCCACAGCCAGTAATGGCTGACGATCCTGAACTACGTAGTATGAGTCAGGTATCCAGTCTGGTAAGTTGTCATGGTGATCGTTGTAACAGACGCAGCAGGGCTTATGCCGCCTAATCCTGAATGCCTTTTTAATCCCTTTATACACATTTGATTTAATAATTGACTTGATGATAATTTTGTTACCTTAAATATCACTACATTTGGAACATCCAAAGTAATTTGGATAACATCAGAGCCTTTATTTCTTTGGGAAAAACTTGCCAGTACTTCCACAATAACGTGACAACAGTTTTCCTTGAATTGTCAATGTGCTAATACAGTTACATGTGTAATGTTCAATTTAAAAAATTGGAAATTCACTGCCTCTAAAATTATACAGGGGTCATGGTATTTCTTTTTCCCTTAATGTTTTACATTTGATGCTTAGAGCTAAAATGCAAAAAGAGAGCTTTTCAAAAACAACTCTTAATTAAAAAATATCATGCATTTTGACTATAGAATTTACTGGTATGATTTTAAAACAAAATACAAAGTTCTTGTAAATGTATGTGATATTGATGGTGGTTATGTTTTATTTTGCGCTCACATTTGTTAAAGATGTTTGTTTACCTTGTGTATTTGATTTTTTGAAATACGTTGTTGTAATAATTTAACAAGTTTTTATTGGTTCACTTAAACTCAACAAAATTAATGATGTAATAGAGGTTTCTCTAATGAAATAATACATTTTATATTAACTGCGTGTGAGTTTTAAATATTAAAATTGTAACATTATTTCATGAGATGCAGTAATAGTTCACAGTACATTACCATGATTACCTATTGTTACCATGACTTTCACTTAACAGTACGTTGTTACAATGACAATGTGGTAACGTCTTGCTCATATCCATTGAATTTTTTACATTGTGTTGACGATTTTTAAATTTTTTTTTTAAAAAATCAGAGTAATATCCTGTATCCAATGTATTTATGCATGTATGTAATCCTAATTTTGTAATATTTAACTTTTTATATGTTGAATTTTACAAGGTTCAGCTCAATAGCCGATTTTAACCTCAAATACAATCGTTTCATCCAAATGGCAAAATAATTATTTTCTAAAAAGCCTCAGTTATTTTCCATAATTCATATTTATTAAGCTATTAAGCTCATAGTGATTTTTTTTTTTTTGCAAAAAGAACTTGCTGGCAATAATTTAATTTACAGGAGCAAATTAGGAATTATGCATACCAATAATTTCCTGCTTTTCTAGTTTGTTTCTTATGTTTCTTGATTCCAATGCTTTAGGTGTACATCAATAAAAAAGTAGTTTCTTTATATTCAGAAATGTCATTCATATTTTGTTCATTTCATAACTTGCTTTTAATAGTATTTTAATTTTAAGGGTAATAATATGATAATAGTTGACATAGTTTTGCAGAAATATAATTTATATTTAATTGTATTCATAAATTGCTTTTAATGTCAAGAAAAATAAAAATACTACATATCATAGTTGACATAGTTTTGCAGAAAAATGTATTAATTTGTAGAAATATTATGGTTGTTCATTTTCCTTGCTGTTGTATGCTTATATTACAGCATTTATGTTGTTTAGAAAAGGTTTTTTAAAATATTTATATGTTACATGTAACCATTTAAAATTACAATATCTTTAGATAGAAGGTGAAGGTATAACAAGTTGTCCCAAACTTTTAATAAGAGGGGTGGATAAATTGAGTTTTACACCTAACCTTCATGACAGATGATGTCATGGGAGATGATGACATCATTGTGGCTACCAGTACCTTATAGTCTCCCGACATGATAATTATTATTTTTGCTGATGTGAATTTGAGTTTTATAATAATATTTAAAACTTCCATATATGTAAATATTGTTTGAAATTTTTTATTTTTACCCAGACAAGAAAATGTGATTTTAAAAGTTAGTTTTTTTTTCTGAAGTCTAAAAAGAGAGGACAAAGCCTCTCTGCACTGTGAGTAATGTAACAATCAAATCATATTGGAAACACACAAGGAAAATCTATATTATTGGAAATGTATTTAAGTGAATGCAGTTGTATGTTTTATGTACATATATATTATAAACTCATTCTTTTAGCATTATTGTACTAAAGTTTTTACCTATATTCTAACAAGAGAGTATTTATTACTCAGAATATAATTTATTAAGTGGAATTGGAATATTACCTCATTTTATATATTTTTCACTTTAGGATTTGAATGATGATGTATTCAGTCAGATAGAGGGACAAGAAGAGGGAACAAAGCCAACAGAGCCACCACCTCTGACAGAGGAGCCACAAGATAAATCAGAGCCACAAAAAGATAGCGGACAAGGATCTGCCACCGCTGTGTGGAACACTATCAAAGATCTTCACCTTGAGTTAATGCTGATGTACCATCGAGTGTGTCTGAAGTTATCAAACATGGGACCAGATCCTGCAGCCAGTATGCCAAAGCCATTTAAAAGAAGAACCTGTTCTAAAATGGAATATGTAAGTTTCAAAATACCTTTTTATACAAAAATATTCTTTAATACTTAGTCCAAGTTTCACAATCATTTCTTAAGTAAGATTTATTTTGCAAATTTGAAATCTAAATGATTTAATAATTTCATTTTGTTTTTATTGGTTTTTTTTTGGGGGGGGGGGGGGGGGGGGGAGGCTGCTGCACAAAGTGCAACGAGTTATTGTGCAATGCACCAATGCTAAGTTTATGCAGCAACCTCTATAAAATGATACATCTTGATACATCTATACAGGGGAGTTATATAGTGGCAATTGCTTCCTAAGGGCCTAACCAAATTACATAGATCAAAATGTGTTGAGTTTAAACAGATTTCACTGTACTTTAAAGGTTGTTTTCAAATATTAAAACTGGATGTAAAATGTGTAAGTGGAATCACTTGTTTAATTTATTTTCTATTTACACAAAACATAGAGACAACTAACTTGACATCACTTATATATGTGGATCATTGTTTAAACTGCACATAAATACTTTTCATAATTTATTTTTACATCCCAGAAAGTGTACCCTAAATACTGATGACTCATTGATACAAAATAATGTTAAAAGATTGAAGTTACTTCAAAGAAGTATAAACCAGCCTCTATTATTTTATGTTTTCAGGGCAGCTCAGGAACAATAAGTGATTCTTATATAGAAGACTTTAAAGAGTTAACATCAAGATGTAACAGAAATCAGTTATCTAAAGCTCTGTTATACATGCAGAAATCTCTGTTACTAAGTGAAGGAGGTATGCCAACAAAGGAACAGAGGAAATTGTTACAGGTGAGTATTGTCTCTTAATTGGGGATGTTATAAACAGTTATTGCCCTCACTATCAACAATTAATTTTTTATATGAAAATTGAACTCTAATCCAATTTTGTAAGAACTTCATAGAAATTTTGGAGACATAAATTAATTAAGTATTATAAGATGTGGGACAAATTGGAATAAGGTATTGATCTAAAGCACACACTTAGGGATCACAGTGTCTATTACCACCTAGATTTGAGTTTCATTTGGGAGTTGGGACAGATCTGATGTGAGAATGTTTGTCAATTTGCTTACTAAAGGTTTTTTCTAGGCACACCAGTTTTCTCCACCATCCATGAATTGACCACCTTCAGTGAAAGAATCTTGACTGGGGCATAAAACTTCAATACTGCATTTCACTTGGGACAAGTTGCATAGGTTTTGAAAATCAAAACAGAAAACATGATAGGAAAATTGGTTTGGTTAAAAAAGCCCACTCAAACTTGTAAATCAGTTTTCAGTTCTAAAGAAATTGTGAGATAATATGTGTTCATACAGTTAAAGCATTGGGAAAGTCTGGGATCAAAGTAGTCTGTAGTAGAAGTGACATTCTCCTCTGTTCATGTCACATTATACTTAATTCATGGATTATTTCTCTATTATTAGGATGCTGTGGCCTTGATCCAGAAGACACAAACAGAAGAGAAGAGGATTTACACAGACAACACCTGTCTGGATCAGTCTAGTGTACGACCGACTGAAGTCCCTCCCCCTCCAGTACTGCTGTGTCGTACTGATACCATGATGGTCTTCAAACCAGCCCCCTTCATACCAGCTGATGGTCAAAAGGTATTTATATTGACAGTGTTTAAAATAGCTTTGATACTATGAAAGGTTTATTATATCCTCACAAACCAAGTTTAGGGGTATATAGGAATCCCCCTGCCCGTCCATTTGGCTGTATGTCACAATATCGTGTCAGCTCCATGTCATTCATGCCTATAAATGGATTTTAATCAAAGTTGACACAAATGTAAATCAACAGGAGATGGTGTGTCACCTACCAAATTAAGTGTCATTCTATTTGCTTGTTCATCAGTCTACCTCAGCAATTTTGGGGATTTGGTATTTGTCTCTTAAGAGACTTTCAGACTGCTCTAGTTTTTATACAGACAGATCAATCAATAAAAAAAGTTCAGAGATTATGATTACCCTTAGTTATAAGATCTGGTTTGATATTTACTTGTGTTGTTTTATTTCAGGTGGCTTGGTACCGTCTATTTGCAAGGTCTGCGACTGGTAGTAACATCAAAGTCAGGCTCAATGACTACTATTACCCAGGTACAGGTGAAGAGGTAAGGAAATACATGTAGTCTGATTATTATGTTTGCTCACCTAAAAGATGGAAGAGATTATTTTATAACCAAAAAATTTATTGACATGGCATTATCTATTTGGGCCAAAACAACATTCAAAAGAGCGACAACTTAAAAGTGTCATCTTGGTCAGTCATGGTGGAGGAAAAGTCGAGGAGTATCAATGGAATGATAAACTATGGTCCTCTGTCATTGTAATATAAGGTATGGGAAAACCATTCAAGCTTGTGATAGCCTTTTATTTGTGCTCATGTTATACTGGTGCTTTTAAGTTCTCAGGTACAGGGTGTCCCATAATATATGTCACACTTTCAACTTTTCACAAAATTTTTATTTCTTTACGCATCAAAGTCTATATGTATATGATATACTTTAAAATTTGGGATTAGTGCATATGGATGCTGCCCAGTTGACAGGTATTTGCTGTTTAATTGGAAAAAATGTAAACTGGCATATCTAGTAGTGATCTTGTTTAAATTAGACAATATACGACTTTGTGTATACATTTTGTGTATATATTTTAGGTTCCAGTTTACAACAATGAGATGAGGGTTTATGGATTACAGAGAGATGAGAAGTATATGTTTGCTGTTGCTGCTTATAATGCTGCAGGAAAATTAATTGGAGGTTCTGTAGGAGAAAGTACAAAACCTATCCTAGCTTCACATCCACTTCCAGTCCTGATGACCTGGGCATTCCTTAGTCAGGTAAATATTTTGGGGTATAAAAGTCATACTGGAAAGTTAATTATTATTTGGGGATAGAAGTCATACAGGGAAATGAAATAGAGGTTCTGTGGTAGAGTGTATTCAGACTTTTGTTAATTCTTAACTAGTAACAAAATTCTTAATGCTTTTTCTCATAAATATGTATGTTTTTAAAATACTATACTCTTACGTCAAAATGCAATAGAATTTTCATTCTCTGAAACTGATAAAATCACTAACTATTTCTAATATTATTATGAGAAATATAAATCAGTTGTATGTACAGAGTGGTGCCATATATATTCGGACACTTTGTAAAATCCTTCTTTATTTCATATAAAACTGTATATTTTTAAAAAATTCTCAAAAATTTATTTCTTGGTCAATTTTAATGATTTTTTCACTGTTAAATGTAACATTAGTTGAAGTTTTTCTTAAAAATAATTAAAAAAAACAATTTCTTTGTTTTTAATAGATAATCATTTAAAATTCAACGGAAAATTTCTAAAATTGAAATCTACTATATAATCATGCTTCACATGGCTGTTAAAAATTACAATGCTGTTCAGCTTATGTTTTCTTGACTGATATAAGACGGACAATATTTTGAACATTATTGGAAGAAACTACAACTAAGTTTTCATTAAAGGATGAAAAAATCATGGAAATTGACAGAGAAATAAATTTTTGAGAATTTTTTAAAAATATGTGGTTTTATATGAAATAAAGAAAGATTTTATAAAGTGTTCGCATATATATGGCACCACTCTGTATGTTTCAGTTTGCCTACCAGGTCGGATGTTATGATTATATTGAGAAATGTGAATCATTTTAAAGTCTTTTTTTTTTTGACTTCAGTTTGCCTACCAAGTTGGATGTTACGATATCGCTAGACAAGCCTGTGATGTGTTATGGGATCACTTCATCATCAAACCACCTCCTCCACAGAGCGTAACTTATGTTACAAAGTCAGAGGGTGAATTTAGAATTTCTCTTATGCAGTAAGTATGTCATATCGATAGGTTAAATTTGTATATGGTGGAATATTGCTCATTCCAATTTTGGCACTGTTGTTCAGGGGTCAAATCTACACAAAAACTGACTTTGACAAAAATGCTTTTAAATGCCAGAACATGATGTCACCTGATAATTCAAAATTAAAGTACACAAAAAAACCTTGAGCTATTCTTGTTAAAAATAACTAATGTGAAACTATCTGGATTTAAACATTTTACAGTAATGATATACACACTAAGACTACTGATTATGGAACTTGCCACTTATGGCATTACTGATAAAATGGTGGCCAGAGGTATGTTTTGTGTACATGTACTTATATACAGTTGATCAGTTAAAAGTAGCTTTGGAAATTCATTGATACTTTCTATTTCTTTTTTATTAGAAGTTACAAATAAACTCTTGAATTTTTCACCTCTGTTTACAGATTAGACCAGACTTTAGTAGCCTTGACCTCACCAGTCTTATTAAGACAGTTTTTGACCAGTATATTTATTGGTGTAGACATGGGCGTTAGAGAGGCGGATTTGTTCTGTGATGTTGTGTCTGACAAAGGACCTCTATTCAGGGGACAGGTACATAATCCTTCATAATTTTGAATTACTATTGACAGTGTTCATAATAATTCAAAATTTTCAACCAGTCCCCATCTTGATAATTTCAACATTTTCTATTGTGGTATATATTTAAAAAGTAACCAGTCCTCCCCAAAAGTTACCAGTCTAAGGCTAAAGGACTGACTTTTTTCAAACACTGTTGTGGATCAACTGTTTTCATTGGTACATTATTCTGTCTTTATCACTTTTATAAATGTCCATATCTCCGAAATGAAAAATTTCTATCATTTTGTAAACTACTGCATTGACCATTAAGTCCCTGTAGTCAGTTTGCATTTAGAAGGCAAATAAAAGTTACGGAAGTAGAAAATTTGGCTTGATTTCAGTTGTCTCAATATATGAAGAATTTTTATGTATTATTTCGTTTACATTGTTGTTTCAAGTTTTTGGTAGCTCTGGCTATTGTTTATCAAGTACATGTTATTTTTTTTTCTGTGTCTCATTTTGTATTGACCATTAATTTCAGATGAAGCGTCTGGCAGAGTGTGAGAAGATGATTGTAGCTATGGAGTTAGCTGGTTGGTTAAATGAAGCTAACTTAGCGTTACAAGCTGTAGTACAGTGTTATGGTCTCTTAGCACCACTGATATTTTATAAAATACCTTCACCAGCAGTGGTCCAGGTAAGTCTATTTTACCAGCAGGAATATTGTAATTGCAAGAACAATGGGGCTCGCCACTGTACCATGTGATCAGTGCCCATTTGTGCATGTTTGTGCGGGATGTTTTGGAAAATGATTATGTCACAAATTCCAAGAATAATGTCATTTCAATAGGAAGACTTGAACTACTATGATTCCATATCCAATGAGGATTATAGTAATGCAGTTTGACACCCCAGTCAAGATTTTTTCACTTATATCAAGACGGTCATTTCAGGAATGGTGGAAGAAACTGGAGTACCCAAAGAAAACCACAAAGCCTCAGCAAGCCATCTGCCAAATTGCTCACACTAGCATCTGTCTGGAGTGAGATTCAAATGTTGTTGGTGAGAGATATTTTAATCTGCAAGCATGCTCTTTAGATTACTTGCCCACTGAGGCTCCTGTTTGAGTGATGATTAAAAGACTAACATGTGATCTAAAAACCTGTACTTCTGTAGGTGTTACAACGATGTCTGGCTGTGTTACAAGAAGTGCCTTCAGGACTACGTCAGAAACGTCCGCAGAATATCGCTGACAGTATACATCACATGACTGCCTGTGTAACCTATCACATGGCCAAGGTAATATTCTATACACATATTAGATACATCAATTCATTTACATCTTTTTACAGAAAATTTTATATCAGAAACTACTATAAAATTTTTACAATATCTAATAGCATCTCAATCACTATTGATTCCAATAAAATTGTTATTTTAACTAAAAAAATCTCAAAAATAACTATTGTACGTGTATATGTTATAATGAATGTTCATTATGCAGAGACTGGCTACTACTACTGCTATTTGTTTCAAATACTGTATATTTGTTTAATTCTGCGGGGATAAAATTTCGCGGTTTAGACACTGAAACTTATTCAGGGGTAAAATAAATTTTGCGGTGCAGTGACCAGTGTTATCAATTTCCTGTACAGATTATCTAATTCTAAGTTCAATGGATATTCACTTGGTATTTAATTTCACGCTATGAAGTCACACTGCGAATATAGTGAAATTCAACCCCCAGTGAATAAAAGCAACTGTACAGTATATGTATATTATGAAAATTTCACTAGTTGTTAATGGGAGGTAAAACCTCTTATAACATGTATAATGCCCCATAATATTTCAAATCCATTTCTTTGATCTATTTTTTTTATAAACCTCCCTCAAAATTTATTGCCAACCCTTTTATAACATCAAAATATGACTAAATAAAAGATGGCAATGAATCAAAGTTTTACTATTTATAATAAAATAATCCAAACATATTAACAAGTAATATTTGTTATTTTCTATTTAGGTATTGAGATCATGGGGTCAGAAGAGTTTAGCCAATACGATAAACGAAACAGGAAGACGTCTTGCTAGCATTAGATGAGGGCGATGACAGTAAAGACAGTAAAGGTAAAAAGGACCAACAAGAAAAAGAGAAGGAAGAAATACCTCAGGATCTGAATGGTGAAGACAGTGATGGTGGTCCAGGGCCATTACAGGTCCTCAAATCTAAGAGAAGAGGTAAAAAACCAGCTGCTGCTAAAGAAGAACCAGAGGGACCTGTAAATGAAGAACTGAAAGCTTTAGAGGCACACATGCTGAGTATATCTAAACAAGGTATGTTATGTTTGGTAATAAATACAATGTTAGCTATTGTATAACAGGTTTGAACTTTGAAATAGTAAAAGTTCGGGACTTCAAAATTTTGGGAGATGATTTTTATCTCCTGACCTCAATGAAGTTGTAAAAAGTTCAATACTAGGATAGTTCTTCAGACTAAAACATAATTATATACCCCTTTGTATTTGTGATAAATGTAGACTTTACCTACTTTATGATATAAATGTGTATACCTGTATAAATTGATCATGTTAACAGTTTTTTCTTCTCATTTTTACAGCTCAGTATGACCATGAGTTGTCTGGATATGATCATGTTAACAGTTTTTTTTCTCATTTTTACAGCTCAGTATGACCATGAGTTATCTGGATATGATCATGTTAACAGTTTTTCTTCTCACTTTTACAGCTCATTATGACCATGAGTTGTCTGGATATGATCATGTTAACAGTTTTTTCTTCACATTTTTACAGCTCAGTATGACCATGAGTTATCTGGATATGATCATGTTAACAGTTTTTCTTCTCATTTTTACAGCCCAGTATGACCATGAGTTGTCTGGATATGATCATGTTAACAGTGTTTTCCTCTCATTTTTACAGCCCAGTATGACCATGAGTTATCTGGATATGATCATGTTAACAGTTTTTTCTTCTCACTTTTACAGCCCAGTATGACCATGAGTTATCTGGATATGATCATGTTAACAGTTTTTTCTTCACATTTTTACAGCCCAGTATGACCATGAGTTATCTGGATATGATCATGTTAACAGTTTTTTCTTCACATTTTTACAGCTCAGTATGACCATGAGTTGTCTGGATATGATCATTTAACAGTTTTTTCTTCTCATTTTTACAGCCCAGTATGACCATGAGTTGTCTGGATATGATCATGTTAACAGTTTTTTCTTTTCACTTTTACAGCCCAGTATGACCATGAGTTGTCTGGATATGATCATGTTAACAGTTTTTCCTCTCACTTTTACAGCTCAGTATGACCATGAGTTGTCTGGATATGATCATGTTAACAGTTTTTCCTTCACATTTTTACAGCTCAGTATGACCATGAATTATCTGGATATGATCATGTTAACAGTTTTTTCCTCTCACTTTTACAGCTCAGTATGACCATGAGTTGTCTGGATATGATCATGTTAACAGTTTTTTCCTCTCACTTTTACAGCTCAGTATGACCATGAGTTGTCAGGATATGAAGATCCAAACATTCTTCATGCTTACATAGCATATTTACCCAGTAAACTGGCATATAGAGAAGGTGAGATTATTTTATAATTCTATAATAAGTGTGCTCAGGGCAGTTAGGGTTCTTTTGAATGCCATGCCTACCATGACGTGGGCCATTGATTTTTAAGGTATCTTATGAAGAACCCTTTTCAAATGAGAATAAAAAACTATATATGTAGTATATTTAAAAAAAGTTCATTCTTTTACAATGTGTAATATATTTTATAAAATTTGAAAAACATCATTGGAAACATGCCAAAAACAACAGCAAGGATTTTACAAGATTTTGTGCTTTTTTTCGATGAATTTTTCATTCCCAGAAATGTTTTACTTTTTATAAAGCCAAGAAAAATTAAAACTTCAAACTCCAACCCATGAATATACATAATGTTTGAGACATTATCATTGAAAAAGAATGTTTTCATCTGATTTCTATTTTCAATATCATATTGTTTTTGTGGTATTTTAGATTTGAAAAAATTTTCATTTCAGTGGCAAAATTCAAGAAGCGACAGCGTTATTTGGAATTTTTTGTTCAAGTTGCCCAGAAAGCATTAACAGAAGGACTTGCAGCTCAAGCTTCAGATTGGTGTGATGAAACTGCTGGATGGCTATCTAAGTATGTATAACCATGTATAACTACACCACACATTTTTGTTTAAACAACTGTAGCTCTGTTGGTAGAGCACTGACTCTGTAATTGAAGGTAATTGAAGATTTCTGTAACAAGTTTGACCCCTTATATGTTAACCTTGTAATTATCATTTCATTAATGTGAAGCTTATTGATTGGATCATTCTTATAATTTTTCTGTATATTAAGGTGTCCCAACGATTTATTGTCAACAAATGTTGCTGTCAATTTCTTAAAAAATGATTTTGCGTCAACATTTAACACAGTTCAATTGTTCTTGTACGTGAGAATCATAAATTCAAACTGGTCACAGGGTGAAACTGACAAAATTTATCAATTTAGGATATACAGGTACTTATGAATTTTAATTTATTAATTTAGAACATACTTATAAATATTAATATGATTTCTCATGAGTGTGTTTTTCTTCTTTCAGACGTAATGAGCAGATTATTGGTACTAAGCCATTCCTGGGTAAACAGCCAGCTCATGGTGTTGTAACTGTAACAGGAGATGATCCTAAGAGATTTGCTGCTGCTGTAGTCGAATATAATAAAGAAAAGGTAACTCACAATCTCTGTATATAGTATTGTTACTATGGTTACTTGACATTGTGTTTGCAATCTAACACAAAACATACTGGTCCATGTCCAAATCATAATCCCAAAAGTCAACCACAAACATACCGGTCCATGCCCAATTTACAATCCCAAAAGCAAAGTAAAAACTTGAAAACTGGCAATTCTAAGTTAAACATGTAAACTTCCGACAGAGAAGTGAGACTGGGTGCGCTTGAAGGGTAATCACCTCCTGTCTAGCCAGCTATGTACATCTGCCAGCACATGTGCAAATCAGTTTATATATGGCATGATATTTTTGAGTTATTTTGTTTAAAAATCAAAGTTGTGGGTCAATACTACTGTTGAATTGGCCATTACTATGTTATATATCAAATCCAAAGCAGCTTCATCTAAAACTGGTGACATCTCAATATAAGTTCAATAACCTTGACTAGAACATAAAACTCAAATTAATCAACCTTTTTGACAATTCATTAACTTTGAAAAATGACTCTGTGTAAGGTGAGACATTTAAATCACAAAACATGTTTACATTATTAAATGTATATTCTAATTTTGTTGTGACATTTTAGGATACAACTACTCCCAGAGTTGCTGGAGCAAATGCTTCTAAGACAAATCAACCAAAATCAACAGCTAAACCTAAACGTAGGAGACAATATAAGGTAAATATTAATAAAATTATTCATAATTTAATTTTTAGCTTCATTACGGTCAGATTTGAAGATACATAAGTAACTTTTTCAGTTTTATTGATAGGTATCAAAATTTATGATATCATATTTTTAAATGACCATACCTCATTATCAATATGAGAATTTTCTGATATAACTTGTAAGTACTGGTAATTATTTTCAGTAATTATAAAAATACATTAGTCAGATACAGATGTAAAGAGATATTGATTACTATTGTAGCTCTGTCTTTGAAATTAATCTTTGAAATTTGTAAAATGAATACTTTTAAAAAATTGAATATTTCATGTTTTTCTATCAAGCCACTCCTTGTAAATGCCAA
Source organism: Anadara kagoshimensis (assembly GCA_021292105.1). NCBI lineage: Eukaryota > Metazoa > Mollusca > Bivalvia > Arcoida > Arcidae > Anadara > Anadara kagoshimensis. Next base: position 53,554,395 of record CM037862.1, read on the forward strand.
CATGACAGAGTATGCTAGACAAATGCAAGAAGAAGCAGAAGTTAAGGTTAGTCTATTTAAGCTTTTGAATCCAATCTTTTTATTTGAGTCATTGAGAAATAACCTGAATGGACCCTGTGTACACTGTGTAGTTGACAAGAAGCAATAAAGTACATGCACAGTATCTGTTTAGGTTATTTCCCAGTCACCAGGATTGATTTTTAATGTTTTTAATAGGCAATTAAAATCATTATTTTTGAAATACCAAAATCAAAAATAAATTTGCAGTGATACATTTTGCCACATCCTCTGCCATAGCAAACATCAGCATGACTGCATTGCCTTTGATGATGCCACAATCAATTTATGCCACTCAGCACATGGGTGGACATGGCTTATTAGCATTGGGTTACTCTCAACAACCCAAACATTTTGTTCCCATTCTACCAATGGAATCATAAGAAGTTACTATAGTAAAAACTATTTATTGGTAAATACTTTATCAAATAATTGGTCACAAAACAGCATTTCAAATAATTTTGAGATAATTTTGGAATTTATTTATATTTTCAAAAGCTTCGTTGAACCTGAATTTATTTCTGTACAAATTTTGATATTTTCATTGTTAGAATCAATAATGTTAATCATTTATTTGATTTCTCTATCTTTGTAGTCCATTGAAAAGTTTTCAGAATTATTCCCAGACATGTATCATGCATTCCTAAGGAAAAGAAAATTGAGGAAATTATGCACAGATGAAATGCCATGGAGAACACAGGTAATAAAAAATAATATTTACATATTTTTTTTCATTTTCCTATAGTTTTGTGTAGCAGAAGAGGGTTTGTACAGGCCTGGAAAAGTCCTTAAATTTTGAGGTTTGCCCTAAAAAGACCCTAAAAACAAGTCTGACCCTAAAAAACCCTTGAATTTATCCTGAAGGCCCTAAAAAGCCCTTGAATTTGGGCAGATGGGTGTCTGTATTTTGATATTAAGTGGTTGCAAATAGACTGATGTAAATAAATAAATATTAATTAATAAGTTACTTGAAAGGAGCGATTTAAAGGTACCTGGCCCTTCCAAATGCCCAACTTCAACCTTATCCACTTCACGTGTTGTTTCTATGGACATGAAAGTAATTGTTTTATTGATTTAATTGCCTTTGCATCAATATTTTTTTGCTTCAATTGTACCTCTGATTAGGCCTTAAATTTGCAAATAAGACCCTGAAAAGACCCTAAAAAGTCCTTAAATTTGGAGTTCAAATGTCTGTATGAACCCTGGCAGAATCATTATCATTCTTGGAGTAAGTGATATATGACAAGGGCTGATTACAAGATAATATTATAGATAATAGATTAAACACAAACATATTGGTTCAGGACCAAATCAGCCCCAAAAGCAAAGTAAAAACTTTGAAAACTGGCAAATTAAGTTAAACATGTAGACTTCGACCAGGGAAGTGAGGCCGAATGCTCCTGAAGGGAAAACTCCTCCTGTCTATCTATTTACACGCACATGTAAAATCAAAATTGAGAATGACTGGAACATAGAATTTAAGAGATTGAAAAATGATGGATTGAACCGTAAACCAAAAAAAAAAAAAAAAAAAAAGGACAAAATGCTGGAAAACATTTCTCACTAATGCTATTCTTAAGTGTTTAATTCTATATTTTAATCACTTGTTATAATTTCAGTTAAACTTGATACAAGGTATGAGTCACTTTTCATCATTTCTACAAAAAATGGAGACCCGAGACAAAGTTCTAGGAACCACAAGTAGTAACATGTACAGGTAAGTTAGAGTCATAACTTTTGTTTGAACAAGTATTGTAGATTGCTATAAATCTTTTCTTTTTTGTCAGAAAATTTGGGTTTATTATTTTTGTTTGTTTTGTTTAGAAATTTACGCTATTATAAAGTTTTTTTGTTCAAATTTGTCAAATAAGCATCTAAACAAAATATATTCATTATGTCAACTATGTTGACTTATATTGAGGCATCAAAAACAAGTATACCTACTATATCAGCTATGTTAACATGAATCGGGACTCTAATACTTCTAATTGGGACTATAATGAACCATATAGGAATCTAAATGCTACTTAAGTTTAACCATGGATCTTATAAAACCAATAACTATCATGATCATTTGATTTTAATTTTCAGAACCAATTTCCTGGATCAAGAATGGTTTACATTTGAGACCGCTGGTACTTTGGTTGTTGGATGGGAGGGTGGACCTGTGAAGCAGACGGCACCTGGTCAGCACACTACAGACACAGATGCACAGAGACGAGAGAGGAATCGTCAATCTGATGGACTAGATCTAGCTATGGACTCTGACAGACCACGTACCAATGCTACTGGTATTGAAATTGCTGCTGCCTTGGCTACAGGTATATATTTTAATTATTGCATACATTTCAGAAGAGCTATTTATACCTATGATGTTAAGTAATTATGAGCAATCAAAACTTTATCTTTCTGAATGCCATCAAAGCATATACAGTTAAACCTGATTATAATGCCCCTCAAAAACTTTACCACCTTGCTTATTGCCACTTTATTTTGAAAAAAAAACCACTTTCTTATATGTTTTTCTTTATAAGCCCATTGATAATGCCAAAATTTGACTGAACAAATGGTGGCAAAAAACACTCTATAACTCATAGACAGAATACAAGGTATCCATCATCTTGCTATCCAAAACGTTGACCCTGTCTGGTTTTTCTTTGTTTTTGGCTTAATGCTGAGAAATTCAAAAACGCAACGTACAATAACCCAAGGTTTAACTGCAGTGTGTTCATTAAAACAAAACAAAAAAAAGAAAAGAAATGTAGCTGATGATGAATAGAGGTCAAGGTCATACACATAATTTTTTTTATCAACTATAATTTTGTAAAAAGCGTTAAAATTAAAAAAGTTAATGTGTTAAGGTTGATGGCTTATGATTATGATGGGGAAGTTACACGGGCATGCTGTTCTTCTGACAGCACATATTTCCCGTATGAGCCCTGCTTTTGTTTTATTTAAAATAATCCATTTTCTAAGGTAGGCTATTTTATTGATTTTTTTACAGGATCACAACCCCCTCCCATGTTTTTCATTCCTCCAGAGGTTGAAGACACACCTCGTACATACAGATCTGATGTCAGTAATGCCTACAATGCGAAGAATCCCCCACAGAAGAAGGGTCAGGATGTAGAATCTATACTACTGTCAACAAAGGACACAGTGGAAGCTCTTAAGAAAACATTTACCTTCTTCAACAGAGCTATTGTGAGTAATTTTAGTTTGATACTTTCAGCTGATGACTTAAAAATAATTAAATATGTAAAGACTATAGACTTTGTATGCCAAAAGATTTGCACTGATTGCAATTTCCAAATTTACACAGCAATATTTCAACATGCAAAATCAATAACCTGTTTATGGTGTACTTTATTTCTTAAATAATATGTTAAAATTCACATGATAGTAATCAATAAAAGAAAACTGTTTGCTTTACTTAGAATTAATTTTTATTCAATAAAACTTTTAAAGAAAAATACAACCTCTATCTTGGTGATGATGCCATTATAGACTGGGATTATCTATGTTTTTTATGTTTTTTCATATTGATGGTAGAAAGTAGTTCCATCTTAATGACATTATATGTAGTGGGCTAATATGGAAAAATATAGACTTCTAGTAAATCAAGAAATTTTAGCAGCAGTTTTATATTAGCGTTTATCTTGGTCTGATCATTTAGCTAGAATAGTGCTGCAGTGAACTTAAGTGTACAGGGTTAGTGACTTGGTATGTACACAAAGCATTGGTGTGCCTAAAAAACTATGTGTTCCTTATACAAAGTAAAATTTTTGAAATATGTATGCACTGATTAATATAAAGTAGTTTACAGTAATAGATTTACATAAATTATTTTCTTTATTTCAGAATTTGTCACACAGAGGTCAACACTGGACATTGTTACAGAATGCATGTAGAGCTTTATGGAACTGTGCTCATACTGCTTTACTCAGAGCATTCTCATCCACTGCTGGTGAAGATGGCTTACTTACTAATGATGAATTAAGAGCTCTCATGTGGAAACCATTCTATAATGCTGCAGATTGTGTACTAGATATGCTGACCTTCTTTCAAGCTGACCTAGAAAACTTGGCTGCAAAGGTAAGCTAAGGGACTTACATACCATACATAATTGTTATGTGTGGCAATATAATATTTCAACAAACAAGCAGTATACCAATGGGCACAACTGTGCAGCAATGCTTGCTTATCAGTTTCTTTATTCATATGAAGCAGACTTTATGCAGAACCTTATAAATGTGGACAGATCCGCTTAAATTTGTGACAAATAAGGTTTTTGGTTGTAAAAGGATGGTTTATTTATAGTTATCTGAAACAGATGATATTCTTTATGGCAAAAATTTTTCATTGATACCAAAAACTGCATGGGTTAGAATGTTTGTTTTTGACTATGGACTTGATCTTTGAATTTAAAGTTGTCCAGAAAGCTGTTTAGAGTTTCATTTGGAAATTAAAAGAAGGTTTTGAAGTCCCATGAAAGTTTAAACTTTAAGGTAAGAAATATTATTTTCCAGGCACAGAAAAAGCAGAAGAAATTGGGTGATTATTTTGAGTCATGGATGGGAGATATTCAAAATGAGAAAGGAGGAGCAAGTCTGAAATTTGAAAATCCATTGGATGATATGAGTTTGACTGACATGAGATGGGTGAGAAGACTGGTTATAAGAGTTCTGGAGATGTTGTATTATGAGAAGAAATGGGAGAAACTGGCAGATATAGCTCTCAGATTTAGTGCTTTGTCTAAGTAAGTTTTGTTTATTTGTTTTAAGGATGAAGTTATCATTTTATTTTTGTTATACTTAGCAGTATCATAGCAATATTGAACATTTTTTTGTATCGAGTAGCACAGTAGAGACAATTCTTTACTGTCAATTAAATTTTGTTGAAAAATTCACCTCACCATGAAATAAGTGTGCATTGGAAAAAAAATGAAAATGAACATGAAAGGAATATTTACCTCTTCTATTTAGATATATGAATCTTTAGACATGTAATGGATATGTTGACATTTAGACATTGTGAATGAAATACTTAGTACTTTGGGGTCAATTAACATGTTGCAGGATACATCAACATAACCTGTACAGCTTGGTGCAATAATGGAACCTTTAAATCAAAAGTAGTCCATCCAAAGTTGCATAGATCTATTTTGTAACTTATGTCTGTGCTTTTTATTTATGTATCACAGTATCAAATGTTGTTTGTTGGAATGGTGCTCTAAATTGCCCTAGTCAAGCTTACACTTAAATCAAACTGGGTCCTGTAACACAAAGCTATCTAAACATAATGTTGATGTACCTGGAAATCACAAATTTATGCTGGTCACATGACAAGATTTCAATTCCCTATTAAAGCAGTGACATTCTATTATAATTAAATCAAAATGTCATGCAGATGATAACTATTTAAATTATTCAAATAATTTTACAGTGACAGATATGCTGAACAGATTGTTCCTGTTCTGGTACAAGCTCAGCGACAGTTAACAGCTCGTGTTCAGGAACTAGGGGGAGAAGAACCTCCTCAGCCTCACTTCAGAATCATGATGGCAAAATTAGATGGAATTATTACCGCCAAGAGATATCTACAAAACCAGCTTGTGTTGTGTCCAGTGATGCCAAGAGATAATGAAATATCCCCTGGTGGAAGAATAGATCCCATGGGTCACAATCTGTACAGGCGTAAGTACTACCACTTTAAATTTTGTAACCAGTACTTATTTTTACTTATTTTTATGATATAAAAATCATGTATGCATTTTGTCTTAGCACAGTTTAAATTAAGCCCCACTTTATAACCCATTAGATTTACCTCTGTCAGATGGCACAGACAGTTTTTTATGGTTCTTTACATTATTCAGAGTTTTCTATGCTGAAAAATAATTATTTTTATCTCCAAATATTACAAAAATGACGTTTTCAAAAATGATTCTGTCAAAGCCTTCATTGTTTTTTTTCCCTAAATAATACATATCACAAAATGACCACTGTTTTCTTTACAAGTCCATTTTAAATGAGAAATATGTCTTTTCAAATGTCACAGTAATGTTTTTTCACCACCCTGATGAGTAAGAGCATATGCTGGGGACAGGTTCAGGCTTATTTGATATATTGTCTAGACCTGTAGACTTAATGTAGTGGGTTTTTAAAATTTTTGTTTGCTAGAGGTCACACGATAGAGGTGTGTTTTGGACCTTATATAGAGGGTTTTTTAATTTGATTATGGGTGCTAGAGGTCAAATGATAGAAAATTATTTGCAGACATTATTTAAAAGTTTTTAAAAATTCATCACTTATGCTAGAAATCAAATGATAGAAGTGTATTCACGGACCCTATATAGAGGGTTGTTAGAATTTATCAGGTGTTCTAGAGATCAATAGTACGAGTGTATTCTTATACATGTACATGTTTCAATTTTTTGTCTATTTTTACAGCTACTGATGCCCAGATGATGGTTTCTGTACCACTGGATGTACCTTACAGTTTACAGACATTACGTGAAGTGTTTGACAAATCCCAGTATACATGTAGAGCATTACAACACAGTCGTAAACTTATGATTCTATACTTAGCTGGTCAACAAAATTGTAAGTACAACTTTCCAAGGTGATATCTGCTTCTATGAAATATACATACGTGTACATGCATGATGCAGTCAAATTTTGTTCACATGAATTTAACATTAAATCAACATGAAATAAATTAATGTGGATTTTATGAGAAAACAGTGTTAAAGTCATATGAACAAAATTTTTATTCTGTGTAAACATTTTGTTATTTTTAAATTAAATAGAGAAAATGTAGAAGAGCTTATATTATACCTTGGCATGATTTCCAGTATGGTGTTCATTGTTTTGAATTTTTTTAAAAACTTGTTTTGATAGATTTAATGTGCAAGTAGGCTACACGTTTCAAACAACTCTTATTATCATTTGAATAATTATGTTAATTTTTATATTCCTTTCAGCTGGTGATGGTGGTTTGAGTAGACAAGTATCTCGTGTTGAATTTTTACCGACTACAGCTCGACCTGAACCCACCATGCCAACAGATATCAGTAGAGAGGAATACTTAAACATGGATGATGTACAGGCATCAGCATTACCCAGATCTCAACTTGGGACAGTCATATCCTCATATGAAAAAACAATAGGTGAGTATAGTGAAGATTTGAATACTCAAATTTGTGTTATTCCTTGGTTTTGTCTTCAAGATTCTATGGTATTTGACCGCCTTGATATAAGGGAAAGAATCCTCATAGGGCCATTACTCATTTCCACTCCACTCCATGGTATTTGGGTTCTTAAATGTGTACCAAGATAGTAGCTGAGTCCCAATTAAATGTATTCTAGAAAACTATGCTCTTACAAATACAAAAAGGGTTATTTCAGACATCAACCTCATTCAATTTCAGCCGTTCTTATGTCAGTTGAGAGACACCCAAGTGGTTGAGGTCAAAGGCTTAAGGTATTGGGTATTCAGTATTTCTTGTGTAAATGTCGCAGTATTCAACTAAGCATGTAAGTTCATTTTCTCATAATGTATACCACTGTTTTCTCTACTTCAGAAATGTTGTTGGCAAAAAATCAGAGAGGATTGGCAGCACAGGCCATGCATGAACTTGGCAATCTTCAGTATCACAATGGAAGTATCAGGTAATACGCAAACTTTCATGTATCTGTTAATATATCCACTAAAGCAGAAATCTACAAAGTTACAATATTTTTCTCTACAATGGGGATATAGTCACTGAAAGGCAAGATGATCTCAGTTTTACCTTTCCATGGCCAGTGTTGTCAGCATATTATTTTGCTTGAAACGTTTTAAAACATAAAAGTCAGTTTGAAACCTTACTCAAGTATTATGGTGACTTCTGGGGTTAGGTGAGACATCTTATTCTGTGACATTCTTGTTGTGAGATTTTAATCAACTAAAAATCTTCCAAAATTTTTAGTGCATGATCTTTTCAAGTAAATGGTAAGTTTAGTTTTGTATAAGTATTTACTGATATTAGACTTTTTTTTGTTTTTAAATTGTGGTTTTCCTTAGTAAACATTGTTTCCAAAATTAATAATACAAAAGAAAACAAATTAGTAAAAACCAAATTAAAAACATCTGTTGATTAATTTATTTACAGAGGAGCATATAAATGGTGGGCTGAAGCCCTGGACTTTGTACTAAATACTACAGACACCTTACATACATGGAGAGGTTTGTTTAAGGACAGTAAGGATATCAGCTCTGACATACTACAGAGGTGTGGACTCTGGGGATGTGTACTGGGTGGAGTCCTGGCATCAAATATTGCACAGTAAGTTACTTTTCAATTTTCAGTAGAACAAGTGTTTATTTGATATTATTGAAATCAACCAGATGAAAGGAATAGTAGTAGTTTGAGGCAGTCAGTTCAGGGATGGTGAAGGAAACCATAGTGCCCATAGAAAACTACAAGCCTTTGGCAAGCAATCTGACAAATTTTCTCACCAATCTGTCCACAGTGGGATTTGAACCTAGGCGGTACTGTGGCTCACAAGTACATGTTTTAAACCATTTGGGCTCCAAGGCTCAAAAAGGAAATGGAAAAGCATAGAAATTTGGACAGATTTAGACACATAAGTCATGCAATTGTTCTCACATGTATTTCATTTCTGTATTTTTTAAGAATTTTCTAACTGATTAAAATATAAACTGCAAACAATTTTTAGAAACTTTCATATTAAAAAAACCCCCACTTTTTAAACATTAAATTAAATAATGTTGATTATTTAGTTCTATTTTTGTTGTATTTTTCAGATATATTTTGACATCAGATCTTGGATTACGAATGGAGAGCTGTTTCTTGTCTGGCAACTTCTTCAAGGTAAATAAAGCCAAAGCTTTTTATCTTTTATATAAAAATATAATAAAAGAGACTTTGACTTTGCATTGTACAGGGTTGGCGAGGTTTTAACATTATTATTTATATTTGTAGGCCTTGTTCAGATCATCCTTACCACACCCTACTGCTGACCGTGACTATGCCTTGTATGAGGTGGGTGAGGGATGTGAGGTGACTAACTTAGTACCAGGTATTGACCTGTTATCTGATAAGTACAGAGGCGACGGTAGACAGCTGATAGCGGCTCTCAGATGGGTCTCTGAAGAATTATCCAGAGGAAGACATAACCTGTTTGTAAGTATATTGTATATTGTTCTAGTAGTGCAATAATTGATGGATCATGGCCACGGCCACAATGTTCTGACAAAGGCCAGGCATGATTGAACTACACACAAAAGAATGAAAACTTCGCCTGAATTTAATGACGTCACTGACTCTAGTACGTAATTAGTTGCTGTGACGCTGCTTTGGTACCATGATGTCGGCCAGTGTTAAAATATTAAAGGCGTGGTCGGCGATAAGTCATTTACAAGGGGTGCCTTGTAATCAACATGGCATTATCTATAAACAGTCGTTGGTGTTGAATTGATGTTTTCCAGTTGATGAGTTCTGTAATATTTATCATAAATACTGGATTTCTTTACAGCTTTTTCTGTTAGAAATCAAATTTCATTTAACATACAGATAAGATTCTTATTTCCCTTATTACAATAATTATTACAATATAGTTGTTTTTTAATTGTTTGATGAAGTGTTACAAATCCTATTTTTCTAACAAATTTCTTATAGAATTTAGGTTTGTGAAAACTATAATGTATAGGAAAGGGACTCTTACACATGTGAATTCTTTATATAGTTGAGACCATTGTCATGGCACTGGTACTCTTCATATAGTTAGTTGCCATGGCACTGGTATTCTTCATGTAGTTGGTTGCCATGGCACTGGTATTCTGTATATAGTCAAAAGAGTTGCCATGCTAAATATAAATTATTAGGGCCACACAGTGTTAAGAATTCTTTTAATGTTATTTTTCAGGTCCTCCCATTGTTGACATTGTACCAGTATTTTACAACATTTGTATGTCGGGATCTACAGAGATCCGTGGATGGCCGGATCCTCAAAGTCCGCATCTTGACCGACCTTGGCCTTTATACCGAGGCTTTTATAACTCTGCAACGTCTTCTACACGGAGAGCGATTACCACATACAGGTGACAGTAACTTTAGACAAGTGGAATCAAAGATCAGCTCATTAAAATTTGACACAGGCAAACCCATTATGGAACCAGCTAACCTTAGAGTAAGTCATTATATAAGAAAAGATTGATTTATTTATTAATTAAAGGGAGTTTTAAGTCCCAATGAGGATTATTTTACTTATATCAAGAAGTCGCCAGGGTGAAGTGACAGAAATTTCAACCTATGTGTTGTGCTCAGGGAAATGTGCAGGGAGGGCATCTACCATGACATTTGGCATCTGTTTATAAGTTCACTTCTGAAGATCTACATTGTGAGTTTCATTTCTGAATGCTGAGTGTTGGGCAAAAGAAGAAACACTAACATAATTTCAGAGTATTGAATTGTATTTATTTTACCAAAATAGTGAATTTTATATAATAATAATTTTTAAATTAATGAAAATTGACTGCTTCATAGTTCATCAGCTATACTAGTTTTAAAATCTGGTTCATTACTTGATGAACCAGGAAGAAAGGACAGTAAATTCTTTAAATGAACCTAGATTTAGACATTTTAATAGCTTTTAACATTATAAAATCATATTAACATGCATGTTTTGTCTATTTGCAGCTACTGGAAAATGTACTGGACAAAAGATTATCTTCCAGCCTAGCAACATTATTTGGACCTCATCTGACATGTCACATGTCACTTGTGCAAGCTCATTTATTTACCAGCTTAGCAGAGTCTATACCAGTTATACCCAGTATGGAAGAAATTATGTAAGCCCTGTTTTCTTTTGTTATTTTTATGCTTGTCTAACACAGGACTCAAATATCTTCCATATAGTTCGTACAAATTTTCAAAGAATTTTCTTTAGTATATCTATAAACACAATTATGGCTGGTTGTTGGTATAGCTTGAGAGGTATTAGATTCAAAACAATTTTGAATTTCGGTGTTGTTTTGTATCCAGATGAATGGTTCTGTGGTGTCAATTATCACAGTTTCTAGTGGAATGAAGTGAAACAATGGAGTTTTATACCCCAGTCAAGATTATTTCAGTTCTGGGATGGCCAATCAGTCTCTGGAAAAACACCACTGCCCTTTGACAAATGAACTGACAAACTTTCTTGCGCTAGGATTTGTCCTGAGTGGGATTTGAACCTAGGTGGTGAGAGTCACTGTTATCTGTAACCACATGCTTTAAGTCACTTTCCTGCTGAGGCCCAAACATGGTGTCTAATCAAATTGTTCTTGTACCTGGATATTGTAATTTCATGGTGATCACAGGATGAAAGTAACAGGATGTTTTGATATAAATGACACAAATAAAGACATTATTGTATAGAAACATATGAGCACTATAGTCAGTGGTCCAAAGTTTCACAGACACAATCATCATAATGTACCATGCCAAAATTCTCCCATATAGTCTTAAGATGTTCTTTAAGTTTGGATTTGAAATATAATGTACCTTTCCAAATTTCCCCAAAATGATCCTATGACTTCAAATTTCAAATAATAACCATTTTATGTGTTCCTTGTTGTTTTATATTTTCAGATTACCAGAGGGTAGAGGAGAATTAAAACCCTTTACAATCAGTACCATGTCTAAAGGAGGAGTAGGAGCTAATAATAAATCCAGAACTCCCAGTAACTCTAAACAAAGTAAGTATCACCCAGAAATTCCAGTAACTCTAAACAAAGTAAGCACATGTACCAGTATAGTTTATTTTCATTGTACAGTGGTCATGTTTAATGCACATGTATGCATACACATGTACCGGTACCTTATATACATTATCAGTATCAGTACTGTGTTTCTTCTCCATTGTACATTGGTCATGTTTGATGCATACTGTGAAACCTGTCTGATAAAGCTATGGTAGGATAAAAAAATGGGATGCTACTGATTTTGAGCATTTTCAGAAACACACAGCTCCCAATCATTCTCTATGAGAAATAGCACTGATTTCAAAATTTCATGTTTTTCATATTGACGGCGCTGAATATAAAACACATTTGATTGACTAATTGTTTTGACAAATGTTACCATAACAAATAAGATAATTTAGAAGTTATTGTCAACTAGATGACCCAGATTATATAAGAATATAAGACTTGAGTCTGTCAATTCATTATCATCTGTAACCAGTCATAAGTCGGTCTTGATTTTACCCAGGTGTCTGGATTAGGTTGGACTGTGTTAGACAGGTTTCATAGTACATGTATGAACACTTGTATTGTTATTTTTCATCAACTGTTCAGTTGTATTTGACTAGGTGGATGAGGGTCTGTAAGTTTGGTCATATGACCAACAAAAGTTTCATTTTCCTGTTGCATGCAAGATATCAAAATCTTGTCAAATGATGTTGCCAAACAGTGGAGTTCACCATTGTACCGTGTGTATGGAGAGATTCCTCATTAACAACACATCTTAATGCTTGTACAGAATGTTTTGGACAATGTTTATGTTGCAAATTCCCAGAAAAAAGTTGTTTTTATGTTTAAATGTCTAATGGAAATAAATATTCTGCACAAACCTCATATGGTACTTATAATACATGATCTGACAGTGAACCCATTGATTATTTGGCATATCTGATAGAAAAATTTGTTATTTGTTGTAAAATTGTAGGGGTACTTACAAACTATAGCAAAAAGTTGTACATGGCCGGTAATTGTGATATGCATGTACATATTATATAACATTGATACTGGAATACTTGCAGACTCTAACAAGATTTTGCATGTACATATTTGATATGTGATATGTGATATGAATGCAGATATTATGTAACGTTGATACTTACAGATTCTAACAAGATTTTGCATGTACAATGTGCATATTTGATATGCATGCAGATATTTTATAACATTGCATGAATTATGATTTTTTTATTTTAATAGCATGCAGCCAATATTTAATATTTATGTGGTTATTAATTTAAATCCTATATATAATGTCAAAATATCTTTCCTCATCAAATCAGTTTGAGCAAGGAATCTCTCCATTCAGCATGAGATTTGACCTCAGTGATGATCATGTTGATCGTTGAACACTTTGTGCATGCAAGTGTTTGTGAAATCAGTTTTCTCCTACCCATCTTATTTTCTAGGGACATTAAAGACATATTGTAAATCTCTCTCTCTCTCTCTCTCAAAAATGACCTCTAATGGCAGCTTGTATCAATCTACATGGATGGCCTGGCTTTTGGTGCAGATGGGTTCATAATGTGGGAAGAAAATTAACCTGATAAAACCCTAATGTGATCAACCACATTATTATATACCTGATTAATGAGATTGCTAGCTACTTTGCCATTTCATTACCATAATTACTGTTGTAATATTTGAGCAAGATTGAAGTAATGCCATACGCGTGCAAGCCAAAACATGGTATAAGGTTGTGGAACTCCTCTGTAATTAAGTTAAGAAAGTTAATGTGTAATGACTGTCCTTAACTTCTCAATTTGGTTGAAATATGAAGTAACTCTAGTACTCATTCACTGTACATTTGTATAGGAAGCATGATCTTATATTAAAAAGGACTTTGTAAGACGTTACATTGTCATCCCATTCTAACATGGCAAGATTTTGTTTTAGATGAAAATGAGCAGGATGATAAAAATGATGGCGACCCAGATGAGACCGATAATAAGGAGGAAGTAACACCACAGGAAACGGAAATCCAAACTGAGGATTCCGTTCCTAAGAAAGGTTCTGTCATAACTATGTTAATGTAGTCATTCTCAATGGTGTATGATCATTTCTGAGCAGGGTCGGGTTATTATAATTGAAATTTTAATTCAGATATAATAAATCTATTAATTTATATAAAATTCATATCTCTTCATTGAATCAATGGATATTGAATTTGGTATAAAATTATTTTACTAATTTTCATCAAATTATAACTATTTTGGAAAGTAATATATCTTTAATAAAAGACAAAAGATGTATCAGAAACAATGGGATTTATTTGTGTATAATGTGGTAACCTGTAATGTTTGTGGAAAATCATTTTAGAGGATAATGTTGCCATGCTAACACCCTTTTTATGTGAAAATGTCCACATGTGGAATTCCTTTTACTGTGGAGGGTGCCTAAAGCGACCGGTTTCGGATTGCAGCACCTTTCATCGCCTAGGTTCAAATTCCTCTTGAGCAGAACCTAATTTCAGAAATGTGTCAAATTTGCTTGCCAAAGATCATTGGTTTTCTCAAGGCAAGCTGGTTTGCTCCACCTCTCCAGAACTGACGGCCTCAATATACCGTAAGTGATGGAATTTTGACTTAGGCATAAAACTCCCCATTACGCCCCTCCACTCTACAAACTTTATGCAAATACCATATGATACACACCTAAATCCGACTATTCATTCATTTCAAATTTGTTTTCTATTAATTATTTTTCAAGGGCATTTTAATTTTCATGTAAGAAAGGGATCTTTAGGAAAGCTCATATAAAATATAATATGTTGTGACAGGCTTTCATTTTTGATATATCCAAAATGCACCATTGCTTTTTATCATACTATTGTGATTTATTATAGGTGATGGCTTATACTTTATTGCACCCTGTATTTTATCTTGACTTTTATTAGATACATGTATTTTTAATTAGATGTTTTAAGTTGCTTAGATTTGTTTATGCATGGCTTATTTAGACATGGTTTTATTTCACTTGTCGAATATATAGTTGCCATAGTTACCTGATACTAAGGTTTTACTTTTCTGGTGTCTGCAGTGTAGTTGATAGAGAGGTGTGTCAGATTTATAAATTGTATGTTAAACTTGGCATATATCTTTTGATGAACCTAATGGTTATTTGCGAATCTAGAAAAAACATCTACTTCCTCAGAATTCTTGTTTTTGTCTTGCATACTCCATTAGGCAAGAATGCTCAGAAGCCAAGAGTCTCAAATCACAGTGGTCAAGAAGTCACATTATCTCGCACTGTGTAGGATGAATATCTTTCATACAAATCCAACCAAGTTTGAGAAAAAAGTCAGTTTGCTAGTCAGTTCGCTAGTCATGTTTTTCTCTGGACACTCTTGGTTCCTCCTTCATCTCAGAACTGACTTGATATTATGGTAAGTTTGACTGGGGTGTAAAACACCATTATTTCACTCCACTGTTAGCCAGTGAGAGGGAGGGTTAATGGTTTGTTTTAGTAGTTACACAAGTGTGTTATTTCATTACTTTTACACAGTTTATACTCTCGTTTCTTTTTGTACCTATATTATTTTTAACTTATTGATACTTCACAATGAATTAAAAAAGTGATATATATATACATAATTATGTACTGTATCACCACCATCATTCATATTTCAAAGATGTCTAATGCTGTACATATTTTTATAAGCTCATAACTTTTGTTCAATTTTTCATATTTTCGAGCATTGTTTACAATTTTATGAAAAATGTACATACATTGTTTTGTAAGCTTGTAACTTTTGTTCAATTTTTTCATATTTTCATTCTTGTGATTTACAACTTTATGAAAAATTGTTGAAATTAGATGTTGGTGCTACAGTTTTGCTATTAATAATTTTGCTTCATTTCAGTTCACAGATATCATTTTTATAGCAGCACTCTTTATTTCTATTGTTTTAGTAAAAGTGTTTTACTGCTGCTTAGAAGCAGTTTTACTCATTCCAAAAAAAAAGTTCAAATGATTACACAAAATGCAAAATGTAAATAAAAGGAAAAATTACTTGCATTTTAAAGAAAAATTCTGAATAATATTTTTTAAGAAATTGATTTAACAGTGAATTTTGAGAAAATTTAAAGTTAAACTGAATTTACATTAGTTTTGGCTATTAAATATGTACAACAGAATAGATACAGCAATTAAAGATAAAAAGAAAAGACATAATTTTGTCTTGTCATTTGCCCTAAAATTCTATCAATATCCTTTACAGTTGATTAATTACCTATATACAGAAATTATGATGGAAAACACTGCAAATATAATTGGATCTGTGTGTAATTGTGAAAAATTCATGAACATTGGTCTTGAAACAAATTCAAAACCATCTACAGGCATGTCTCAAAGAAAAAAATCCAGAATATATAATTTTTGGGACACAACACTGTAAATCAAATAAATAATAAAAAATGCATCAACAATGATATATGTTTTTTTTTTATCTGTTCAGATGTGGAGAGTGACCAAAGTGGACATTTTACCAAGAGGTTCACACACAGTAAGAAACCGATCACATTAGAGTTTATCAAAGGGACATTACTGGCTATATCAGAACAGATGGTATCGACTATATCGGAAGTTATCCAGGAAAATGCTGAATATGATAAAGGTAAAATTATTACTCATTTATATCAGTACATCACCACCATGTATCAGCATTGCTGATTATTATTGCCTTTTTAGATCACCTGTACAAAAAGCATACCAACTGCCTTGATAGTTCAGTGGAAATGACTGTCCTCTCAAGAGTGGGAGATCTTTGGTTCACACTCTGCCTGGGTCTTGCATAAGATTTTAAAATTTGAAATACTGCTTCCTCCTTTTGTGCATGGTTATTAAGACGACAAAATATTTACTAGTTCACCCAGTGTCTGCGACCTGTGGTACATTGTCTACTTGCTTCTGACCATATATTTGAATTAATTTCAGGACTCCAGGGTCTACCAGCAGCAGAATTAGAACTAGTTGTTTTATGTAAACTGGAACAAGCTTGCATAGCTAGACAAAAACAACATGCCCCAATGGCTGCCAGAATCGTACTGTCTGCTCTCAAGTTACTGAAATCATCTGATCTCTTCAAGCGGAAGAAGGATGTACCAGCACAACCCAGGTAATACATGTAGATTTTATTGTTGTGTATATATATATATATATATATATATATATATATATATATATATAACACTGCTGTTGCTAACACAAATTTTTATGTGCTAGATTTTGTTGTTTTTAAAAAGTTGTATTTTCACTTTTATTGAAATTTTGCAAATGTTTTTATTACTCAAAGAGAGTATCATATGTACTGTCAATTGTCATTTGAAAATATATGTCTCACATTGCCTGTGTGTGAAACTTGTCAATCTTTACCTTTAGACAAGGTCACAAGATCATTGCTTGTGTGTAAAACTTGTTAAACCTCTACCTTCAGTAAAATAGGTCACTGTGACCTAATATATTAAACATTTATTTTCATTCCATTGTTATAATTTATGGTCAAATTTTAATGAAAGACTATAAGCTACATATGCCATATAATACAAAGTCATAATAAGTTCTAGATTTTGGCATCAATCATTAATTTTTAACAATGAAGTAATGATTAATTGACAATTTATCACTAATGGTGGGAAAATCTTTCACCATCTAATTTGTGAAATTTTTTTTTTTTATTTGGAATAAGCTTTAACGATACAATTTACTTCAGTTCAGTCATTTTATGTAAAAACTACTTTTATACAGTTTCAAAAATTGTTAAAATAGCTTTGGTTTAAACTTAATACTCCTATAGAAGAACATTTAAATATTTGGTTGTGATTTTTTGCATGATATAAAAAAATATACTGCTTTTAACAGTGCTAGGAATAAACTACTTTATACATTACTTGCATGTGATTGATGCAACTGAATGCATTACTTTGTCTTAAGTAATCGGATCAATTTTAAAATTTTCTCCACTTTATAGGATAACATATCTCCCAGATTGCTTTTGTGTCATGAACAAGGTTTGAAATTTAGATCAGTCTACAGGCCCCGAAATCTGTGAATTCTTAGTTGGACCTGTAATATTTTGTTATTTCTTGTGTACAGTTTTATAGAAAATATTGAAAATTTTCCTTCCAAGACTGGTTAAAATTTCAAGCTTACTTCAGGCATTTATCATATATATGGATTTTGCTAAGAAATATATCATTTTATATATAAAAAACATTACTTTACAGAGAGGGTAAAAATGTCAAAGAAAGGTAATATTTTTCACAAAAGTTACATGGAATCTATCCTTATTTTACCTGTAGTTATCTCCAGTTATTTAAGTTAAACTGTTTTTACTTGTGTATGGCAAACAACATTGACCTGCCCATTTGACCTTTCATTATGAATTTTCACATGGAAGGATTCACCTGATACATGGTTAGTGTTAGAAGTTGCAATTTATACATACATGACACCCGCTTCACTGGTGTAGATGGAATATAAGTTTGTTTTTCCTATATATATGAATTTACTGGTCAATAATAAATATTTGACTTTTAAAAAAGGTCAAGTGGACAGGTCAATGCTGTTAGCATACAAAAATAGTTATTTCCAGTTATTTAAGTTATTCTGTTATTTTTGTTTTCCAGATGCTTTCCTTTGTTACTTATTTAGAATGTTCACATTTCCTGTGTTAGACTTTCGATTTTCCCCATCCTTTTCTTAAACTATTGATTATTAATATTTTTGATATTTTGGTTTATGCAAAACATTTTTCTTATCCTTTTATTAAAATTAATTCAGATTTTTTGATAGTTTGGTTCATCCAAAGCATGCTCACATTTTGAACTAATAGTTCCCATCCTTTCAAGACACAGAATATAATTTATTTAAACATGTTATTAAGAAATAATATTGTAAATGAAAATTTTTGATGAATTTGCCACTTAAAAACATTTTTGACAACTGAGCTATTGTTCCCATTTATGTCATGTCTTCTGGCATGAGCATGAGTGACGGTTGATGTCAAACAGAAATGCCTGTTGAGTTTCAACACATGCATGCGTCAATACTGGTACCCAACATGAGTGAATATTATCACTATCCAAATGTTAAATTAACATGTTATATTGTCAGCAAGTGTGCTGTAAAGGAAAAGCATTTGGAGCAATCTCTCTCTCTTTTTCTCTTAATCTAGTCCTCTCTCTATCTCCCTATCTGTATCTGACAGACTGTCTCTGTTTTAATTGGTTCTCTTTAATTTCTATCCTCTTTTTTCCTTTTCAAATCTTGGGAACAGGAATTTTCTTTTTCATAAGAACGAGACAAATACTTGTTTTATTTTGGTCCATTAGGTATCTTATCAACATTGGTAAAAAAAAATTGGTTTCACAATTTTGGTCTAAGCACTACTGATGAGGAGTTGTATTCTGAAATGACCGTCTAGTGCTGTAAAATTAAAACTGGTATAATATGTAATTTAATAGCACAGAAAGTCCAGATAGTCTTGTTTAGTTTAGTCAGTTCATATAGGATCCTCATTCAGTTCAGATAATATTTAGTTTAGACACATTCTGCTTCATATAAAATCTTCAGTCCAGATACATCCACATTCAGTCCAGATAATGTTTAGTTTATAGACACATTCTGCTTCATATAAACTCTTCAGTCCTGATAGTTATACTCAGTTTATACAGGTTCTGATGTATATTTTATATAGAATTATATTAAGCATTATATACATATATCATTATTTATTTCCTTGCTTAAAGGCAGGATAAAAAATCCAAAAAGTAAGTTGTAGATCATGATCACAGTGTATTAAGTATATTGTGTGGTAGATATTATGGCAAGGGCAAGAGTGATGAAAAATGTAAAATGTTATAGGGTTATTTATTGCACCATCATTATATATTGATTGTTTATATATCACCATGGTGATGAGTATGTGTCACTATGGAAACGGTAATGGTACTCACTGCCCTTGTTATTTCATTGTTACTGTAAATCAGGAATTTTTAAATTTTTTAAACCTTTTTTTTCTTAAATTTGCAAATTAGTTGAGTGCAAAGAAATGAAGTTAATTATAATTAATATAGATCAGTTACATTTGTATTGGTTGCCACCAGGATCCAGTTTTTTAGTTCACCTGAGCCAAAGGCTCAGATGAGCTATTGCAATCTATCACCGTCCGTCGTGTGTCGTCCGCCGTCCGTCGTCCGTCGTCCGTCGTCCGTCGTGTGTAAACTTTACATTTTAATCTTCTCCTCCAAAACTACTGGGCCATATTTGATGAAACTTAGTGATTATCATGCCTGGGTAGCAGCCTTTCAAAATTGTGTTCGGGGTTTGGCCACGCCCAACAAGATGGCCGCTGTTACTAAAAATAGCAAAAAGACAAAAAAATCTTCTTCTCTGAAACCAAAAGGTGCAGGCAATTTTTGATTGGATATTTGGATTCAGCATACCTGGGAACATTAAAATTGTGTTTTTCATGAAAATTAGACGAAAAATAGGTTACGCGTTTTTTGCATAAAATTACGTAATTTTTAAAATGAGACATTTATTGTTATAACTTCATAACCGCTGAAGATAATTGTATGGAGTTTTCACTGTTGATTTTGTCTTGCAATTTTCTTCCAATTGATGTTAAGGTCGAAGGTCAAGGTCATGTCCCAGTTTTTGACCTTTGATAAAAAATGCTATTTTTTTAACATTTCTCATGAAAATGGCGTAGGATTTTCAGTTATTTGTAGGTATTAACATGAGGATCATTTTGATACATAGATCAGGGTCATGGGTTCAAAGGTCAAGGTCACAGATGTCCAAGAATACCAAAATAGTTAATTATCTCAAAAACTATAAACTTTTTGTATAGGCATGTATATTGGAATATTGTAGGTATTGGCCTAACGATAATTTTGATATATAGATAAAGGTCATAGGTGCAAAGGTCAAGGTCATTGACGCGAACGGATACTTAAATGGTTAATTATCTCAAAAACTATAAACTTTTTGTAAAGGCATGTATATTGGAATATTGTAGGTATTGGCCTAACGATCATTTTGATATATGAATGAAGGTCATAGGTTCAAAGGTCAAGGTCATAGAATTGAACGAATACTTAAATGGTTAATTATCTCAAAAACTATAAACTTTTTGTATAGGCATGTATATTGGAATATTGTAGGTATTGGTCTAACGATCATTTTGATATATGAATGAAGGTCATAGGTTCAAAGGTCAAGGTCATAGCTGCGAACGAATATTTAAATGGTTAATTATCTCAAAAACTATAAACTTTTTGTATAGGCATGTATATTAGAATACTGTAGGCATTTGCACAACAATCATATTGATATATGAATGAAGTTCATAGGTTCAAAGGTCAAGGTCATAGATGCAAACTAATACTTAAATGGTTAATTATCTCAGAAACTATAAACTTTTTGTATAGGCATGTATATTAGAATATTGTAGGCATTTGCACAACAATCATTTTGATATATGAATGAAGTTCATAGGTTCAAAGGTCAAGGTCATAGATGCAAACTAATACTTAATTGGTTAATTATCTCAAAAACTATAAACTTTTTGTATAGGCATGTATATTAGAATATTGTAGGTATTGGCCTATCGATAATTTTGATATATAGATAAAGGTCATAGGTGCAAAGGTCAAGGTCATTGACGCGAACGGATACTTAAATGGTTAATTATCTCAAAAACTATAAACTTTTTGTAAAGGCATGTATATTGGAATATTGTAGGTATTGGCCTAACGATCATTTTGATATATGAATGAAGGTCATAGGTTCAAAGGTCAAGGTCATAGAATTGAACGAATACTTAAATGGTTAATTATCTCAAAAACTATAAACTTTTTGTATAGGCATGTATATTGGAATATTGTAGGTATTGGTCTAACGATCATTTTGATATATGAATGAAGGTCATAGGTTCAAAGGTCAAGGTCATAGCTGCGAACGAATATTTAAATGGTTAATTATCGCAAAAACTATAAACTTTTTGTATAGGCATGTATATTAGAATACTGTAGGCATTTGCACAACAATCATATTGATATATGAATGAAGTTCATAGGTTCAAAGGTCAAGGTCATAGATGCAAACTAATACTTAAATGGTTAATTATCTCAGAAACTATAAACTTTTTGTATAGGCATGTATATTAGAATATTGTAGGCATTTGCACAACAATCATTTTGATATATGAATGAAGTTCATAGGTTCAAAGGTCAAGGTCATAGATGCAAACTAATACTTAATTGGTTAATTATCTCAAAAACTATAAACTTTTTGTATAGGCATGTATATTAGAATATTGTAGGTATTGGCCTATCGATCATTTTGATACATAGATAAAGGTCATAGGTTCAAAGGTCAAGGTTATAGATGCAAATGAATACTTAAATGGTTAATTATCTCAAAAACTATAAACTTTTTGTATAGGCATGTATATTGGAATAAGGTACATATTGGCCTAACAATCATTTTGATATATGAATGAAGGTCATAGGTTCAAAGGTCAAGGTCATAGACACGAACGATTACTTAAATGGTTAATTATCTCAAAAACTATAAACTTTTTGTATAGGCATGTACATTGGAATATTGTAGGCATTTGCACAACAATCATTTTGATATATGAATGAAGGTCATAGGTTTAAAGGTCAAGGTCATAGATGCAAACGAATACTTAAATGGTTAATTATCTCAAAAACTATAAACTCTTTGTATATTGGAATACTGTAGGTATTGGCCTAATGCACATTTTAATATACAGATGTTTTAGCTGTTTATAAATAATATATTGTAGCTAGACTTTAAATATGTTATATATAGCATACTTATATAATAATTATTATAATTAATTTGCAAAAATACTTGCATATTATTGGCCCTTACTGCTGAAAATTTTTTTATTATATAAACTACTCAATAATCCATGTAATACGGTCATACAATAAAAATCGTATTGAATGAGTGTGACGTCATAAAAGCATAAAAGTCATTCCAGAGTGACGTCACATAAATGACCTAGTTCACAATTGTTTGTTTCATTAATAATATTTTGACACTGTTTGTTGATTCCAATTTAAGCTGATACTTTGTACTACATTGTATTAAAATTGAAAATTTTTGTTTTGTTTTTGTATCATGCGGACAGACTATTGTTTACTTTTAATATTTCAGCAGATTACTTTTGGCGCATGTACAGAGTTACGTGAATTTGTTGTGTTTCGCAGTGAATCAGCTGTTTTCTTATAATGAGAAGACTAGTTTTAAATCTACGAAAACCCAGTTTTTTGTTGGGATTATATAATAAATAGAATCTTGCATTAGTGTTTATGGAATATTGAATTTATTAAACTCATTGAATAATGTTTTATGCAACTCGCCAAGGCTCGTTGCATAAAAAATTATTCAACTCGTTTAATAAATTCAATATTACATAAACACTCATGCAAGATCCTCTATATATATTCTTTTATTAATGTCATTGACCATTGAACCTCTGCATAAGATATGTACTCTTCTTCAGGTGAGCGTTAAGGCCCATGGGCCTCTTGTTAAAAGCTCTGATGGCTTAAACAATTGGCTAATGAAAATTCAAAATGTTATTAAAATTACAGGTACATGTATTTATTATGGATATACAATTTTGATTTTAATTGCTCCTATTTGATATAAACAATTATCAGATATATATATTTACTTTTCAAGAAAATTTTTTTGAAATATTACCTTCTAGACAAGATACAAAATTTCTCTAACCAAGTGGAGTTTGGAACAACTGGACCCTGGTGATGTAATTATATACTGAAATTTGCATTTGATTATAAAAAAATGTGATGCAAAAATTTCCAGATTTACAGTACTGTTACTTTGACTTTCCTTGGTGTGATGGTATCCTCAAATTCCTCTTTTTAGCTACTGGTGAATCACAAAGTTTTGTGGGGCTTAATAACCCTGATTACCCTTGGAATGGTGCATGGTATTTCCTAGCCTATTTAGGTTTCAATACTACCATTATGGTTATTCCATTATTAAACTTGAGTGTGTGAATCTCAAAAATTCTTTTCTGTAGTGGCTCAAGTCAATGCAAGTCAAAAACTTACATTCTCGATAGCTTACCACAACTAAACATGTCCTACTAGACACATTAGAAAAACATACCTTCTAATGAGTAAATAGAGCCTTTAATACAATACAATTGACTATGACACCATTTCTGATAACCAAAATTGTCATTGGCTACTGATTTCTCAAAAAAAAATCTTTTAAAATGTAACCTATTTAAGCAAATTTAATTGTAAAAAATGCTTTAAAAAGAAGTGATGATATAATTTCACAAATTTTAGAAATTTGGGTAATAACAATTTTGAATTTGCAGAAACATAGAATGAGCAATGAGCATAAGTACAATACAATTGGTCATTCATTGGCTCAGCATTGTTTGCTTATCAAAGTTTTCAGAGCAAGTATGACTTCATTTTCACAGATTTTATGTTTCTAACAAACCTGTATTTTAAATGTTTTTCATTTAAATTCTTCATGCATAAGATTAGTTTTGGGATAATCATAAAAATACTCCACCATTACATTCCCTTCATCCTTCCCTGGTAAATGGCTCCCTGTTATATATAATGAAGAGGTATTGGTTTTATGTGAAAAATTAATTTCAAGTTGAAATGCATGTATAATGCTTTTAGTTGAAATGCACAGAGTACAGTAGATGGTATGTCACACCCTGAGCTGCCACTCACTCACTGGAAATGGCTGTCAGTAGTGTTAAGAGTTTTCTTGTGTTCTGGTAATAGATGTGGTGACAAGCTACACTATTACACCATTCTTCTGTTAGCTCATGTCAACATTTCAAACGATACAATCAAACTATTTCTTTGGTTGTATAATAAGTTGTGTTTATTTAGGTTTTGATGGTTCACATTTTTTTTTACAAAATACAATTTTGTATTTTCCTGCATGTACATGTTTAATTTCTGAGCTTGGTTACACTGCTGTACTTATAGAGCATTATGGTAGCAGAGCACAGTATGTACTTTGTACTTAGAAATATTATTTATAACTCAAGTTTATAAATTCTCAAATAAATTTTCTCAAACCAATGGCAATTTTTGTTTTTACTTTTAGAAAATTGCCATTTTCCATCTTTTTTTCAGAACAGGTTTAAGACTTTTGCAGTGATTTTTCTTTCTTTTTTTATCCAATGATAATTATTTCGTTCCATAATTGATACATTGACCTTGTATCATATTTATTTTCAGCTACTAGTATCTGCTACAAAATAAAATTTAGAAAATTTATTGTTTTACCAGTATTTTAAGATTTGTTGAATAAAAATTTTTTCTGATTAAGCAAAACTCATTTTATCAGGTTTCAAAATTTTAAAATCTTTAATTTAAATTATGTATACAATGCAATATTTGTTTCTCTGTATGAAGTGCGAAAGAGCTTATAGGTAAATATATACCCTTCAGCTTCAGCACCAGCATCAGCACCTGTTTATTGTTTCTGTTGAAACAAACTATACTTGTATTTTATATTTCATCTAGACCCTCATCACTGAAGGGATATGGAGGTGGAAGTAAAAGATTCTCTAATATTCAGTCGGACATTAAGATTGTACAGCCTGAGAACAGCCAGTTTCAGTTCCAGAACTTCCAGAGTAGATCTCGGCTAGATGCCAGGTTATGGTTAGATTGTAGAATAGCTCTGGTTAAGAGTTTGATGATGGAGATCCGAGGAATGGGAGAAGTTAAAGGTACAGTAAAATCCTGTTTTAATCACTTGCCATAAATTTTGTTGATAAAATGAGGGTTAGCAATATGTTAAGGTTGATTTTTAAGGAAATATGAGATCTATATTTTAATGATAAAGTTGTGACTATTTTGGGTACCTAATCAATACTTTGCACAAAAACTCAGATCTTTATGAAGTTAACTTCACAGAAACAATATTTGGGCAATATGCCATGAATGGCTATTCATATTTTGATCATGCACATAGCTTGGAAAACATGCATTTCCCAGTCATTTTAGGGACATGTTCACTTTTAAAAAGTCATTCCAGTATAACTTGTTATGCATTTTTCTTGTTGTTGTTACTACAGATCCAGAGACCAAGGTTCTCCAGGACCTGGCTGATTGTAGACAGTACTGTATAGAAGGTCTAGGTGAAGCTGAGGCTTGTGGTGATGTAGAAATGCAGGCAGAATTCTTCCTTTGTGGTGCTTACTTAAACATCATTGAGGGCAAGAGCATAGAACATACAGTTGGTCTTATTCAGGTGAGAGCTATTGAATTTCCACAATTTTGGCCCAAGGACTATAATTTTGATTGCCTTTGTTTTATTATTATTTTATTTTTGCATTTATTTATTTAAGTTTCACTTCAGTCTCTATATCAAGTTCATTTTTATTTTGCACTACATGAAGCTCAAAAGGCCTATTGCTATATCCTGGATTAATAGAATCTATCACAACTTGTGGTGCCAGATAGGGAAATCTCAACCAAAGTTCTAATATATTTGGTCCAGAATGAGGCTTGCCGAGTTCTGGACAAAATATATTAGAACGAGGGTTGGGATTTCCTTATCTGGCAGTACAAGTAGTGATTGATTCTATTTCTTGCATCAGAAACTATAATTTTTCAATTTAAAATCAATTACAACTTTCGAAACACCTCTGGCTGTGTTGATAAAATTTTGCAAGAAAAACGGTATGTAGGCTATCTTGCACAGGGGGGTACAAGATGGAAATATCTTGCACCTCTTTTTTTATGGATTTTTCTATCTGGGGTGCAAGAAACCAGCGTCTAGTGTTAGGTTCATGAGGCAATGTCTACATCAATACAAGTGTCTGTTGGTATTTGCCTCCTTCTGGTTATAGCATTTGTTGACAAGTTTGACCATAATATATCTGTTCTACTAACAGATAGATTGTATTTAAAATTGGGTGATTATTATTTGGTGATTAAGTTTAGTTATACCAAATGCAAACAAAATTTAGTAGTGTATATAGAAATTAGCCTGTCCATCTGTTTTTTCCAATATTTTGACCACTCCATATCTTCCATGTCTATGAATTGATTTTGATTTAACTTTGTACAATTTAAAAAAAAACCACATCAGACGATGTGTAGCATACAAAACTTAAAAATAACAACTCGGCAACTAACAACTCTGCAACATTAGGGATTGAGGGTATTTGTCTCTCAAGAGACTACTCTAACTTTTACTTGAATAATTGCAACCTCAATAAGAATCATTTTACATTTATTTGATGTTATTTTCAGGATGCTATCAGATTGCTTCAGACAATAGCCAGACTTTCTGTTCCTGGTGAACAGATGTTAGCCATGGCTATCGTTCTACAGACTGATCTAGAGGCCGTAGAACGAGTTGATGAGACTGTTCTATTTACAGAGAGAACACTGGATCAGTATGTCATGGCACAGACTCGTATTCTGCAACAGGTACGGATATGAAATTTAAAGGCTTTTACACTAACCCTCTTCATTGAATACAGTAGATGTCACCAATGCTTGCAATGCAATGGAATTTGTGAATTATTTCTGCCTTTTAAAGAAAATGGAATGTTATAATTCTGTAGTTCCACCTATGTCACTTTTCAATGAAGTTTTCAGTTGTATTGCCCAGAGTAACTATCTAAAACTATGAATTACAATTTTACGACATTTTATGCAAGGCATAAACAGTGACAACATGAGATTCACATATAACATGTATATGTTAAATATACAGTATTTAATTTTTTCGTAATGCTTTGTACCGATTATTATTACAGTTAACATATTTCGTGACAATTTTCTTGGAAAAAAATCACAATTTTAGAACATTATGTAAATAAAGTCCCTGTAATTTTAAAATAGTTTATGCATGATGCAAATTCTATTTAAATTGAACAAATCATTAATATTGACTATTGTAACTGTTTTTGTTTACAGATGGAAGAACTAGGAGAGAGTATTGAACACTACTACCCAGTAGGAAGAAAGCCACATTTCTCATCACCTACCAGTCCACTGAGAAATATATATCTGCCACAGGTCCTGAAACTGGCACAGATAAAATTCAGAATTGGCCATGCTATGTCTCGTAATGCTGCCAAATACATCAGAGGAGGGTAAGGATTTTTTGTGTGACTAGCTGTGTTGGGAGGGTGTAATTTGATAAAGAGTGGGGTAAAGAAACATCATTCTTGCTGTGTTTTTAAGCTAATTTGAATAATCAACTAATTGGGTTATATGATTTGACACTTGGTTGATTAACTGAAAGGTATGAGAATACCTGTAAATTCACAAGTTTTAAATTAAATCCCTGGCACTTTGACAAAACAAAACAAATTATACATAACTATTTGTAAAAAAAAAGTGAAGTCATTAAAAATAAATGACTACTAATAATAATAAAATTATGAAATTATCTGTCCATTTAAAATTAGGAGATAATTTGTTTTGCATTTATTTTAAGAGTTCTGACTATAGAACATGTAATTTACCTGGTGTCGCTTGTGGAGTTGGATAACCGGTATTTGCCACTGTAAAATCCTTGTTTTAGGGTTGGAGCTCTTAAAATGCAAAACAGTTACCGGTATCTCCAGTATAATGGAAATAAAATAAAACATTTTATCTAACATTAGACTAGTTTTTCTATCTGATTTGACGAAATACAAGTTTTATCGAACACGTATGATACAGAATCTTGTATCACCACACTGTGGTGATACAACATTAGCGGTAAAGCGCACGTGCACTTTCTCATTGTTACGTCATCAGGGAGTCTTGGATTTGTCGGTCATAACATAGTTCAGTGGTTTTCTGTGGTAAAATGTAATTTTTTCACATAAAGTATTGTTTTTTTCATTATTTTAAATAACCTAATTGGAAATGTTAGATAAAAATATTATATACACAGTGTGTATGTACAACACTTCGTATCAGGTCTCGTCCTTTTTTCGTAGCTGTATCACTACTCGTCGCGCAAGCGCAACTCGTAGTGATACGGCTATGGAAAAAAGACTCGACCTGATACTGAGTGTTGTACATACACACTGTGTATATAATATGTATTTATTGAGAGACCTCTGCTGCTGCACTTTAGCATTAATTTAGACAAATATCATTATGCCAAAAATTTCAAAAAATTTAAATTGATTATATAATAATTTTGTCATTTGAAATACATAACAGATCCAAATGAATTGTTGAAAATAACATCAACTTTGTTTGCAACATTGAATTGTGTCATTATACTTTATATATAAAAAAGCATATGAACTGTCACACAGTAATATATTCCAAAACCGTAGCCCACAAAGCATAAAATATCTTAACTCTGACCATAAAACAGATTTTACTGCTGCCAGGGTCCAAGAAATATTCTGTTTACAAAACGTTTGCATTAGAATGACCCTTTGTAACATGTTTTAGTGTGAAAAGTAAAAAAATTAGTTTAGTTATCCTCAAATACATAACAATTAAAATTACTAACATACAAGAGTTGTTTTGAATTGTTGTGATAACAAATGTAATTCCAGAGATATAATGAAAAATGGAAAAATGGCAAATGATGATATGAGGTATGTTTTTATCCTACAATGACAATGATTATTTTTATTTTATTTGGTAGATGTGGTTAGATTTAGAATTTTTTTTCTTTTTCTTCAATTTACTTTTTATAAATCCTTTAGTATTTCTATTTTCTTCTCTTTTCATGAATTGGCTTTCTTTTTTTTTTCTTTTTTATAAATCTGTAGTTATTTCTTTTTTTTTTATTTTCTTTAAAAATTAATCTAATAGCTTTTTTTTACCCAAAACACAGAATTCCATATAGCTTCAGATGTTGACTAAAATTCATGACATATTGTATAACAACACAATGTAAAAAAATTAGTACAATTAAAACTGTTTTTTTGTTTTTTTTTTTAAATTTGTACAGAATTAACTTCAGAAATAATATAAATTTCACCCTTTCTAAACCAGACAACTAGCTTCTTGATTAATGTTTTTGTTCATTTTAAACAAGTTTTTTGGATTACTAACACTGAGCTTTATTCAACAAACAATGTTGACAGTATGTCTTAAAAAAGTTCAGTTTATACAGGTTTTTGGTTTTTACAGGGTTCTGTTTTAAAGGTCCCACTGTATGAAATGGTTTTCATAGTGTGAAAATCTATTGCAGGGTTCGTACAGGCCTGAAAAAGTCCTTAAATTTTGAGGTTTGCCCTAAAAAGAACAAGTCTGGCCCTAAAAAGCCCTTGAATTTATCCTGAAGGCCCTAAAAAGCCCTTGAATTTTGCCAGTTGGGTGTCTGTATTTTGATATGAAGTGGGTGCGAATAGACTCAATGAATCAATAAGTTACGTTGAAATGAGCGATTCAAAGGTACCTGGCCCCTCCAGAATGCCCAACTTCAACCTCCACTTTCAAGTGTCGTTACTATAGACAGGTACATAATTCTTTTATTGATTTAATTGCCCTTGCACAATTTTTTTTTTTTTTTGCTAAAATTATCCCTCTGATTAGGCCTTAAATTTGCAAATAAGACCCTGAAAAGACCCTAACAAGTCCTTAAATTTGGAGTACAAATGTCTGTACGAACCCTGTATTGGTATAATACTATACTGAAATTGATATTTCATCTTGTTACAATATTTATGGTAGATATATAATTATTACTGTACTAAAAGAAAAATCTGTTGCTTGCTTATATACATACATATATTCTTGCATTTTATTTAAATATTTGTACTTGTATACATTTATATTTTCTTGTCATGCAGCATGCCCTTTTATCTGTTGTTTGATTTCTTGTATCATGGTTAAACTCTCCATTTGTATCTCTCTCTATCTCTTGCTGTCTTATTTTGATATATTCATCTTATTTATATATACCGGTATACTTTAAAATCAGATATAGCAACCACCTCTATATAACTACCACCTGTTCATCAAGACCAAC
Source organism: Anadara kagoshimensis (assembly GCA_021292105.1). Classification (NCBI taxonomy): domain Eukaryota; kingdom Metazoa; phylum Mollusca; class Bivalvia; order Arcoida; family Arcidae; genus Anadara; species Anadara kagoshimensis. Next base: position 53,585,238 of record CM037862.1, read on the forward strand.
ATTTTAGGTCCCATTGCTTCATATTTCAACCAAAACCATCTTCAGGTAAAAAAAAAACCACCTGTCTAAATGTGCATATTTTAAGGGCCTATGGGTGGTCTTTAAATGCAAGTTTTACTTTGATTAAAGTTTAAAGAATTGGTTGAAAGGTGAAAATATTCTTGTTATTATTCTGGTTATGGCATTTCTCAATAACTGGCATGCTAATAAGCAATGCCCACACATGCCAAATGACGTCAATAGGTCCTGACATCATGAAGGTAAATGCAGTCATGATAACATTTGTTATGGTGGGTGGTGCATGAAATCTGTCATTGCACATTTATTTATTTATTTATTTATTTTGGTAGTTAAAGTAATGTTCTTTCTCTTATCAGAAATTTAATTATAATAAGTATTGAATATAATTTTAATTTAATTGGGTCATGAGAAATAACTTGAATGGGATATGCACGCTTAAAGGAATTTACTTAGCTCATTATGTGTGCAAAATGTCCAATTCTTTCATTTTTTCATAACAAAAAGAAAAAAAATCATTTCTCATAATTTAATTTATAGGTTGTTTTTTTAAAAAAATCAAATCAACAATTTAAACAATAATAATATAGCCATAGTAAATAAAATACTAGCACCACTATGGCATAGGAATTCAATTGACCATATGCATTGTCCATAATAACATGCAAAAACAGAAAAGATTAACCAATGTAAATGTATGAGACAAAAGAGTATTAATTTATAAGTTAATATTTTCATTATTTTGAATTCTGTGTTGTTTCAGGACTGATAGATCCCCAGCTTCGTTGTGGACAGAATCACTAGGTGTACTTATGACAGCACTGGAACTATCACAAGTCAGTGTCATGAGAGAAGCTAACTTAGAGGCTGAGATCCTGCTAAATCTAGGTATATACAATAAAAAACAAACATACTGATCCATGTCCGAATCACAATCCACAAGCAAAGTGAAAAATTTGAAACTGACAAGTTAAGTTAAACACATGAACTCTCACCAGGGCAGTGAGGCCGGGTGCTCCAGAAGGGTAAGCATCTTCTGTTTAGCTAGCTACACCCACCACATGTATAATCAAAATTGAGTGAAAGGAATTTGGAACATACAACATATATATACATTCTAAACAAGTGATTAGGTAAACTTTGCTTCATTAGAATCCTTTTAGTTAGCCTAAGACTGGTATGGACATATTTTAATGATTGCACTGCAGTGCTAGTGTCTACCAAATTACACAAGGCCAGCCTGATGTAACCATGACTGCAAGTATGTATAATGCATATGTATGGTTTGTACTGGCACACACTCAGGATGACTTTTAGCTTACTAGCTGAGACAGCAATTGCAGAGGTTGCTGCCCCATCAGTCCATTATTTTGACATTTGGTAAGACAGCAGCAATGTAAAATGAAGTAACATGCTTAAGGGTCACAACATGCCCCAGTCAGGAATCTAACTCGTGACCCTTTTGATCTTGACTCTAGCAATTGAGCTACATGTTTCCACTTGTTCTTTAAGTCTCATCATGTGCCTACGGTAATGTGAACTTGTTCTTTCTGGAACAATCTTAACCAACTTGTCTAGTGCCTTCACCTTTAAACAATATTATATTTTTATTTTTCTAGGAAAAGTCCAGAGGATGTTAGTGTATATGGGTAAAATGAATGCCAGAAAAGCAGCAGATACCCTCCTGGAAGCTGTCAGAATTAGTCATACAACTGACCATGATTTAGGGTTAGTACAATGTAGTTAACATTTTGTATACCAGTAATAAAGCAGAATTTTTCAAACAAAAACAGTAATACTTCCATTGTAAATGATTCAGATAAAAACTTTATAAAACATTTTTAAAAATGTAATAATAATAGTATAGTATTTCAAGTATTTGTACTGTAAACATGTTTATTTTTGTGGTGTACTAATTTTCGCTTATTTCACGGTCATTTGTTTTGCCTGAAAATTAATACCAAGCGAAAATTATCTGATGCTTATTATGATATGGTGCATATTTCAAAAACAGGAAAATTTAACTACACAAAAATGTCTAAATTTTCTATAACGCGAAAATAAATACATGTGAAATTAAATGCGTTTATAGTACATGTATATTACCAGTAGCTTTTCTCAATATGCTTTTATGATATCCAGCTAGTGTTTTGTTTCTTATCAGGTAAAGTTTTTGTTATGTGTTCTGGTTATTGACAAAAAGATATTTTTTCAGCTGCTAGTATCTATGTTTCCTTTTTCAGATTGATGAGACAGGCTTACCTAGAGGTTGCCATGGTTTATCTGTACAGTAGTGGGTTAATAGCATTAAAAGACAACAGCTCCTTAGAAATCATTAATGACACACTGGATGATCAAGATGTTGCCAGTATCAAGTCTGGGTCCTCTAAAAAGACAGCTAAATCATGGAAGGTAAGACTTCATGTCTTTAAGACTACCTCTATTTGATGTAAAAGTGTGGAGTGGGAGTGGAGTAATTATGCTTTATGCCTTGGTAAAGATTCTGCCATTAATTACGAGGCAGTATTAGTTCTAATCAAGAGTTAACAAACTTTATCAAGCAAATTAACAAACTTTCTCACACTAAGGTTTGCATAAGTGGGATTTGAACCTAGGCAGAGAGGATTACTTTGATTTATAAGAGCACACTTTAGACTGCTAGTCAAGTAAGTTCCTATATATAGTATAAACCTACACCTACTTATAAAGTCCATAAAAGTTTTTATCACATTTATTCTTTAATTTTGTTATATATATATAAAGACTTCTTTATAAAGTTATGTTTGTTGTGTGGGTTTTAAATTAAAATCTTTATAAACTGGAAGCTGTTTTTATTAAGCATTTCATGGAGCTAGAGATTTTGCATGCCTGTTTAACCTCCATAAACAACCACAAACCACACTTGTTTTAACTATATGTAATATCTTTAAATGCCTGCTTTGAAGATTTTACAGAGAGATATCTTCATTTCCATAGATTGAAAAATTAAAAATATAGACAAATAAAGGTTTATGTTTTTCATTTTATAGAGTAAGAAAGATCGTGCTAGTTCAAGATCTAAGAGCACTAAGAGTGAGGATTTGGCTGATCAAGAAAAAGAGCGTCGTGCTGCATGGCTTGCTATCCGATGTGCAGCATCCATAGCTCAAGCTCAGCGCTGCAGGGAACTTTTGATTGGTGACCCCAGTGTGACCTCGCAAGTATTAAATGACAAAGCCAAAGACCAGATACCAGATTTTGTTGCCTTGGATCTTGTTAGTGCATACGTACTTGGAGAGAAAAAGAAAGTTTACAAAAGTAAGTACCCTTATAACCCCCTTACATTGAACCATTCTGAATGGCATATATAAAACAATTAAATATTCTTATTTGAAATGATCTTAAAGTGCCTTAAGTATAAAAGTAAAGAATAAACCAATTGAAGAATGAGATATACCATTAATTTTTTTTCTGTCTGGCCTTACTTCATTTCAGCAGTAGAGTGGTTTAAGGATAGGCTGATTTGGAGTAAGTGGTCCATATCTTTATTCATTACTTTATCTACTGAACAAAGTTTAAGTGGTAGTAATTCCTCTAAGGCAGTTCTAAGTCTGTATTTGGACCTTGAAAAGGCAGAATATCAAAATTGTTGTTAGAGGAAATTAAAAAAATTGTCGGATGCAAATAATAAAAAAATTATTACATTGTGTACCAGATGCAACATACGTGTAACTGTGATGATTTCATTTTTCAGATGAAATAGAAGAAGAGTTGTCTACCATGGTAGAAGCACAGGAAGTTAAACATGTTGAGACATATGAAGAACAAGTAAACAAAGCTAAAGATTCAGCCAAAGAGTTAGGATGGATACATTTCCTAGGTATGTAACCATGGTAACTAACATTTAAACATCTCTCAAGCTCACATGGCTAATGTTTATCTGTGTTTCTGTAAAGTACCAATAATTGAAACTGCATTATTTTCTTTGAATGGGACATCATTCTATATCAAGAATTTATTTAGGATGGATACATTTCCTAGGTATGTAACCATTATACTAAAATAAAACATTTCCCAAGCCCACAGGCCATTGCTTATCCTAGTTTTAGTAATGTAAAATATCGGAAACCGAGATTAATGGTACATTACTCTCCTTTAGATAGAGAGTGAAGAAATTGGGTTTTATGCCCCAGTCAAGATTCTTTAAATCACTTCTGTGATGGTTGAGGAAACTTTCTCACATTATTATCTGTCTCGAGTGGGATTTGTACTTAAGTGGTAAGAAGTACTGTGATCCAAAAGTGCACACTTTAGACCACTCTGCCACAGATGTCTCTCTCTCTTCCTTTGATGAGATGACCGTTCTGTAGCTAATGTCAATTCCAGCACATTGTCATGCTCATTTATTTAGTAGCTGAGCTGGACTGACTGAAACAGTGTGAAATTATAAACCGACTTATCAAACATATACCGGTATCACGAAATCTGACTGAAGCTCAGAACCCAAGTCAGTTTGTAGGAAATGCATTTGGTTTAGATTCTGTGTTTTTTTTTGGAGGGGGAGGGGGGTAAGTAAAAATATTTTGAGATGTCTTTGCAACCTCATATTATGATTGAACACAGTGGCCAAATTGTTGGAGTAGATGTGCTATTGGCTGCTCATTTATTGATATGCACATGGTTGCTAATTTCCCAGTTGAGGTTTGTTTGGGAAACATTTTTAAATGACATCTCATTTCAGTTTTGATGTTTTATATATTAATTTTATTTTTTGACAGGTTATCAGACAATTTTACAGAGATTGTGCAGCACTGCCACTGTGTCTGCTTCAAGTGCAACACAAGATAATGGCATGGACAAGGGAGATAATGAAGGAGAACTGGGACCAGAGTTCGATCTTGGATTTATTAGCCATCTTCAGTGTGATACGACAATGAATCATGATGTAGTCAGATCCATGGTATTTTCTGGATGTTGGGCGAGACGTGTGAATAAAATACATAACTATTTGGCTGCCAATTTGATAAATTACAGTTCTGACTGCTGTGCTATTTATCCTCCTGGGCCATTACTTCTGCCAATACCATCATCACCCCCAGAGGAATTGAACATTATTTACACTTCTTACACACCTAACCTGACAGTTCCGTCAGATACTGATGAAGCTCTGCAGCCAGCAATTAAGGTTGAACCAGGAAAACCACCACCGCCTCCTGGAACAAATACCGAGTCACACAAACCATCAGACAAGGCAGTTACCTCCCCTGTTGATGTTGAAGTCGCGATACAATTTTATCAACCATCGCTGGAAGAAAATGATCCACAGAGACCAGAGGCTACAGGATCTGAAGCTAGAATTTTGCTTTTGTATGCTCTGTATAAAAAATCAACTGGAACTTTATATCCAGGCCTGCAGTGGTTGTCAATGGCTGAACTTAATGACCTACATGACAGGTATTAGCTCTTATATCAATCCTTTTTAGGCCCCAGATTGCCAGATTAGTTGTGGGATATAATTTAGGATTAGTCTGTCTTAGGCTGTTTGTATGTCTACAACATCTTGATTTTATCCCATTTTAGCTATAAATGTCATCTCCTAACTGGGCATTACTAGTATTTTATGTGATGAGAACTAAATCCTTTTGGTCCTATATTGCCTGATTGATATGGGAAGATCATTTAGGCCTGGTCTGTCTCAGACTGTTTGTATGTCTACAATTCTAACCTTGTTTTTTTTCTCCCATTGAAGCTATAAATGTCATTTTCTGACTCAATATGTGAAGCAACCTAAGAATCTATGTCTTTCATTTGCTTCACATACATGTTGCCATGTAAGTACATAAGTAACTTACTGCAGCTATGTTGTACTGTAGCTGAAAGGTTCTTCCTTAGAAATGTTTTTCCGGGAGATGATTAGTAAGTACAAAGATGTCATTCAATATTTCAGATTGGCTGTATTAGAACAGAGAGCTGAAATCTCACTGATAGAGAAAAAGAAGAAAGATCCATCTCCAGTAACCCCATCACCAACACCTACCACTAAGTCTAAAAAAGCTGCCAGAATTAAAGCCTTGTCACCTAAAGTAGAGAGAGATGAAGGACTAGAGGTACCTATATAAGACTGTTTGTTAATACAGTAAAATCTGTCTATTAAGACCACCTGAGAAAAATTAGTCAATAGGGTTTGCCGTTTTACCATGTGACACTCCATAACATTTATGCGGAAACTTTATTTCCAATTTGATATGACTTACACAAGGCTTGTTTTCCCATAAAAACAGTGTTATTATTGGAATTTGAATCATTCCTTAACTAAAAATTTCCTTAATTTAAATCTGGCAAATTTGAAATCTGAATAAATTTGTTTGTTTTCAAAGTAAGAAAAGGTCTCATTTTGAAGATCACTTGATATTTTAAAATCTATTTGTAGGTTGGATTTTATTGTTATTAATTTTTATTCAAAACGCTGCTGATATCTGAAGCAGCAAGTCCTAATAAGACCCATTGCTATATTGATTATTTATAATTTCAGAATCTTTTACGACAATGTGTGGATGATACTGCCAAGCTGCTTGGTGTACAAATTGAACCAAAACCACAAACTGAACAAACTGAAGGCCAGGGTCCAACAGCCACAGAGGTATGTTGTTATTGTAGAATTAATTACCGGGTAATACATATAACAAAGGTGTTGATTTTACAATGTTTCCTCATTTGCATCAAGTTTTATAATAATAGGTTTTCAGTAAAGTGTCTTCATTTTTACCATCAAGGTGTGGCTAGATAAAGAGATAAACATACTTATACCTGATATGTGGTCTTGGAAATACATCTGTGTATTGTAAACATTGTTTTTGCTTGGAGGTCAAATTCATGAATTCGGGGATTGAAATAATATTGCAAAAATATCACTCATATTAAAATTTAAGCATTTTACCAGCAGAAAGTACACACAGAAAAATTAGGAAAATACAACCCACACAAATAGACCAGGAAGAAAAAATGACAACATTCAGCATATTTACAGTATATAGAACTTATTGCAAGGCTAGCTAGAAAATTGACCAGTAGTACTCATATATGTATCTCTAGTGCAGCATATACCATAATTTTGTAGTTTTGAGCTGTATGTTATAAAACAATATAAATTAACTTGCTTCTGATCCCTAAACAAATACAGTCAAACCTGTCTTTAAAGACCACTCAAGGGATCCATTAAAATTTCCTTTAATGGGCAGGTGGCCTTTATAGACAAGTTTGACTGTAGTTACACTTAAAAAGATCCTGAAAATTTAACACTTGCTTTTAAACAGAAAAATGTTACTTCTTATCTGGACCTAGTCAATATGAGTGCTGTAATTTAAACTAAACATGTAATTTAATTTTTGGTCAGTCTACTTTTATTATACCATAGAATCTTAAAATTGAAGATTGTATGACAAGGCGAAATCCAATTTATGATTTATTTTTGAATACTGACAGTCTGTTAGCTCTTATAACAAGTCATGTTATTATTTTTGTATAGGCTAGTTTACAAAACTGTTCTACTAAACCAAGATTAAATGAAATTGAATTAAAAAATTTGAGACAACCAGTTCAAAATAATGACATTATTCTGCTGTATATTTAAATATCTTGTGTTCTGTATACTTCTACTCTATCTGATTTGAATACAAAATTAAAATATTTTAAAATTAGGATCTATTATTATGGTTATAATAATATGATATCTCCCTTAGTACAAAATAGACATTTCAATAAATATATGTTATATGATATTTCTGTGTTAGTCACCAATTTGTCAGTGAAAAAAGTAGGGACTGAGACAGTTAACAACAGAATGTATTTAAGCTAGATTTTCAAGATATGTTTGTACCTATTCTTAATTTGACTATGATAATGTCTCATCATATTAGCAGTGTGAAGTTACAATTTATTGGTACTGTACGGTAGAAAAATGAAAACCTTCTAAAGTAAAACCTTATTATAATGCCCCTTGATAACTTAGATAACAGTATTTTGAAGTCTTAAAATCTGTTTTACCTATATGTTTTTCTTTCTAGACCTCTCTCGATTTATCACTGTACTTATTTATATTGTCAACAATTGACTGAACAAATGGTAGCATTGAATCAAGATTTCACTGTACTCTGCAACAGCAAATACAACCAAGAACAGAACCAAAAACATTAAAAAACAAATGTGAACAACAGGCAAACAGGCATTAGTGTCAGTTTGAGATTTGAACAGACAAACACATATTCTGATCATAAAACTCCAGACTTTGGATGGGCACTGGATTTATTGACACAATAATATCCAGTGGTGTGGTTATATTATGCTACTGGAAGACTTCCGACCATCCCATTTCTTTTACAAGCAGTAGTCTATAAATGAACACATGAAGAAATTAAAAAGAACAGTCATTGGAATACGATAGTGTGAGAAGCACTGTAACCCAGTGCTAAAGACCACCTGACCACTGAGACCCAAAACAGAGATATGTCCTTAAGAAGTACCAGTAGTTCAGTTCTGAAAAGTATTCTGTTTTCACAGGTTCCACTATATCTACATTTTATTTCAATTATTTGCCATAGCTTTAAAGGCCAACAGATGTGTAATAATTATAGTCAAAAATATTCATTTTGTAGATTTGAAAAGTATGCATTTTGATAGAAGCTGTTATTGATGTGTATAAACAAGATGTACAAATATATTTACATGTAACATATATAATTAGTATTTTATACATCATATGACATTTTAAAATTTTTAGCTTTTAAAGCCAAAACCTTCTAGAAGTAAACAATTGTTAGCAGGGGTAAGGCTTGAGACGGACACATGCTTAATGCATAAATTATACAAGACTAGTTTTTATTTAGTATTTAATATCATTGCTATAGGCTTCAAACTTTACATAGTTATGGTTTATATATCAGTTTGATCAGTATATTGTCATTTTGTGGATCAAAAATTCATCAGATATAATGAATGAAAAGAAAAAAAATCTTCAGAAAGAATGGAAATGATTGGGTGTTAATATCCCTGGTGCCAATGGGGTGGGGTAAACAACAGCCTCAATATTTTTAAGTTTTTTGTTAGGTTTTCAAACTATTTCCATACCTTATCATAAATACAATAACTTGATGACCCATATACAGCAAGTAACCTTTAATTGTTATTGACTATAACAAAAAGAGTCTCTTGAGCTACAAATGCTCCTGTCCCAACATTGCAGAGTTGTTCTTTCTAAGATTTGACCTGATGACCTTGACCCTTGACCTATGCACCTATATTTGGTATGTGACGCACTGTCTTATGTTGGTTGACATTTGTGCAAATGATCATAATCCATAAACATGGAAAATATTAACTGGACACAATATTGGGATGGATGGCCAAACAGACAGACAGACAGACGGGGTGATTCTATATCCTCTTTCCCAACCATGTTTATAGGGATATAATAAGGGTTTTGACCATGCTAGGCAGTAAATGTATTTTACCCTCTGAATTCACAAGTTTCACCTTACTAGGCTGTATATATTTCTGAATTAACAGCTTGAGTGTCCCTGGACTGTGTGTTTGAATTCACAGGTTGAGTCACCCTAGATTTTGTATGTCTGAATTTACCGTAATCAGATCATCAGACCTTCTGTTTCAATTTAAGTTCATTGAATTTATAGATAATATCATTTTACTGATGAATTTTCCACAGATGATGGTATTTATTATGATTTATGATAAGTTTATATATATTGATCACTGATAAATTTTATTTCATTTAGTATTTAGACTAGTACATTTTATCATTATTCCATATATAAATAATACGTATGTATATACATCAATATAGTCAAAATTAATGTACAATGCTGTGCCAAAGAGTCTCTTGCTAGAATTTTTCAGATACAAAATGTATATTCTTTGTTAAATCAGTTTTAAATGAAAAGTAAATGCTTCCTCATATTTTAAAATTGACAAAAATTCTATAAAACCAGTGATCGATCTAGGATTTTTCAGAGGGGCCATTTCTAAAACACCACAACAGGAATATTTTTGCATTCTTGTAATGATAAATATGGCCCACTAAGGCCTTAACAATGATGTCATTTGGAAAATAAGGAGTCAATGGCCCCGTGGCTTCTTTTAGACTGAACACAGTAAAACTGAGAATGATCCAATATTTTTGCACTAATCTTGAAAGAAAATTTCAGGAAATTGATACGAAAAAGTGTGAATAAATAGAGTTGATTTAACAAAGAATAATCATATAAGTACATGTACATAGGAATTATTCTGGAGCAAGGTTTACTTTCATGACAGTACTTTTTCATGTTCATTAAAACATAACGGTTCATTTTCAATTTTAATCACCAACAGTCACAGAATTATCTAAATAATAATTCAATTTATTTTCTTTTGGGTATAGTTGGTAGTCACATTCACAAAACTAATATTATATATTCTGGGAATATGTCAATTCCATAGCTAGAAAATCTCTGAAATTGTTAACACATGACTGAGAAAGGGTACATACATTTGGTGTGAGGTGTGACAAAATACAAACCCAGAAGCTTTTTGTCTGGGTACCATAGAAATGGCACATTATAATATTTGTGTAGATGAGGTTAACCATCATGACAAGTTTATTTCCTGGGTAATCTGATTATTTTATGTAGTGATAGGTGGTTAGATTTTTTTCATTCTGTAGGTTTCTCATTAGTCACTTAGTAATACTTGGTTTTGATTTGGTTCATGGAATTGCACATTTGGTATAGGATGCTATAAATTAGTGGAGTGGAGTGAAGGAATGGTAGTTGTAATATCCCTGTGAAGATTTTTTCACTCATATCGAAGGGGTCAGTTCTTGGATGGTGGAAGAAACTGTAATAACAGAGATAACTATGCACCAATCAACCTTCGGCAAGTGAACTTTCTCATACTAGGATCTACCCTACCCCAGTGGAGTTTGAGCCTTGATTATGAGAGGTGTGATTCCTAAGCTGGTATGTTTGACCACACTGCCATTGGACCTCCAAAAGAAAGAGTGAATAATCTATCTCCAGCTCAGTCATGACAAAATCTTCATTGAGTCACAAGTAACATAATTCTTTATAGAATTGCGAAAACATAAAATATCAGTGACTAAATTTTGTGATTTTGAACATTTAAGAAATTCACCTAGCCATAACTGTCAGGCTTTTGAAGTAAAATGTTGTTTCTGAGATTCTCTTCATTTCCTGCTCATGCTTCCTATTGAACTAAGATTCAAAACAAAGGGATTGAACACTCAACATGCATTAATAATGCCATTGAAAAAGACTAAGCTACAACTGTGGCCACTATACAAGATGTTTACTGCTGAGTAGAGTGAGATTTAAAGACTTCCTGTTTAAAATATTTAAAACTTGTTTTGAACACATTACAAAAACTTACATATTTTATTTATTTATGTATTTATTTATTTATTTTTTTTTTTACTTTTTTCAGATCCCATTTGAAGTTAGTAGACAGAATGTCAGGATGTTTGAGAATATATTTGATCCAAGTTTAGGTTCCACAACAGGAGGAACAGACATCACCAAGTGGTTACTTACATTATTCCAATAATTATTTACAAACTGTTACCATAGTGATCCTGACAATATTCAGTGAGGATTCAAGATTGGACCATCATTCAATTAAATATTGTGTACATGTTTAATGTACAAGTTTCTGAACTGTGATGAGGGATTTAATTTTATTTTAAAGGATTAAAATCAGTACAGACAAGACACTAAAAAATCTGTGATAAGTCAATTTTCTCATGTCTAAAATCATAAAATTTGAGATTCAATATGAAGAACAAATAGCTAATTTGGATGCAAAATAATATTCATTTGAATCTGTAACTACATTAAAATTTTTGGTCTACAATGTTCCAAGGACTTTTGTGTCATATTTTTGGAAATTCAAGATCGCGCAATACCAGTACCAGTATATTTGATCGGTGCACAATAACAGTGCATGTAGTTGTAATGGAAACAAGAATACCATTACACTGATGCAAAACATGCTTTAGTGTTGTTTTTTTGTACAAGTATTTTTTTAATTTTGCTAAAGTTGCTACTTAAATGTATGGTATGGTTCTTCTATTTAATGATTATAATATCTTTATTTTACAAATGTATACCTTTGACAACTGTTGTCTACTGTTGTCAAATCTTTAGTGTTAATTGAACAATGTCTTATTTATATTTTTCAAGTATATTAACGTCCATCTATTTCTGCCGTCCAATGTTTTTAGTTGTTAATTAATTTGTGATATATTATTTTTGTAACTTCTATTACATTTTTTGTAAGTTATAATATTTATGACAAAGTAAACACTGTGATATCAATTTATTATTTAATTTTATGCATTCCACAAAAATAAATTATTTTGTCAATACAACCAAATACTTTTAGTTTTACTGCAGAAATTTGTCACAAAATGTCTAGATTTACATGCTTAAGGCCTGTACTTGTTTAGGTTGCATTTGTGTGAATTAACTTGACGCACAAGACCAACCTATTGGTTGGACATAGTCAATTTTTAGGTTACTCCCAGTATTTTTAGGATGCCTTTTTATCAGTTCACATGATCAAAAGACTGACTGATATGAGCTTATTCTACTATAAAATATGCCTGCATAGATTAACTTTTATCTTTTCCTCTGAAACTGCTGGACCACTTTGTATGAAATATGATGTGTGTCAAAGATCCTGGTCGAGATTTAAAATTTAAGGGTGGTTCAAAATTTTAGGATGGTAAATGTTACAATAAAATGTCTGAAATGGCTTATTTTTTAGATGATTTTGTTAAACATGGAGAGTATGTAGTGTTAACAGATTTTTCTGAAAAAAAAAGAATGCCAACAATTGCTCTGGTAAACCAGAGAAGGCCAGGTTTCTCGGCCACATGCTTTATCCCCCAGTATTTCTATGGCTACTACATGTATTTATGCATCAGCTGGATGGTCATTTGAGCCAAGAAGTATGGAAATAGGTGTGGAATCCACGACTCCTTGTCGGAGCCTGTAGCCTTAACCACTTGGCCATCCATAACAAATATTAGCATTTCATCACCACAGGTTTGACCACAATAAACAGCCAGATTTGAGACATTTATGAAGTGAACGAGTAGTTTATGATATTATAGGTCAGTGATAGCACTCAAACAGTCACAATTAGTATGACTAACAAAACTTTCTGAATCCTGGTAAAACACCATGGTCATATAATCAGTATGCTTAGTATAACGGTAATTTAAAATATATTCATTCTGTATAAGCGCAAGGGGCCTTGATGGAAAAATAGTCTAAAGTGTGTATTTACACGTCAGTGCCGCTTACTGCCTAGATTTGAATCCAATTGACAGATTTGACTAGTTTGAGAACCTTTGTCAGGTCGATTGCAGATGGTTGGTGTTTTTTTTGTCAGACACTCTGGTTTCCTCCACCATTTATGAACTGACCAATATAAGTGAAAGAATCTCGACTTAAAACTTCATTACTAAACTTCATTTTAGTGCAAAGCAGATCAACACACAAGCAAAGGCTACAAAGCCCCACCCCCTCCCATGTAACAATAGCAGTTATAACAGTATCATAGTCAAATGGTAGAAATAAACTACTGAACTACATATATATGGATAACTAACAACTTTATTATCAGCAAAAATAACATAAACATTATGATAAATTTACTATAAATTGAGACATATTCAGGTTTCTTTTTATGTAATATAAATGAATCAGTCATATTAAAAATACAAAATACCGGGTATATTATAACTTTATACTCTCAATGTGTTACATTCAACATTGAATATTAAGGCAAAGAAAAGATTTAAGAGCAAGTTTTAGAACTTTTCTGTATTTTACCCATAATTTACATGTTTTAATGTACCTACCAGTAGGCCCTAAAATTATGTTTTACATATTAAAAAATACAGGGGTACATGCTAAAAACTTGTCTTGTTTAGAAAACTTGCACACTGAAGTTACACATTCATATGTTGATGTCTAGCTAAAAATTTTCACATGTACACTTTGGTCCCAAACACATTGAAATGTCATGTAAAACACTAAAGCATTCTTATATACTAAAGAAACCTGAATGAAATGTTTGCATAAATCGATCTGTTACAAATTACAATGTACTCTGACATAAAATTTCAACACTGTTGATTATGTATTTATCAATTCTCAAAAAAACAACAAATATATATAGTTTATAAGCACAAAATATGAAAATATGAGTAAATAAAAATTATCACAGATTTTCATTGCCAGCATATATAATATTTAATATAATATTTATAAATTTATTGATCAATACATTAATTACAGTAAACATGGTTATTTTTTGCGAAATCATATTGTTGACATTTTTGTGAGGGAGGATGGGTGGTTTATTTTCGCCATTCTTGAGGCACTTTGCATATGAAATATAACTTGCCATTATTTTCATGATGTGTGAGGTGTTAATGGTTAATTCTAATGTTAATAATATAAGACTAAGAAAGATAACTCTAATACCTCATTGTAATGAGCTCTTTTGTTTTGAAGTATTGTTTTAGTGTGCTTCCTGTAATGAGAGGAAACAATAAAAATCCAAGTGTCTAAAGGGTGTTTATAGTGTTTAACAGTGGTAGCAGAGCGTGGTTACGATCCACGGACCTCTGGGTTATGGGCCCAGCACGCTTCCACTGCGCAACTCTGCTACCACTGTTAAACACTATAAACACCCTTTAGACACTTGGATTTTTATTGTTTCCTCTCATGAGGTTTATGATTTTACAATTTATGGGAAAACTTAGGAAGTAACCAAGTACAAATAAATTACGAGGATTTAAATGAGACCGAAGAAGTAAATCAAATTAATGATATTGACAATGACGAAACATTCATCGCAAAACAATCGGAGCTGGATAAAATGAAACTTTTTGATACTTATGAAGAAGTTGAATTCTGTGGTCAAAAGACTATATCCACTAGATGGGATATTACATCTAAGAATGGAACAATGAAAGCAAGATTAGTAGCACGGGGCTTTGAGGAGCATTCTTTTATCCCTAAAGATAGCCCGACTGTAGGGAAGGGAACTATCAGAACATTTCTAGCTATTACCGCAAGTGAAAAATGGACAATCAAAACGACAGATATAAAATCAGCTTTTCTTCAAGGGAAACAACTTGACCGTAATGTATTCATAACACCACCAGTGGAAAGTAACACACCACTTGATTATATCTGGAAACTTAAGCATGGATTATATGGATTAAAGGATGGTGCCAGACAATTTTATATTAGCGTTAAAGAAGAACTCATCAATCTTGGTTTTATACAATCAAAACTTGATCCGGCTATGTTCATACTAAGAGATACTCAAGATATTCATGGGATCATTTGTTGTCATGTTGACGATTTTTTACATGCAGGAAATGAATTTTTCGAAACCAAAATTAAAAAACTCAGACAGCGTTTCTTGGCTGGAAAAATCGAAGAAGGAACTTTTAAATACATAGGATTTGAAGTTAAACAAACTGAACATGGCATTGTTCTGGATCATTCAAAGTATATCATCCCAACATAGAACCGAAAAGGGCGTATCAAAAGGAGAAACAATTGACAGTTGTGGAACAGAAAACTTATCGCAAACTAATAGGACAATTAAACTGGGCTGTGCAGGGTTCAAGGCCTGACTTAGCTTTTGAACTAATTGATTTAAGTACGAAGTTGAAAATTGCAAATATAACTGATCTCTTGCGAGCTATCAAAAACATAGGAAAATTGAAGGATTTACAACCTGTACAGTTCTTTCCGCAACTTCAAGGAAATCCAAAATCCGACTGGGAATTTTTCACATTCACTGATGCAGCACTTGGAAACATCAACGATGGAAAAGGTAGCACTGGGGCACATATAATTTGGATAAAAGACAGAACTGGAAACTGTTGTGCACTCTGGTGGCAAGCCAACAAAATAAAGCGCGTCGTTAGATCCACTATAGCTGCCGAAGCATTAAGTTTACAAGAAGGACTTGAATCTGCTCTGTATTATAGACAAACTTTGGAAGACATTTTCGGAATAGAAAAAGACAGCTTACCTATCACCGCTTTTATCGACAACAAAAGTGTTACTGAAGCACTAAAGTCAACAAAACTGGTGGATGATAAACGTTTGCGTCTTGATATTGCATCTATCCGTGAAATGACACAAAACAATAACATTCAAGTCAAATGGTGCCCAGGAAAAAGTCAGCTTGCTAATTCAATGACTAAACGTGGCGCATCTGGACTAGAACTCATGAGTATGTTACAAAGAGGGAGGATACCAGAGGAATTCATGTGAATGTATGGGGCATAATAATCCCCTTTGACCTGAGGGTAGTCTAACCCTATGAAGGTCACGTAATGTGATTTATGAAATTTGTGAATTATGTGCTAAAAGGGGGCAGAATAAACCCCGTGGCTTGAGGGAAGTCAAACCCTATGAAGGCCACTTCCGTCATTCAGTTAAAGAGTATTATGCCAATAAACAAGAGATAATAATTAATGTTAATGGTTAATTCTAATGTTAATAATATAAGACTAAGAAAGATAACTCTAATACCTCATTGTAATGAGCTCTTTTGTTTTGAAGTATTGTTTTAGTGTGCTTCCTGTAATGAGAGGAAACAATAAAAATCCAAGTGTCTAAAGGGTGTTTATAGTGTTTAACATGAGGAATTTTCATGAGTCTTTTCAATTCACAAAAATAGCAAAATATTTTCACTTTTCAAAAATAACTATGTTTACACAGTAAACTAGAACACACAAAAAAATGAACATTAAACTAATTTAAACATCAGAATTTGTGTTTATAGTTCTCTGTAATATCTACTGATAGCTGTTTTGGTGAGCACACATTTACTGCAATTCTCACTAAAAATATGATATTACTGCAACTCTTTCATTGGGACATTACCATAATAATAGAACATTACAACAATACAGGTAAACTAAATTTGCAATATCCAAATAAATGGTTGAGGCAATATATCCTACTTTTAGTCATGGTAAAAGGATATATGTGTTAATAAAAACCCTTTTAAAAAAGATGTCCAGATGCCATGTTTCCTTCTTACTGGTAGTACAGTTATACCAGTATATAAAGTTCAATGTTAGATATCTATATAAGAAAAACAAATTTTAAAACTACATTTGTATTGCCATAGTATCCATTGCAAAACATACTATGTTTACAGTGATAGTAATTATACATGTAAATGTATCTGGCATCATTTCAAATCTGTTACATAAATCAATACATTTTAACATAAATTTTAATTTATTACAGACAAAACACTAAACAAATTACCATTAAACACTAAACATTTATCCCCAACATTTATCAAAGAAACATGTTTAATTTAATTCTGTAAGCAAAAATGAAAAATATAGAAAGCAATCTAGAGGACTGGTATATCTATGTATAGAGACAAACAGAAAATATTTTTCATAGTTTCTCACAATTTGGACAACCTTTTTTGAAAAGTATCAAATGTTACAAGTAGATTCTACCTAATTGAAAATCCTACCTAATTGAATTCCTTCAACATCAATCTAAGATTTAGTTCAATTTAGACAGGCTTCCTGTTTATTTGGGATTTTGTTTTCACAGGTTCTACTGTTTAAGAGTTTAACATGATTAAGAGATTTCTCTAAAATATCATTTTTATGATACAGTGGATCAATGTTTTGAATTCTTGTCAAGGTTCTTCCAATTATATTGAGATGTCACCAGCTATAGGTTGAAAGTTATTTATACCTTCGTAATGTGTTTATAGTAGTGAGCATTAAGGCTGAAAAACCTCAGAAATTTCCTAAAAGCTTTTGAAGTGTGAACTCTTGACCCTAAACTTGGAAAGAAGATGAAATTACATCCTGGTGAAGATTTTTTAGAAATTATATTGAGGAGGTCAGACCTGGAATAGTGGGGAAAATCAGAGTACCCCAAAAAAAGCCACTAAACTTCAACAACTTAGACTTATTCAACTAAACATAATCGCAAACTTTTTGCTTGTCTCTATACATCAATAAATTAACATACGAGACAAAGATATGAAAAGAAAGCATGAACCGGTATTCAAAATATACTAAAAATTAGCACTCCAACAGCACTGAAACATTAAGGCAACTTTGCATATAAATAAAAATTTTAGATAATGGGAAACATACCCGGTATAATACAAAGATCTACATTTTAAAAATTTAAATGTGGGTACCCGGTAATATCAGTGTCCTGTGCTTATGTGAATGTCTATGTAAATTAATGCACTATAAAATTTTGAATGTCTCTTTTTATATAGAAATTCAAATTAACACAAGAAACCAGACTGACATGAAATTAAACTACCGGTACTGACATAATGAGTTACATGTATTTTAAAAATTCAAATTAACATATATATGCCTCATGATTCACACTTTTGACTGTGAAGCATGGTAATGTGAAAAATCAATGTAAATGACAATAAATATTAATCCACTACCTTTCTTAATTTGTCATAAAAAGACAAAAAAAATTTTGAATTAAAATATTGGCATATTGCTAAAATAGCACTATGAGAGTACAAAAATCTTTTCAATGATACTGTAAGTCAGACTAAATTTAATTAACCATTTGATGAATGGATTTTAGTTTCAATATGTTGAGTATGTAAGTGATATACTTATCTGACTTTTAAGTAAGTATAATGTGTCATCACAAGGAAATAATCTACATTGTTTTTTCAAACCCTATCTTTGAATCATCAACAGGGAAACATTCAACTTAACTATAGGATCTCTAATTTTGTAAAACATAAAATATCATCAATTTTCAGGAAAACCTGTTTACCAAAGGTTTACAATGTTTATCATTGTAATTCAATGATGTTCAAATGGACTTTGATGAGACTTGATTTGCAGGTCTATTGATGATATATGGTTTTCTTAAAATCTTTATATCAGTTAAAAAAATCAAATATTTTATCATATGGAATTTTTTACAGTATTATGTTAAACTTCCTCTAGTAATAAGGAACTTATTCAGTTTCTTCAGCACCACATACATAAATTGTACTTCAAACATGGGAGTATCCTGTTTAAGGTATCAATTTGTTTACTTTGTAGTACCATTTCTGAAGGGCATGTTACTTAGAATGACCTTAAACCTTAACATATCAGATGTCAGTCACTTTTAATTCCATGACTTATATCAAAATTCTTTATAGCACTAAAAAATAACAACAGAGGTAGTGAAAAAGACATACAAAGTCAATAAATTAATATGTGAATGAAACATTTGATATGATTGCTGTGAAACTTAAATTTCACTAATAAGATTAAATACAGTACGGACTTGCTGAAAGTTTAACACTGAGCTAACAAAAAAGAGTCAAAACTTTGCTGCCAAGTCACTGAGAAATGGTTAGCTAGTGATCGAAAACTCGCAGCTGCCCTAAACTGAAAGTTTAACACTGAACTAACAAAAATGAGTTAAAACCTAGCAGCCAAATAGCCGAGATATGGTTAGCTAGTGGCCAAATAACTAGCAGCTGCTTAAGCTATAAGAAATATACCGTAGGTAATGAGTCGCAGATATGAGTTGCCAATTTGGCACCAATATGTTAGCTTAGTGTTAAACTTTTGACAGGCCTGTACTGTAAAAAGGCAATCCAGTTTTCCTGATGATTCATATAATACTGTGTCTGTCTTTGCACAAATTATTTGCTGACTAATGGATAACCAGTTTCTGGGTATGATGTCAACATTCATCGAACACATTCTTCAGTAAACATTTCATATCCATTATCACAATGCTCCTCTGGTATGTTCTCCCATAACATAACCTCATTTCCTGAAACAAAACAGCAGAAATTACAGATTTTCAGTTTAAATGAAAGTATGGATTATGTAAATCAACATTTTAGCTACAATTGTACAATTTCGGTACAATTTTATCAATCTTGAGGATTCATAATTGAGCAGACATTTATAATGTTCTTTTGCGTGATTTTATGATACTCACACCTTCAGGTCATAAGAAACACACATTTATTAAAATGGTAATTTAGTAGAAGCAGTTACCAAAAAAAATCAATTGTGATGTCACAATCAGATTATGTTGTTATTTGTTAACCTCACATTGGTATCGATAGCACTATAGCACACAGGAGTCTTGGTGGCTGACTAATCTAAAGCACATGCTAATGGATCACAGCGCCTCACACAGCCTAGGTTCAAATCTCACATAGACAGATCCTAGTGTGAGAGAGTTCGTCAGTTCACTTACTGAAGGTCAGTGGTTTTATCTTGGCACTGTTGGAAAGTTGTTGCTCCTCAAAACAATGTTCCAAGTTTTTATACACACTCTGCTACTAATGCAGTTGAGGTCTTAGTTGAATCTTTCAAATACAAAGAACTAATTGTTGAGGATAATAGGGAAGATCTGACCAATTCCATTTCAGTGTTTACTATATATCTGCCAAGTGCCAAAAGTTATTTCCACAATCCATGTATTGATCACTTCGATATATTGAAAGAATCTTGACTGGGGGTGTAAAACTCCATCATAACAAACATTTGCTAAAAATCTGCCATAAAGGTAAACAATATTTTCATTAAAATATAAATAATTATATGAAGAACAACCTTGTGAGTTTAGTCTTTCAACTGCTAAAACTGCCCATCTGTTATACATCCAAAAATGTCCATTGTTACAAGATGACAAACAAGGTTTACAGGGCATTTGAACATGGTAACCTATCACATTTCCACTGAAACAAAATAAAGATTTACCATAGAATATATACATTTTATTTTTTTAATCAATTATATAGAAAGCTGCAAATAAATAACATTTACTTGCAAGAAAGTGAGCTAAACATTGACAATATTTATCAAAACGGTTGCATAGTATGGACATCTACATATCATTAAAAGCAAGAAACCCTGCCAAATATCATAGCAACCCGCCAACTTGTGTGAGAAATGACAAATGTTGCATGCACAACTTCTGTCAATGTTAAATAATACATGTACTTAATATAGCCCAAGTCTATAACATTGAATCAAAACAGTGGTATAGTATGCACATCTACACATCATTAAAATTAATCCTATGAAATATCAAAGCAATCTGTCCTGTGGTTTCAGAGGAGTTACACTCACAAAAACCTTACATTTGATGGACAGCAATATGGAAACCTACTATTACCATGTCCTTCAACTGTTATGTGGCTGGTGCAATTAAGCATGTCCACATATTGCTGTGGTCAAATCTCAATGTGTCTTTCTCATTTACATGTAAATATTCCAATATTATATTATTCCTCTTACCATCCAACACAAGCTACATTCTCTATCAAACATTTACAACTATCTGTATAATATGCTTCATCTGACACAACATCAACATTCCTGAAAATAAATTAGAAAAAAATAACCAGATGTGATTATGAAACGCTGTACCCATGACAGTCATTTAAATGTAAAATAGGTCAAAAGTCACAGTCAGCATTTGAAAATGTTTGGTAGTGATCTAAATGTAAAAATACAAAAGTTTTTAATGGGGTTCTCTGCTGTACCACACAACATACCCCTAACTTTTGTGTTGAACAATTATTTCCATTCGATATGGAATCATATTAGTTAATGTTTTCCTGTAACAACAAAGTGATTCTGGGAATTTGCAATGGAAAACTTTCCTGAAACATCCTGCACAAACATTAAGGGGTGTACGTTGATCATGCCTTGTGGTACAGCAGTGACCGCCATTGTGAGACAACCACCACTGTGGTAGCTCAGTTGGTAGAGTGCTCGCTCGGTAAGTGGGAGGCCGTGGGTCTGACCCAAGACTTGAAATTGGGTAGTGGTTGTTCTTTTCCAAGCACTTGGCATTACGAACTGAAAGTCACGGTTCTTTCAGATGGGAACTTAAAATAAACAAGGTCCTGTCCTGTGTCACTGTAGGTGTGGCACAATAAAAAACCTTGCTGTATAAACAGTATAATACCATCAATGTAATGCACAGGCAAATTTCTGCAATTTCATCTATAGCTGGCGAGTCTTGCTATAAGTGAAATATTCTTGACAGGGACGTTAAGCGCCATTACTCAATTCATCTCCCATTGTGAGACAGTAACAGAAAGTGTTGCTCGAAACAGAGTTGTCAATGTTTTTGGTAGTAATGAATATGCAGTGATTTTAGGTTATGACAACTGGTACGCTCTAGTAGGTAATTAATATCAGACATTAAGAAAATTTATTGGATCTTCAAGAAATTTGTGCACTGCAGGCCAAATTATCTGCCCCAATTGATTGCAAGACATCTTTTGATATTGCTACAATCTCAAAAATTGTCTTACCATTGTTAGGATAGATATTAAAAGATAATTCAGCCTAATTTCGCTGTCACAGTAACCTGATAGTAATGACCACCAAAGTGGTCCAATCTTGATCTTATCTTCAATATGATTTAATATTTGGATGCTTTATGCACTGGCACTTGTTTCTATCGATTACAGTATAGGGGGTTAGGTGGACCATATATTTTATTACCCAATATGGTCCAACCTCACCCTCCTCTATACTAATAAAAACAAGTGTCTGTGGCTTTATGACCTTTGTGACTTGAGGAAACCAGCATAAATGTCAGATAGAAAATAGGGTTTTGTCGAATGTCGAGTCTACAGTGTGAGCTATTGCTCATTACGGTTGGATTTAAATACGGATCCAGAGTCTGACATGCTACATGCAAGAAATCTGGATAAATTAGTGAGACATTAGACTGAATTATTTCTGTTGTCGACAGCCCTTTATATTGATGATATGGGGCCATTGACGACAGAAATAATTTGATCAAGTGAGACCTATTCATGAGCCAGTTTCAAGACAAATGGTGGGTGTCATACTCATAGTGAACATAATGGTCACAATATTGCAATGATGATATTTTTGCAATATGCTAATAAACTTAAAGTGAAAGTACAAAATGCCCTATTTCATCAGTCTTATATCGTCGACCGTCCTAAAATCGAGAATGTCCTAAGATTCGAGGCCATTTTTGTTTTCAGTTATTATACGCAAGTATCGTCTCTGCAGTGACGATTTCATGCATTAAAGACAAAATTTAGGTTTTTACTGTGAAACTATCCAGAAAATCAGTTATCTATTTTTCAGCTCTCAAATTCTTGTTGCGTTAGCAAATTTAGTTCGTTTTCTATTAGAGTCTCGAATCACGGACGGTCGAGGATATTTACCTACTTTCACTTTCATGCTATTGTCTTGACTGTAAAATGTCGTCTGCATCTCACGTGCAGGAATCTTAGAAATGTAAACAAAAATAAAAACAATAAAAAGAACCAAGTTTACCCTCTTTCTGGAGCATCTGTAGAGAACAATTCTACCTTTGAGTCTGCTAATAACACTGCCTTCATTGCTCTCTTACATACTGTGGCCCAACAAAATGCACATTCGAGGAAAAACACTTGTTTCGTTTTGAAAGAAGCGTTGTAAAGATTTTCGATTTTGTCACCACCAATTGGAGAAGACATATCGATATTTTTGGTGTCAAAACGTTCTTCTTAGTGTTCTGTTAAAATTTCTCACTCAGAATATCACATCAAACGCAATAAACGTCCTTTTGTTCTCAGTTCTGTAACTGACAGTATCGATTCTATCAATGCGTCTACTAACATGTGAGAATTTGTTTACATCTGAGAAGTTGGCAGCAATTGGTCGAACTACAAAACATTTTTCGTTAACTTATCGCTGATTGGTCTATCGCAAAGTTGTATCTAAGCAAGTGCTTCTCGCACAATCTCGTTTTACACGAACGGGATTTCCCAACTTACCCATGATTCACCGTTTACCATGACCTTCGCCAATACACTGATTGATGAAAAGCACAACCGTAATGTTGCCTCAAATCGGCAAGATCAATAATAGTATATTTAAATAAGTAAAAAGGAAAACACAATGGCTTCAGACAAGAAAGCAAAGAAAGAGAAAGAGATTGCTGTTGAATTTGAAAATCATAACAGAGGTAAGATTTAATGCACATAAAATCAACTTGTATTTTTTTTATAAAAAAATATTATCGTAACAAAAGAGAAGTACAGAGCGTACCTACTGTCACGCTGTCTAAACACACATAACCATCTGGTTTATTTGTACTTGTTATTATTAATACACATTAAACATGAAAGCTTTACGACTGTCATAACATTTAGTTTTGACGGACTCACGGTAGCTGCATAGGAAAAACGGATGTAACCCTGTGTCTCATTTCCCTTCCTACTTCATTATCGTCCAATATTTTAAAGGTAAAAATAGGATTAAATGTTAATAACACTTAAAAGTGTAAAGAAAGCATGACCTTAAATAGCCCCAGGATTTACCCAACCATAGATATACATATAAGTTGTAGAGTATCTCGCACTTAATTTTTTATGTGCATTCCTTCATGCTTATGATGGTATATTTTTAGGAAGTTAAATTTTAGCACACTGTTTGAAAAGACAGTTGACATAGTCTTTAAATTAAAATATGTATTACACAACATAATAAATGTAGGTAAATTCTTGAGGGGGTTTTATGTCTGATATTAATACAGCTGTTGTCATTAAATTTGTGTAAATATATATATATGTTTACATGCAGTTGTGCGTAAAACAGACAATACCTCATCCAGTATTTTTTGCATTGTGCATGAATATTGAGATGGGAATGTTTTGCACGGCATAACACTCACTCGTAATGCTTATGTACCAATCTTCAAAATATTGACTAAATAGATAAATACATCATCTCAGTTCATTGGTATATAATGAACAATTTTTTTCTAATTGATCAAAATTTGACTGCAAGGCTTTATATGTCAAGTAGATTATTATTTTTGTCTGTCATTTGAATTTTCCATGCAAATGAACAAAGACTTGTGGCTAATTTAGCTTTGCATTTTTTCTTAGTAGTAATTTATGAACAATGTTAGTGTCCAATCAAGAAATGTTAATGTACCATAGTTAGTGTGGTCATCTTCCCCCAGGCCATAAAAACAGTGGCCAATGTTTTCAAAGATTGACAATATAACTTGGTTCAATTTATTTGGAAAAAAGTAATAAGTCAAAGAAAAAGACAGTTTAGGAATATTTGTATTTTGGAGTCACTGGAGCAAGGACCCTTCTAGATTACCGGGTATACATTGTAGATATAATATCAGATACTTGATTTTTTTCCCCTAAAAGTTCAGAATGGAAGACTCTAATGTTGTGTTTTTTCCTATTAGTCATTTTATTACTTATATTCATATACCCCCTGTAGTATTAGATGTTATCCCTTCACTAAACCTGACCTTATGATAGCTTATATCTTACTTATCAGATTTGAAACAACAGCATACCCATTTATATTATACCTGCAAACAAGATTGACCTGTCTGATTGACCTTTGATTTAAATCTTTATCATTGACCAGTACTTATATGTATAGAAAACAAAGGTGTTTATTTTGTCTGCATCATGGGAGATGTACATTGTTTATGAATTACTTTCATATCCCAGCACTACCCATGTGTTGGGAGGATCATCTTTTTTTATATCCCTATGAAAGGTCAAGTTGACAGGTCAGTGTTGTTTAACTATACCATATGTTACCTTCAATAACATTATGTAATTCTGCCCATGTTAACTCCTTAGAAATCTCATTTCTATCATAATTTTGTATCATATAATTGAATTATAATTTACAACATCAAAGATAATCCCGTATTTGTTGACAATACACTCAAAACTTCAAAATGCACTTGTTTAAACTAACATTGTCTATCAGCAGTTATTATGTATACATAAATAAGTTTCTATCATACACATGTATGCACCTGTTCTTATACATGGGGCTTAATGATGCATTTTGAAGTTTGGATTAAATATTTTCAGTCTAGCGTTATAACTGGACTATTTTACAAACAGATTGACCTAGTCTAGGATTTTTGGTTGTAAATGATGAATTTTTACTCCGAAGCTGAGTACAAATTTCACTTTCTGTTTCAAAATCAGACAATCGGTAATCAAAATTAATGTGAAATGTTACAGTGAGTGAATTTAAACTTGATAACCATGTAAGTTATTTACTGTACCAGTATATACATGTACATATATATACCAGAGTCTGATTAAAAATTTCAAGGCTAATCAATCTTGATGGATTTATTCCCATTATCTTTGAATAGCCTTGATGGCTAAGTTCCCTAATGTGCATGTTTAAGAATTGTAACATGTACAATTTACTGCCCATATTTGAATCCAATTAGGGTAGATCCTAGTTTGAAAATGCTTGTCCCTTTGCTTGCTGAAGATTGTTAGTTGTTTGTTTTTTGGGGATGGGGTAGCAAATGGGGCACTCCGGTTTCTTTCACCATCCAAAAATCTTGACCTCAATTTCACCTCTAATGTGAAGTTTTGCAGATAGAGATCCTCTAATGTGAAGTTTTGCTGATAGAGATGCACATTTGCTAAATTGTTTATTTACCAGTAATCTCGTATCTGACATTTAGATGATAATATTTGAGTTTGATAACAATATGCCAAATACAAATTCATGTATATATATATTCTCTATAATGACTATATAATTTTATCATTTGTAATTTTTGATCACATGCATTATTCATATGTTTGATATAAATCAAGCTGTCTAAATTATATGTAACATCCTCTTTGTGATACATATATTTACACATATAAAACACACACATGTATGCAAGTCAGAATGTAATGGTACAACAGTCACATCTAACAACAGACTGTAATACTAAACAATAGTTAGTCATTTTTACCACAAACCCCCCTCCTCCATCCATCCCTCATGTTTGTAATGATAATTAAAGATGTTTATCTATTCTATGTACCGGTATTATATTTGTATTGTTATATATTGTGTAAATGTTGCCAGCTTCTCTATTAATCACGTTCACTAATTATTTCTGTTGTTAGTTGATAACTTTAACACCCATGTTGTACTGGTTACTACATAGTACCTGTAGAGACGGACAGTCATGGTTATGTTCTGGTTGCAAAAATCCCATTGGCTACTAATTTCTGAGAAATTCTTTCAAAGAGAAACCTATTTGTGAAGATAAAATACTTTCAAAAGAACTATATTTTCACCAGCTTTGGAAATTGGGTTACTTATACATGTAATTTTGAGTAAGTGGAAACCTTGTCATGGCACATGGCATTCATGGTTGTGTGTTTAAGCCCTAGCTTGGCCTTGTATCTACCGTACTTGAACAAGAAAGTTAACTTTATATCGGTCATTTTACCCACCTAGGCTGATGAATGAATTAGAATCAAGAAATGGTTAGCACTTTGTTTTTCTTCTGTAAGTCACTTACATATATACACGGTGTTAAAATACCTGTAACAGCCAGTGAGAGACTGGTAACTTTTAGGAAGAACTGCATGACGTTACTTTTTTAATGGTCTCTTATATACCGTTACCACCATGTGATATATACAATGTATATATATCCTAGTATACTGTAATTCCTGATGCAATGTTTTATAACCCAGCCCACAGATTTTCATTGCATCCTGTTGTCCATTGTGCAACAAAAAGTTATACAATACATTGCATTTATGTCCGGTTTGAGGATTGTCAAGTTTCATATTTTATAAATTCATGGTACAAATGTATTTAATAAATGAAGACAATTTTAAAATCTATAATAAAACTTAAGAATCTCATAGTACATACTTTGTAAGAATGATGACTATTTTAAAATTTTATAATAAAACTTAAAAATTTAAACTAGAAAGAAAAATAAGATACTTGTGTGTGATATACTTGTTTAAACACACAATTTTGACTTCCTTAATAGGTACTTATATTATAAGTAGTATTACTCCTACTTCCTGGTACAAACACTTATTAGTACATACTGGTACTGGTACTCATGTTATACATTTAAAAATTTTAGGGAAAAAAGTTATCCTGAATTTTTTTTTTTTCACAAGGGCGCCATTTCATGATATTACCCTAGTCTAAAATGCTTAATTTCTGTTATCGCCTAGGATTTGAAAATTGAATTCTGCTTGGGCAGATCCTTGTGTGAAATGCTTGTCAGTTCACTTTGCCGGAAGTCAGCAGTTTTTCTCAGGGCACTCAAGTTTCTTCTGCTGTCCCTGAACTGACCCCCTTCCTTGATGTAAGTGAAAGAATCTGGACTAAGAGCATAAAACACCATCGCTTCTTTTCTTTCTAAAAGAAGGCACCATAGTGCCATAATAAATACGGTAGAGCGCTGTAAAGGCGTTTTTATGTCCCATTCAAGATATTTCACTTTTACAGGACAGATAGTTACTGGATGCAAAGAAACAAAAGCCTTCAACAAGCAAACTGACAAACTAGAATCTACTCTAGTTGGATTTGAACCTTGGAAGGTACTCTGGTCCATAAGCCTGCACTTTGGACCATGTACTTGGCCACTAATATCCCTCAAAATTAAGGCATGAGTACCAGCACATAGTTATAAACAGATCTCATCTTGTATTCAGATAAGTTATTGAACAAGATGGAAGGGGATCTGTTTATTCCTAATTTTCCTGGCTCATTTCAAGGTCTATAATTGAATTATTTACTAATAACTTTGATCTATAAGCCAGTGCTTTCAATCATGCACTTGACCACTGATCCCCTCCAAATAAAGACCAGCACATAGTGTATATCATCTCATATTCAGATGAGTTATTGAACAAGCTGGAAGGGGATCTATTTATTCCTAATTTTCCTGGCTCATTTCAATGTCTATAATTGAATTATATACTTATAACTTTACAGTATTTAACTGTAATTATTGATTTTGGGAGCTTGTTCTCTCTCTGGGGTGATCATTACATGCTGGGATGAAAGATACATACATGTAGTTGTACCATCTCATCGTTAGATTTCTCTAGCTTAAAAACAGGCCAGGATAGATAAAATACTGTCTGTAGTAGTCTCGTTGAGATGAATCGTATAAAATACTAAAGTCAAATTGGCATGGAAAACTAAATTCTTATTTTCCATCATATAGCTGCAGGCTTTGAAGATGTAGTGATACTGATAATGATCAGATCAAAATGTAATTTGCAAATGGATTTTATGTCCTAAAATTTAAAAATTCTGATGTGTTTGCCATGGAAATATTACTACCAGTAATATGCAATTTTATTTTAAATTCTAGACAGTACAATTAAAAAAAACAAAAACAAAAAAATTGCAATATATATCCCTAGGCAGCACATTGTATATTGTATACATTCTGGCTCATAATCTTTTGTTAAGGGAGAGGAGTGCCTTAGAGGTAAAAAGGCATTAGCCTTCAAACCCAAGGCATATTAATTAAGGTTGACTTAAAAAGGGAACTCAAGACACCTCCCTTTTTTAATTGAAAATCCCTTTAAATGCTGGTAATATTATAAATAAACATGGCCTTTGTACCATTGCTTTATATGGTTTTAAAACTTGTTAAAGAATCTACAGTTCTCCAATGAGTGATCAAGACAGTCAGACAGACAGAACGCCCACACAAATTATTATAGTAATTAGAAAAATATGACTACTATATAATCATTAGACCTGTAAAAAAGGAGTAAATTCATTACGATAACATCCCAAATATTTTTATTCCAAAACATGCAATTCAGTTTTTTTCTGTGTTTTGGTTGTATTGCGTTAAATTTTGGCATGCGGTATTTAAAATGCTTGATAACCCTAATATATCAACTATCTTTAATATATCAATGTATATATTCTATATAAAATAATCCTCTGTGACATGATTTTCCTTAGTGACCTTAAAATGATAAAATACAACTTAAGATATTTTATTGAACTTTAAAAAGTTTTTATTGAAGGTTATTTTTGTTATCAGTGGGTCTAATTTACCATAGTTCAATGTATATATACATGTATATTCATTTTCCTTGAGAAAGAAAGATTGCGGAAACCTTTCACAGTTATCCTAACAAAGCAAAAAGTTTATAGATTGAGTTTTTATGGAACATAAAAAAACCCAGGACTTTTCTGGTTTTTGAAAAAAAAAATTGGTTACTGGTACCTAAATACCACCAAAGTTTTCTTGTTTGATAGATTTTAAGCATTCAGAAATGTTTTTATTGCGAGATTTTAACACAAGTCATTATCTTCCTATAGCTATATTTATTGCTTATCAAAGTGGCATTAAAATTCAACCTGTCTACACCAGAAATCTCAAGTACAAAAAATACTAAACACTTATATATATACATGTATATATTTATAGATATTCTTTAAATATCAAAGTTAATTTTTGTTATCGGATGATGTCAGTCCCCCCCCCCTTCCACCATCATCATCAGCAGGTGCTTGCTGACTATAATTATCTGTGGTCAGAGAGTATGGCATATGTTTTCTGGGTTATCTAGTTGGTTTTTACCTGCTGGGAAGGTCCATTAATCACTTCATAAGGATCATTAGTTACCCATTTGTGTGGTTTTTATACATATATCACATATATCTTAAAATAGATGGTAAAAAATATTCCTAATTCACAAAGCTAAAAGAAAAAATAAGTAAGTAGAAAATGAATAAAATAGGGTTACCAATAGTTTGTATACCAGTTAAGTCAAAATCACCAGAATCATAGTTTTTGAAGTTTTGGATTGAAAGAAGATACAAATGTATGGAGTTTCACACAACAGTCAAGATTCTTGCACTTTATTGAGGTGGTCAGTTCAGGAATGGTAGAGGGAATTAGAGTGCCAAGAGAAACTCATGACCTTTGACAAGTGAACTCGTAAGCTCTCTTACAAAGGGATCTATCTCAATTAGGATTGGAAAAACGGCATTTAGCAGTGCCATGATCTGTAAGCACTGGATTTAATAGCCAAATGAGAATGTGAAAGAAACTTTCTCTCTATCGCTCATATATATATATATATATATATATATATATATATATATATATATATATGAAATACTAGTACATTTGTATATCATCTGACAAGTTGATTTTATATAATATGAAAATTGTGTTATTTATAATAAGACAGTGTGTATATGTATCATCAACACCTATTTTCGACTTCTTCAAAACTACTGGACAGATTTTAATGAAACTTGGTCAAAGGCATGTCTGGATCAATTCAATTCAATTTTCTTACTTTTTCATTCAAGAATATTGTGGTATAACTTGGTACCAAATTTTGTGGTACCCAACACTATAATTTTCACTGTAGAAAAGGTTGACCAGTAACAATTAAACTACAATACATATAGTAATACCAGACACCAAATCTACTTAAGTGAAGAGGTAATGGGTATACATATACACATATAAATTAACTAGTATTGAGTGTTTGTTTTTGGCAAGACTTGAAGTGTTGATGGACTCTCATCTTGTTGTTTTGCATTGTGATCAATTAATTATTTACTGTGATTATAATGAGATGATGTGTTGATATACTCAAGACATGTGTAAGTTATAGTTCTGATAACTCCCACGAACTGTATCAGTCAATGTAAATAACACCTAGACATTGGTGGTCATTTTAGTCAAGATGTTGTTTAGTTCAGAGACTATGGTTGGTCATATTAGTTGAGATTTTGTTAAGTTCAGAAACTATGGTGGTCATTTGAGTCAAGATGTTGTTTAGTTCAGAGACTATCGTGGTCAAGTAATCGAGGTGTTGTTTAGTTCAGAGACTATTGGTCATTTTAGTCAAGATGTTGTTTAGTTCCGAGACTATGGTGGTCATATTAGTTGAGATTTTGTTTAGTTCAGAGACTATGGTGGGTCATATTAGTTGAGATTTTGTTAAGTTCAGAGACTATGGTGGTCATATGAGTCAAGATGTTGTTTAGTTCTGAAACCATGGTGGTCATATGAGTCAAGATGTTGTTAGTTCGGAGACTATGGTGGTCATATGAGTCAAGATGTTGTTAGTTCAGAGACTATGGTGGGTCATATTAGTTGAGATGATGTTTAGTTCCTAGACTATGGTGGTCATATTAGTTGAGATTTTGTTTAGTTCAGAGACTATGGTGGTCATATGAAACAAGATGTTGTTTAGTTCTGAAACCATGGTGGTCATATTAGTGACGATGTTGTTAGTTCAGAGACTATGGTGGGTCATATTAGTTAAGATTTTGTTAAGTTTGGAGACTATGGTGGTCAAGTAGTCGAGGTGTTGTTTAGTTCTGAGACTATGGTTGTCAAGTACTCAAGATGGACATCAATATGGTATAAATGGCTTTGATGAATAGATTCTTTACTAGTTTGGGCCTTGTTGACTAAGTGGTCTAAAGCACACACAGATCACAGCGCCTCTCACCACCTAGGGTTACCCAGCTTGGGACATCCTAGTGTGAGAAGGTTTGTCAGTTGGCTTGTTGAAGTTTGCTTGTGGAACATTGTTGGTTTTCTTCTGGTACTTTCCTCAATGATAGTTTCCTCAACTATCCTAGAACAGAATGCTTAATAAACTATCCTCCCACTTGATATTAAGAGACAATAAATTAATTTTGGAAATTCATGATGTTTAATTTTGGAAATTAATGATGTTTCATCTTGTTAATATAGTAAGTAACAGATTGATTGAATGGGGTTTTATGTCCCAGCCATGAATATTTCACTTATATTGGGACGTCACTAGCTGTAGGTGACATGGCAGAAGTGTTTTGCTTTGCGGTGCACTCAGTGCTTATTGCAGGAAAAGTGTTTTTTAAAGAAAAAAAAATGCTGCACAACCAGAAACTATCAGCAATTTTTTTTATTTCCATCAACATAAAACTATACTATTATACTTCATATAAATTTTATCAATATGTATATCCAGGTTGAATTTTATGCATTCTTCAATAACTGTAATGGGGTTTCTAGGAAGGAATATCATGGATAATTTAAGGTCATTATATGGATCCCAAGGGATTTTCTTCATCAACCTCCAGATTTAACGATATACCAGTTATGGAAGTTTCACTTTAAATCAATCAATCATGTCAATCTCCCAGATTAGATTAATTTAAAATTTGCATATTTCATCCATGAACTAAGTCAAATTGAGTACCAGTACTTATTTGAAAAATGGGGGTCACCCTGACCTGGTCCATCCTTCCATGACCTTATGACCTCCTGGAGATTCGGTAATCTTTATTGTTTTGTCAATATACACATCTGATGTGCACAATCTAACTGACAGTAAAAATTTCACACAGAGATTTATACACATCCAAAAGATAAATGTGTGTAGTGTTATCTTTACAAGCTGAGGTACCAGAAATTGTTTTGTAGCATGTGTACAACATATTGAAAACAGTAAATAAATGAGTGTTAGGTACTAAGGCAGATTGTGTTACCCCAGCTTTACTCATCTGTGTTTCTACTCATCCTATCATCGTCATCATTAAAACAGTGCAAATGAGAAATTTAACTGACAGTTCTGGTGCATAGTGAATCCACATACCAGGACCTGTATTTTATTCAAAATAGTAGTCTGTATGTAGCCAGTAGCTTTTGTCTTGTCATGACAAGGTTGAGAGAGAGAGAGAGAGAGACTGAGAGTAGCCATCTTGTCATGACAAGGTTGAGAGAGACTCTGGGTAGCCATTGTCTTGTCATGACAAGGTTGAGAGAGAGAGAGAGATTGAATTGGGTTCACAATGGCTATAGGTGGATCAGCAGAAGTTTTTAACTTTGCAGTGTGCTGAGTGCAATGTGCAGAGAGGCTGCTTTAGTGCAAGATGGGGCATCTGTTTTTAAGGTGTCTTCGGTAAGACCCCAGGGCTTTCATTTCTAAATGCAGAGTACTTCTGGTGAAAGCTAGAACAGTAACTACGGTACCTTATTTTTCAAGTCCTTTTTATTAGGTGAATAAGTCATTAATGAATGATTTGCAAAGACAGTTTTTACTGTACAGATATAAATGAATGTCTGTGCACTACAATTAATCAGCTAAAAGTACAAGGTTTTTGTCAGGAACCTTAACAATATATTGCATGTATAATGAAGTGATAATAAGGGTATACTTTGTTGTCCGATTTATTTAAAATCTACCCATACTGCATAATAGGTAAAATATTTGCCTAACTTAAGATCTTTACAATCTATTTATGCCTGCAATTTTTGCGGTTTTCCAATGAACCATGTGAGATAATATATCGGGTAATGTTTATAAATACCAGTGAATATTTTTAATACAAGTATTGTTGATGGATTTCTTTGTTGTAAAGAATTTTGCCTTGGTAATTTTCATGTCACGGCTGTGTCAGTTCCAGGTACATACAATTATAAATGTTAATTAGTTATATAATTTATTCACCTAATCCAGGCTGTTTCTATATTTGTCACGAGAATTATAAAAAGACCATTGTTTGATATTGAAAAATATGCATTTGGACCATGGTTTTCTTCACAAAGTTGTTAAAATTACCAAAAATAGTACACAGAAATACCAGTCCATGTACAAACCATATTCCCAAAAGCAGAGTAAAAATGTGAAAACTGTCAAATTAAGTCAAACATCAAAAACATAAACTTCCACCAGGTCAAGCACACCCTGTTGATTTAGCCACACCTACCATGCACAAAATCAAAATCGAGAATGCAAGGATCATGGAGCCACAGGATGTAAAATATGTCCAGTTTGATTTGATATGATTTGATTTTGTATGATAGTGGGAGGTTGTGGGTTTGATCCCTGGCCGTGTCTGACCCAAGACTTGAAAGTAGGTAGTGACTGTTCTTTCGTCAAGCACTCGGAATTACAAAATGAAAGTCAGGGTTCTTTCAGATGGGAACTTAAAATAAATGAGGTCCTGTGTATTGGTGGTCTTGGCACACTAAAGAACCCTGCTGTGAAATGCCATCAGCACAACACACAGGCAAAATTTCTGCACCTTCGCCTATAGCTGGCGACATATCAATATAAGTGAAATATTCTTGACTGGCAAGTTAAACACCATAATTCAACTCGACTCATATTTATTTGGTAAAAATTGATGACAATCTACAATGAGCAATCAGATACATGTATATATAAACCTTGAGGATAAAGACGGTCCTTAATAAAATATTTATACATGTACTGGCATATAGGTTTTAACAGTAATGACAATTCTGAAATATTACAGCTAGTAGCATAATCATTCATTTCAGATATATAACAGCTGCTTCACCATTAGTCATAGATCTGCATGATACTTAATTACAATATTGGAAATTTATTTTAAAAAGTAAAAACTTAAGTTAATGTCTGTCCTGACTGTAAAAGCTTAGTTAATAAGACTTTTAGTGGTGCGAAAACCTGTGATAGAGAGAAAATGACAACCTTACCCCGACAGGAAGCCAGACCATCACAAAGAAAACTCTGAGCATTTCTTTTGGCACAGGTTTTGTTTTCAGTTAGCAGTCTAACAAGGATATACCATACAACCCTGTTAGGACTATGCCCCATGACCCTTGAATTATGAGCTGACTTCCCTAAAATTTACACAAAACAATGTGCTAGGACTCTATCCCATGAGCTGTTTTGTTCAAGGATATTAATGCAACCTTGCTAGGATTCGATCCTTGAATCATGAGCTGTCTTGATCAAGGATATAATTAATTATGCAACCCCTGCTGTGGCTCAATCTCTTGACACCTGAAAAAAAGCTGTCTTGCTAAAGGATATCCATGCAACCTTGCTTGGACTCAATCCCATGATCCTTGAGTCACAGCCTTGACCGCACGACCATATCAGTCCATATTTTATGACATGCCTTGTTATTATTTTTTTTTTACATATTGTAGTCATGTTCATCCTTACCTAGTTGTACATTATCTTGTTATTAATGTCTAGTAATGATAAACCAGAGAAAACATGTCTATTGTTATAGTATCAGTCCTGGTGCCATAATTACCATTCTGATAAGTACGAGTTTCTTGGGTGATAAATATGGCACAAAGGAGAAAACCCTCGGCCATAATTACTGTAACTGTAATTATATTTTATGTAGTGTACCAGTGACAAGATACATATAGTCTACCTTATGTTTGACACAGTTATGAGAAAGCGTGCATGTAAGTGCATGGTCATACATGTACAAAATATTGCATTTGTGCAATAAAACATACATAGGTATGGCTGTTCCTGTCATCCTCATCATTTGATAAGGTAGCCTTAATGAAACATGTACAGTAAAACCTCGATTCATCGCCACCATTTGTTCAGTCAAATTTTGGCAATACAAAGGAGTTTGGCGATAAATTGGGGGAGGCGGATAAAGAAAAACATAAACAAAATGGATTTTGGGATTTTAAAAGAGTGTGGCGATAAGCGAAGTGGCAAAGTTATCGAGGGCCATTATAACGAGGTTATATGTATCTGTCTCACCTTGCCCTAATCTGAGGAATATTGTATGGGGGATGTAAAACTGTTCTCTCTCTCTCTTTCTCTCTCTCTCTCTCTCTCTATGTGTGTTAGATAAGGCTTGTAAATAATTTTACTGAAACAATGGAAGTATTAATCCAATCAATTTTCATTAAATTTCAGTTTCCATTGAAAGTGCCTTACCGGTAATAAATGTCAAAAGTATGATACATAGCTTTGATGTTTAGTTTCATTTTCTAGATCATATTTACTTACCAGTAGGTAAAATATTGATGTAGTGATGGTCATGTGGTTAAGACATATTTGAAATCTCACCACTCTGAGTTTGACATTGTCAACTATATGTATAATTGAACAAAGACAAGAGGTTTAGCTTTTGTTAATGCCCATAGTATTATGAATAAGAAACAAGTAATGCTGCTGTGTCACAGCTAGACAAAACGTTACATCCCATGTGCCCTAGCTCAGAGTCAATCTATGCAATGTACCACAGTATTATGTTTAAAACATTTCCATTTCTAGTAGCCAAAACAACCATTGTCTACTAAATTCTTGCAAATTTGTTAAAATATATAAAAAGGACTATATTTTCATAAATTTCTGAAATTCAATCACAAATAAATCATATCACTACTGACATATGTTCTTGAATTTTTTTCTGCTTATGTTTTTTTCTCTCTTCATCTTTGTCTCAGTGTAGTGAGAGTTATCTCCCTTTGTACACTGTTTGTTCTATTTGCATATTGTCAGCAATTGACACATTTTCTTTACTATTTTCCTGTCAATTTTGTTTTCTATATACATCTTTGCTGCAATATAGTGAGAGACTGAGAGTTATTTGTTTGTACAGTGTGTGTTCATTTTTGTACATTATTGGGGTTTAAAAATTAAGCCATTCTGATTTGGAAGCCTTATTCTGATTGCTACTTGGGTACAGCATTTGTTTTCCTGTATTTCCTGAAGAGTTTGTGGTTTTCTCTGCGTTCTTAGGTTTCCTCCACCCCCCAAAAACAGGCCATCTCTATCTAGGTAAGAGATTAGAGAAGTTTGATTGGAACTTCAACATCGTTACTCTCCTCAACTAATCCTTATCATGTCTATTACACTGGCATTGAACAAACCAGTAAATGAAGAAAATTAAATAGTATAAAGACATTATAAAAGTGTTAACTTTAGTGCACTTGTTAAGGCGGCAGGGGAGTATAGTGGGTGTAATCTATAAATAATTATAACAATTATCACATTATGTTACACTTCACATCCTTATTTACTTCGTATTAGTTCATGTGTCACTTGAAGTGATTGGTATGCATCCATTAAGGAAGGCATTAAAAAATTACATAGATCTTTCAAAAAATCATTGTAAAGGAAATAACCTGTATAATCTTTTAAAATTCTTATAAAAGACATAATTATTATAAAACATTCTAAACATGCAACTTTTTCAAGAAATTTTCAAATATTCTGTCACTTTTAATGGTTGAAAAATAATTGAATTGTCTCCCTTAGAACATATAAAACAAAAAGTGGCACTTTAAAAATTACAAAATACATGGGCTACATCAATAATCTACTGCATATAAAAACTCTTAAAAGGAATTGAATTAGAACAATGGTGAAACAGGCTACATTGACCTGCATACAGGCAAAAATTGAATTGTCTCCCTTAGAACATGTGAAAACCATGTGTTACATGATTGCAAAATTACAAAAAAATTACACAGGTAAGGGATACATGTAATTGGGTTAATTAACTTCTAATTTATTTTATCAAAACCAAAAATGATGTAATAGCCGGAATTAAACACCATACAATACATTTGAACAGAAATGTCTGTTATGTGTGATGTCAACAAAATTTAAGTAACATTTGTCACTGGTCAGCTAATTAAAAGTTGTTATGGACATTACTCATATAATTAGATTAATTTCACACATTTATAATGTGATAATATGTGTATTCTTATCTACATACCAATTTAATGCATTACATGTATATTTTACTTTAGATATATATAACATTACTGTGTCAAGTGCCTGTGTGATATTATTACACAAGGAAGGAAATATTTAAAACCTATTTAATACAAAAAAATTATTCTGGATTTGATAACGATGTGATGATGTTTGTCCACTGAGGATTATAAACATTTTTCTTGTCCATGTATGATAGATTTTATACTAATTAGTTATGGGAAATACAATTACAAGGGTTCAAGGTAAGTCAGTATCTTGATCTTTCCTTGATTTGTAAATTGCATCCATTATAATTTGTCTAATGGGGTATAATATTCAATATATACTTACAAGTGTGTTTCCTGGTTTAAAATGAGGGTGTGTTTACTTTGACCATATACAGTTGTAGACTTTTTAGCTTGCAGTATAAAGTCATTCTCTTGGAGTTGGTGTCACCATGCTGCTATCCGATGCAAGAGTGTTAGGTTTTTGGTCAAGTCTTTTTGATTGACTAAATGTTCACATGAGCTGTGCTATAACCAGATGAGCTTCTAAGGCCTTTTTATCCTTGTATTAATCCTTGACATAAAACAAAGACTTGAGTGTTTTATTAAATCACATGAGTGTCTTATGACTGACAAGATATACATTTGTCATATTACCAGCAACACCATCAGCTTGTAGCTAGGATGTCACTCTGTAAAATAGACAATACACAATACACATACAAGTACCTGTACTTTCTGTTTGTATATCTGTCTGTTTGTCTATTCATTTCACTGATACATGTTGGTGTGATCAGTAGTATACAAAAAAAAAAGACCACTGAGTTTGTAGAGTAGCTGTGTGGAGAACAGATTGTGCATTAGAACCCTGGCCAGGTCATACATAAGATTTGAAAATTTTTAGATATTGTTTCTTTGAGTGAGTGAGTAATGGTGTTTAACATCCCAGTCAAGAATATTTCACTTGTATCGAGACATTGCCAGCTATAGGCGAAGGTGCAGAAATTTTGCCTGTGCGTTGCCCTGATGGCATTATACAGCTGGGTTTTTAGCGTGCCAAGCCCACCGTGACACGGGACTTCGTTTATTTTAAGTTCCCATGCGAAAGAACCGTGACTTTCATTTCGTAATGCCTAGTGCTTGTCGAAAGAACAGTCACTACCCACTTTCAAGTCTTGGGTCAGACCCGGTCTGGGTTCGAACCCACGACCTCCCACTTACGGAGCAGGCACTCTACCAACTGAGCTACTGCAGTGGTTATTGTTTCTTTGCCTGGTGTCTTAGTATTAAGAGGACAAAGTACCAACTGGATCACCTGGTGTCAGTATGATGTCATTAGGAGAGTGGTATGCTTGTCTGGGGAATACTGACTCTGTGAGCTAGCACCTTAAAGTTGCCCTTAGTGCATAATAATACAAGACAGACCATAAAACACACTCACAGATCTCATGTACCGGTATACACAAACTTGTTACTTGTTCTTGTTGTGAAAAGCTGGTGAGACGTTTAATAACAATACAACCAGACAAATCTATACAAAATAAGAAAGAAATTTTGTCAGTCTTGATTTGTTGAGAATATTTTACTGGATATATTTGACGTCTCATAGTTCCATGTTCCTTTCACACTATTTTGATTACACACGTGGCGGGTGTAGCTAGCTAAGCATGAGGTGCTTACCCTTCCGGAGCACCCGGCCTCACTTCCCTGGTGGAAGTTCATGTGTCTAACCTAACTTGTCAGTTCCAACGTTTTACTTTGCTCCTGGATTGTGATTCAGACATGGATTAGTATGTTTGTTTTGGATTACTAATTGCTAAAGCCTAATGTGCATGCCATCAGATGTGTGTGCAGAGCATTTTGGAAAACATTTGTCATAAGTTCCAAAATAGTTTCAAATCAAATGGCAATGCATGTAATAGTTTTGCACAGATATGGGACATCACATGGTATGCTGTTGAACCTTTTCCTGTATGCTATTGTGATGTTTGTCCCCCATTTATCATCTAAAATGACTTGCTCTTAATAATCAGTTAGACAAATGACAAACAACTTTCAATGAAATGACCTTCATTCATTCGATTTTGTTGAAATGCAGAATGATATATTTAATGGTTTAATTTTGAGAGAGGTTATTCGATATTGTCATTCAGTTTGAAATTTCTGTTTTTTACTCAGTTGACCCTAAAATATCTTTATACCAGTGTACATTTCATTCATTCAGACCTACTTAGCCATCTGTTTCTGTGGGACCGTTTCTGTCTATTTAAAATAAAGTTCTTGTGGTATACCTGTATTTTAAGTTTCAATTCTATTTGATATATTTGACAACTAACCCGGCCTACACAATTTCAAAAATAAAACTTCAGAAAAATTCTCCTTCATTCAAATGGTGACATTTATAAAAACTTAAAGTGATTTTAATTGCCCATCTATTTAGATAAAGAAATATATATTTATTTTAAAATTCAATAAGGAAAAAAATAGACAATTCGTCATTTTTTTTGAGAAACTGTTATCCACAAATTTATGTTAAAGAGACGTTTTTGCAGATTTTAGGTTTAAAAGTTTTACATTTTCAAGTGTACGTTTTTGCAGATTTTAGGTTTAAAAGTTTTACATTTTCAAGTGTTCCCTAAACCAAATCAAGTCATTCTCTGTCTTTGTTATAGTAGCTCAGTTGGTTAAGTCATGCTTGCTCTGTATGTGAAAGGTCTTTGGTTCAAACCCTATTCAATTCTGACTAAACGGCTGACCATTCACCACTCAGCCTTTAGAAACGAAAGTCATTTGACACCATGTGTGGTGGTGGGTGTAGCATGTAAAAAAAAACCCTCTCTGCACATAGTCCTAAGCACACTACAATGGTTAAAATTTCTTTCTCACTATACTTTTAGATGGCAACATCCTGAAATATTCTTGATTTAGGCATAAAGCCCCATTCAATCGATCTGTCTTTGTTCAGCATAATTTTTTTTTTAAATTGTACATTTTTAATGAATTTTAATACTGTATATAATGAGTCAACAATCATAATTTTTTATGAGTTCATAACAGAGTTTGTCATATTTTAAGTGACAGCTGTTAGAATGATCAAAGCCAAGCCAAGCTGAGCAAGAACCTGCCACCAAAGTTCTTTATCACTGAGAAAAACCTTACACAAAGATCTAAGGTGTTGATAGAACTCGTTATTAAGTTTAATTTTCTTACTCAATTGTTAAATTAGATATCGAGTTGTTTCAA
This sequence comes from Anadara kagoshimensis, assembly GCA_021292105.1. Taxonomy (NCBI): domain Eukaryota; kingdom Metazoa; phylum Mollusca; class Bivalvia; order Arcoida; family Arcidae; genus Anadara; species Anadara kagoshimensis. The sequence goes on from CM037862.1 coordinate 53,626,883, forward strand.
CAAAGAAAACAAGCCTGATATTTTATTAACTCAAGATTATTTTTATTATTTAAATAAGTGCTGTTTTACTTGAATGGTAATTGGTTATTTTAACCTGCCATGGTCTAATGACTCTTCATTCCTTGTTTATAGTGTACTTAAAATCCTGACCTCCCCTATACAAAACATAGACTCTCCCAGAAATGTGATCGTGACCTAGAAAACCTATCACCATACTACACAGATACTACCAAGGGACATCCTAAAGTCATTCATACAAGAGGGTTGATGTGTGAGTGAGTTTACACATAGAGGATCTTTCTAATTTATAAATGTGATATTTATGTAAAACTAGTGATTTAAAATCATTGTCAGCTACTGATTTCATGATGCACCTTGAGATTCTAACTGGCTTTTTACCTGGGATTAATTTTAATCCATACTCATGTTAAGAAGGACTAGATTTGGATTATTATTTTTGGAATTTTAAAATTGTAAACAGGGTGACAACTATTTCATTGTCTCCTGCAATGGCAAATACTACTTTGGACGGGAAATATTTAATTTTGTCCAGGCAGAGTTCATTGAGACGATCAAAAAGAAGGCAGAGTACTGGTTTTGGTGGAAGTAAGTAATTTTTGATATTAATTAATAATACTGTTAAGTCACTGACATAATTGTCATGCTTCATTGATCAAAGGTATTTACCTCTTGTCACAGATTGCAGCATATTCATTAATATCGGTGGACCGTAAATTTGTCATTGTCTCCTATTTTTAGTTAGCAGTTTGTCGTTAATAATGATCGTCAAGTCCATGATCAGCATGCAATAATTTAGTGTCATGAAGGGGTCGACAATGCTTGAGAATTTTAATTTCATTTCTGTTTATAAATTTACATGTATGCAAATAAGACTTAATATTTTAGTTGTAAATTGAAGTGTCATCAATTAAAAATGATTGATTAGAATATAAATATTTTATTTTTAAAATATAAATAGCAGTGATCATTTCCTGAAGGAGTGGCTACAAGATTGTAAAATGGAGGACTCTAAAATGATCTTTCTTGTTTGTTTGTTACATATTAAAAAATCTTATTTTCTAAATTATACTGAACTTTAGGACCATAACCCCATTCTCACTCTCTCTCTTTCTCTTTTCATCTCAAACTGGAATACCAGTACAGATATATCTCTAGATCAAATTATTTCTGATGTCAACTGCCCTTTTTATAGATGATAGGAGGGTGACAGAAATAATTCAGTTAATATATGTCTTGAATCTGAGAATTATTTTTATCTGTGGTTGAAGTGCTTGTGGTGGACAGGTGATACATTTTCTAATACTGAAATTTCAGACCACAATTAATTCTCTTTCTCTCTTGATCTCTGACTGGAACTTGAATACCAGTACATATAAATCTGTTGTCATACCTAAGAATTATTTTTATCTCTGGTTGATGTTTGAGGTGCTTGTGGTGGACAGGTGATACATTTTTACGAGGAGGTGGCTTTGTTTAAATGCCTGTTTGTTTACCTTTATGATATTAAACAATGGTTGTCTCTCAAAGAAGAATTTAATATGATAGATTTATACCTACATAGCATGCCTTCTCATATCAATATACCTACCTGTACCTACACAGGGATCAACGAGATACCTAACTGTCTTATTATAATGTATTACCAGTTTATGTATGTCATAAAGTGAAGAATATTTGACCATATAAATATCATATTTCAATCTAGTAAAATAGGATTATAATGTATCAGTGACATATATACTATATATAGCTACCAGTATGTACCACTGCAGTAGCTCAGTTGGTAGAGTGCTTGCTCCATAAGTAGGTCATTTGTTCAAACCCCGACCAGGGTCTGACATAAAACTAGAAAGTGGGTAGTGACTGTTATTTCACCAAGCACTAGGCATTACGAAATGAAAGGCATTGTTTTTTCGCATGGGAACTTAAATTATACAAACACCTGTGTCACAGTCAGCGTGGCACAATAAAGAACCCTGCTGTATAATGCCATCAGCGCAACACACAGGCAAAAATTTCTGCACCCTCGTCTACAGCTGGCATTGTCTCAATATAAGTAAAATATTCTTGACTGGGATGTTAAATGTCATTACTCAACTCAACTCAGTATGTCCCTGAATGTATATGGTCTTAAAATAAGACTGTATGGCCATTAAACATTTTTATCCTCAAAAGAATATGGGATCTCTAAAATATTTGGCCTTTATGCAGATAATAATTTCAGTACATTATTTGAATTTTCTATCCCTGATTGAATTCATACAATACTTAATCCCCTGCATGTGTTTCTCAGATTTTTCAGGGATGACGAATTGACCCATGTGTGTGTATTGTCCAGTGAAATGACCCATGTGGTGTTTTGTCCAGTAAATAAAAGTCTGGATTAGTAAGGCCCTTTGTTACAACTGACCAGTGACCCTTGTCTGATATCCAGCATGATGTTTCCTGTCTGGAGATATTGTCCACTTTAGTCCATAACTCACAAAGATTCTTATAGGCAGATAATATTGACCTGTCCACTTTACCTATAATTTAAATATTTATTATGGTCATTTTTGGAAAAAAACAAGTGTGTATTTTGTTTGTAAACTTAATGGGAAACTCTATTTTATTTATTAATTGCTAATGATTACATTATCCATATATTGCGAGGATCCTCCTGTATGAATATTCCTAATAAAAGGTCAAACGGACAGGTTAGTGTTGTTTCACTATGAACCACTGCTGTGTGTAGTTTGTTGATGGGTTCTGTTTGTTGTGAAGTGATAGATAGGGGGGATTTATGACCACCTAATCAATTAACTACCACATAAAGTCCCACAGTCAGACAAATGTAATGACCATTTTAACAATAGCAGAAGGAAATTAAAGAGGTGTTTATAATGTGGAATTTGACATCAAAAGCAGCACTGTCAGTCTAATTTCAAATTCGAGATTTATTATTAACAAAATATAAAAGAAAATCCTCATGTTTCAACTTTCAATACTCTTCTCAGAGTTTTGTCATTTTTGGGGAAAAATCATTTCCCATTTCATAGGTTAAGAAATAGGCAATTATTTTTAGGGAACAAATACAAAATTTGTCAACATAGGCTTTTTTGAAATTTGTCCCCTTGAAAAGTTAACTGATAAGTTTCTGAAAGAAAATGTGGCACAGAAGAAACAGATAAATGTACGTTTTGGTTTTGTTTAGTGTCAGTATAATGTCATGGTTTTTCTAAAGTGTTTTTACCATGTAACAGATGAAGTCCACATGTACATATTGTAAATAAAAATGATACTAGTATTTTTGAAAGCTCTCAAGGAACTGACATTTTCTGTGGTACTTATGCATTTATCAGTTACTGTAACACTTTAACAGAATTGGAGCTAAAAGGTTGGGAAAATTTGAAGATTCTCTAAACAAACATTAACATTTCCAATAAACTGTATGCTTTGAAAATATTCTTGAATAACTGTATGAAATTATTTTGGTTTTGCATGTTGCAAATGTTACTAAAGATTTGGTTGGAATTTGAATTTGCATAAAAGGTTTTTAGTCATTTTCAGATGGACAACTGAGCTACAGACAATAAAGCTCCATTGTTTCATATCATGTCCTTGAATATTTTTAAAATAATGTAAATTATAACAATTAAAATAATTCTTGCACTTACATTTAAGCTGTTAAATCTGGAATGGTGTACCAATATGCTTAAGAAAATCACTAACCATCAAAAAGCAGATTCAGAACTCTTTCACACTTGTCATTTCACTTGCCAGAGGTAGATGGTTTTTCCAGCCACTCCAGTTTCCTCCACCATATATGAACTGACTGCCTCAATAAAAAAAAAGATTCTTCACTGGGTGTAAAACTCCATTCAACTCTTCTCACATTTGGATCTGTCCATGGGGGATTTGACATTTTGCGGTGGGAGGTACTGTGGTAATCCACAAGTCGGTACTTACACAGACCCCTAATTTTCATGAAATGTTAAATTTAAACAGATCAATATATTGTACCTGGTGATAAAGGTTACTATGGCAATTTGTAACACAGAAAAGATAATCTTTATGGAAAAACAGCAAGAGCTTAATTATTAAAAAATTTGAAAATCGTGATAATGCCAGCTGTAAATAACTGTCTTTGAACATATTTCAGATTTCATACATAATTTTGAATAATGGATTTACTGTTTTAGATTCAATAATGTCAGCCAGCTGATTATGGATTTTTCTGGTAACATTTTTTTTAAATAAAAAATCTGTCTGCGTACAATTTAAGTATTTTTCTGATTATGACTAGTTGTATTATGAAGTTTATTTGATACGGAACCTCAATGACGTCACAGCAATTTTCAAAGACTCTCCTATCTGTTTTGATATATAAATATCTAGTTGATATTAAGATATTTTTGTGTGATTTTAGAACATGCTGGTAATCTCCTATAATCTTGAGCTTCTGTCTGTGTAATTTTGTTGGTAACTGGAGTAGCAAGTGGCAGAACAAGATTAGATGTTTGTATCAAAATCCGCATGTGTTTATGTACATTATGTCATATCACAGAGCAATCATTTACTGCTGTTAACTAAGGTTAACGATTACCACCAGTTGCCAGAATCACTCGGTACATTAATCCATACATATATCGAATGTTAGATCTATGTGAAATAAAATTTAATAATCAAACTTTTATGTTTTTTTGATAAAGAATATGTATAAAAAAAAATCTGGGCAAAATAATTTGATGCAATAACTTCATTTTGTAAAAATTAATTATACTGAAAAAAAAACTGAAATAATTGAATAAAAGTCATCTTGAATATTAACCAGTATATGGAAATCATTGGAGTGGAGTAATGGTGTTTTACATCCCAGTCAAGATTCTTTCACTTAATTCAAGACAGTCTTGTTTTTGGAATGGTTGAGGAAACTGGAATGCCTGAAAAAACTTATCTTCGAAAAGCAAACTGACAAATTTTCTTGCACTTGGATCTTTCCAAGCAGGATTCAAACCTAGGTGTTGAGACACTCTGTGATCTGTAAGCACACACTCTAGACTATTCGGCTGTCGAGGCTCCAAACCTAGGTGTTGAGACACTCTGTGATCTGTAAGCACACACTCTAGACTACTCGGCTGTCGAGGCTCCAAACCTAGGTGTTGAGACACTCTGTGATCTTTAAGCACACACTCTAGACTACTCGGCTGTCGTGGCTCCAAACCTAGGTGTTGAGACACTCTGTGATCTGTAAGCACACACTCTAGACTACTCGGCTGCTGAGGTTCCAAACCTAGGTGTTGAGACACTCTGTGATCTGTAAGCACACACTCTAGACTACCCGGCTGTCGAGGCTCCAAACCTAGGTGTTGAGACACTCTGTGATCTGTAAGCACACACTCTAGACTACTCGGCTGTCGAGGCTCCAAACCTAGGTGTTGAGACACTCTGTGATCTGTAAGCACACACTCTAGACTACTCGGCTGTCGTGGCTCCAAACCTAGGTGTTGAGACACTCTGTGATCTGTAAGCACACACTCTAGACTACTCGGCTGTCGTGGCTCCAAACCTAGGTGTTGAGACACTCTGTGATCTGTAAGCACACACTCTAGACTACTCGGCTGTCGTGGCTCCAAACCTAGGTGTTGAGACACTCTGTGATCTGTAAGCACACACTCTAGACTACTCGGCTGTCGTGGCTCCAAACCTAGGTGTTGAGACACTCTGTGATCTGTAAGCACACACTCTAGACTACTCGGCTGTCGTGGCTCCAAACCTAGGTGTTGAGACACTCTGTGATCTGTAAGCACACACTCTAGACTTCTCGGCTGTCGAGGCTCCAAACCTAGGTGTTGAGACACTCTGTGATCTGTAACACACACTCTAGACTACTCGGCTGTCGTGGCTCCAAACCTAGGTGTTGAGACACTCTGTGATCTGTAAGCACACACTCTAGACTACTCGGCTGTCGAGGCTTCAAACCTAGGTGTTGAGACACTCTGTGATCTGTAAGCACACACTCTAGACTTCTCGGCTGTCGAGGCTCCAAACCTAGGTGTTGAGACACTCTGTGATCTGTAAGCACACATTCTAGACTACTCGGCTGTCGAGGCTCCAAACCTAGGTGTTGAGACACTCTGTGATCTGTAAGCACACACTCTAGACTACTCGGCTGTCGTGGCTCCAAACCTAGGTGTTGAGACACTCTGTGATCTGTAAGCACACACTCTAGACTACTCGGCTGTCGAGGCTTCAAACCTAGGTGTTGAGACACTCTGTGATCTGTAAGCACACACTCTAGACTTCTCGGCTGTCGAGGCTCCAAACCTAGGTGTTTAGACACTCTGTGATCTGTAAGCACACACTCTAGACTACTCGGCTGTCGAGGCTCCAAACCTAGGTGTTGAGACACTCTGTGATCTGTAAGCACACACTCTAGACTACTCGGCTGCCGAGGCTCCAAACCTAGGTGTTGAGACACTCTGTGATCTGTAAGCACACACTCTAGACTACTCGGCTGTCGTGGCTCCAAACCTAGGTGTTGAGACACTCTGTGATCTGTAAGCACACACTCTAGACTACTCGGCTGTCGAGGCTCCAAACCTAGGTGTTTAGACACTCTGTGATCTGTAAGCACACACTCTAGACTACTCGGCTGTCGTGGCTCCAAACCTAGGTGTTGAGACACTCTGTGATCTGTAAGCACACACTCTAGACTACTCGGCTGCCGAGGCTCCTATGTGAAAATGATTTTTCATAACTTTTCTATAAAATCTGTGTGTGGGGTATAACAAGGATCTCTTTCCGAAACTTTCCAATTTTATAGGATTCTGTGGAAGACTGGATTATTATTTGCGGCTCAAACAACATGCTTGAAAATGTTAATAAAGTGTGAGATATAGTCTATATAGAAGAAAAGGGGAGGGTGCAGAATTAAGATTGTTAGACAAAATTATAAAAAGACATTACATGTTTGTTTTGTGGTTAAAACCAGATATTCGGTATGACTTATTTGTCAATCCCTATTTAATTCAATAACATTATAATTGTATTAACAAAATAGGCCATAAAACCAAAAGAAAACAAATAAAATTTAATCTGACCCCCCTCAATAGTTTTTGTCCTTCCTGTTACTTCCACCCACATACTGACATAGTAGTGTTAGGCTTGTCCTGTAATGGTACAATACTTTATAGCACAATTAGACCCAACAATTTCCACATCCTAAGGTGTAAACTACACGAAGAAGGAAATACATTATTTGTACTTAAGATCAATTTTGTATTTTGTATTGCAACATCCTTTGTACATATATAAATTGCAAAAGAAAGAATTTTTTTTTACAAAATGCAGAGCTCTCGCTTGATTGTTTTAAGGGCCGATATTTTGCCCCATTCACAATTCAGGATCTTATGGATTTTTCACAATCTATTTGGCGGTTTATTAACAAATTTGAAAATTTCAGTTTAGACATGATGTTTTACACCCCAATTAAGAGTCTTACTCATATCGAGCTGGTCAGTTCAGGGATGTTGGAGGAAACATTAGTGCCAAGAGGAAACCACGGACCTGTGATAAGTGAAATGAGAAACTTTTTCATTGGGATTTGATATAAACAAAATACAAAAAAATATTGAATGGGGAACATGGTACGTATCAATGCCATTCCAACCAAGTATTATAATTTGTCATTGATTAAAATTGATCGCCCAAAACTTATGATCATGATCAATACTCAGGTACATTGAAAGTCTATTTTTGTTAAAATTTGTTTCCCCAGTATCAATCTGTTTTAAGTTATAAAGATTAAAGTCTAATGAATTATCTTATTGTTCAGGGGGGACAGGAAGACTTGATGTGTGTGCTAGGGACAAAATTAAAATTGTTTGTATCCGGTATTTTACGGTACTTAGCTTATTTAAACACCTCTTTATTTTGTATACTCTTCTGATTATCACTTAACCTAGAGTTTAATATTTAAAAACAATTAAAATATATCATTTAAGGTTTAAAAATGAAAACAAGATTAATTTAAAAGTCATTTAACTTTGCCTGTTTTCATGAAATTCAGTCTTTCATTTGCACCCTACTAAAGTTTTGTTTGATATAAAAAACAGTTTTTAGTTCTACATGGATGAAAGGTAAAATGCACTAGTGTCTGAAATAGTCTAAAATTCTAGCAAGAATCTAAATGAGTATTTACAAAATATTACAGGTCCAACAGGAAGGACCTGAGACTGACCTAAATGTTGAACCATAACTTAAGGGATGGGTGCCAAATAATGGCTTGCAATTTCAAAGCAGTGGTCCTATAAACAATGGTGTGGATATTGCAGTGCTTGAAAATTGATGCGTAATTTCATAGACTCGCATTGCTACTTGCTACCATCAAGTAGAGCTAACCAGTAGAGGGAATATCAAGAGAACAAGGAAAGGCCAATACTCTTATATGCAGAACTTACCAGTATTTAGCGAATAGAGAAAACAGCAGTGTTACAAGGAACAAAAGGCTGAATTTACACACATGCATACCACATTAGTTTAGAGAGATTTATGTATTCACTACATGTATGAATTGCTCAAACCTCAACAACACAAATATAGTCAAGAAAGCTTTATGTTGAAGAACTTGCTCACACCTAAAAACACTAATAGCAAGTTAACAACCAAAAATGTTTAAAGACATAAAGATGCTTTGTTTGAATATGGTACACCCTTGGGAAACTTTAAAAATGAACGCAAATCTGAGTCAATCTGAGTTTGCTTTATATTGGCATAAATTCACAAAAAAAGCAATCATTTCGATCACGCAAACTTGAATTAAATTGTGTTAGAACTGACAGGGAAATGAAATTTGTACAAATAAATGGAATTGTCGTTACTGACAAAAAATTAACAACATTTACTGATCACAAATACTAGTTTACCGATCGGAATACTGGCTGCTAGCTAGATCAGCTGAATGTTTGATGGTAATTGATCCAGAGAGATTTAAAACTTTACTATTCAAATCATGATTATTTTATTTCATACAACCTATTGAACATCAGTAATAAAGAATATGGATTAAAACAGCACCAGGTATTATAAATTACCTATATGATATTAAAAAGGTGTATAGGTAAAAAAACATTGACCTGTCTGTTTGACCTTTCATTAGGAATATTCATATTGGATAATCCACCTACTACATGGGTAGCGTTAGGATTTGCAGTTAATACATTATATACATTGCCCATGATTAGTGTTCACATCATATGACGAAATATACACACAGGATACCTATTACTTAAACTAAATCGTGGGTAATGAATATTTGAATCAGAGGTCAAGCGGACAGGTCAATGTTGTTTGCCTATACTTGGCGTGTGTATGGTCTATTGAAACATGTAAATCATTTTGTTGTAGTTATGCAGTGTAATGCTCACAAAGGTTTGTCAAGATCTGGTGAAACGTGAGCTTAAATATAGATCTATATACTAAGTATCAGTAAGTTATGTTAGGTGTGTATTGATGGATAATTTTTCTGGTTTTGTATAGTATATTAAAGGTGCAAAATTTTGTTAGAAAATTAAAAATATTGCCATTATTAGCTAAAGGGTGAATTTTCCATATAGAAATATGGCACAACCTGCCTAAACCTAACGCCTGGTTTAATTAACTCCTGATTAAACCAAAAACCTGTCTAAATAGAACCCTGATTAAACTAAAAATCTGTCTATACTGAATAACAAGAAAATCAAAACCCTGGCTAAAATGCAACCAAATGTTTCCAAACAAATTTAGAGGAAAAATATGCAGCTGTAATTTAAACAAAAGTTAGTGTAAAACAGACTTTTCCTTGTATTTTTTTCTGACTTTTATTGATACTATGCATGAATCACCTGGACCATAAAACACTCTTGGTTGTCGTGACAGGTGATCATTTTATAGAAACAGTCTTAACAGCAGAGTTGTATTTTTACTGATTTTGTTTAAAATCAATAGTTTTGATTATTCAATAATGTATGAATGAATTTTATGATGCAACTTAAAAAATTCCCAAGTATTTATCACCCTGTGTCAGAATTGATTAAAACAAGAAGCTTATGTCATTGAGGTATTGAAATCATTTAGACAGTGGGCATTGGGAGGTGACTGGTACTGCTGGTAACACATTTGTTTAGCCAGTGATCTGTCACTGGTGATTCCCCAACAGAAACCGATCAGATCAGATACTGCTCTGTGTTTGTCATAGTACACCTCATCTATTTCAGAGATCTTATTTCATTTACATGTATTACGCCTCATCAGGTGCTGCTGGTTGGTCGTTAGTCATTGATGGTCATAACTGTCAATATATATATGGTCATGGGAGAATGACCACCATCATCTTTAAATAGGACACTTAAATTGACGGTCACTTGAGGTCACTGGGTAATTGTAGACAGATTATGCAAGTGACCAACCATTAGTCAACAGGTGTTGGGGTCAAGGACCTTATTAATAAAAAATTGAATCCATGTGTATATTAAATTCAAAATTTTCTATTAACACAAAATCAGGTTTTACTGTATTTGTAAAATTTTGTCATTGATTGTTGAAATGGGACGTGTGTTTGTCCACATATAATATTCAGCATTCTTTGGTTCATTTAAAATATTGTGTTTCTGCTACAGCAATTTTTTGGCTAAATTTTTCATCTATCAAGTATATTAACAGAGCCTGTAATTTCTGAAAACTGTGACCCAATTCAAGTGTAACGAGACTTTGTTCCAACAAGAAAACCATCTTGGTGGAATGTCTTCAGGAGTGTAATTTGGCTGATCAAACAAATTAACAAGCTCTATCAACATCTCTCTTTCTCTCTCTCTCTCTCTTTCTCTCGCACACACACACACACACACACACACACACACACACACACACCCTTTTCCTCTCCTCGTTATATTTTTGATAATTTGATAGTTGCACCCATCTTGTTTTGTTTGTGATATCCCAGGAGAATGGAGGTTGACTTGTGTGAAAAACAAAATTTTCTTAGATATGACACTTAGATGACCTGTTTATATTCTCCCAGTTTGACTTTTATGTGTATTTCGTAGTCTGTCATGAAAAACAAAATGGCCTTGTAACACAGCATTATGTCTTGTTTATTTTCCATGTTTGACTTTTATATGTGTTTTTACAAAGGACTGTTTAACCTCGTCACAACCTCATCTCTATTGACTTCTATTATATCAGTGGTTGTCTTTACTATGTTCTGCTTGCTTCATATGTGGGAGGTCGTGGGTTCAAACCCTGACTAGGGTCCTTCCAAGACTTGAAATTAGGTAGTGACTGTTCTTTTACCAAGCACCCAACATTTAGAGATTTCTGCCATTTCACCTATAGCTGGTGATGTCTCGATATGAGCAAAAAATTCTAGGATGTAAAACCCCATTCAATCAATCTCATCCATGTTAAATCAGATTAGATTTGATTTACCATCAATGGAAAATATATCTCTGTTTCATTACACTGCAGAAGGAAAGTACTGGTGAAGGTTATTTTAAAAACACTTTAAAAAAGATTCATGGAATTGATTCTTAGGTAATAAATCAATCGTCTAAATTGTAAAATTGAATAAAGGGGATTGATTAAAACAATTTGAAAGAATGACACTTGGTATTTCCAAAACACATTTTATACTCTTTCTTTGTAACTCATGTAAATCAGAAAAGGAAATATAAAAAAACAAAACCACGCACACGTAAACAAGATTAACAGAAACAAAAAAACCCATGAAAATTGAATTCAGATATATTAAATTGCTCCTGTAATATGTCAGTGAAATGTCACAGTGAATTGGAAATCCTAGACAGCAATCAACCAACAGAACCATTTTAATTTATTTTCTTAACTTTTTTAATCTTCAGGCTCAGATTAAAATACTGATATAGACTTGTGATTGAGTTTTCTGTTGATTATTACTTATAGGGTCACCCCCCCCCCCTTCCCTTCCACACAATACTGAGTGGGCATAATTGAAACAACATCCGAGACTGTTACACCAATTCAATCTCATTATTTTTATGTAATAAAACGGCTTGGAATTCTGCTAATCATATAACCAAAATTTACTTTCTACTTCGCAAGCACTTTAATATCATAATGGAAATGAGTATAAAAGATGTTGCCATGGTAACAGTTTGTTAGTTTCTAATAACATTTATTTTTCTAATTTGAGTTGATGGTAGATTTGTATGAACAACCTGATATTTGATTGTTCATTTCTGATTGATAATTATCACTGTTTTATTAATAACATTAATAATTTAAAGTCCTAGAGGGACCAGATGGTTCTCTCTCTCTCTCTCTCTCTCTCTCTCTCTCTCTCTCCAGTCCATACCACATATACTAGTCCCCCCTCACTCTAGCTCTCTCTCATGTTTGTATCACATATACTGCTCTCTCTCCAGTCCATATCACATATACTGCTTGCTCTCTCTCTCTCCAGTCCATATTACATATACTAGCCCCTCCTCACTAGCTCTATCACATATGCTGCTCTCTCTCTCTCTCTCTCTTTCTCTCTCTCCAGTCCATATCACATATACTGCTGTCTCTCTCTCTCTCTCTCCAGTCCATATCACATATACTAGTCCCCCCTCACTCTAGCTCAATCTCATGTTTGTATCACATATACAGCTTGCTCTCTCTCTCTCTCTCTCTCTCTCTCTCTCTCTCTCTCTCTCTCTCTCTCTCTCTCTCTCATACACAGTATATACAGTATCATACACCAAATCCAATTTACAATTGTAATGATATATGGACGGATATTGTACAACCCAAACACATTATGCTTTCATTAGGGTTATTTTGCCACAGTTTGATTATCTGGGAAACTATCTACTTTATTACATACACAATTTACATTTAATGAATGATAAGTAAGCCTGTTAGATTTCTCTCTTACTGCAGGATGTTCACAAAATTATGTAATGCTTCACATGGTCAAAAAAATTATTACAGTGGTAACCTCCTACCCTGTGAGAAACTTCTTAACTGAACTACAGTCAAACGTGCCTTAAATGCCACCTCTATATAAGGGCCACCTGCTTTTAAAGGCCAGTAAAATTTTACGCTGGTTGCTCTTTATTCATGTTATTTGAACCTCTGTATAAAGGCATCTGCTCATAAAGGCCACTTTTTCTGTATAAAGGCATCTGCTCATAAAGGCCACATTTTCTGTTTTCCTTGTGTGGCCTTTTCTAGATAGGTTTGACTGTACACTAGTACAGTATGATTTCTGAAAACCCAAACCCTGAGTAAACAGAACTACATTGGAACCTGTGAAAACCAACCACTTAGTGAACAGGTAACCTGTCTAAAGTGAAACACAGTATATACCAGATAATCTCTGAAAACCAGGCCCTGTCTAAACTGACTGTGAAACCAACTCCTGAGTAACATAATCAGGAAACCTGTCTATACTGAAACTTGGTATTATACTGGGCAATCCCTGAAAACCAAAAGCTTCTGAAACTGAACTAAGTGGGACCCGTGAAAACCAACCACTTAGTGAACAGGTAACCTGTCTAAAATGAAACACAGTATATACCAGATAATCTCTGAAAACCAGGCCCTGTCTAAACTGAACTACAGTGGGACCTGTGAAAACCAACTCCTGAGTAACATAATCAGGAAACCTGTCTATACTGAAACTTGGTATTATACTGGGCAATCCCTGAAAACCAAAAGCTTCTGAAACTGAACTAAGTGGGACCCGTGAAAACCAACCACTTAGTGAACAGGTAACCTGTCTAAAATGAAACACAGTATATACCAGATAATCTCTGAAAACCAGGCCCTGTCTAAACTGAACCACATTGGGACCTGTGAAAACCAACCACTTAGAAAACAGGTAACCTGCCAAAACTGAAACACTGTTTCTACCAGGTAATCTCTGAAAACCAAACCCTGTCTAAACTGAACTATGTTGACCTGAAAACAAGTTTTTGCATCTGACATTTCTTTGCTTTTGCAGTTACATCTTTGATATTTAAATCTGTTTATCAACAGATGGAAATTGTTTTTTGTTTTTTCTTCATTCCCAAGAATATTTCTAAATCAGTCTATTTATTAGACATCACCACGGAAACAGGTTGGGTATAACGTCACCAGACGGTTTTCGGGTGAAGTGTATTATTTATAGTATGATAGTGACACCTGAGGTTAGTTACCCTGCTCTGAGAATTGTTATTCCTAAGACTATTTCTAACTCAATCTCAAGGCTGGGTATCATTCACCCGATGGTTCTCAGTTGAAATCTATAACTGGTATGATATAACAACCCCAAGTAACACCTTAGGTTAGTTACTCTTGTCTGAGCAAGGTTATCCAAGATGTGGTTACATTTACCTGGTCCATGTTTACCCATAGGTAAGTGATATAACGTCAAAAACTTAAAAATGTTAAAATTTGAGTCGATATTAATATATCATGTTTTATGTAATGCATATGTGCATCATAAGTACAAGAAAAAAAATTGTATGTTTCTGCATATTATTGTACCCACATAAGATAATTGTTTGGCCTACCCTAAATGTGTTTATTGTCATTTTGAATTTAGACAGTCATGACTTCTGCTATATAGAGCTAGTGTGTGTGTGTGTGGGGGGGGGGGGGGGGGGGAGGTTAAAGTCCACCAGTGGTTTCAATAAAACCAGCAAGGCAACAGAAGTTGTCTGTGATTATTTTGGATTAACTGTCAATATGTTTTAGCAGTACATATTACCCAATACTTGCAAACTACTTTAAGACATGTGTCTTCTTTTTTAGCTCACCTGAGCCAAAGGCTCAAGTGAGCTTTTCTGATCACAATTTGTCCGTTGTCTGTCGTCGTCGTCGTCGTCGTTGTCGTCGTCGTAAACTTTCACATTTTCATCTTCTTCTCACGAACCACTGGGCAGATTTCAACGAGACTTGGTCAGATGCATGTCTTGGTCGGTGCAATTCAAATTTGTTCGTGGTGTTGCCATGGCTACCATAACTAGGTCAAGGTGACCTAGGGGTGCAAAAATCTTAAAAAATCTTCTTCTCCGAAAGTATTGATTAGAGAAAAAATCTGATGTGATATTTGGCTTCTCTAGGGTCTTTAGCCTATAGTTTGTTCATTTTGTGAAATTCGGACAAAAAATAGGTTACGCGTTTTTGCGTTTAATTTTGAAAAAATCGTAAAATAGCTTCAAATTGTTATAACTTGACTATTTGGCCAGATAATGACATGGGGTTTTCAGTTTTGACATCTTCTTGTTAGTATCTTCAAATTGAGGTCAAGGTCAATTGTGAAGGTCGTGACCTAATTTTTTTTACCTCTGATTATAATTATTATCTCGAAAACTATAAACTTTTTGTATAGGCATGTATATTAGAATGTTGTAGGTATTGATACAACAATCATTTTGGTGTATAGAAAAAGGTCATGGGTTCAAAGGTCAAGGTCACAGATGTAAAACAATACCAAAATGGTTACTTATCTCGAAAACTATAAACTTTTTGTATAGGCATTTATATTAGAATGTTGTAGGTATTGATACAACGATCATTTTGATATATAGAAAAAGGTCATGGGTTCAAAGGTCAAGGTCACAGATGCGAAACAATACGGAAATGTTTAATTATCTCGAAAACTATAAACTTTTTGTATAGGCATGTATATTAGAATGCTGTAGGTATTGATACAACGATCATTTTGATGTACAGAAAGAGGTCATGGGTTCAAAGGTCAAGGTCACAGATGCGAAACAATACGGAAATGTTTAATTATCTCGAAAACTATAAACTTTTTGTAGAGGCATGTATATTAGAATGTTGTAGGTATTGATACAACGATCATTTTGATGTATAGAAAAAGGTCATGGGTTCAAAGGTCAAGGTCACAGATGCGAGACAATACCGAAATGGTTAATTATCTCGAAAACTATAAACTTTTTGTATAGGCATGTATATTAGAATGTTGTAGGTATTGATACAACAATCATTTTGATGTATAGAAAAAGGTCATGGGTTCAAAGGTCAAGGTCACAGATGCGAATCAATACCGAAATGGTTAATTATCTCGAAAACTATAAACTTTTTGTATAGGCATGTATATTAGAATGTTGTAGGTATTGATACAATGATCATTTTGACGTATAGAAAAAGGTCATGGGTTCAAAGGTCAAGGTCACAGATGCGAAAACAATACTGAAATGGTTAATTATCTTGAAAACTATAAAAGTTTTGTATAGGCATGTATATTAGAATGTTGTAGGTATTGATGCAATGATCATTTTGATGTAAAGAAAAAATTCATTGGGGTTTAGTATTTATGTTTTCTTTAAATCTATCAGCTAGCCATTAGTTATCAGGTGAGCGTATAAGGCCCATGGGCCTCTTGTTTAAAAATTTACTGAAAGGGCTATTGCATATATCCACCCCCTTTTCTTCTAAATGGAAACACAGATTTTTTTTCATGGCCTTATAGTCACATTATACCTGTTAATTGGAAAGAATAAAATCTACCTGTGGTGCATATAGCTGAATTTGCAGAATTTGTTAATGTACATGTATTTAACAAGGTTATTAAGTGTGATAAAAATTATATAAAAATTCCTGTCATTGGTCTGTATGTAGTCCAACATCAAATTTTTGTTAATTGGTCACACCATCATGTTACCTAATGCAGTAAAATTGGAATTTAATTGATGAGTGATTATGCACAGGTTTAAGTGTGAACATATTTAACATTTATTTGACCCTGAAGCTTGGCGGCAATAAATTGTTTGCATGGTTTTGATAATTTTGGAAAGGTATATATATATATATATACATTAGAACCTCGTTAAAATGCCCCTCGATAACCATGCCATCTTGATCATCATCAAAGACTTTGGAAGTCCCGTTATTGGTTTATGGCAATATCCCTTTATAACGCTAAAATTTCACTGAACAATTTCAATGATGGTGATAAATCAAGGTTTTACCGGTGAACATTTGAAAAATATCCAACATTAAAAGAAAATTATAAAGTTTCACCTAGAACTGTCTTAAATGGTTATGGTTTGTAATAAGCAATAGTAAAACATTACAGTTACAATGTACCAAGTTTTGAAATGGTTGTATGAGGATGATGGTCTATTCCTATCTAAAATTACCATGTTTATCGCATGCTGAACCACTTTCAGTAAGCGAGACAGATAAAAGGTCATTTGGGGAAAAGAGTTATAGGAATTGTACTTATGACAATAAAGAGTGGGTGTTATTATTGGCTGCATACAACCAGTAATTGTATCCAGATGTACCACATCCATGCATCTGAAGAATTCCAATGGTCAGTTCTATTAACTTGTGTTTTCTCAAGACTCTATGTACATGTTATCGGTGTTGTAATAATTAAGTTACCTGTATGTATACATTTGTAGTGGTCTGTTAGCTCAGTTGGTAAAGTGCTTGCCTATAGTGTGGGAGGTCTAGAGCTAGATCCCTAGTCTGACTCTCTATTTTTGTTACACAAAATGACATTAATTGAATGATGGAGACTGTGCACACTTTGTAATTTGCGAGTTCTAAATTCTAATTTACACTATATTGGCCAGAAAAAATTCTCTGTTGCAAGTAACAACACCACATCTAGTGTTTATTTTAGAAGGGGCCATTGGTCCCTATTTTGCCATATGACACCTAATATTTATCATTACATTAATGTAATTAAAGTTTTTTTTTAAAGTGGCTCCTACTGAAAAATCTTAGATTTACTGTAACACCCCCCATCCCAACAAAATGGAGATAAAAAAATCTTGACCATTCTTGTATTTGTTTTGTCACTTTTAAAACTAGTTCAAGTGATTGCTTGAGCACCTTTTCTACTAAATCCCAATTAAATCTCTCTCTCTCTCTCCCCAAGAAAAAATAGACAAAAATTCAGTATTGTTATGTCAATCCTATAGTATTTACATATTTACATCAGCTTTAATTATATCCATCAGTGACTTCAGTAATATTACCAACAAACAAACTAACATGAGCAACAATAAATCAATACACTCTAAATCTGATAATGACTTATTATTTACATATATAGTGGCTTACTAATAACTCCTATAGGGCAAACAACATTGACCTGTCCACTTGACCTTTCATTAGAAATAACTTAAGAACGGTCCACCCAATATATGGGTAATTAGGATTCTTAATTAATACATAAACAATGCATTTTCCCATGATTTAGAAGAAAATAACACCTGTGGTCCCTAAACTTAAATGTACTAGTCCATAATGAATATTTAGATGAAAGGTCAATCAGACAGGTCAGTGTGGTTTGCCTATTATGTACACTATATATATACCGGTATATAGAGATGAGAGCATTGACCATTAGGTGCCAGTTAATCCCCTCAGCAGAAAGATAACACTGGGTTTATATAATAAATATGCTAACAGCTATAAAAATAGTATATATTTATTACACACTAATCCTAACAAGATTACTGTCAAAGTTATACAACTATATTACACTCTGTTGTATCTCCTACTGGCACTGGTCAACAGGTCAGGTCTCACACTGAGTGGTCAGTTAAGTGGTTTCTTTACTTAATTTATGGCTTTTATTTTATGACATAATAGTAATATTTCTGTTCTGGTCAGAAAGGAAGTAATCATAACAATAAACCATTTCAAGTGATCGCTTAAACACCCTATTCTCTTAATCAACATTCACTAAATCGTAATAAAATTGTTCAAAAGTACAAATTTTCATCACCATCTTTGCTTGAACTTTAAAAAGAAATCATGATAATGTTATTCTCTTCAAACTTATTTGATGTTTTGAATTTGACGACTCCTCAGTTGGCAAGTGGTCTTAAGTGTTGTATTACAGTGCTTCTCTTTGTCTAGCTTCAAACCCAACTTGGGCAGGTCTTAAGAACCTAATAAGTGTTTGCTTGCTAATGGTCATTGTTTTTTCTCTGTATACTGTTTTCTCCATCCCAGATCTGACTGTCTTATAGAGAGAGAGAGAG